>CM058231.1:53278135-54478135 GCA_030180135.1 Orychophragmus violaceus | reverse complement strand
TTAATAAAAATAAATAATTCATAAATGAATTGGAATGAAAGTTCCATAAATAAGAGAATTTTTATTTTTCAAAATTCTGATATGGTTAAGATTTTAAAAGATTGCAAAGAATATTAAAGAATGTAATTTACTAAAATTAAGTGTAATTCAAAAAAAATTTCTGTTAAGCTTAAAATTAGGAAATGAGAAATTTAGGAGATTTTATTTCCATAACTAAGATATGGTTAAGATTGAAAAAAAATGAAAAAGATTGAAGAGAATATTATAAAAAATGCAATTTATTAAAATTAAATGTAACTTAAAATTATTAGATTTTAAAATTAAGATATATCATTTTTATAAAAAGATGAATTCAATAAATAAAATACTATATTCTGTTTAATTTGATTATGATTGTTTGCATAAACAAAAAGAAAAGGAAAAAGAAATTAATGAATTTATATTTTTGAATTTGTTTTTGCTATTAGAGATTCAAATAAGGAAAATGCTTTGTTTTATTTTTAATAATAAACGATGTTGTTTTTTATATTTAAAATTATTTATATTATTAAATATTAAGAAAAATCAGGATGGAAAGGAAAACTTTTTGAGATATTTAAAACATTTATTATTAATTGAACATTTATCTTACTTGTTCAAAAGGAGAGACCGGAAAATAGTCTTTGTCACTTAAAGTATCCATCAATTTTCTTCTCCAAAATAAGATAAGATACTTAATGAACCATATTCTCAAAAGCAATGTTCCATCACCATTGCCTTAATTCATCAGATTCAAAGTATTTACAAACTTTGGAGTTGTAGATGTTGTAATGTTATTAAACGTGAAAGATTAAAAACAAAATATACAAAATATTTTATTGCAAATTTCATCGTGATCCAATGTTTGTAGATGAACAACTACGTCAGGGAAACGCCACAAAGGAAAAAGGAGAGAGAAAAAAAGTTTACTCATTTGACATCAATTATAGCATTCTAGCATATAGCAAGAGTCCGGCCATCGCCATGTCTCTGATCTCTATCCCTTGGATTTCCTAATGGAACAACTCAAAGTCAATCAAAATTCAGGATTATGAGTTACTTGGCTCCCAAGTAATCCTTAATATAATTGTAACCATTTGTTTAAGAAATCTTGAAACCTGATATAGAACTTACAATTGTGTGAAGTAGTCACCAGAATTATCGGTTACGCAGCTGGAAGATCAACATAAAGATGAAACACATCAAATAAGTATTATCGAATGATTCATCGTCCATATATCTTCATTTACATATCTCACAAAAGGGTCAAATCCATCTAGATAATAATTAACAACCCTTATCGGACTATCGGAACTCATAGGATCAAACGGACGTTTCAACAACAATTTTTACTTGGACATTTCAGACTCGAGGATTCAACCGAGAGTATTAGAGAAAATCGCAAATACACATATTTTACCTCATAACATTGACAAAACTCGAGACTACCGAACTTATTTTTCGTGCGGATAAGAATAAAGCTAACTAAAAAGCAAAAATAAAAAAATAATCGAGAAGAAGAAAGAAATAGGAATGATAACGGATCATTTGATTAAACTTTTAATGATCTGGAAAAATACTGTCATAGCCTAAAAAATATAGAGAAATGCAAACGATTATGTTGAAAGGCCACCAAGCTCACGTTCTATAGGATTTCATTGGAGACTAACAATCTTCTCTTCGAAGATTGGTATATGCAATATAATATTTTTTTAAAATCTAACTAATAAGATATTCAATTAGATATTGTGAATTTATTTAGGAAAGTGAAATAATGAAATGAATAAAAATCCAGATAATGGCATTGGCCGTAAATTAGTCCAACTGCAAACCCTTTTATTTATTTTTAGGTCATCTATGTCATCATTCCACGTCACCAATATCCTCCTCTAGAGCGCTCTCGTGATGACACCTAGGATTCATCCAAAAATTACTTCTCATTTATATGTATAGATAGGATCAATAAGTTAAAGTGTGTGGCTTATGGAAAATATGCGGCGGACTTCTGGCTTGAACTTTGTAAGATTAAGCCTCTAGAATGGATCGTGATGCTCGAGATGTGGAGGAGCTTTCGGACTCTAAGTAATTGTTTTAATATTTTGCATTAGTTTATATATAATAATTTAGGATAGTTCGCCAAAGTTCATATTTTATATAGATGATCCTGATGAGACATGGTTGAGACTGTGGAAGGTTTATTAGACAACATGTTCAATCCAAGAGTTCAGGAGGTTTAAGATCTCAGGTTCCAGCTAGAGGCCTGTGACACTGATGTTGCCGGAGAAGTGTTGTTGTCCCTATCTAAATCTCATGTATAATTTAGTGTTTGTTACCTTACTTTTTATGTAACTGATAGCCATATTTTAGTAAGAAGTTATTAACATATAGTAACATTGAAGGACTATGTGTGTTCATGGTGTAATTATCAGGTTACATCCTAGCACATAATCAACTAGGATCTAGGTGATTTGCAGTTGAATCATAAACATATCAGATTCATTACCTTATGATTGCAGCGGATTGATCAAAGGAATGAAGAGATCACAGAGAGCTGATGATAACCGGCTCCTCCTAGGTATCCACACTCTTACAAGCTACTGGATCAGGCTGCTAGACCAAGCTGGAATCAACAGAGAGAGAGAGGACGGCTAAGGCTAAAAATCGCAGATGGTGTGTGTTCTTACCCTAGGCTGCGCCTGCCTCTTCCTTATATGGGCCCAAGTTATTAAACTAATGGCCTATTAGGCTTTTGGGCCCAAGACCCAAATCAGATAAAATAACTGTATTTTGTCAGGCCCAATTCTCTGTACAAATACAGTAAATGCCTTGCATCTTACCGTATTAATTCCATTTTAACTTTCCCGTTAGCTATGGTGTGTGACCCTTTGGGATCATAAAATACTGGTAATAAGTCCTAAACTTATAGATCAAGAGCGGACTCTAGCAAGTCATCATGATCACCCAGTATTTATGACTTATGTCTGATCTCGACACTTATCATACTTTCTAGAGATAGTACAGTAGATTTCAGGACATTCCCAACAATCTCCCACTTGTACTGGAATCCTACATTCCCTAATCCTTTTGTCTCAATATCTCGATCTGGCATAAGGCAAGATGCGTGTCATCCTTATATAGCCAGACCATGTTCATCGGACCAGATTTGATACTGACAATTCAAACGACTTGGGCAAGTCCGTTTGGGAGTGGCCACTCTCTTACCAGCTATCAAGTCTCCGATTGGCCTAGAGATATTACCTCCGTTAAACGGCAGGGACAAATCCCATCTTGTTCCATCACTATGAACTACACACTTCATAATACACCCAACCAAGGTCCTTATAGCTCCCAGTTACGAAACAGCGTTAGACAATGATCAAAGCGCATCAATCCATGTGCAGCCACATGCATGCGAACTCAGGTCTAAGGACTATACTCTATAGTCGTAAATGAGAACCTCTTATGACACAGATATTAATATCTTGTAGAGTTCTCATCAGCGGGCCATGTCCGGTCATATGCTCCCCTACATATACCTATGTGTCGACTTTGATGCCGCGCATCTATGACCCCTGGAAACTTGGTCATAAGTCTCAACACACTCTAGTCTCAAGTGGTTGTTGGTGTTCCAATTTCAACAACCTTCGACTATGGACACTATGATTTATGTCATTTCGTTAAATATGGGGTTTCAGGATCAAGTCTACTCCTGTACTTCGATGGCCCATATATAATGACATGAATCATTTTGGAACGATTATTTATATCACAGTTAAAATAATCCAGAAATCATAAATTTCATAAACATAAAATATTATGTTTACATGAACCTTTCAAAACAACTAAATAAAGCCCTTTAGAAACTCCCACTGAAATTAAGACTACATCTTAATTTCACTTATCCTACAGCTACAGTCCGCGACTCGTGCTTAGGCCTAAGGAGTGGCTTCGTTAATAGATTTAGCAACGTTCTCATTCGTTGAAACTTGCTGATCTACTTAACACCTCTATCATTTATCTCTCGGAATAGGTTATACCTACCCTCAAGGTGTTTGGACCTCTGATGTGCAGCTAGCCTCATCTATGCTGGGAATCACATCAAGTTCAGTGATGAACTCTTCTTTCCAAACAACCTTCTTTCGCCGCTACCCAAGCTGCGAAATGTTCAGCTTAAGTCATGGAGTCAGCAACAGTGCCTTGCACCGCCAGACAGACACAAGATATAACCGGACTGTGACCGGAAATCATCTTTGTCTGTTGGAAACTTTCCTTTCAGACTCTACCGACTTGTAGCACCTCACTTTCTCCGTAAATCAAGAACTTATCCTAAGTATTTTCCAAATACTTGAGGATATTCATTACGTCTATCCAGTGATTCTTTGCTGGATTTGACTGGTCTTTACTTGTCTTGCTTAACATTAAAGCAACATCAAAACAAGTACGTGTCATGGCATACATGATAGATCCAATTGCCGATGCATATGGAATCTCATCCATGCATTCAAGCTCAGCAGATATCGTAGGACACTGTTTCTTGCTTAACGTAATGCCATGTGACATTGGCATAAAACCCTTCTTGGAATGCTGAAAACGTGTAGGACTTTGTCAATATAAGAATCCTGACTTTGTCCTATCAGCTCTTTTGGATCTCTATCTTTAGATCCAAAATCCAAGAACTTGCGTGGCTTTACCTATATCAATCATAAAACCAACTCCCAAGCCAGTCCTTTACCGACTGCAGCATTGGAACGTTATTTCCGAGAATCAGTATGTCATCGACATACACTATGAGAAATGCAACATCGCTCCCACTTATCTATTAGTAAACGCACAGTTCCATCTCGTTCCTGTTCAAGTCAAAACCTTGACTACTTCAACAGAACGAAGATTCCAACTCCGATATGTTTGCTTCTATCCATGAATGGATCGATGAAGCTAACTTACATACAGTATAATTTTTCGGAGTCCGGGCTCACTTTCGCTTCTGTGAATTTCGCAGGTTCGTCACTTTCAATGATCATCAGATCATGGCAACTAATCACGAGAAATCACTCTCGGATTAGTGACGGATTCATTCAGATCTGCGAACTTCAGGCTCTACAGGTGTAGATTCTACAGAAATCTGTAAATCCATCCGCTGCTCTCCCTCAACAGGTTGAGCAGCCTCCTGTATTTCTCGAATTTCTTCGAGTTATACTTTTACTCCCACTGTTCTTCTTGGAAAGCAACTTTCCTTTTAGAAAACAGAATTCCGAACAACCTAACTTCGTTTTCGGAATGGACGTAAAAAGTAACAAGCCTTGGTTTCCCTAGGACAACCAGCGAAGTAGCTCAAGTACAAATACTCAGTAAAGACGAATTTGGATCATTTCCAGTCCACATTTATGTAGTGTCTTTCAACTGATATTGGTGGAACTATTTCAGCATAAACTTAGATATTTCTAGAGCGTTATTATTAAAGAATATCATGGAAGATTCGTGTGACTCATCTTTAATCATTTCTAGTAAGATCTGATTCTTTCTCACAGAAACACCTCCAGGTTTTCAGGAGAAATGAGCTGTGAAACGACTTCACACTCATTCAGATGATCACACCATCAATGACTTAAGTATTCTCACTCGTGATCTAATCCAGAGTCTCAATACTTCTGTCACTCAGATTCTATACCTCATTCTGGAACTCTTTCGACCATTTCAAAGAATTCCGACTCGTGTCTCATCAAATGAACACAGTCATACTCACTGAAGTAATCAGTAAATATAATGAAGTACAGGAAATTTTCTCTGGCATTACTGCTCATCGGGCCACATACATTAGTATGTTCAAGGTCCAATAAGCCTTTGGGCCTTTCTCTAGCTCGGCTAAGATGGGCCCTTTGTCTTTTGGTCCAGTAAGCAGAATTCAAGTCTCATAAGATATCCGATCAAATGAGCCCAAAAGTCCATAACTATGGGATTTCTGAATCCGACTCACTCTATGTGACCAAAACATTTACGCCAAGAAAAATCAGGTTTAATTCATCAGATTTAAACCAATTCGGTATTTATGTTACTTTTAGGCACTCTTTGGTTTAAGATATAAAACCCATTCCTTGAATAGGGTGCTACAATCAATATTTCATTGAGATCAAAAGAACAAAACTTGTCTTTTATCAAAATGAAAAACATTCAAATTCTTACACGAAAATGAAAGACAACTCTGCTTAAAGCAGGTACATTGTAGCAATTACTTAATACAAAACCAAGCCTCAAAGGCATCTACGAGTGAAAACCCTACGGCTGAGGCAGCATCCATAGCTCCTTCCAGACATGCAGTTCCACTTGCCCTTCCTTCAACGTTCTACTGGTGCTTAGGCTCTGCATATTATAACAAATATCAGTGCCACAACCAGTATCCAATACCTATAAGGTAGAACTTGAAGTAATAACATGAATACCTGAGGAAGTAGTCTCATACATCAACTTCAACTCCTCATAATCTTCCATGAATTTAATGCAATCTCTCTTCCAATGCCCAGTCTCTTTACAGTAGCAGCACTTACCAAAGTAAGATGTATCTGACTCGGGCTCAGAAGACACACGCTTGCCATGATTCAAAATCTGGACAACTTTGTCTTCACCCTTGTCAGCATTAGGTTTAGTAAACCTACCCTTCTCCATTACGAGATTATACAGGGTACTCTTCACGTTTGGCTCAACTGTCTTGTATCATGCAGTTCAGTCAGCGTCTTCGTTAAACCTTTCTTGATATAGTTCCTTTTGAACTTATCATAGCTTGACGGCAGTGACTGCAGAATGATCTCAGTTGCCAATTCTTGGCTAACTGGATAATCCAGTTTCCTCAGGTTATCAATGTAACCCATCATTTTACTGACATGAGGACTCACTGGATGATCATTTGGTAGCTTGCAGCTAGTGAGAGACTTAACCAACTGGTATCTCTCCACACTTACCTGCTCCTGAAATTTCAATTTCAGGCTGCTGATCATCTCTATTGGCGACTCCATGTTCTCATATTGCTTCAGCAAATCTGAGTCCATGGTAGCCAATATCAGACCACACACATCTACCGCATCATTATAATGCTTATTCCAAGCATCATATACTGCATGAGAGGCATTGGACCCGATCCTCTCGGGGAGAGCTCTTTCAAGGACATAGTCCTTTCTCTCCTGCCTGAGGACTAGCCTCAAGTTCCGCGACCAAGTCAAGAAATTTGATCCGTTCAGTTTGTCCATCTCAAGGACAGACCGGATCGAGAAAGTGTTTTGATTGTTTGTGCTAGTCATAACTGAAATTTAGAGATAAATAGAGTTTTAGTTATTCAGTTCATAAAAGAGTAATCTTAATAACTTATAAGAAAACTCGCATTGCATTCAAAATTTCTTTGTTTAACCTCATAAGAATGCAATGATTCCGAGACCCATGTTCAGCCAAATCCAAAGTGGGCCACTGGCCGTCACCCAGAAGTAGCTTTACTTGGTAAGCATACACACAGCTAGTTATATCCAATAACTCTCGGTTGTGAATTGGGCCCAAGGCCCAATTCACCAGATGTCTCAAGGCCCGGGACTCCCGATGGCCCAGTCAAGGAAACCAATCTCTTACAGCCAAATAATCACTAAAGTCTGGGACTCCCAATAAAATTAGTGACTATATACTACTTTACTTACGCAAAAACAGACACCTCACACTGTAAGCCATATCTGTAATTGAATAAGCGTTAAGTAGCTGACAAGATTGGGCAAGACATCCAAGCTTGATATTGTTTTTGAGGATTTTAGGTTTCAATAGATTTCCTCCCAAAACAGAAGATTACTATTTTGGGAAACTTTCCATTTCAGGTAACTTACTAAATGTGGAAACTTTCTATTTAGGGAAACCTACTATTTTTAGAAACTTTCTAAATCGGAAACATACTATTTTTAGAAATTTCCTAACATGCCAAAATTAGAAACTTCTAATATTAGAAGCTTTCTAATTTAATGTTTTATTAAAGTTTTCGGTTGGGTCACAAATTATAGGCCCAATTCTTGGCCCAAGACCACATAATTCCAATTGGCCCAATAATTTGACATAACCGAGTCGGTTCATTAATTCTGGTCCAAGACCAAATTAACTACTAAATCCAACTGGTTATTTACTAAACCAGACCAGCTCTAAATTATTTGGTCCAACCAAATCAAACTTAGACCAGCCTTCGGTTTAGGTTAAAATTCAATTTTGAATTTAAATCCGGTTTAACCAGAAATTAAATAATATCAATTGTATTAAATAATTTCCAGCAAACCGCGATTTGGTTAACCGCTTGAACCACCAATTAAATTGGATCGGTTCGGTTAAGTCCAAAATCAGGAAGAAATAGATTGGTCTAACCAATCAATTTTAGCTGATTTTGACCTAACTTGCGGGATAAGGCTAGTGACCATTGAATCGCGATCAGCCCAAGGCTCGATCGGTTCATGCGTCACGGGGTGGGAGGAGATCGATACATCATCCGGCAATAACCGATCGGTTTGATCGTTATACCCGGCATGCTTATCGATCGATTTCAATTATCAAATAAGCTAAATCAACAATAATAAGACAAAATTCTCTTTTGTCGATTGTTGCAGGTTTTGATAAAATCAAAAACAACAAGACGATTCAATCAAAGCTAACTTATTTTAGGTTATACCTACCCTCAAGGTGGATCTGCTTAGGCCTTGGGAGGGGCTTGGTCAGTGGATCTGCTACATTCTCATCCGTCGGGACTCTGCTGATCTTCACATCTCCTCTATTCACAATATCACGTATAAGGTGATATCGCCTTTCTATGTGTTTGGATTTCTGGTGTGATCTAGGTTCCTTTGCTTGCGCAATGGCTCCATTGTTGTCACAATACAAAGCCACTGGCTCAGAAATGCTAGGAATCACACCAAGTTCAGTGATGAACTTCTTGATCCAAACAGCCTCCTTTGCCGCTTCAGAAGCAGCGAGGTACTCAGCTTCAGTTGTGGAATCTGCTACAGTGTCCTGCTTGGAACTCTTCCAGCTGACTGCACCGCCATTCAGGCAGAAGATGTAACCAGATTGTGATCGGAAATCATCTTTGTCTATCTGAAAACTTGCGTCTGTGTAACCACTTACTACCAGCTCATCACTTCCTCCATACACCAAGAATTTATCCTTAGTATTTCTCAAATACTTCAGAATATTCTTGACTGCTGTCCAGTGACTTTCACCTGGATCCAATTGGTATCTACTGTTGGAATTGTGTCCAGTAATCTCGGTACTGTCTCTAGAAAGTAAGAGTATGTCAATGATCAGACATAAGTCATATAATACTGGGGGTCATGATGGCTTGCTAGAGTCCGCTCATGATCTATAAGTCTTGGACTTATTGCCTTTATTATATGATCCCATATGGGTCACACGCCTAAGCTAACAGGAATGATATAGGAACGGCTTAGCAGAAGTACGGTAAAAGTGCTAGGCATTTACAGTACTTAGAGAGAATAAAAGAGTTTGGCCACGGTGTGTCGATCGATACACAAGGTGTGTCGATCGACACAGTGCAGAGAAAACCAGGCGAGTTTTATAAATAAAACTGGAGTCTGTTTTCTTCTACTGATGAATAACCCTAACCAGCCGCCTCTTTCTCTCTGTCTGTCGCCTCCCTCCTCAGGGTCTAGCAGCCAGCTTCCTTTGCGTGCGTGTGTGAACCTTTGGAGGATCCATCCCTTGGTGGCTCTCTGATCTCTGACCTGTTCTCCCTTTCCGCTGCACAAAACAGGTATAAGGTGAGATCATCATTTGTTTCTATTCGAGAAGAACCTAGATCAGCATGTTTAGGATGATCTGAATCTGGAATTGAATCAGGATTGATCTAAACGTTCCTTCAGTGGTATCAGAGCTTTAGGTTCTGGTTTTTCTTGTTTAGATTCATGTTTAGGATTGTTTTCTTGTTTAAGAAGTGTTTTGAATCAACTATTGATAAGAGAAAAACACTTAAGCAACAAGGAATTGAACCTTAAACACACTTGAAATCGCAAATCCAAGCTATATTGATTTGGAATTTGCGATTTTCATAAAGAAGTATCGACTGTGATCGCATTGCATCGATCGATGCAATGGATGGATCGGTCGATACAACCGAAAGAGAATCGGCCAGAATCGCATGGATCGATCGATACGATCGCATGGATCGGTCGATACAATCGGAGATCGCATGGATCGATCGATACGATCGCATGGATCGGTCGATACAGTCTATCGGGTAACCCTGTTAACGCGTGAAGACATCGATCGATGCAGGATCGATGCAGGTTCGATATAGGTGCATCGACCGATGCGGTTGGTGCACATCGATCGACACGGTTAGGGTTTTGGCTCGGTTCAGTGCATGCGTGAGAGCATCGATCGATACAGGATCGATGCACGATCGATGCAGGATCGATGCTGAGAGCATCGACCGATGTGGTTGATGGATCGATCGACACGGTCGGTTCATCGATCGACATGGTTGGTTTAAAGGCTCGGTTTAATTTTGATTAAAATTAATTCGTCCTGGTTTAATAAACAGATTTAATAATTTTATTAAGTCTGGTTAAACCGGGACAAGAAATCCAATGTCGAAAGAATTATTGGATTTAGTGCCTAAACCAGGATCTTCTAATTTGATTTGGTTGGACCAAATAAATTGAGAAAATCCGGTTTAGTAAATAACCGGTTGACAATTGTGGTCATCGTAGTAATTAAAATTTGGTTAGACCAATTTTAATGAACCAGACCGGTTATGTCATTTAATTGGACAATTGGGTCATGTCTTGGACATGGACCAGTTCTTGGGCCTCGGGCCAAGAAGTTAAAACAATTGGGCCAGTTATTTGAGTCTTTCTTCAGATTAATTTAAAATTTATTTTATAAAATTATAAAGTCGATTTTAAATTAAAGTTTCCGAAATTTTGAAATTAGAAAGTTTCTTAAATTAGAAGTTTCTGGATTTGCGGGTTTTGGATTCTAAAGAAATTTCTAAAGTTAGAAAGTTTCCGTTTTTAGAAAGTTTCCAATTTTAGAAAGTTTCCAAAAATAGTAGGTTTCCAAAAATGGAAAGTTTCCCGAAATAGTAATCTTCTATTTTGGGAATGATTTTTTAAATAAACCTACGAACCTCAAATAATATCAAGCGTTGGATGTCTTGTCCATTCTATGTCAGCTGTCGAAGCCCATTCAATTGTATTCATGGCCTTACAGTGTGAGGGTGTCTGCTTTTGCGTGGATAAGACGGTTTGTGATTCATAAATGTCATTGGGAGTCCCAGACATTAATGATTACATGACTGTATAGTCTGGTTTTCTTGACTGGGCCATCGGGAGTCCCGGGCCTTGAGACATCAGAGTGAATTGGGCCTCGGGCCCAGATTCACAACCAAGAGTTATATCACGGATATAATTAGCCGATATAGGGCTTACCGATATAAGCTAAGGTTTGGTGACGGCCAGTGGCCCACTTTGATCTTAGTTATATGTGGATCTTGGAATCATTATATTCTATTGAGGGTAACTTATGTTATTGAATATAATGCGTGATTAATCATATTAAATTTAATACGAGATTAATCATATTGAACATATTAACTAAAATCCTTTTATCTTAATTTTCAGTTATGACTAGCACAAACAATCAAAACACTTTCTCGATCCGGTCTGTCCTTAAGATGGACAAACTGAACGGATCAAATTTCTTGACTTGGTCGCGGAACCTGAGGCTAGTCCTCAGACAGGAGAGAAAGGACTATGTCCTTGAGAGAGCTCTCCCCGTGAGGATCAGGTCCAATGCTTCTCATGCAGTATATAATGCTTGGAATAAGCATTATAATGATGCGGTAGATGTGCGTGGTCTGATATTGGCTACCATGGACTCAGACTTGCGAAAGCAATATGAGAACATGGAGTCGCCAATAGAGATGATCAGCAGCCTGAAATTGAAATTTCAGGAGCAGATAAGAGTGGAGAGATACCGGTTGGTTAAGTCTCTCACTAGCTGCAAGCTACCAAATGATAATCCAGTGAGTCCTCATGTCAGTAAAATGATGGGTTACATTGATAACCTGAGGAAACTGGATTATCCAGTTAGCCAAGAGTTGGCAACTGAAATCATTCTGCAGTCACTGCCGTCAAGCTATGATAAGTTCAGAAAGGACAATATCAAGAAAGGCTTAACGAAGACGCTGACTGAACTGCATGATATGCTCAAGACAGTTGAGCCAAACGTGAAGAGTACCCTGTATAATCTCATGAATGAGAAGGGTAGGTTTACTAAACCTAATGCTGACAAGGGTGAAGACAAAGTTGTCCAGATTTTGAATCATGGCAAGCGTGTGTCTTCTGAGCCCGAGTCAGATACCTCTTACGTTGGTAAGTGCTGCTACTGTGAGGAGACAGGGCATTGGAAGAGAGATTGCATTAAATTCATGGAAGATGATGAGGAGTTAAAGTCGATGTATGAGACTACTTCCTCAGGTATTCATGTTATTACTTCAAGTTCTACCTTAAAGGTATTGGATACTGGTTGTGGCACTGATATTTGTGATAATATGCAGAGCCTAAGCAACAGTAGAACGTCCTTAAAGGTATTGGATACTGGTTGTGGCACTGATATTTGTGATAATATGCAGAGCCTAAGCAACAGTAGAACGTTGAAGGAAGGGCAAGTGAAACTACATGTCTGGAAGGAGCTTGGGATGCTGCCTCAGCCGTAGGGTTTTCACTTATAGATCCCTTTTAGGCTTGGTTTTGTATTAAGTAATTGCTACAATGTACCTGCTTTAAGCAGAATTGTCTTTCATTTTCTTGTAAGAATTTGAATGTTTTTCATTTTGATAAAAGACAAGTTTTGTTCTTTTGATCTTAATGAAATATTAATTGTAGCACCCTATTCATGGAATGGGTTTTATATCTTAAACCAAAGAGTGCCTAAATGTAACATAAATACCGAATTGGTTTAAATCTGATGAATTAAACCTGATTTTTCTTGGCATAAAGTCTTGGTCACATAGAGTAAGTCGGATTCAGAAATCCCATAGTCATGGACTGTTGGGCTCATTTGATAAAATATCTTATGAGACTTGAATTCTGTTTACTAGACCAAAAGGTAAATGGCCTATCTTAGCCAAGCTAGAGAAAGGCCCAAAGGCTTATTGGACCTGGAACATACTGAAGTATGTGGCCCAATGAGCAGTAATGCCAGAGAAAATTTTCCTGTACTTCATTGTCTCTACTGATTACTTCAGTGAGTGTGACTGTGTTCATTTGATGAGACACAAGTCGGAATTCTTTGACATGGTCGAAAGAGTTCCAGAATGAAGTATAAGATCTAAGTGACAAAAGTATTAAGACTCTGGATTAAATCACGAGTGAGAATACTTAAATCATTGATTGTGTGATCATCTTAATGAGTGTGAAATCGTTTCACAGCTCATTTCTCCTGAAAACCTGAAGGTGTTTCTGTGAGAAAAATCAGATCTTATTAGAAATGATTGAAGATGAGTCACACGAATCTTCCATGATATTATTAAGAATAACGCTCTAAAATATCTAAGTTTACGCTGAAATAGTTCCACAAATATCAGTTGAAAGACACCACGTAAATGTGGATTGGAATCGATCCAAATTTGTCTTTACTGAGTATTTGTAGTTGTGCTACTTCGCTGGTTGTCCTAGAGAAACTAAGGCTTGTTACTTTTACGTCCAATCTGTTTTCTAAGAAGGGAAGTTATTTTCCGAGAAGAACAGTGGGAGTAAAAGTATAACTCGAAGTTTTCTTAAGGAAACCAAGGCTCGGTATTTTTACGACCATTCTGTTTTCTAAGAAGGGAAATTACTTTCCAAGAAGAACAGTGGGAGTAAAAAGTATTTTTTCGACCATTCTGTTTTCTAAGAAGGGAAGTTACTTTCCAAGAAGAACAGTGGGAGTAAAAGTACAACTCGAAGAAATTCGAGAAATACAGGAGGCTGCTTAACCTATTGAGGGAGAGCAGCGGAAGGATTTACAGATTTCTGTAGAATCTACACCTGTGGAGCCTGAAGTTCGCAGATATGAAAGAATCAGTCACTAATCCGAGAGTGAATTCTCGTCATTAGTTCAGCCTGATGATCATTGAAAGTTCGCATGATCTGATGATCATTGAAAGCGACGAATCTGCGAAATTCAAAGAAGCGAAAGTGAGCCCGGACTCCGAAAAAATTACATTTTATGTAAGTTAGCTTCATTGATCCATTCATGGATGGAAGCAAACATATCGGAGTTGGAATCTTCGTTCTGTTGAAGTAGTCAAGGTTTTGACTTGAACAGGAACGAAGCGGAACTGTGTGTTTACTAATAGATTAGTGGGAGCGATATTGCATTTCTCATATTGTATGTCGATGACATACTGATTCTCGAAAATGACGTCCCAACGCTGTAGTCGGTAAAGGACTAGCTTGGGAGTTGGTTTAATGATTGACATGGGTAAAGCCACGTAGTTCTTGGATTTTGGATCTAAAGATAGAGATCCAAAAGAGCTGATAGGACAAAGTCAGATTCTTAAATTGACAAAGTCCTACACGTTTTGAGCAATCCAAGAAGGGTTTTATGCCAATGTCACATGGCATTAAGTTAAGCAAGATACAGTATCCTACGATAACTGCTGAGCTTAAATGCATGGATGAGATTCCATATGCATCGGCAATTGGATCTATCATGTATGCCATGAAACATACTTGTTTGATGTTGCTTTAATGTTAAGCAAGACAAATAAAGACCAGTCAAATCCAGCAAAGAATCAAGTTTCCTAAAGTATGTCCTAAAGTATTTGAGGAATACTAAGGATAAGTTCTTGATTTACGGAGAAAGTAAGGTGCTATGAGTCGATAGAGTCTGAAAGGCAACTTTCCAACAGACAAAGATGATTTCCGGTCACAGTCCGGTTATATCTTGTGTTTGTCTGGCGGTGCACGGCACTGTTGCTGACTCCATGACTTAAGCTGAATCTTTCGCAGCTTGGGAAGAGGCGAAAGAGGTTGTTTGGAAAGAAGAGTTCATCACTGAACTTGATGTGATTCCAGCATAGATGAAACTAGCTGCACATCAGAGGTCCAAACACCTTGAGGATAGGTATAACCTATTCCGTAAGATAAATGACAGAGATGTTAAGTAGATCAGCAAGTTTCAACGAATGAGAACGTTGCTAATCTATTAACGAAGCCACTCCTTAGGCCTAAGCACGAGTCGCGGACTGTTGCTGTAGGATAAGCGAAATTAAGATATAGTCTCAATTTCAGTGGGAGTTATTAAAGGGCTTTATTTAGTTATTGGATATGTTCTTGAAATAACATTTAAGATGTTTAATGAAATTATTATTTCAAGATTATTTTAACTGTCATGAAATAATCGTTCCAAAGTGATATAAACCATTTTATAGGTCATCGAAGTAAATGACTTGGTCTTGAGTCATCGAAGTCATTTAGCTTGATCATGAGACCCTATATTTGATAAATGTTTTATATCATCCTGTCCCTAGTCGAAGGTTGTTGAAATTGGAACACCAACAACCGTGTGAGACTGGATTGGTACGTGACTTATGACAAAGTCTCAGTGTGTCATAGATGCGCGGACAAGACCCGCTTATAAGAACTCTTCAGGATATTTATATCTGTGTCATAAGAGATTCTTACTACGACTATAGAGTATAGTCCTTAGACCTGAGTTCGCATGCATGTGACTGCACATGGACTGATGTACTTTGATCATTGTCTAACGCTATCGTTCTGCGATAGTTATAAGGACCTTGTTTGGGTACATTGTGAAATGAGTAGTTTACAGTGATGGAACAAGACGGGATTTGTCCCTCCAATATAAATGGAGTGAATATCTCTAGGCCAATCGGAGATTTGAATACTGGAAAATGCATGGCCATGCTCAAACGGACTGTCCCGAGTCGTTTGGATTGTCAGTATCGAATCAGAGTCCGATGAACAAGATTAGGCTTTATAAGGATGACACCAATCTTGCCTTATGACTAATCGAGATATTGTGACAAAAGGATTATGAATACAGAGATTCCAGTACAAGTGGGAGATTGTTGGAATTGTGTCCAGTAATCTCGGTACTGTCTCTAGAAAGTAAGAGTATGTCAATGATCAGACATAAGTCATATAATACTGGGGGTCATGATGGCTTGCTAGAGTCCGCTCATGATCTATAAGTCTTGGACTTATTGCCTTTATTATATGATCCCATATGGGTCACACGCCTAAGCTAACAGGAATGATATAGGAACGGCTTAGCAGAAGTACGGTAAAAGTGCTAGGCATTTACAGTACTTAGAGAGAATAAAAGAGTTTGGCCACGGTGTGTCGATCGATACACAAGGTGTGTCGATCGACACAGTGCAGAGAAAACCAGGCGAGTTTTATAAATAAAACTGGAGTCTGTTTTCTTCTACTGATGAATAACCCTAACCAGCCGCCTCTTTCTCTCTGTCTGTCGCCTCCCTCCTCGTGGTCTAGCAGCCAGCTTCCTTTGCGTGCGTGTGTGAACCTTTGGAGGATCCATCCCTTGGTGGCTCTCTGATCTCTGACCTGTTCTCCCTTTCCGCTGCACAAAACAGGTATAAGGTGAGATCATCATTTGTTTCTATTCGAGAAGAACCTAGATCAGCATGTTTAGGATGATCTGAATCTGGAATTGAATCAGGATTGATCTAAACGTTCCTTCATCTACTCGTCATGCTTAAAGCATAAGCAACATCTGGACGAGTACAGAGCATGGCATACATGATGGATCCCAACGCCGAGGCATAGGGAATCCGACTCATGCGTTCTCGCTCAGCAGGTGTCTCATGACACTGCTTCTTGCTGAGACTTATGCCATAAGACATTGGTATGAAGCCCTTCTTGGAATCTTGCATTCTGAATCTGTGTAAGACTTTATCAATATAAGTGTCTTGACACAGTCCAATTAACTTGTTCAATCTATCTCTATAGATTCTTATTCCAAGAATATACGCGGCTTCTCCCATGTCTTTCATTGAAAAACAACTTCCGAGCCAAGCCTTAACAGACTGTAACAACGGAACGTCATTTCCGAGAAGAAGTATGTCGTCTACATACAACACGAGAAATGAAACTGCGCTCCCACTAGTCTTCTTGTAAACACATGGTTCCTCTTCGTTCCTGATGAAGTCAAACTTTTGACTGCTTCATCAAAACGGAGATTCCAACTCCGAGATGCTTGCTTCAATCCATAAATGGATCGATGAAGCTTGCATACTTTCCTAGCTGCATTTGGATCGATGAAACCTTCGGGCTGTGTCATGTACACATCCTCTTCCAGAATTCCATTAAGGAAAGCTGTTTTCACGTCCATCTGCCAGATCTCATAGTCATAATGAGCGGCTGTCGCTAGGAGAATCCGAATGGATTTAAGCATGGCGACCGGAGAATAAGTTTCTTCATAGTCTATGCCATGAATTTGTTTGAAACCTTTTGCCACCAGCCTTGCTTTATATATCTGAATATTTCCATCCACATCAATTTTCTTCTTGAAAATCCATTTACACTCAATGGGTCTTGCACCATCGGGTAAATCAACCAAAGTCCATACTTGGTTCTGTGACATGGATCCCATTTCGGATTCAGCGGCTTTCAGCCACTTTTCGGAGTCAGGGCTCATCATCGCTTCTTCGTAATTCGCGGGCTCGTCACTGTCAATGATCAATAAATCATGACAATTGGTTACGAAAAATCCATATCTCTCGGGTTCGTGACGGATCCTTTCGGATCTGCGAATTTCAGGCTCCACAGGCGCTGGCTCTACAACTCTTTGTAGGTCCAACTGTTGCTCCTCCACAATGGGCTGGGCGGTTTCCTGTGGCTCTCGAACTTCTTCGAGTTGTACTTTACTCCCACTGTTTCTCTTGGAAAGAAACTCTCTCTCAAGAAAAACACAGTTCCGAGCAACAAACACTTTGTTCTCGGATTGGTTGTAAAAGTAGTATGCTTTGGTTTCCTTAGGATAACCAACGAAGTAGCACTTATCAGATTTGGGTTCGCGCTTATCTGTAATTAATCGCTTAACATAAGCTTCACAACCCCAAATCTTCAGGAAAGACAAACTCGGAACATTTCCAGTCCACATCTCATGTGGTGTCTTTGCAACTGATTTTGACGGAACCCTATTAAGTGTAAACGCAGACGTTTCTAGAGCGTTTCCCCAAAAGGATAATGGAAGAGTTGAGAGACTCATCATTGATCGAACCATATCTAATTAAGTTCGATTCCTCCTCTCGGACACCCCATTCCATTGTGGTGTTCCAGGAGGAGTGAGTTGTGAAACAATTCCACAATCTCTCAAATGATCACTGAATTATTGGCTTAAGTATTCTCCTCCACGATCTGATCGAAGAGCCTTAATACTTTTGCCAAGTTGATTCTGTACTTCATTTTGGAAATCTTTGAACCTTTCAAAAGATTCCGACTTGTGTCTCATTAAATAGACATAGCCATACCTGCTGAAATCATCAGTGAAGGTAATGAAGTATCAAAAATTTCCTCTAGCACTTGTGCTCATTGGGCCGCATACATCCGTATGTATAAGGCCCAATAGGTCACTGGCCCTTTCATTTTGTTTGTTGAAAGGGGCCTTAGTCATTTTGCCCAGTAAACAAGATTCACATTTCTCACATGATTCATAATCAAATGAGCCCAGAAGTCCATCACTATGGAGCTTTTGGATTCGTTTCTCGTTTATGTGGCCCAAACGACAATGCCAAAGAAAAGTCTGATTTGTGTCATTTGATTTGAATCTCTTGGTGTTAATGTTATAGATTTGTGTGTTTTGGTTTAGAAGCCCATTCTCTAATGGGCTGCTACCATAAAATATATCATTGTAATCAAAAGAACAACATTTATTCTTAATTGAAAACTGATATCTTTCTAAATCCAAAACAGGAATAGAAATAATATTTCTGCTTATAGCAGATACATAGTAGCAATTATGAAGTTCTAAAACCAAACCAGAAGGTAATGACAAGTTAAATGTTCCTGCGGCTAATGCAGCAACTCTTGCTCCATTCCCCATGCGCAGGTCCACTTGTCCCTTTTCCAACGTCCTACTATTGCTTAGGCCCTGCATATTTGTACAAATATGAGCACCACAGCCGGTATCCAATACCCAAGAAGTAGAACCAGAAGTAGTAACATTTACTTCTATAACATAAATACCTGAAGATGAAGTCTCGAAAGTCTTCTTCTTCTTCTTCTCTTCCAAGAATTTGTTGCAATTTCTCTTCCAATGCCCAAGCTCTTTACAGTAATGGCACTTATCAGTCTCAGATGGGCCCGGCTTGGGCTTCGGGGCTGGCGCAGGCGTGTCCTGGTTCTCAACCTGGACTACCTTGCCCTTTCCCTTGCCTTTGCCAAGTTTCTTAAACTTCTTACCCCTTTGTACCATAAGTACATTAGGAGTGCCCTTCTTGATATTCGGCTCAGCTGTCTTGAGCATGCCATGCAGTTCAGTCAACGTCTTCGTCAAGTTTTTCATGTTATAGTTCATAACAAACTGATCATAACTTGACGGCAGTGACTGCAGAATGATGTCAGTAGCCAACTCTTGGCTAATGGGACAATCCAGCCTCCTTAGGTTATCAATATAACCCATCATCTTAATGACATGAGGACTGACTGGACTGTCCTTTGGTAGCTTGCATTCAATGAGAGATTTAACCGTCTGGTATCTCTCAGTTCGTGCTTGCTCCTGAAACATGCTTTTCAGGCTAGTAATCATCTCCACTGGCGACTCCACGTTCTCGTATTTCTTCTGCAAATCCGAGTTCATGGTAGCCAACATGAGACAATTCACATCGACCACATCATTGGAATGCTTATCCCAAGAACTCCTTTCTGCATGTGCGGCATTGGCTCTCGGTTTTTCAGGGAGAACAGTTTCTAGGACATACTCCCTTTTCTCCTGCTTGAGAACAATTCTCAAGTTCCGATACCATTCGAGAAAATTCGATCCATTTAACTTGTCCTTCTCAAGGACGGATCGCAGGGAGAAAGAGTTATTATGAGTGTTAGTCATAGCTAAGAACAAAGAAAGGAAAAAAGGTTTAGTTATAATGTTCAAGAAATGAGAAGTCTTAACTTTTAAGAAAACTCGCATTATATTCAAACAATGTTTCCTCAGATGAATATAATGATCCAAGACCCATACTTCACTAAGCTTGAGCGAGCCACTGGCTATCACCCAAATTTAGCTATCTAGGTAAGCAACAACTTTGCTAGTTATATCCAATATAACTTTTGGTTGTGGATCGACATCTCATGCCCAATCCACCTGATGTCTCTGAGCCCAAAACGATTTTGATGGCCCAGTCAAGTAAGTCAATCTCTTCAGTCACGTAATTGTTGATGCCTTGCACTGCAAGCCCATCAACACGATTACCTCCTTCCTTACTTGTGTAATTGTGGACATCTCGCACTGCAAGTCTATCGCACAATGAAACGAGTCTTGACAGTTGACAAGATTGGAAAGACATCAAGTATCACTTGATATTTGGTTGAGGAACGGAACCATTTAAAACGTTCAGTATTATTATGTTTTAATTCTTATAATTAATTGATTTATCTTGCTTTGGTTCTGTGATTTCAGGTTCAGTAACCTAATCATCGAATCTGATGTCGACCGACACTACCATATTGTCGATCGATACAGAACAACCAAAAGCAATCCGCGATAACCGATCAATCCAATTGATCCGGTTTTGATTGCCGGTCAGTGTCGATCGATGCTACATTAGCATCGGTCGATACCAACCTAATCAAACCAATCGCAATTAAACCATTCACAGTTTTCAACCACCATTAACCAAGCTCGATAACCGGTCCAATCCAATTGAACCGATTCATCAATCTCGCGAGGTTTGTGTCGACCGACACAACACTTGTGTCGATCGACACTAGGCGAAAACTAAGTTTTATTCGGGTTTTCGCCCTGTGTCGATCGATGCCGGATTGGCATCGATCGATACCGGATTGGCATCGATCGATACCATGCGAAAAAACCCTAAATATTATTTGGGTTTTCGCCCTGTGTCGATCGATGCCGGATTGGCATCGATCGACACCATGCGAAAAAACCCTTAAACGTTTTCGAACAGAACCCTAAACTAGGTTTTCAAGAAAACAAATTTTAGCAAGTTTGTATCAACCATACACAGATTCAGATTCAACTAATCTAATCAACATGCTACAGATTCAATGGAACCCTAAAGCTCTGATACCACTGAAGGAATTTCTAGCAGTTCTAATCAGGATTAGCAACCCTAGTATGAATTCCGAGCCTAGGATCTAAGGTTTATATAATTGAATCTATGGGATCTCAGATTTACCTGGTGATTAGCAGCGGAAGTATTAGCAGATAATTGAGATCACGAAGCACCTTAAACGCTGTGCCTCTACTGGTATCCACACGCACACAAACTGGACAGGAGGGATGCTAGTGCCTATAGAGATCCAATCTCTTCAGAGGTTTCTATTCAAGTTCTGGTGGCTGTGAATTAGGTTAGAAATCAGTTTAGGTCGACCATATATCTTATATATGTCGACTTAAACCACAACGGAATTAACCAACGATTAAACCGAATTAATCTGATTAATCCGTGAGTTGCATCGATCGATGCACTATCTGCATCGATCGACACTGCCCCAGAATATTGATATTGAATGCATATCAAATATGCATTCACTGGATCATTACATTAATGATCAATCTCGTCTATAACGCCCAGTTTGGTTAGGTGTGTGACCTTGTAGGATCATATAACACTAGCAATGAGTTCTCAACTCATTGATCATAAGTGGCTTCTAGCAAAGCGTTATGACTACCTAGTGTTATGTGATTGTCTCATCTCGACTATACGACTTTCACTTAGAGTAAGTACAATAGATTTCAGGACATTCCCAACAGACAAAGGCAAGACCGTTGTCTCAGGTTCCCAAGATAAAAAGCCAGCTTATGAAGCGCCAAGCAACAACCGTTCAGACCGAGGTAAGTCTTCAACTTCTAATACAAGAGCTCGAGACATAACTTGTTTCAAGTGTCAGGGTAAAGGTCACTACGCAAGGGATTGTCCCAATCAGCGAGTTATGATCTTAACACCTGATGGAGGATATGAGTCTCAAGACGAGGAGGAACACTTTGAAGCTGCGGATTCACAAGAGGAAGTAGCATTTCCAGAAGCAAGAGAAATGTTAGTTGTATGCAGGGCGTTGAGCGACTTAAGTGATCCAGACACCATCCAACGTGAGAACTTGTTCTTCACTCGATGTTCAGTTCAGAACAAGGTATGTAGTCGTATAATTGATGGTGGATCTTGTACTAACGCTGCTAGCAAGATTATGGTGGAAAAGCTAGGTTTGAAGACGACCCAACATCCACGGCCATACTGCTTGAGATGGTTGGATTCAAGCACAGAAATCAGGATACACGAGCAAGTCTTGATTCGGTTCAAGATCGGAACGTATGAGGATGAATTTTTGTGTGATGTTGTCCCAATGCAAGTAGGCCATATGCTTCTAGGCCGTCCCTGGCAATTTGATAGAGAGGTTTGTTGGAGAGTTTAGTGTCTCCTGATTCAATTCTCAGATTGATTCATCCTACTAAACATGCAGATCTAGGTTCTCTTGTTTAGAAACATAATAGATCTCACCTGTTACCTTGTTATGCAGCGGAATTAAGAGGCACGGGTCAGAGATCAGCAGAACCACCAAGGGATAGCTCCTCCAAAGGCTCACACACGCACACAAAGCAAATTTGGCTGCTAGACCACGAGGAGGGAGGCGCAGAAGAGAGAGAGAGTTGGCGCAGAGGGTTTTTTTTTTTTTGGAGAATTAGAGAGCTTAGGTCAAGTTTTATTCATTAAAACTCCTTTTAGTTCTCATGGGCTTTTGGGCCCAATTCTCAGTCTGATTAAATCCCTTGGATTTAATCAGGCCCTTCTGTCTCTCCAAGCACAGTAAATGCCTAGCACTTTTACCGTACTTCTGCTGTACCGTTCCTTCATAGTTTCCTGTTAGCTTAGGCGTGTGACCCATATGGGATCATATAATAAAGGCAATAAGTCCAAGACTTATAGATCATGAGCGGACTCTAGCAAGCCATCATGACCCCCAGTATTATATGACTTATGTCTGATCATTGACATACTCTTACTTTCTAGAGACAGTACAGAGATTACTGGACATAATTCCAACAAGGTTCTACACAATGGACGCACCAACACTCATTCTTTCACACATAACAAACGCAAATTCCAGCTTGCTCCCTTGTTTCCTCAAGAGGTACATGAGATGCAATCCAAATTTGTTGCTGAAGCCAAGGTAAGTATGAAGGAATGTTTGGTCAATCCTGATTCAATTCTCTGATTCAGATTATCCTAAACATGCTGATCTAGGTTCTTCTCGGATAGAAACAAATGATGATCTCACCTTATACCTGTTTGCAGCGGAAAGAGATGGTATGTCAGAGATCAGAGAGCCACCGAGAGATAACTCCTCCAGAGGTTCACACACGCACACCAATCAGGAAGAAGGCTGCTAGGCCACTAGGGGAACTCGGCGCAGAGGAAGAGAGAGTTTTCGGCTAGGGTTTTTGGTTCTGAACTCGAGTTTTATTTATAAAACTTGTCCGGTTCCGTTTGGGCCATTTGGCCCAAACACCAATTAACTCGACGGTATTCGCGCACTGTGTCGATCGACACACCTTGTGTATCGATCGACACACAGTGGCTAAACCGTTTTATTCTCTCTAAGTACAGTAAATGCCTAGCACTTTTACCGTACTTCTGCTAAAACGTTCCTACACATTTTCCTGTTAGCTTAGGCGTGTGACCCATATGGGATCATATAATAAAGGCAATAAGTCCAAGACTTATAGATCATGAGCGGACTCTAGCAAGCCATCATGACCCCCAGTATTATATGACTTATGTCTGATCATTGACATACTCTTACTTTCTAGAGACAGTACCGAGATTACTGGACACAATTCCAACAATCTCCCACTTGTACTGGAATCTCTGTATTCATAATCCTTTTGTCACAATATCTCGATTAGTCATAAGGCAAGATTGGTGTCATCCTTATAAAGCCTAATCTTGTTCATCGGACTCTGATTCGATACTGACAATCCAAACGACTCGGGACAGTCCGTTTGAGCATGGCCATGCATTTTCCAGTATTCAAATCTCCGATTGGCCTAGAGATATTCACTCCATTTATATTGGAGGGACAAATTCCGTCTTATTCCATCACTGTAAACTACTCATTTCATAATGTACCCAAACAAGGTCCTTATAACTATCGCAGAACGATAGCGTTAGACAATGATCAAAGTGCATCAGTCCATATGCAGTCACATGCATGCGAACTCAGGTCTGAGGACTATACTCTATAGTCGTAGTGAGAATCTCTTATGACACAGATATAAATATCCTGAAGAGTTCTCATAATCGGGTCTTGTCCGGTCGTATGTTCCCAACAGACACCTATGTATTGACTTTGATGCCGCGCATCTATGACACACTGAGACTTTGTCATAAGTCACATACCAATCCAGTCTCTCACGGTTGTTGGTGTTCCAATTTCAACAACCTTCGACTAGGGACAGGATGATATAATCCATCTATCAAATATAGGGTCTCATGATCAAGCTAAATGACTTTGATTACTCAAGATCAAGTCACTTACTTCGATGACCTATAAAATGGTTTATATCACTTTGGAACAATTATTTCATCACAGTTAAAATAATCTTGAAATAATAATTTCATTAAACATAAGAATGTTTTACAAGAACATATCAAATAACTAAATAAAAGCCCTCAAACTCCCACTCAAATTTAGATTACATTTCAATGTCTCTAATGCCTACAGCTTCAGTCAGAAACTCGAGCTTAGGCCTTGGGAGTGGCTTTGTCAACGGATCAGCGACGTTATCATCAGTCTGAACTCGGCTGATCTTGACTTCCTTTCTATTAATGATGTCACGTATCAAGTGAAATCTTCTTAGAACATGCTTGGATTTCTGGTGTGATCTTGGTTCCTTTGCCTGAGCTATAGCACCATTGTTGTCACAAAACAGTGCCAGAGGCTCAGCCGCATCTGGTATCACACCTAGTTCAATAATGAACTTTCGTATCCAAACAGCTTCCTTCGCAGCTTCTGAGGCGGCGATATATTCAGCTTCTGTAGTGGAATCTGCAACGGTGTCTTGCTTGGAGCTTCTCCAACTGATTGCACCGCCATTCAGACAAAAGATATAACCGGACTGTGACCGGAAATCATCTTGGTCTGTCTGGAAACTTGCGTCCGTGAATCCACTGACTTTAAGCACATCACTTCCGCCGTACACCAAGAACTTATCCTTAGTATGTCTTAGATACTTCAAGATATTCTTTACGGCAATCCAATGGTTTTCACCTGGATTTGACTGGTATCTACTCGTCATGCTCAATGCATAAGCAACATCAGGACGAGTACAGATCATGGCATACATGACAGATCCTATTGCAGATGCATAAGGAATATTCTTCATGCGCTCAAGCTCAGCAGCCGTCGTAGGGCTCTGCTTCTTGCTTAGCGTTGTGCCATGTACCATTGGCGTGAAGCCCTTCTTGGAATCCTTCATGCTGAATCTTTGTAGGACTTTGTCAATGTATGAATCTTGACACAAGCCTATCAGCCTTCTAGATCTATCCCGGTAGATCCTGATTCCAAGAACGTATGCGGCTTCACCCATGTCTTTCATAGAAAAACAACTTCCAAGCCAGTCCTTTACGGACTTCAGCATTGGAACGTCGTTTCCGAGAAGCAGTATGTCATCGACATACAGAATAAGAAATACAATCTTGCTCCCACTAGATTTCTTATACACGCATTGTTCTTCTTCGTTTCTGATGAAGTCAAATTGCTTGATCGCTTCATCAAAACGAAGATTCCAGCTCCTCGATGCTTGCTTCAATCCATAAATGGATTTATGAAGCTTGCATACCTTCCCAGCATTCTTTGGATCTATGTAACCGTCAGGTTGCGTCATATACACATCCTCTTCCAGAATACCATTCAGGAAGGCGGTTTTCACGTCCATCTGCCAAATTTCATAATCATGAAAAGCTGCAGTTGCTAGTAGAATCCGAATAGATTTCATCATAGCCACTGGCGAATAGGTTTCATCGTAATCCACACCGTGAACTTGTCTGAAACCTTTTGCCACCAACCTGGCTTTATAAATCTGGACATTTCCATCCACGTCAATCTTCTTCTTGAAGATCCATTTGCACTCGATGGCTTTTACACCAGCGGGTAAGTCAACCAACGAAAACACTTGGTTGACCGACATGGAGTCCATTTCGGAATCAGTGGCCTTGCGCCACTTAGAGGAATCTGGGCCCATCATGGCTTGATTGAAGTTCGATGGTTCATCACCATCAATGATCAAAAGATCATGACAGTCAGTCACGAGGAATCCTTGATATCTCTCGGGTTCGTGACGGATCCTCCCGGATCTTCGAACTTCAGGTACTACAGGTTCAGGCTCTACAATTTCTTGTAGGTCCTCCTGCTGCTCTTCCTCATTAGGTTGAGAAGTATCCTGTTCATCTTGAATTTCTTCAAGCAGTACCTTACTCCCACTGTCTTTCTTAGAGAGAAACTCCCTCTCAAGAAAGTTACAATCCCGGGCAACAAAGATCTTGTTCTCGGAACGTAGATAGAAGTAATAAGCCTTGGTTTCCCGTGGATAACCAATGAAGTAGCATTTGTCAGATTTTGGTGTAAGCTTGTCTGAGATCAATCTCTTGACATAGGCTTCACAACCCCAAATTCTGAGATAAGACAGCACTGGAGCTTCTCCAGTCCATAATTCATATGGTGTCTTTGCTACTGCTTTCGATGGCGCTCTATTTAGAGTGAACACTGCTGTTAGCAGAGCATATCCCCAAAGGGATATTGGAAGGTCTGTGTGACTCATCATAGATCGAACCATATCCAATAAGGTCCGATTTCTCCTTTCAGACACACCATTCCATTGAGGTGTTCCGGGAGGAGTGAGTTGGGATACGATCCCACACTCTCTTAGATGATCACTGAATTCTTGGCTTAAGTATTCTCCTCCTCGGTCGGACCGAAGAGCCTTAATGCTTTTGCCAAGTTGGTTCTGTACTTCATTTTGGAATTCTCTGAACTTCTCAAAAGATTCAGACTTATGTTTCATTAAATAAACATATCCATACCTACTGAAATCATCAGTAAAGGTAATGAAGTACTGATAGTTTCCTCTTGCATTTGTGGACATTGGGCCACACACATCAGTGTGTATCAGGCCCAATAAGTCACTGGCCCTCTCGTTAGGTTTATTAAAGGGGGCCCGTGTCATTTTGCCCATCATGCAGGATTCGCATTTCTCACATGACTCAAAGTCAAATGAGCCAAGAAGTCCATTCGAATGGAGCCTCTTGATGCGTTTCTCGCTGATGTGCCCTAAACGACAATGCCATAGAAACGTTCGGTTCTCCTCATTAGGTTTGAACCGTTTGGTATTAATGTTATAAATTGGCGCGGATTGATCGAGTATGTAAAGCCCATTCATAAGAGGGGCAGAACCATAGAACAAATTGTTGCGATTGAAGGAACATAATTTATTCTTAACTGAAAAATCATAACCTTCCAAATCCAACAAAGAAATTGAAATAATATTTGTGCTTATAGCAGGTACAAAATAACAATTATTGAGTTCTAAAATCAATCCCGAAGGTAAAGACAACAAGTATGTGCCTACAGCTAGTGCTGGAACTTTCGCTCCATTCCCAACTCGTAGCTCCACTTGTCCTTGCTTCAGCCTTCTACTGTTGCTGAGTGCCTGCATATTAGTACAAATATGAGCCCCACAACCAGTATCCATAACCCATGAGGTATTATCAGAAGTAGTTGTATTAACTTCTATAACAAAAATACCTGTTGAAGAAGTCTCAAAAGTCTTCTTCTTCAATTCCTTTAGACCTTCCTGGAATTTCTTACATTCTCTCCTCCAATGCCTTGGTTCTTTACAGAACCTGCATATGTCAGTTGGCCCAGCCTTGGACTTGGGCTTGGGCTTTGGCGTGTCCTTGTCCGCGACTTGGACAGCCTTGGCCTTTCCCTTATCCTTAGCAGAGGATTTCTTAAACCCCTTGCCCTTTTGCACCATAAGCACATTGGGGTCCTTGGCGGTTTTCCTCAAGTTGGGCTCTGCAGTCTTGAGCATTCCGTGAAGCTCAGGCAATGTCTTACTCAAGCCATGCATGTTAAAGTTCAGAATGAACTGATCATAGCTTGAAGGTAATGACTGCAGAATGATGTCGCAGGCAAGTTCCTGGCTGATTGGGCAGTCGAGTTTCTGAAGATGATCGAGATAACCCATCATCTTCAAGACATGAGGACTCACTGCCGCATTCGCAGCCAACTTGCAGTCCAAGAGGTTCTTAACTGTTTGAAACCTCTCAGTCCTAGCCTGCTCCTGAAAAAGCGATTTCAGGCTTGCCATTATCTCGATGGGTGACAATACACTCTCGAACTGTTTTTGCAGCTCAGCAGTCATTGTCACCAACATCAGGCAATAGGCATCATTTTCATCTGACGAATGCTTTTCCCAAGCATTATGCAGAGTCCTGGCGGCATTGGCAGGAGGCCTCTCGGGGAGAGGATCACGAAGGACATAATCCTTCTTCTCCTGCTTGAGGACCAGCCTCAAGTTCCTTGACCACGTCAGGAAGTTCGTTCCAGTCAGCTTCTCCTTCTCGAGAACAGACCGGATTGAGAATGTGTTTTGTGTGCTTGTAGTAGTCATAGCTGAAATATATATATAAAAAGGTTATTAGTTAAAATGTTCAATATGATTAATCTCGTATTAAATTTAATATGATTAATCACGCATTATATTCAATAACATAAGTTACCCTCAATAGAATATAATGATTCCAAGATCCACATATAACTAAGATTAAAGTGGGCCACTGGCCGTCACCAAACCTTAGCTTATATCGGTAAGCCCTATATCGGCTAATTATATCCGTGATATAACTCTTGGTTGTGAATCTGGGCCCGAGGCCCAATCCACTCTGATGTCTCAAGGCCCGGGACTCCCGATGGCCCAGTCAAGAAAACCAGACTATACAGTCATGTAATCATTAATGTCTGGGACTCCCAATGACATTTATGAATCACAAACCGTCTTATCCACGCAAAAGCAGACACCCTCACACTGTAAGGCCATGAATACAATTGAATGGGCTTCGACAGCTGACATAGAATGGACAAGACATCCAACGCTTGATATTATTTGAGGTTCGTAGGTTTATTTAAAAAATTTATTCCCAAAATAGAAGATTACTATTTCGGGAAACTTTCTATTTTGGAAACCTACTATTTTTGGAAACTTTCTAAAATTGGAAACTTTCTAAAAACGGAAACTTTCTAACTTTAGAAATTTCTTTAAAATCCAAAACCCGCAAATCTAGAAACTTCTAATTTAAGAAACTTTCTAATTTCAAAATTTCGGAAACTTTAATTTAAAATCGACTTTATAATTTTATAAAATAAACTTTAAATTAATCTGAAGAAAGACTCAAATAATTGGCCCAATTGTTTTAACTTCTTGGCCCGAGGCCCAAGAATTGGTCCATGTCCAAGACATGACCCAATTGTCCAATTAAATGACATAACCGGTCTGGTTCATTAAAATTGGTCTAACCAAAATCAATTACTACGACGACCACAATTGTCAACCGGTTATTTACTAAACCGGATTTTCTCAATTTATTTGGTCCAACCAAATCAAATTAGAAAATCCTGGTTTAGGCACTAAATCCAATAATTCTTTCGACATTGGATTTCTTGTCCCGGTTTAACCAGACTTAATGAAATTATTAAATCTGTTTATTAAACCAGGACGAATTAATTTTAATCAAAATATTAAACCGAGCCTTAAACCAACCATGTCGATCGATGAACCAACCGTGTCGATCGATCCATCAACCGCATCGGTCGATGCTCTTAGCATCGATCCTGCATCGATCGTGCATCGATCCTGTATCGATCGATGCTCTCACGCATGCACGGAACCGAGCCAAAACCCTAACCGTGTCGATCGATGCACCAACCGCATCGGTCGATGCACCAACATCGAACCTGCATCGATCCTGCATCGATCGATGCTTTCACGCGTTAACAGGGTTAGCCGATAGACTGTATCGACCGATCCATGCGATCGTATCGATCGATCCATGCGATCGCAGTCGATACTGACTTTTGAAAATCGCATTCTACCAAATCAATATAGCATGGTTTCTGTGATTTTAAGTGTGTTTAGGTTTCAATTCCTTGTTGCTTAAGTGATTTCTCTTATCAGTAGTTGATTCAAAACACTTTTAAACAAGAAAAACAATCCTAAACTTGAATCTAAACAAGAAAAACCAGAACCAATATCTCTGATACCACTGAAGGAATGTTTGGTCAATCCTGATTCAATTCTCTGATTCAGATTATCCTAAACATGCTGATCTAGGTTCTTCTCGGATAGAAACAAATGATGATCTCACCTTATACCTGTTTGCAGCGGAAAGAGATGGTATGTCAGAGATCAGAGAGCCACCGAGAGATAACTCCTCCAGAGGTTCACACACGCACACCAATCAGGAAGAAGGCTGCTAGGCCACTAGGGGAACTCGGCGCAGAGGAAGAGAGAGTTTTCGGCTAGGGTTTTTGGTTCTGAACTCGAGTTTTATTTATAAAACTTGTCCGGTTCCGTTTGGGCCATTTGGCCCAAACACCAATTAACTCGACGGTATTCGCGCACTGTGTCGATCGACACACCTTGTGTATCGATCGACACACAGTGGCTAAACCGTTTTATTCTCTCTAAGTACAGTAAATGCCTAGCACTTTTACCGTACTTCTGCTAAAACGTTCCTACACATTTTCCTGTTAGCTTAGGCGTGTGACCCATATGGGATCATATAATAAAGGCAATAAGTCCAAGACTTATAGATCATGAGCGGACTCTAGCAAGCCATCATGACCCCCAGTATTATATGACTTATGTCTGATCATTGACATACTCTTACTTTCTAGAGACAGTACCGAGATTACTGGACACAATTCCAACAAAGTAAAACTAACCTTTACATCACTCCTAGTGCTGTTTATAAGGCTTTAGAACATAAAGAAACGGTGCTACTAATGGTGTTTAGAGATGTGCTGATTACAGGTTCACAGGAACTAGTACTTGCATTGCTTGACAGGTTCAAGGATGTGTTTCCTGAAGAGATACGAGCTGGATTACCACCTATTAGGGGAATAGAGCATCAGATTGATCTAGTCCCAGGCGCACCATTGCCCAACCGTCCAGCTTACCAAATGAACCCAACAGAAACTAAGGAATTGGAGAAGCAGATTCAAGACTTAATGGAGAAAGGATATATTTGAGAAAGTTTGAGTTCGTGTGCTGTACCTGTCCTCTTAGTGCCAAAGAAAGATGGAACTTGGAGGATGTGTGTGGACTACAGAGCAATCAACAACATCACCAGCAAATATCAACATCCCATTCCAAGGTTAGATGATATGCTTGATGAACTATATGGATCTAATGTGTTTTCTAAGATTGATCTCAGGAGTGGATACCATCTAGTAAGAATGAAAGAAGGTGACGAATGGAAGACTGCTTTCAAGACCAAGTAGGGGCTCTATGAGTGGTTAGTTATGCCATTCGGTCTTACCAACGCCCCCAGCACCTTCATGAGGCTAATGAACTAGGTTTTAAGAGCATACATCAGTAAATTTGTAGTAGTTTATTTTGATGATATACTGGTTTATAGCAAGTCGTTTGAGGATCATCGAAAACATCTTGAGTTAGTTCTTGAAACACTTCGAAAGGAAGCCCTATATGGGAACCCTAAGAAGTGCTCATTTTGTACTGATGAAGTGGTTTACCTAGGTTTTGTTGTCAATTCTCAAGGTTTACAGGTTGATCAAGAGAAGATCAAAGCAATCCAAGACTGGCTGAGACCAAGCAGCATAGGACAAGTTAGGAGTTTCCATGGATTGGCAAGCTTCTATAGGCGTTTTGTCAATAATTTCAGTACCTTAGCCGCCCCTCTAACTGATGTGATCAAGAAGGACGTGGCATTTCATTGGGGATAAGCTCAAGAAGATGCATTCAATAGGCTCAAAGATCGTTTAACACATGCACCGGTTTTGGTACTTCCTGATTTTAACAAAAATTTTGAGATTGAATGTGATGCTTCAGGTTTAGGTATTGGAGCTGTGCTTACTCAAGGAGGACGTCCAGTAGCCTATGGCTCTGATACCACTGTTGGAGAGTTTAGTGTCTCCTGATTCAATTCTCAGATTGATTCATCCTACTAAACATGCAGATCTAGGTTCTCTTGTTTAGAAACATAATAGATCTCACCTGTTACCTTGTTATGCAGCGGAATTAAGAGGCACGGGTCAGAGATCAGCAGAACCACCAAGGGATAGCTCCTCCAAAGGCTCACACACGCACACAAAGGAAATTTGGCTGCTAGACCACGAGGAGGGAGGCGCAGAAGAGAGAGAGAGTTGGCGCAGAGGGTTTTTTTTTTTTGGAGAATTAGAGAGCTTAGGTCAAGTTTTATTCATTAAAACTCCTTTTAGTTCTCATGGGCTTTTGGGCCCAATTCTCAGTCTGATTAAATCCCTTGGATTTAATCAGGCCCTTCTGTCTCTCCAAGCACAGTAAATGCCTAGCACTTTTACTGTACTTCTGCTGTACCGTTCCTTCATAGTTTCCTGTTAGCTTAGGCGTGTGACCCATATGGGATCATATAATAAAGGCAATAAGTCCAAGACTTATAGATCATGAGCGGACTCTAGCAAGCCATCATGACCCCCAGTATTATATGACTTATGTCTGATCATTGACATACTCTTACTTTCTAGAGACAGTACAGAGATTACTGGACATAATTCCAACAATCTCCCACTTGAACTGGAATCTCTGTATTCATAATCCTTTTGTCTCAATATCTCGATTAGTCATAAGGCAAGATTAGTGTCATCCTTATAAAGCCTAATCTTGTTCATCGGACTCTGATTTGATACTGACAATCCAAACGACTCGGGACAGTCCGTTTGAGCATGGCCATGCATTTTCCAGTATTCAAATCTCCGATTGGCCTAGAGATATTCACTCCATTTATATTGGAGGGACAAATTCCGTCTTGTTCCATCACTGTGAACTACTCATTTCATAATACACCCAAACAAGGTCCTTATAACTATCGCTAAACGACAGCATTAGACAATGATCAAAGCGCATTAGTTCATGTGCAGTCACATGCATGCGAACTCAGGTCTAAGGACTATACTCTATAGTCGTAGTAAGAATCTCTTATGACACAGATATAAATATCCTGAAGAGTTCTTATATGCGGGTCTTGTCCGGTCGTATGTACCCCAACATACACCTATGTACTGACTTTGATGCCGTGCATCTATGACATTCTGAGACTTTGTCATAAGTCACATACCAATCTAGTCTCACGCGGTTGTTGGTGTTCCAATTTCAACAACCTTCGACTAGGGACAGGATGATATAAGCCATCTATCAAATATAGGGTCTCATGATCAAGCTAAATGACTTTGATGACTCAAGATCAAGTCATTTACTTCGATGACCTATAAAATGGTTCATATCATTTTGGAACGATTATTTCATCACAGTTAAAATAATCTTGAAATAATAATTTCATTAAACATAAAATGTTTTACAAGAACATATCAAATAACTAAATAAAGCCCTCAAACTCCCACTCAAATTTAGATTACATTTCAATGTCTCTAATGCCTACAGCTTCAGTCAGGAACTCGAGCTTAGGTCTTGGGAGTGGCTTTGTCAATGGATCAGCGACGTTATCATCTGTCTGAACTCGGCTGATCTTGACTTCCTTTCTATTAATGATATCACGTATCAAGTGAAATCTTCTTAGCACATGCTTGGATTTCTGGTGTGATCTTGGTTCCTTTGCCTGAGCAATAGCACCATTGTTATCACAAAACAGTGCCAGAGGCTCAGCCGCATTTGGTATCACACCTAGTTCAATAATGAACTTTCGTATCCAAACAGCTTCCTTCGCAGCTTCTGAAGCGGCGATATATTCAGCTTCTGTAGTGGAATCAGCAACGGTGTCTTGCTTGGAGCTTCTCCAACTGATTGCACCGCCATTCAGACAAAAGATATAACCGGACTGTGACCGGAAATCATCTTGGTCTGTCTGGAAACTTGCGTCCGTGAATCCACTGACTTCAAGCACATTACTTCCACCGTACACCAAGAACTTATCCTTAGTATGTCTTAGATACTTCAGGATATTCTTGACGGCAATCCAGTGGCTTTCACATGGATTTGACTGGTATCTACTCGTCATGCTCAATGCATAAGCAACGTCAGGACGAGTACAGATCATGGCATACATGATAGATCCTATTGCAGATGCATAAGGAATATTCTTCATGCGCTCAAGCTCATCAGCCGACGTAGGGCTCTGCTTCTTGCTTAGCGTTGTGCCATGTACCATTGGCGTGAAGCCCTTCTTGGAATCTGTCATGCTGAATCTATGCAGGACTTTGTCAATATATGAATCTTGACACAAGCCTATCAGCCTTTTAGATCTATCCCGGTAGATCCGGATTCCAAGAACGTATGCGGCTTCACCCATGTCTTTCATGGAAAAACAACTTCCAAGCCAATCCTTTACCGACTTTAGCATTGGAACGTCGTTTCCGAGAAGCAGTATGTCATCGACATACAGAATAAGAAATACTATCTTGCTCCCACTAGTTTTCTTATACACGCATTGTTCTTCTTCGTTTCTGATGAAGTCAAATTTCTTGATCGCTTCATCAAAACGAAGAATCCAGCTCCTCGATGCTTGCTTCAATCCATAAATGGATTTATGAAGCTTGCATACTTTTCCAGCATTCTTTGGATCTATGTAACCGTCAGGTTGTGTCATATACACATCCTCTTCCAGAATACCATTCAGGAAGGCGGTTTTCACGTCCATCTGCTAAATTTCATAATCATGAAAAGCTGCAGTTGCTAGTAGAATCCGAATAGATTTCATCATAGCCACTGGGGAATAGGTTTCATCGTAATCCACACCGTGAACTTGTCTGAAACCTTTTGCCACCAACCTGGCTTTATAAATCTGGACATTTCCATCCACGTCAATCTTCTTCTTGAAGATCCATTTGCACTCGATGGCTTTTACACCAGCGGGTAAGTCAACCAACGAAAACACTTGGTTGACCGACATGGAGTCCATTTCGGAATCAGTGGCCTTACGCCACTTAGAGGAATCTGGGCCCATCATGGCTTGATTGAAGTTCGATGGTTCATCACCATCAATGATCAGAAGATCATGACAGTCAGTCACGAGGAATCCTTGATATCTCTCGGGTTCGTGACGGATCCTCCCGGATCTTCGAACTTCAGGTACTACAGGTTCAGGCACTACAATTTCTTGTAGGTCCTCCTGCTGCTCTTCCTCTTCAGGTTGAGCAGTATCCTGTTCATCTTGAATCTCTTCAAGCAGTACCTTACTCCCACTGTCTTTCTTAGAGAGAAACTCCCTCTCAAGAAATCTACAATCCCGGGCAACAAAAATCTTGTTCTCGGAACGCAGGTAGAAGTAATAAGCCTTGGTTTCCTTCGGATAACCAATGAAATAGCATTTATCAGACTTTGGTGTAAGCTTGTCAGAGATCAATCTCTTGACATAGGCTTCACAACCCCAAATTCTTAGATAAGACAGCACTGGAGCTACTCCAGTCCATAGTTCATATGATGTCTTTGCTACTGCTTTTGATGGCGCTCTATTTAGAGTGAACACTGCTGTTAGCAGAGCATATCCCCAAAGGGATATTGGAAGGTCTGTGTGACTCATCATAGATCGAACCATATCCAATAAGGTCCGATTTCTTCTCTCAGACACACCATTCCATTGTGGTGTTCCAGGAGGAGTGAGTTGGGATACGATCCCACACTCTCTCAGATGATCACTGAATTCTTGGCTTAAGTATTCTCCTCCTCGGTCGGACCGAAGAGCCTTAATGCTTTTGCCAAGTTGGTTCTGTACTTCATTTTGGAATTCTCTGAATTTATCAAATGATTCAGACTTATGTTTCATCAAATAAACATATCCATACCTACTGAAATCATCAGTGAAGGTAATGAAGTACTGATAGTTTCCTCTTGCATTTGTGGACATTGGGCCACACACATCAGTGTGTATCAGGCCCAATAAGTCACTGGCCCTCTCGTTAGGTTTATTAAAGGGGGCCCGCGTCATTTTGCCCATCATGCAGGATTCGCATTTCTCACATGACTCAAAGTCAAATGAGCCAAGAAGTCCATTCGAATGGAGCCTCTTGATGCGTTTCTCGCTGATGTGCCCTAAACGACAATGCCATAGAAACGTTCGGTTCTCCTCATTAGGTTTGAACCGTTTGGTATCAATGTTATAAATTGGCGCGGATTGATCAAGTATGTAAAGCCCATTCGTAAGAGGGGCACAACCATAGAGCAAATTGTTGCGATTGAAGGAACATAATTTATTCTTAACTGAAAAATCATAACCTTCCAAATCCAACAAAGAAATTGAAATAATATTTCTGCTTATCGCAGGTACAAAATAACAAATATTGAGTTCTAAAACCAATCCCGAAGGTAAAGACAACAAGTATGTGCCTACAGCTAGTGCAGGAACTTTCGCTCCATTCCCAACTCGTAGCTCCACTTGTCCTTGCTTCAGCCTCCTACTGTTGCTGAGTGCCTGCATATTAGTACAAATATGAGCCCCACAACCAGTATCCATAACCCATGAGGTATTATCAGAAGTAGTTGTATTAACTTCTATAACATAAATACCTGATGAAGAAGTCTCGAGAGTCTTCTTCTTCAATTCCTTTAGACCTTCCTGGAATTTCTTACATTCTCTCCTCCAATGCCCTGGTTCTTTACAGAACCTGCATATGTCAGTTGGCCCAGCTTTGGACTTGGGCTTGGGCTTTGGCGTGTCCTTGTCCGAGACTTGAACAGCCTTAGCCTTTCCCTTGTCCTTGGCAGAGGATTTCTTAAAGCCCTTGCCCTTTTGCACCATAAGCACATTGGGGTCCTTGGCGGTTTTCCTCAAGTTGGGCTCTGCAGTCTTGAGCATTCCGTGAAGCTCAGGCAATGTCTTACTCAAGCCATGCATATTGAAGTTCAGGATGAACTGATCATAGCTTGCAGGTAAAGACTGCAGAACGATGTCGCAGGCAAGTTCCTGGCTGATAGGGCAGTCGAGTTTCTGAAGATGATCGAGATAACCCATCATCTTCAAGACATGAGGACTCACTGCCGCATTTGCAGCCAACTTACAGTCTAAGAGGTTCTTAACTGTCTGGAACCTCTCAGTCCTTGCCTGCTCCTGAAAAAGCGATTTCAGGCTTGCCATTATCTCGATGGGTGACAACACACTCTCGAACTGCATTTGCAGCTCAGCAGTCATTGTCGCCAACATCAGGCAATAGACATCATTTTCATCTGACGAATGCTTTTCCCAAGCATTATGCAGAGTCCTGGCGGCATTGGCAGGAGGCCTCTCGGGGAGGGGATCACGAAGGACATAATCCTTCTTCTCCTGCTTGAGGACTAGCCTCAAGTTCCTTGACCACGTCAGGAAGTTCGTTCCAGTCAGCTTCTCCTTCTCGAGAACAGACCGGATTGAGAATGTGTTTTGTGTGCTTGTAGTAGTCATAGCTGAAATATAAGATAAAAAGGTTATTAGTTAATATGTTCAATATGATTAATCTTGTATTAAATTTAATATGATTAATCACGCATTATATTCAATAACATAAGTTACCCTCAATAGAATATAATGATTCCAAGATCCACATATAACTAAGATCAAAATGGGCCACTGGCCATCACCCAACCTTAGCTTATATCGGTAAGCCCTATGTCGGCTAATTATATCCGTGATATAACTCTTGGTTGTGAATCTGGGCCCGAGGCCCAATCCACTCTGATGTCTCAAGGCCCGGGACTCCCGATGGCCCAGTCAAGAAAACCAGACTATACAGTCATGTAATCACTAACGTCTGGGACTCCCAATGACATTTATGAATCACAAACCGTCTTACCCACGCAAAAGTAGACACCCTCACACTGTAAGGCCATGAGTACAATTGAATGGGCTTCGACAGCTGACATAGACTGGACAAGACATCCAACGCTTGATATTATTTGAGGTTTGTAGGTTTATTAAAATTTCATCCCAAAATAGAAGATTACTATTTTGGGAAACTTTCCTTTTTGGGAAACCTACTAATTTTGGAAACTTTCTAAAATTAGAAACTTTTAATTATAGAAATTTCCTAAAATCCAAAACATGCAAATCTAGAAACTTCTATTTTAAGAAACTTTCTAATTTCAAAATTTTGGAAACTTATTAATTTAAAAATCGATTTTATAATTTTATAAAAATAAATTTTAAATTAATTCTGAAGAAAAGACTCAAATAATTGGCCCAATTATTTTAACTTCTTGGCCCGAGGCCCAAGAATTGGTTCATGTCCAAGACATAACCCAATTGCCCAATTAAATGACATAACCGGTCTGGTTCATTAAAATTGGTCTTAACCAAAATTAATTACTACGACGACCACAATTGTCAACCGGTTATTTACTAAACCGGATTTTCTCAATTTATTTGGTCCAACCAAATCAAATTAGAAAATCACTGGTTTAGGCACAAAATCCAAATTTTCGACTTTGGATTTCTTATCCCGGTTTAACCAGAACTTAATAAATTTATTAAGTCTGTTTATTAAACCAAGACGATTTAAGTTTTAATAAATTTTTAAACCGAACCGAACCGAATTGGTCACGAACCATTCACGGCCGTGACCTAGCCGCAAGCCAGCACGCGAGCGATCCACGATCGGGACGGCTGCTGGACGGGACGATCGTTCGGGACGGGACGATGCTGGCCGAGACGCTATCGGGACGGAGCAGGCTCGCGATCGGGACGGCCGAGTGCCTCACGCGATCGTCCGACCGTTCGATCCGATCCACACGATCGATCGGTCCAGCGCTTGTGATCGGCTCGACCACGCGACGCGATCCAACGATCGGTCCGTGCGTCTCACGATCCGGACGTGCGGTTCGACCACACTCCGACGCAACCAATTCATATAGATTGGATCATGCGATTTCTTGTTTGTTTAGGTTTTAATTCTTTGTTTCTTAAGTGTTTTCTCTTATCAGTAGATTGATTCAAAAACACCTCTTTAAACAATCCTAAACATGATTCTAAACAAGAAAAACCACAGAACCAATGGCTCTGATACCACTGTTGGAGAGTTTAGTGTCTCCTGATTCAATTCTCAGATTGATTCATCCTACTAAACATGCAGATCTAGGTTCTCTTGTTTAGAAACATAATAGATCTCACCTGTTACCTTGTTATGCAGCGGAATTAAGAGGCACGGGTCAGAGATCAGCAGAACCACCAAGGGATAGCTCCTCCAAAGGCTCACACACGCACACAAAGGAAATTTGGCTGCTAGACCACGAGGAGGGAGGCGCAGAAGAGAGAGAGAGTTGGCGCAGAGGGTTTTTTTTTTTTTTTGGAGAATTAGAGAGCTTAGGTCAAGTTTTATTCATTAAAACTCCTTTTAGTTCTCATGGGATTTTGGGCCCAATTCTCAGTCTGATTAAATCCCTTGGATTTAATCAGGCCCTTCTGTCTCTCCAAGCACAGTAAATGCCTAGCACTTTTACCGTACTTCTGCTGTACCGTTCCTTCATAGTTTCCTGTTAGCTTAGGCGTGTGACCCATATGGGATCATATAATAAAGGCAATAAGTCCAAGACTTATAGATCATGAGCGGACTCTAGCAAGCCATCATGACCCCCAGTATTATATGACTTATGTCTGATCATTGACATACTCTTACTTTCTAGAGACAGTACAGAGATTACTGGACATAATTCCAACAAGGTTCTACACAATGGACGCACCAACACTCATTCTTTCACACATAACAAACGCAAATTCCAGCTTGCTCCCTTGTTTCCTCAAGAGGTACATGAGATGCAATCCAAATTTGTTGCTGAAGCCAAGGTAAGTAAAACTAACCTTTACATCACTCCTAGTGCTGTTTATAAGGCTTTAGAACATAAAGAAACGGTGCTACTAATGGTGTTTAGAGATGTGCTGATTACAGGTTCACAGGAACTAGTACTTGCATTGCTTGACAGGTTCAAGGATGTGTTTCCTGAAGAGATACGAGCTGGATTACCACCTATTAGGGGAATAGAGCATCAGATTGATCTAGTCCCAGGCGCACCATTGCCCAACCGTCCAGCTTACCAAATGAACCCAACAGAAACTAAGGAATTGGAGAAGCAGATTCAAGACTTAATGGAGAAAGGATATATTTGAGAAAGTTTGAGTTCGTGTGCTGTACCTGTCCTCTTAGTGCCAAAGAAAGATGGAACTTGGAGGATGTGTGTGGACTACAGAGCAATCAACAACATCACCAGCAAATATCAACATCCCATTCCAAGGTTAGATGATATGCTTGATGAACTATATGGATCTAATGTGTTTTCTAAGATTGATCTCAGGAGTGGATACCATCTAGTAAGAATGAAAGAAGGTGACGAATGGAAGACTGCTTTCAAGACCAAGTAGGGGCTCTATGAGTGGTTAGTTATGCCATTCGGTCTTACCAACGCCCCCAGCACCTTCATGAGGCTAATGAACTAGGTTTTAAGAGCATACATCAGTAAATTTGTAGTAGTTTATTTTGATGATATACTGGTTTATAGCAAGTCGTTTGAGGATCATCGAAAACATCTTGAGTTAGTTCTTGAAACACTTCGAAAGGAAGCCCTATATGGGAACCCTAAGAAGTGCTCATTTTGTACTGATGAAGTGGTTTACCTAGGTTTTGTTGTCAATTCTCAAGGTTTACAGGTTGATCAAGAGAAGATCAAAGCAATCCAAGACTGGCTGAGACCAAGCAGCATAGGACAAGTTAGGAGTTTCCATGGATTGGCAAGCTTCTATAGGCGTTTTGTCAATAATTTCAGTACCTTAGCCGCCCCTCTAACTGATGTGATCAAGAAGGACGTGGCATTTCATTGGGGATAAGCTCAAGAAGATGCATTCAATAGGCTCAAAGATCGTTTAACACATGCACCGGTTTTGGTACTTCCTGATTTTAACAAAAATTTTGAGATTGAATGTGATGCTTCAGGTTTAGGTATTGGAGCTGTGCTTACTCAAGGAGGACGTCCAGTAGCCTATGGCTCTGATACCACTGTTGGAGAGTTTAGTGTCTCCTGATTCAATTCTCAGATTGATTCATCCTACTAAACATGCAGATCTAGGTTCTCTTGTTTAGAAACATAATAGATCTCACCTGTTACCTTGTTATGCAGCGGAATTAAGAGGCACGGGTCAGAGATCAGCAGAACCACCAAGGGATAGCTCCTCCAAAGGCTCACACACGCACACAAAGGAAATTTGGCTGCTAGACCACGAGGAGGGAGGCGCAGAAGAGAGAGAGAGTTGGCGCAGAGGGTTTTTTTTTTTTGGAGAATTAGAGAGCTTAGGTCAAGTTTTATTCATTAAAACTCCTTTTAGTTCTCATGGGCTTTTGGGCCCAATTCTCAGTCTGATTAAATCCCTTGGATTTAATCAGGCCCTTCTGTCTCTCCAAGCACAGTAAATGCCTAGCACTTTTACCGTACTTCTGCTGTACCGTTCCTTCATAGTTTCATGTTAGCTTAGGCGTGTGACCCATATGGGATCATATAATAAAGGCAATAAGTCCAAGACTTATAGATCATGAGCGGACTCTAGCAAGCCATCATGACCCCCAGTATTATATGACTTATGTCTGATCATTGACATACTCTTACTTTCTAGAGACAGTACAGAGATTACTGGACATAATTCCAACAATCTCCCACTTGAACTGGAATCTCTGTATTCATAATCCTTTTGTCTCAATATCTCGATTAGTCATAAGGCAAGATTAGTGTCATCCTTATAAAGCCTAATCTTGTTCATCGGACTCTGATTTGATACTGACAATCCAAACGACTCGGGACAGTCCGTTTGAGCATGGCCATGCATTTTCCAGTATTCAAATCTCCGATTGGCCTAGAGATATTCACTCCATTTATATTGGAGGGACAAATTCCGTCTTGTTCCATCACTGTGAACTACTCATTTCATAATACACCCAAACAAGGTCCTTATAACTATCGCTAAACGACAGCATTTCATAATACACCCAAACACCTACTGATCTCGACATTAGAAGCCAGAGTTCTGGGATTTGAGCATCTTAAAGAAGCTTACAAGGATGATCCAGACTTCAGCTCAATCTATCAAGATTGTAGCATTTCCCCATCAGGTTCTTTCTATATACAGAATGAATATCTTTTTAGAGAAAGATGTTTGTGCATTCCGCAGGGATCAATGAGAGAGCTATTGACCAAGGAGGCACATGGTGGTGGACTCATGGGACATTTTGGAGTGGATAAGACTCTTAAGTGTTTTGGTTGAACACTTCTTTTGGCCTCATCTCAAGAAGGATGTGGAACGCTTCTGTTCCAAATGTGTAACTTGTCTCAAAGCCAAATCCTGGTCACATCCACATGGTTTATATATGCCACTTCCTATTCCTAGTATGCCTTGGGTTGATATATCAATGGATTTCATTTTAGGCTAACCCAAAATCCGAGGAAGGGATTCTATTTTTGTTGTAGTGGACAGGTTCTCAAAAATAGTGCATTTCATCCCTTGTGCCAAGACAAATGATGCCACTCAAACTGCTGAACTGTTCTTTAAAGAAGTAGTACACTTGCATGGGATTCCAAGAACTATTGTTTCTGATCGAGACACGAAGTTTCTAAGCCATTTCTGGAGAGTTCTTTGGAGGAAGCTAGGAACCAAGTTACTCTTCTCTACAACTTGTCATCCGCATACAAATGGACAAACTGAGGTTGTAAACAGAACTTTATCTACTCTTTTGAGAGCCACGGTTGGTAAGAACTTTCGGAACTGGTTAGATTGTATTCCTTATGTTGAGTTCGCTTATAATCATGCTAACCACACTACTACTAAGTTGTCCCCTTTTGAGATTGTTTATGGATTTCAGCCAGAAACCCCTCTAGATCTTGTTCCTTTGCCGCCATTAGATGTCACTAATCATGGTGGAGAGTCCAAAGCTGAAATGGTCAAGAAGTTGCATCAAAAAGTGAAGACTAACATAGAGGAGAAAACAACTAAGTATAAGAAGGCTGCTGACAAAGGCAGAGAGGAACTCATCTTCAATCCAGGAGATTGGGTGTGGGTTCACATGCGTACAGAGAGGTTCCCAAATCAAAGGAAATCCAAGCTAGCACCAAGAGGAGCTGGACCATTTCGAGTGTTGGAGAGCGTCAACAACAATGCCTACAAGCTGGATCATCCAGGTGAGTTAACCATTTCGCCACTGTTGAATGTTGCTAACTTGCTTCCTTATGATGCAGATGATGGAATTCTGAGGTTAGAATCTTCTCAAGAGGGAGGGAATAATGAGGACATCGATCCAAGCATAGAGATTCATCAAGAAGACTTAGAAGATGCACTTGCTGCTCAAGACATCACAACCATGAGAGATCCTACAAGGACAAGATCATGAACTAGAAGACTTAGAGCATTGTTTAAAAAGTCAATTCAGAGCCTCCTAGTTCAAGTTTATCAAGAGAAATCCGCTAGAAATCAAGAGGAGTGCTTAGAAGCCCAACTGAAGCCATTTGAAGACTTAAAGATGATTTTCTCAATTCAGCCCATCTAGGCCCAATCTTGGACGTCCAAACACATGAAAAACGCCAAGGTATGTGTTTCAATAAAAGACATATGTGTTTGTTCAGTTGCAGGTCCAAGACTTGTATGTTTTAAGTTATGTTATTTCCTTTCTTAGTATAAGTTGTATTTCGAGCCATAGGTTATATCTATGCTTTAGTAATCATTGTATTAGGTTTTTTGCCCTAGAAGGCACCAGCTGCACGATCCCCTTTATAAGGATCCTTAGCAGCCGTGTATCATTTACCAAGTATCAATACAATAACGCAGTTCTTCTTGAGAGAAAACACTTTCGATTCTAAGTTTTCTTGTGAGTCATATCAAGCGACCTTAGATCAGTCTTATCACAAGATCATTCATCTCTTGTGTGGCGACATTCATCCCATTATTCTTTCCATTCAATCATCTCATCGTCCATCCTTAGGAGTCTAGAGACCCACGGTTGGACCCATCTCATCACACCACCACTCACGATCTAGAAGAGAGAGACTTCAGTCCCTGCTCTAAATCAACCACGCTTCTATCTTGCATCACTCACTATCAATATGTAGGTGTGACCGATAATGGAATCGTTCTATATCAAATCTTGACATGATGGTGTCTTTGGATTTATCATTCACACTCATAAGAGTATTCATGACGTGGTCCAAACAAAATTTCTCTACATGCATCAAATCAAGATTATGTCACAGATTTCGGTCCCTCCAGTATGGAAGCTCCCAAAATATGCTTTCCTTTTTCCAGTAATGCCACTTCCCATAGCCAAGCTCCTTCTTTTTGTGACAGTTTCCACCAGCGTCCTTTGTTTTTGGTGGATTTACACCTTATAATCACTCGCTATAAACTTGCTCACCACTCAAGCCTCAGGTGGATGCTATTTTGAGGCGTATTTTCCCTTCAAGAAGTCTTTTTTATTCTTCCTCAGTGGATGACCATATGGTGGAAATATTCAGTGATAATCAAACCAACACATCTTCCTTCCCTTTGGCAGATAAAAAGATTTTGTATCTTCCATGCATATAGGAAAAGACAATCCACCATGGTTCGTCCATCCTGATAACATCCCATATGTCGGGAAGTCGATTACTGTCCACAACAGCAATGCTTATAGATTAAATTTTTCATTCAACAACACATTGTATGCATCGAATCCATAAGACCACAATTTTTGGAATCTTCATTAAAAGGTCGTTGGAAGATATCGAGACTAGCATAGGGAGGCCGAGAATTCAAAATTGTAAGAAAAAAGTATTGTGGGTAAATTATATGGAGTCAAGATCACGGGCAACAACGAAAGATTATGAGGCATGCCAAATAGATTGAACCCATCTGTATATAGTCCAAGATAAACGTTACGGGGTTCTTAGGCAAAGAGAGGATGTTGAGCTTGAAATGATTTCCACTCCGCCGCATCAGACGGATGACACATTTCTCCCTCCTTCGTTTGGTGCCAGCATGCCATCTCATTGCCGCTGCAGTCTTCAGTTTGTCAGCAACTGGTAGATACCACATGCGACTGTAATGTACTTTGGTTCTACTTTGTTTCTTGTTCGGCTTCCATCTTTGCGAAGAACAAAATCGACACATATCTTCCTTTTCGCCTTCTTTCCAGAAGATCATACAATTGTTCATGAAAACATCAATTGTATAATAGGGGAGGCCTAAATTGGAAATCAGTTTCTCTGTCTCGTAATGTGAACATGTTGACTGGTTTCCTTCTGGTAAATACTCTGTCAGCTTTCACATATCGTATCCACTAACCTTTCACTCATATTTTGTGCTGCCTTTTTTTTGCAAGACCCGAGAAGCCAAGGATAACTGGGAGTGACCTCCACGACAACCTTCATAGAAAAGATTTTTGGCTCCTAGTAACAGGTCATAAAACGTTTTTGAATGATTACATACAGGTTCTTCATCACTATTACTCGCGTAATTACGAAATGCATCATTCACCATATCTACAGATCTATCTTCTACTACATTACGAACATAACCATTAGGATCAACATAATTCATTCCTATATCCAAACCGATTTTTCTCCATGCTTATACCAAACATAATAATTAGGCATCAATCCTCTACTAAACAGATGACTACAAATAGTTATGATGAACTAATATAAATACCAATGTTGAGTTGTGACATTGGTGTGAGAAGTCAAGTTGTTTAGTTTTTGAGTTATATTTCTAAACATCAATAAAGAGAGCAATTCTTATATTTGAAGTGTGTTCAAAACTTTATTTGGTACCATTGTAATTTTGGAGAATACACAGCTCTAAAGCGATGGTCAGTAGTATAGCTCAAACTCCAGATCGCTTGACATTAGGAGTTTGTTGTAATTGACCATCCAGTCAAATACCAAAACTTCTTAAAACCTGTGTGTTGGAATTGTGTCCAGTAATCTCGGTACTGTCTCTAGAAAGTAAGAGTATGTCAATGATCAGACATAAGTCATATAATACTGGGGGTCATGATGGCTTGCTAGAGTCCGCTCATGATCTATAAGTCTTGGACTTATTGCCTTTATTATATGATCCCATATGGGTCACACGCCTAAGCCAACAGGAAAATGTGTAGGAACGGTTTAGCAGAAGTACGGTAAAAGTGCTAGGCATTTACTGTACTTAGAGAGAATAAAAGGGTTTGGCCACTCTGTGTCGATCGATACACAAGGAGTGTCGATCGACACAGTGCGCGAACGCTTTCGAGTTATTTGGTATTTGGGCCAAACGGCCCAAACGGAATTGGACAAGTTTTATAAGTAAAACTCGAGTCTTTTTCTTGACCAACCCTAACTAGCCGCGCCTCTCTCTCTCCTGCGACTTCTCCTAGTGGCCTAGCAGCCTTCTTCCTGCTCGGTGTGCGTGTGTGAACCTCTGGAGGAGTTATCTCTCGGTGGCTCTCTGATCTCATACATACCGTCCCTTTCCGCTGCAAATCAGGTATAAGGTGAGATCATCTATTGTTTCTATTCAAGAGAACCTAGATCCGCATGTTTAGGATGATCTGAATCTGGAATTGAATCAGGATTGATCTAAACATTCCTTCAGTGGTATCAGAGCTATTGGTTCTGGTTTTTCTTGTTTAGATTCAAGTTTAGGATTGTTTTTATTGTTTAAAAGTGTTTTGAATCAACTATTGATAAGAGAAATCACTTAAGTAACAAGAATTGAAACCTAAACATATGAAAAAATCGCATGATCAAGCTATATGATTTGATATGCGATCTGATCCGAGAGAATGAGAATCGGCCATAATCGCATGGATCGATCGATACGATCGCATGGATCGGTCGATACAATCGGAGATCGCATGGATCGATCGATACGATCGCATGGATCGGTCGATACAGACTCTCGGCAAAACCTGTTAACGCGTGAAAGCATCGATCGATGCAGGATCGATGCAGGTTCGATATTGGTGCATCGACCGATGCGGTTGGTGCACATCGATCAACACGGTTAGGGTTTTTGGCTCGGTTCAGTGCATGCGTGAGAGCATCGATCGATACAGGATCGATGCATGGTCGATGCAGGATCGATGCTAAGAGCATCGACCGATGCGGTTGATGGATCGATCGACACGGTTGATCCATCGATCGACATGGTTGGTTTAAGGCTCGGTTTAATTTTTGATTAAAATTAATTCGTCCTGGTTTAATAAACAGATTTAATAATTTTATTAAGTCTGGTTAAACCGGGACAAGAAATCCAATGTCGAAAGAATTATTGGATTTAGTGCCTAAACCAGGATTTTCTAATTTGATTTGGTTGGACCAAATAAATTGAGAAAATCCGGTTTAGTAAATAACCGGTTGACAATTGTGGTCATCGTAGTAATTAAAATTTGGTTAGACCAATTTTAATGAACCAGACCGGTTATGTCATTTAATTGGACAATTGGGTCATGTCTTGGACATGGACCAATTCTTGGGCCTCGGGCCAAGAAGTTAAAACAATTGGGCCAATTATTTGAGTCTTTCTTCAGAATAATTTAAAATTTATTTTATAAAGAATATAAATCGATTTTAAATTAAAGTTTCCGATATTTTGAAATTAGAAAGTTTCTTAATTTATAGAAGTTTCTAGATTTGCATGATTCGGATTTTAAGAAATTTCTAAAGTTAGAAAGTTTCCGTTTTTAGAAAGTTTCCAATTTTAGAAAGTTTCCAAAAATAGTAGGTTTCCAAAAATGGAAAGTTTCCCGAAATAGTAATCTTCTATTTTGGGAATGAATTTTAAATAAACCTACGAACCTCAAAGAATATCAAGCGTTGGATGTCTTGTCCATTCTATGTCAGCTGTCGAAGCCCATTCAATTGTATTCATGGCCTTACAGTGTGAGGGTGTCTGCTTTTGCGTGGATAAGACGGTTTGTGATTCATAAATGTCATTGGGAGTCCCAGACATTAATGATTACATGACTGTATAGTCTGGTTTTCTTGACTGGGCCATCGGGAGTCCCGGGCCTTGAGACATCAGAGTGGATTGGGCCTCGGGCCCAGATTCACAACCAAGAGTTATATCACGGATATAATTAGCCGACATAGGGCTTACCGATATAAGCTATGGTTTGGTGACGGCCAGTGGCCCACTTTAATCTTAGTTATATGTGGATCTTGGAATCATTATATTCTATTGAGGGTAACTGATGTTATTGAATATAATGCATGATTATTCATATTAAATTAAATACGAGATTAATCATATTGAACATATTAATTAAAATCCTTTTATCTTAATTTTCAGTTATGACTAGCACAAACAATCAAAACACTTTCTCGATCCGGTCTGTCCTTAAGATGGACAAGCTGAACGGATCAAATTTCTTGACTTGGTCGCGGAACCTGAGGCTAGTCCTCAGACAGGAGAGAAAGGACTATGTCCTTGAGAGAGCTCTCCCCGTGAGGATCGGGTCCAATGCTTCTCATGCAGTATATGATGCTTGGAATAAGCATTATAATGATGCGGTAGATGTGCATGGTCTGATATTGGCTACCATGGACTCAGACTTGCAGAAGCAATATGAGAACATGGAGTCGCCAATAGAGATGATCAGCAGCCTGAAATTGAAATTTCAGGAGCAGATAAGAGTGGAGAGATACCGGTTGGTTAAGTCTCTCACTAGCTGCAAGCTACCAAATGATAATCCAGTGAGTCCTCATGTCAGTAAAATGATGGGTTACATTGATAACCTGAGGAAACTGGATTATCCAGTTAGCCAAGAGTTGGCAACTGAAATCATTCTGCAGTCACTGCCGTCAAGCTATGATAAGTTCAGAAAGAACTATATTAAGAAAGGCTTAACGAAGACGCTGACTGAACTGCATGATATGCTCAAGACAGTTGAGCCAAACGTGAAGAGTACCCTGTATAATCTCATGAATGAGAAGGGTAGGTTTACTAAACCTAATGCTGACAAGGGTGAAGACAAAGTTGTCCAGATTTTGAATCATGGCAAGCGTGTGTCTTCTGAGCCCGAGTCAGATACCTCTTACGTTGGTAAGTGCTGCTACTGTAAGGAGACAGGGCATTGGAAGAGAGATTGCATTAAATTCATGGAAGATGATGAGGAGTTGAAGTCGATGTATGAGACTACTTCCTCAGGTATTCATGTTATTACTTCAAGTTCTACCTTAAAGGTATTGGATACTGGTTGTGGCACTGATATTTGTGATAATATGCAGAGCCTAAGCAACAGTAGAACGTTGAAGGAAGGGCAAGTGGAACTACATGTCTGGAAGGAGCTATGGATGCTGCCTCAGCCGTAGGGTTTTCACTTGTAGATGCCTTTGAGGCTTGGTTTTATTAAGTAATTGCTACAATATACCTGCTTTAAGCAGAATTGTCTTTCATTTTCTTGTAAGAATTTGAATGTTTTTCATTTTGATAAAAGACAAGTTTTGTTCTTTTGATCTTAATGAAATATTAATTGTAGCACCCTATTCATGGAATGGGTTTTATATCTTAAACCAAAGAGTGCCTAAATGTAACATAAATACCGAATTGGTTTAAATCTGATGAATTAAACCTGATTTTTCTTGGCATAAAGTCTTGGTCACATAGAGTAAGTCGGATTCAGAAATCCCATAGTCATGGACTGTTGGGCTCATTTGATAAAATATCTTATGAGACTTGAATTCTGTTTACTAGACCAAAAGGTAAAGGGCCTATCTTAGCCGAGCTAGAGAAAAGCCCAAAGGCTTATTGGACCTGGAACATACTGATGTATGTGGCCCAATGAGCAGTAATGCAGAGAAAATTTCCTGTACTTCATTGTCTCTACTGATTACTTCAGTGAGTGTGACTGTGTTCATTTGATGAGACACAAGTCGGAATTCTTTGACATGGTCGAAAGAGTTCCAGAATGAAGTATAAGATCTGAGTGACAAAAGTATTAAGACTCTGGATTAAATCACGAGTGAGAATACTTAAGTCATTGATTGTGTGATCATCTTAATGAGTGTGAAATCGTTTCACAGCTCATTTCTCCTGAAAAACCTGAAGGTGTTTCTGTGAGAAAGGATCAGATCTTATTAGAAATGATTAAAGATGAGTCACACGAATCTTCCATGATATTATTTAAGAATAAGGCTCTAAAATATCTAAGTTTACGCTGAAATAGTTCCACAAATATCAGTTGAAAGACACCACGTTAATGTGGATTGAAATCGATCCAAATTTGTCTTTACTGAGTATTTGTAGTTGTGCTACTTCGCTGGTTGTCCTAGAGAAACTAAGGCTTGTTACTTTTACGTCCAATCTGTTTTCTAAGAAGGGAAGTTATTTTCCAAGAAGAACAGTGGGAGTAAAAGCATAACTCGAAGTTTTCTTAGGGAAACCAAGGCTCGGTACTTTTACGACCATTCTGTTTTCTAAGAAGGGAAATTACTTTCCAAGAAGAACAGTGGGTGTAAAAAGTATTTTTTACGACCATTCTGTTTTCTAAGAAGGGAAGTTACTTTCCAAGAAGAACAGTGGGAGTAAAAGTACAACTCGAAGAAATTCGAGAAATACAGGAGGCTGCTTAACCTATTGAGGGAGAGCAGCGGAAGGATTTACAGATTTCTGTAGAATCTACACCTGTGGAGCCTGAAGTTCGCAGATATGAAAGAATCAGTCACTAATCCGAGAGTGAATTCTCGTCATTAGTACAGCCTGATGATCATTGAATGTTCGCATGATCTGATGATCATTGAAAGCGACAAATCTGCGAAATTCTAGGAAGCGAAAGTGAGCCCAGACTCCGAAGAATTACATTTTTGTGTAAGTTGGCTTCATCGATCCATTCCTGGATGGAAGCAAACATATCGGAGTTGGAATCTTCGTTCTGTTGAAGTAGTCAAGGTTCTGACTTGAACAGGAACGAAGCGGAACTGTGTGTTTACTAATAGATTAGTGGGAGCGATATTGCATTTCTCAAAGTGTATGTCGATGACATACTGATTCTCGGATATAACGTCCCAACGCTGTAGTCGGTAAAGGACTAGCTTGGGAGTTGGTTTAATGATTGACATGGGTAAAGCCACGTAGTTCTTGGATTTTGGATCTAAAGATAGAGATCCAAAAGGAGCTGATAGGACAAAGTCAGATTCTTAAATTGACAAAGTCCTACACGTTTTGAGCAATCCAAGAAGGGTTTTATGCCAATGTCACATGGCATTAAGTTAAGCAAGATACAGTATCCTAAAGATAACTGCTGAGCTTAAATGCATGGATGAGATTCCATATGCGTCGGCAATTGGATCTATCATGTATGCCATGAAACATACTTGTTTGATGTTGCTTTAATGTTAAGCAAGACAAGTAAAGACCAGTCAAATCCAGCAAAGAAACACTGGATTGCCGTAAAGAATATCCTAAAGAATTTGAGGAATACTAAGGATAAATTCTTGAGTTACGGAGAAAGTGAGGTGCTACGAGTCGATAGAGTCTGAAAGGCAAGTTTCCAATAGACAAAGATGATTTTCGATCACAGTCCGGTTATATCTTGTGTCTATCTGGCGGTGCAAGGCACTGTTGCTGACTCCATGACTTAAGCTGAACATTTCGCTACTTGGGAAGTGGCGAAAGAGGTTGTTTGGAAAGAAGAGTTCGTCACTGAACTTGATGTGATTTCCAGCATAGATGAGACTAGCTGCACATCAGATGTCCAAACACCTTGAGGATAGGTATAACCTATTCCGTAAGATAAATGACAGAGATGTTAAGTAGATCAGCAAGTTTCAACGAATGAGAACGTTGCTAATCTATTAACGAAGCCCCTCCTTAGGCCTAAGCACGAGTCGCGGACTGTTGCTGTAGGATAAGTGAAATTAAGATGTAGTCTCAATTTCAGTGGGAGTTATTAAAGGGCTTTATTTAGTTATTGGATATGTTCTTGAAATAACATTTAAGATGTTTAATGAAATTATTATTTCAAGATTATTTTAACTGTGATGAAATAATCGTTCCAAAGTGATATAAACCATTTTATAGGTCATCGAAGTAAATGACTTGATCTTGAGTCATCGAAGTCATTTAGCTTGATCATGAGACCCTATATTTGATAAATGTTTTATATCATCCTGTCCCTAGTCGAAGGTTGTTGAAATTGGAACACCAACAACCGTGTGAGACTGGATTGGTACGTGACTTATGACAAAGTCTCAGTGTGTCATAGATGCGCGGCATCAAAGTCAGTACATAGGTGTATGTTTGGGAACATACGACCGGACAAGACCCGCTTATAAGAACTCTTCAGGATATTTATATCTGTGTCATAAGAGATTCTTACTACGACTATAGAGTATAGTCCTTAGACCTGAGTTCGCATGCATGTGACTGCACATGGACTGATGCACTTTGATCATTGTCTAACGCTATCGTTCTGCGATAGTTATAAGGACCTTGTTTGGGTGTATTATGAAATGAGTAGTTTACAGTGATGGAACAAGACGGGATTTGTCCCTCCAATATAAATGGAGTGAATATCTCTAGGCCAATCGGAGATTTGAATACTGGAAAATGCATGGCCATGCTCAAACGGACTGTCCCGAGTCGTTTGGATTGTCAGTATCGAATCAGAGTCCGATGAACAAGATTAGGCTTTATAAGGATGACACCAATCTTGCCTTATGACTAATCGAGATATTGTGACAAAAGGATTATGAATACAGAGATTCTAGTACAAGTGGGAGATTGTTGGAATTGTGTCCAGTAATCTCGGTACTGTCTCTAGAAAGTAAGAGTATGTCAATGATCAGACATAAGTCATATAATACTGGGGGTCATGATGGCTTGCTAGAGTCCGCTCATGATCTATAAGTCTTGGACTTATTGCCTTTATTATATGATCCCATATGGGTCACACGCCTAAGCCAACAGGAAAATGTGTAGGAACGGTTTAGCAGAAGTACGGTAAAAGTGCTAGGCATTTACTGTACTTAGAGAGAATAAAAGGGTTTGGCCACTCTGTGTCGATCGATACACAAGGAGTGTCGATCGACACAGTGCGCGAACGCTTTCGAGTTATTTGGTATTTGGGCCAAACGGCCCAAACGGAATTGGACAAGTTTTATAAGTAAAACTCGAGTCTTTTTCTTGACCAACCCTAACTAGCCGCGCCTCTCTCTCTCCTGCGACTTCTCCTAGTGGCCTAGCAGCCTTCTTCCTGCTCGGTGTGCGTGTGTGAACCTCTGGAGGAGTTATCTCTCGGTGGCTCTCTGATCTCATACATACTGTCCCTTTCCGCTGCAAATCAGGTATAAGGTGAGATCATCTATTGTTTCTATTCAAGAGAACCTAGATCCGCATGTTTAGGATGATCTGAATCTGGAATTGAATCAGGATTGATCTAAACATTCCTTCACTGTGATGTCACGAGCTTGATTTTTTATCTCAACGCTGGGTACAGGGAAGGGGTTATTGTGGTTAAAATGGAATCTACGGATGACAAGGTCAATGAGAAAAACAGGATACAACATTATTTAGTGGGCACAACTATATATTCGATCAAGGATACAGGGTCTCACCTAGGATTGCATCACATCCAAACTTCAAACTGGATTTTAAGATTAATAAAAAAATAAGAATATCAAGTTGGAATTGTCAAGATCTTAGAAGCAAATGGACAATAAGTTTTTTGCGGTAGATAGTACACAAACATAATCCGGAGATTCTCTTCCATGGAGAGGTCGGAGAAGAAAACAACTTATTAGATGCAAACCGTATAGGGTGCTAGCCAATAAAGATTGACATACAATATTCCCCTTTTCATTCGTCGAATATATGGGATTGATAGGTTCGGACTATTGTTCGATTGTGGTACTTATTGAGGACACGATACAGAAGAGAAGGAATCAGTTTAAATTTGATAAACAATGGGTGAGGAAAAATGGTTTAATGGATACTATCAAGCTAAGATGGGAAGGATTGGAAAATAGGGGTTGTACATATTTTGGCAGCAAAAAAGCAGAAATATGTGGCATAAATTAGGGGACCGATATACCGAATGATTTTTTGCATTGACTAAACAGCGACAAGTGAGGAATAGTATTGTTGGGCTCAATAACCCAGAAGGACTTTGAGGATTTATTTACTTCTTACAATTCAGAGATCGAACGGTGGCTGTAGGATACTTTGAGGATTTATTTACTTCTTACAATTCAGAGTACTTTGAGGATTTTTTTAGAGGAGGTTCTGGTCTTAATAACAAAAAAAATGAATGAGAAACTTATTGTATCCGCTACGGAAGAGGAGGTTAGGAGGGCATTGTTTATGATGCATCCAGAGAAGGCTCCGGATCCGGATAGCATGATAGCATTATTTTTCAACCGGTCTTGGCCGATAGTGAAGAATGATGATATTCGTTTGGTTAAAAAAATTACAAAATGGGGAACTAGATCCAAGTATTAATACAACGAAAATTTGTCTAATTCTAAAACCGAAATATCGATTTGGGTGACGGAATTACGACCTATCAGTCTTTGTAATGTAGGTTATAAGATTAAATCTAAGGTTTTTTGTCAACGGTTGAAGGGGCTTCTACCAAAATTGATTTCGGAAACGCAATCGGCTTTTGTTGTGGGTAGATTGATCTCCGATAATATATTATTATCTCAACAGATGTTTCATGGTTTAATAACAAACCAATCTTACAAATATAAATTCATGCAATTAAAACATATATGAGTAAGGCTTACGACATAGTGGAATGGCTTTCATCGAGAACCTCCTGGAAAAATGGGCTTTGCGGTATAATGGGTTGATCGGATAATGCGGTGTATAACCTCAGTTCAGTATAGAGTACTCATTAATGGTCAGCCACAGGGTTGTATAGCTCCACAGAGAGGGCTTCGACAATGAGACCCTTTGTCACCATATTTATTTATTTTATGTACAAAAACTTTTATTGCAAAAATATAAAAAACGAGAACGAGAAAAATAGTTAGCGGGCCTAAAGGTGGCAAGAGCATGTCCTTCAATATCACACCTTCTTTTTGTGGACGATAGTTTATTCTTTTGAAAAGCTAAGAAGGAGGAATGACAGACAATTTTACGGATCCTCATAGACTATGTGGGAGTGTCGGGTTAACAAATAAATTTCTTGAATCATCACTTCAATTTAGGCATAAGGTTGAGAATGAATTTCGAGAAGAGATGAAAGCGATTTTAGGGACCATGACGGTGGGTGGAATGGGATCATGCATGGGTATACCGTAAAGTCTAAGTGGTTCAAAAAACAAGTTCTTAGTTTCTTACAAGATAAACTTCATTGAAGGGTCAATAATGGACGACAAAGCTTCTCTCACGAGGAGGTAAAGAGGTTACGATAAAGGTTTTGGCGACGGCTTTGCCAAACCATGTAATGTCTTTTTCTCGATTACCAAAACAATCACTACAAAATTGACTAGTATTGTTTCCAAATTTTGGTGGAGTTATGGGGGTACAAGTGCAGGTATGCACTGGATGTCTTGGGATAAACTAGGCAGAGATAAAAGAAATGGTGTAATTGGTTTTAGGGTCTTCCGAGATGTTAATACAGCTTTCTTAGCAAAGAAATTGTGGAGACTAATTGATAAACCAGATATTATTTTCTCAAAAGTATTCAAAGGAAGGTACTTTCAGAGTACGGATCCACTACATTCGATAAAATAATATTTAATGTCCTTTGGATGGAAGAAGATTATCAAAAAAATGGGAACAGGGGAGTCTATTTCAGTATGGAATGATCCGTGGATTACTACAACCTATCGCCTGAGACCAAGGAAAACAAAAAACGGACACGATTCATAATTTGGTTATGGTTAACCAACTGACTGATCATCAAAATCATATTTGCAAAAATCACCTAATGGAGACAGTTATGTAACCTGAGGACGTGGCATTTATTTTAAGTATTCCATTTAGTCGTCTGAATAGACTTGATTCGTTGGGACGACATCGTATAAAGTCTGTTACATATATAGTGAAATCAGGGTATCATTTAGAGAGAGACATCACTAAGAATGGTGAGACTACTCTTATACTGGAGCCAAGTATTAAAAGTCTTTTAGCTTTCTCGTGGAAGATAAAATTTCCACCTAAGATAAGGCATTTCATTTGGCAATCACTATCAGGTTATTTACCAGTGACAAAGAATTTAAAGGGACTAGGTATAAAATGTGATACTCGCTATGCTCGGTGTGGAATAGAGGAAGAATATATAAATCATGTCTTATTTGAATGTCCACCAACAATTTAAACTTGGGCACTGTCTCAAATACCAACAAAATTCGGAGTTTTTTCCGTTGACATCTATCTACATGAATATGGATTATCTGTTTTGGAGATTACCATCGGATAATAAGATCATTATCTATCCTTGGTTAATATGGTATATTTGGAAAAGCATGAACGATATGGTCTATAACCATATTGATAGGAACCATCATGAAACTTAAAAATAGCAGAAACAGAATATGCGACATGGAAATATGCGCAATTAGGTGAGGTAAAAGAACCAATGTCAGGGTCAGGGGAGAAATTAATTCTGGAAATGATTTGGTACAAAATGGTCAATGGTGTATTGTAGACGGATCTTGGAAGGAGGGTGCCCAAATTTTAGGACAAGGGTGGTATAGTTGTTATGAGAAAGATGCTAATGTTTTGATGGGAGCAATGAATATTAGGGTAAGTTTATCCCCTCTCCATGCGGAATTCGAAGCCCTTATATGGGCTATGGAATGTATGAAGTATCATCAACACACTCACGTTACATTTGCAACAGAGTGTTCATAATTGGTGAAGGTAGTATCGGAAACAGAAGAATGACCAGCTTTCTCGATCCACTTAGAGGAGTTAAAACGAAGAAAGAAGTACTTTACGACATTCAAATTCATCCACATACCGCGTACAAGAAATTTAATACCAGATGGAGTAGCACAGAGTGCCCATCTCAGGCCGTCAGATACAATCCATTTTGGGCCGGAGCCACCAACTTGGATAAGCGAAAGATAAGTTTGTTTATTGTATCTTGTTGACAAAAAAAAAAGACCTTGCATACCTATGTCTCAAAGTTATTTTAGCACGTGTTCGAGTTGTAAATTTACGCTCGATGATGTACGCACGGATCAAAACTTCTCCATCTCGATACGTATTGGGCTGAAAATGGGCCGCGGCATCCTCCCCCACCTATTTCGGTGATGACCTCGACGCCGTGTACTCCTCTAACTTGTCCCGGAATTGGGACAAGTTGCCCTCTGGTTCCCATGTTGCTTCAGACTCAGGTAGACCTTTCAATTTTATCAGAAGATGGGTCTGACGTGGGTCTGGCGTGGAACACCTCGTTTTCTCACTTCCTTCTTCGCAAGCACTTCACTTATCTCCTTATCATAAGACTTAGTCACAACAGGTGGTTCCCGAGTTGAAACTCCTCGAGTTTCATCCTCTTCATACCGGTGGTAATGCTTCAGAATACTGATATAGAACACCGGGTGGATCTTCAGAGTAGCCGGTAACTCCAACCTGTAGGATACCTTTCCGACCTTCGCAGTTACTTCAAAAGGACCCTCATACTTACGAACTAAGCCTTTGTGCAAGATCCTAAATGCCATGAATTTTGAGGAAGGAGCTTCACTAAGACCAAGTCTCCCACTAAGTATTCGGATGGTCATCTCTTCTCATCCGCCCACTTCTTTATTCGTCTCTGGGTTTTTCTAGACATACCCGAGCAAAGTCGGCATGTTCCTCCCATTGTTTGACCATTTTAAACGCCCTTAGACTTTTCTTTCAGTCGTCGGTGCGGCCAAAGTGTGTGGTGTAAGAGGTTGTTGTCCCGTCGCAAGCTCGAATGGACTCCGTCCTGTGGACTCACTTCGTCGCAAATTATATAAAAATGCGATGTCAAGCAACTTAGCCCAATCTCTTTGATTTGCACTCACAAAGTGTCGGAGATAACACTCTAGCAATGCATTCACCCTTTCTGCCTGCCCATCAGTTTGAGGGTGAAAGCTTGTTTAGAAGCTTAATTCCATCCCAAGCATCTTGAATAACTCCTTCCACAAGTTTCCAGTAAACCGGGGGTCCCGATCACTCACGGTATTCGTCGGCAATCCCCAATGCTTTACCACGTTCTTGAAAAATGCCCTTGCCGCTTCTTTGGATGTGGCATCCCGATCGCACGCTATGAACGTTCCATACTTGGAGAACCGGTTCATAATCACCATGATTGAGCCAAATCCTTCTGACTTAGGTAAGGCGCATATGAAATACAGCACTGGCTCTTATGGTCTTTTCCGAATCGGCAAAGGTTCCAACAAACATGCCGACTGCTTATTCTCTGTCGTGTCTTGTTGACAAACCAGACAAGTCTTCATGTACAACTCCAAAATGTCTGGCATCTGTGGCCAAGAGTAATATGTCTCAACCAAGGCCAGTGTTCGTTTCTGCCCCGGATATCCAGCCAATCGAGTATCATGACACTCCCGAAAAATGTCTCGGCGAAAACTTTCCCACTTCGGTACATAAAGCCTCCAACCCTTGGTGAGAAGTAACACGTTCTCCACCTAGAACCGGTGTGTCTTGCCTTCTCACGCATATTTCATCAATTCTTGGGCAGCTGGATCACGTTGCAAGCCTTCAACCAAACTAACGGGTGCCAGCTCGGCTTTCCGACTCAATGCATCAGCCACCATATTTGTCTTTCATGGCTTGTATTCCAAGGTATAATCTAACTCAGCCAGGAAGTCTTGCTAATGAGCCTGCTTTGGAGACAGCTTCTTCTGCGTCTGGAAATAACTAGTGGCCACATTGTCGGTCTTAATCACAAAGTGTGACCCCAACAGGTAGTGTCTCCAGATTCTTAGCCAATGGACCACAACTGTCATCTCCTTTTCCTGGACCGTGTATCTCGTGTGTATCTCGAATGGCAACTTAAAATCCGGTAACGCAAGGACATGTTCTTGACTCACTACGGCCTTGAACTCCTCAAAGGCCTCTTGGCATCTATCTAACCATTTCCAAGACTTCGCCTTCTTCAACAAGTCCGTCAAGGGATAAATCCTCTTAGAGTTTCCCTCTATGAATCTACGACAGTAGTTAGCTAGTACAAGAAAAGACTGCAACTCCGTCACTTTAGTTGGAGCCTCCCACTCCATGATCGCCTTGATCTTGGTATCGTCCATCTTCAGCTTTCCATGTCCAATGACATGTCCCAAGAACTGGACTTCCTCGGTATCAAAGGTGCACTTCTCCCGCTTCACGAACAGCTCATTATCACGAAGAACTCGGAAGATAGTCCGCAAATGTTCAACATGCTCCCCCGTCGAGTTACTATAGATGACAATGTCATCCAAGTAAGCCACCACGAATCGATCCAGATACTGATGAAAGATCAGATTCATTAGGATGCAAAACGTGGTTGGGGCGTTCGTGAGGCCAAAGGGCATCACAAGCCACTCGAACGACCCATACCGAGTTATGCATGCAGTCTTTGGCTCATCTCCTTCAGCAATCCGAACTTGATAGTAACCTTTTGGTAAGTCCATCTTGGTATACACCTTGGCTCCTCCAAGTCTGTGAAATAAGTCGGCGATCAAAGGTTTCAAGTAGTGGTTCTTGATCGTTACCTTATTAAGTGCCCGGTAGTCCACACACATCCTCAAGGATAGATCTGACTTCTTCTAGAACAACACCGGCGCACCATAATGAGCTTTGGACGGTCGCAGCTTCCTTGTTTCCAACAGTTCGTCGAGGTGCTTCCCGAACTCTTCAAGTTCCGATGGAGCCATCCGGTAAGGCGCCATTTCTGGTTGTTTGGCCTCTGTCTCCATCTCGATTCAATGATCCACCTCCCTCCTAGGTGGCAACTTCTCTGGTAATTTTACTGGCAACTTCTCTGGTAATGCCCTTGCCGCTTCTTCGGATGTGGCATCCCGATCGCACGCTATGAACGTTCCATACTTGGTGAACCGGTTCATAATCACCATGATTGAGCCAAATCCTTCTGACTTAGGTAAGGCGCATATGAAATCCAGCACTGACTCCTATGGTCTTTCCGGAATCGGCAAAGGTTCCAACAAACATGCCGACTGCTTATTCTCTGTCGTGTCTTGTTGACAAACCAGACAAGTATTCACGTACAACTCCAAAATGTCTGGCATCTGTGGCCAAAAGTAATATGTCTCAACCAAGGCCAGCGTTCGTTTCTGCCCCGGATATCCAGCCAATCGAGTATCATGACACTCCCGAACAATGTCTCGGCGAAGACTTTCCCACTTCGGTACATAAAGTCTCCGACCCTTGGTGAGAAGTAACACGTTCTCCGCCCAGAACCGGTGTCTTGCCTTCTCACGCATATTTCATCAATTCTTGGACAGCTGGATCACGTTGCAAGCCATCACGGATCCGTCCCAAAATGCCTCCTTCAACCAAACTAACGGGTGCCAGCTCGGCTTTCTGACTCAATGCATCAGCCACCATATTTGTCTTTCATGGCTTTTATTCCAAGGTATAGTCTAACTCAGCCAGGAAGTCTTGCTAATGAGCCTGCTTTGGAGACAGCTTCTTCTGTGTCTGGAAATAACTAGTGGCCACATTGTCGGTCTTAATCACAAAGTGTGACCCCAACAGGTAGTGTCTCCAGATTCTTAGCCAATGGACCACAACTGTCATCTCCTTTTCCTGGACCGTTTATCTCGTGTGTATCTCGAATGGCAACTTAAAATCCGGTAACGCAAGGACATGTTCTTGACTCACTACGGCCTTGAACTCCTCAAAGGCCTCTTGGCATCTATCTAACCATTTCCAAGACTTCGCCTTCTTCAACAAGTCCGTCAAGGGAGAAATCCTCTTAGAGTTTCCCTCTATGAATCTACGACAGTAGTTCGCTAGTCCAAGAAAAGACCGCAACTCCGTCACTTTAGTCTGAGCCTCCCACTCCATGATCGCCTTGATCTTGGTATCGTCCATCTTCAGCTTTCCATGTCCAATGACATGTCCCAAGAACTGGACTTCCTCGGTATCAAAGGTGCACTTATCCCGCTTCACGAACAGCTCATTATCACGAAGAACTCGGAAGATAGTCCGCAAATGTTCAACATGCTCCCCCGTCGAGTTACTATAGATGACAATGTCATCCAAGTAAGCCACCACGAATCGATCCAGATACTGCTGAAAGATCAGATTCATTAGGGTGCAAAACGTGGTTGGGGCGTTCGTGAGGCCAAAGGTCATCACAAGCCACTCGAACGACCCATACCGAGTTATGCATGCAGTCTTTGGCTCATCTCCTTCAGCAATCCGAACTTGATAGTAACCTTTTGGTAAGTCCATCTTGGTATACACCTTGGCTCCTCCAAGTCTGTGAAATAAGTCGGCGATCAAAGGTTTCAAGTAGTGGTTCTTGATCGTTACCTTATTAAGTGCCCGGTAGTCCACACACATCCTCAAGTATCAATCTGACTTCTTCTAGAACAACACCGGCGCACCATAAGGAGCTTTGGACGGTCGCAGCTTCCTTGTTTCCAACAGTTCGTCGAGTTGCTTCCTGAACTCTTCAAGTTCCGATGGAGCCATCCGGTAAGGCGCCATTGCTGGTTGTTTGGCCTCCGTCTCCATCTCGATTCGATGATCCAACTCCCTCCTAGGTGGCAACTTCTCGGGTAATTTTACTGGCATCACGTCCATATTCTCCTCAAGAACAAATTCAATAGATGGCGGTATTGGCGTGGTATTCTGACATTCGCCTTCCACCTTTATCACCGCCAAAAATGTGGGCTCACCCTTTTCACACCTTTGGAGAGTTGCATCGCCGGCAAGTGCTTATCATTCTTCTCTCCAACGGTAGGAACCATGCAGGGCGATCCCTTCTCAAAAATGCAAACCGAGCTGAGTGTGGGCATCGGTATTGCCATGACTTGCCTCATGAAGTCTAATCTGAGGACAACTTTGAAGTCATCGATAGGCACCACGGAGAAGTTAACTGGACCGATCCAATCTACAGCTTCATCTCCACTCTACCGGTACCATTAATCGGTTGGGCTTTGGCGTTCACCGTCTTCATCCAGCCCTCCCGTTTATCCCACTTGATCTCGAGTCTTCTAGCTTCGTCGTCAGCCATGAAGTTGTGAGTGGCTCCCGTATCCACCATCACTCGATTTTTTTTCCCATTAATTCGGACCTTTACGTACATGAGCCCCTTCATCATTGGTTTTGTAACCTGACTTTCCATAAGAGCGTTAAGGAGTTGTAACGACCCCATCTTGCTCGATTCTCCTTCTTGAGTCTCCGCATCACGATTCTCCCTAATCACAGATAGTGACCCCATCTTTGGACAATCGTTCATCTGATGTGGCCCCTTGCACACGAAGCATCCACCCTTGGTACAAACGACTTCTTCTTGGCTTCAAATCTTCCCGTCGAGAACCTTTTTCATAGTTCCTCGATGGTTGGGCATTGTATCGACCATAATATCGCCTCTCTGCCACACCTTTAGTCACAACCTTCTCTCTCTTCTTGAAAGAATCAGAGTGACCTTGAGTGCGGAAGTCAGTTAATAACTCGACGACCCCAATAGCCTCATCTATGGACGGAACTTCCCTTCGATGCAACTCTTGTTTAGCCCAATTTTGAAGCTCATTGGTAAAGTAGAACACGGTTTCCTCATCCGACATGTTAGGAATTTACAACATGAGGGTCGTGAATTCCTTCACATAGTCACGAATCGTATCTTTTATCAAAGTTCCCTCAACTTCTTTTGGGCTTCATACACGATGTTTTCCGAGTAGAATTGACGCTTCAGTTCCTTCTGGAACTCCTCCCACGTCTTGATCTGGCATATTCCACGTTCTATCTCCGTGTGTTTTCTCCGCCTCCATAACATGGTCATGCCCGTCAAGTACAAAGTCGTGGCCTTCACCTTCGCCATCTCCTCCCCAAGATTGAGATTGTCCAAGTATTGTTCCATCTGCCAAGGGAAATTCTCAACTTCCTTAGCATCTCTTACCCCGTTAAATCGCGATGGTTTCGAAAAGTCCACTCGTCTTGCTCCAATGGCGATAACGGCTCCTCCATTTGCGCTAGCCTTATTTTATAGCGCCATGTCCTCCTCCACGATGACGAGCCTTGCTTTCATCCCCTTGATGTCTTCTCGCAAGGCTTGGATACATCCTATCATTAGTTCCTTCAACCCCTCAAAGTGGGAGTCTATGTCAGAGGTGTTCTGCCTAACTTCCTCTAACCCTTCGAACACATGACTCTCCAACCCGTTCACGGTGTACACAACCCACTCGAGGTTCTCGGACATCTCTCCCACAACCGCCCCCAAAGCCTCTTTGGAAACTCTTTTATCCCGCTTATTTTCTCCTTGGACAGCCGTGGTCTTGGACGTCGTACTGGTAGCATCCTTGCTTTCCTTAGCCATTCTCTCGGACAGACTTCTCTCTACCCTCGTTCGAACTCGGCTCTGATACCATTTGTCACAGACTAATTCTTCAGAACTGGTACGTGCGGCCTTATCACCTTTTCACCCCTCGTGATTGCCAAGTCAGCCTCACTCAAACTCGAATATTAAGAACTTAGAAAGATAAATAGATAAACTCTTTAGAGAGAGAAAAAACTTAGAGAGATGTTTATAAGAGAAATTGTTGGATGATTACAAATGAAAACTTCACCCCCCTTATATACAAATTTTCAACCCAAATGAACGATCAAGATTGAAACGATCTAACAGTGGAGATTAAATCACACATACTCAACTATCTCCACTATCTCCAGTATGACACTCCACCATCCCAACATCATTATTACAATCGCATACTGTCCACTATCTCATCCACTATCTAAAACTTTCTAAAAACCTTTTAGATAATTACATTTACATCAGTAAAAGTACTTAGTAATTCAATAGTAGATTTACCCTGTAGATTAGACCCATTCCGTAGATTTATCCGTTATACGTATTTGGCTGAAAATGGACGGTGATAATTAGCTCATTTCAATTATAAAAACTTAAAAATGAATGTCGATAACTTAGAGAAAATGTGCGAGTTCTCAAAGTTATAAATAAAACCAGGCTCAATCAGAAAGCCCATCAATAAAAAAAGGAAAAAACTTTGGAACTTGAAAGGATTGACGTGTTACCACAGTCACCAATCTTTCCCTATCTTCATCTTCTTCTTCATCCACTCCATACTCACATTTCACAAATACTTGAACAAAGTGCATGAAGCAGTGTGAGACGTCTTGGTAGAGAGAAAACAATGGCTGCTTCTTCTTCTTTCACTTTCTCTAATCATGCCACACTGCACTCTCTCCCTCACCGAAACACCCTTCTCATCAAAACCCAACATTCAGTTCCCACAAAATCATCAGAATCTAACTTCTTTGGTTTCAGACTCTCTCACTCTACCTCTCTCTCTCCCCTCTCTTCCTATTCTCTCAAAAGCTCAATCTCTGCCAAGGTATATTTCACGAATCGTCCCGTATTCGATTGATGCGTAGATATTTTGTTTGCTACAATTGGGTAACGAGTTCTGGGAATTAGGTTCTTTGTTAGACCAATGTTATTTGTAATTTTTGCCATAGACTAGACAACTGCTGTAGTATTCTGCCAATTTTCCTAATATGTTTTCTCAGTCTCATCGTTCTTAAAATTTTGATATACATAATCCTCCTGAGTGATTCTTGATCTCTGCGCTCAGACGGTTAAGATATTTACCATGTGTGGTTTCAGTGATGGTCAACATGAAAGTATTAAATGTATAAGAGAATTTTGGATATTTAGCAAACTAAATCAAACAAACTTGAATTATTGAGACAATAAACGTTTACAAACGTAAAGTCAACTAAATACTAGAATGCTTGTGAATCAATGACCAACTCTTACATTAAGCCATCTCTGATTTCTCATTTTTACCTTCTTTATGATGATCTATCATATGACTTGTGATTCTTCTATGTGTGCGGTTAACAGGTTAACAAGGGGCAGGCTGCACCAAACTTCACACTGAAGGATCAGAACGGAAAGCCGGTGAGCTTGAACAAGTATAAAGGAAAGCCTGTTGTTGTGTACTTCTACCCTGCAGATGAAACTCCTGGCTGCACCAAGCAGGTCCTTTTTTCTCATTCCTTGCGTAAAAACGTTAGAGCAAACATCCTATGAAAATGAAATAGAGGAATAAATACCTCACACAGTTGTTCAATTTGAAATAAGATGGTTTCACTTGTGCAACAGGCTTGTGCATTCAGGGATTCTTATGAGAAATTCAAGAAGGCCGGCGCAGAGGTCATTGGCATCAGCGGCGATGACTCTGCTTCTCACAAGGTAAGACATCACAAAATCTCTGATTTCTGATTTTAAAACCGGCCATTCCATGTTCCCAGACTTTTAAACACTTCAGGCGTTTGCAAGCAAATACAAGCTGCCTTACACATTGTTGAGCGACGAAGGAAATAAGGTGAGGAAAGATTGGGGAGTGCCAGGGGACCTTTTTGGGGCGTTGCCTGGGAGACAGACTTATGTTCTTGACAAAAACGGTGTCGTTCAGCTAATCTACAACAACCAGTTCCAGCCTGAGAAACACATTGATGAGACCTTGAAGTTCCTCAAAGCTGCTTAATCTTTTTCTCTTTTTCCTCTTCTGAAGAGATACACAGCAACAATCCATGACCTTTCTGTATTGTTATTATTTCTGTTTTTCCAATGAGCGTCTTCTCTTATCCGATTGCGAGTAATATTGAGGTGTCAGATCAATGAATAAAAGATGTAAATGTACTCGGTCGCTCACGAGAATCAAAATTATCGCCAGGATTGCTTTGTTCTTCTTTCTCCAATTTTTTTCATTGATGCTCAGTAGAAATGGTTCTTATACGACACATGCCCCCATAACGTGTAAACGAAGACCTAGAAAAATTGTCAAATTTTCATCATAATCTTTTAGCTACCACCTCGCAAGCATGTCACGTCACTGCCGCAATTCTAGGTAGAGCCCAAAATGTAGATATGGAAACATATGGATCGGTCTAGAAGGAAGGCGCCAATCATTTTTCATGGATTTGTGTAAAGACACATTATAAACTCAAGTCTCATTATTTGTAGGGGGAATTGCTGTTAATATTCCTTAAATTGATTCTAAAAAAAATACCATTCAAATTGAAAGAAATGCAAAATTATCTTTTTGCCCTAAGAAAATTAGGGCTACCTTTATGACAAACCAAAAAATAAAAACCGTAATTACCATATAACATTCACATTGTGTTAGACTTCTAAAGAGGTATGATGCGTTAGACTCTAATATAAGTCTAAATGATTTTTTTTATCAGACTTCTAGTATAAGTTTGATACAGAATAAATTAGTAAATTTTAATTTTAAAATTATAAAAAATATTTTTCAAAACTTTAATATACAAAAATTAAATATAAACAATTTAATAGTATATAAATTAAAATTTGGTAAAATTGAGTCAAATTAAACAATATGTAAGGTAAAGTAAGTTCTAACCCAAAACATACTTTGTAATGGAACATTTACATGTAACTTACATATAGCTTTAGGGTTAGATTCATGGTTTACGAAATTTTCATTTGAAATTTAAAATTGGCACATATGTGTTATAATATGCATATATTTAACGAATTTGATGTTTCATATAACTAATAAATATTATATTTAAGGTTTCTCAGTCTTCTAGGCGAAGTCTGAATTTTGAAGTTGATCAGACTTCTCACAAAAGTCTGAGATGTATTTAAGTTGAAAATTTAAATTAAAAAATTATAAAAATATAATTTGATACAAATTTTTAATACATAAATTACCATACGCATTTTGACGTATATAAATTAAAATTACAAAAGCTTTAGTCAAATTTAGCCATTGAAAGTAAATTTGGTGTGAACACTATGTAGTTTGATATATGTTTGACATATGAAGTTGAATATTATGTTTTTATATGTAGGGTTAGATTGAGAGTGTGATATTTTCATCCATAATGCTACATTTACATAAACTAGTTAGTTTGTGACTATGTTAAACGAGTTTGATGTTTGTTATAAGTTTTATATACAATATGGTGATATTTAAGTAGTAATTATTAGATTTACGGTTTCTCAGACACCCAGGTAAATCTGGTTCAAGTATTTATACTTCTCATGAAGTCTTATGTCATACTGCATATGAAGTCTGAAAATTGAAAGTTTTTTGTAAATTTTCACACGAAAACTTTTTAAAAAGGCAAGAAACTTTCGCCTGAAAATTTCAGAATTCTCGTTCGATTCAGAAGTTCCTTATCAGACTACATATGAAGTCTGATACCAGATATTTTATTCAATTGTTAAAAATCCGGGCCCGACAAAATTTTCCTCCAATTTCTCTGCACCTATCTAAACTTAATCTTGTACACACATATAACATCCAAAAAAATAAAATCTTCACATTCTTCCTTCTCTTATAACCTCTCTTTCTCTCTCTTTTGTAAAACCTCTTTTGAATTTCTCACCCAAGAAAGTTCAAGCTTATTCTCTCATATGAGTTCTTATGTATGTGATTTATAGCTGATTCTTTTTGAGCTGCGAAATAGGTGAGTGAATATGTTCTGATTTAGTGTTTTCAAAAGTTTTTTAACTGAATTAATTGAGACTTTTGACATATACTTTTGATTATACAAATTGAATATGCTCATTCTTTTTTCTCTCCGCAGGAGTAAACACATCTCATGGGGAAGCTAGCAATGAGCTTCTGAAGTTGATGGGAAGGGTATCAAACAATCCTTTATTAATCATTTCTTGGAGACTTGTTCGCTAACAAATGCAAAAGCTCTGTGTTTTTTTCTTTTCAGGTGCTTGATTGAAGGTTAAGCCAGATGACTCTCCAAAAAGGGTGGAATTTGGGTTTCTTATGTTGTTAATGGCACCTAAAACTTCAGTGAAGCACGAGGAACACGAAGTCTGAGAGCCTAATATCAGACTACAACTTATGTCTAAGAGTTTCTCATACTTCCAGGTAAATCTATTTCAAGTATTTAGACTTCTCATGAACTCTTATTTCAGACTTTATATAAAGTCTGAAATTTGAAAGTTATTGAAAATTTCCACACAAAAACTTTGAAAAAGGCGGGAAATTTTCCCGCTCGATTCAGAAGTTCCATCCCAAACTGCATATGAAGTCTGATACCAGAGATTTTACAACCCTAAAAATTTCCATTTGTTAAAAATCCAGCAAAATTGCCCTCCAATTTCTCTCCACCTATCTAAACTTAATCATGTAAAAAAGTCATTTTCACACATGCAATAACCAAACAAAATAAAATTTCTCTCTTTTTTGTGAACAAAACCCTTACATAGGTTGATTTGGTTTATTTACAAGTTCCTCTTAATTAACAGAACTTTTCCATTAAAAAATCTTTATGCAAACTAATACATATGTTGATTTGGTGTAGAGGCTGAAGGTACTTTGGATAAAGTAAAAAAAACATAAGAAGAGACAGCTTGAAGATACTCTTAAAATGGTGGAGAAGAAGATAAAGGTAATTTCTAAGGACGTTCACCATATATCAAGGATTGTTTATGGTGAGACTTACATTGTAGACATGGTAGACAAAACTGAGGAACGTGATGTGTATGGCGATACAAGGAACACAAAGCAATCAAAATGCTAATATCAGATTACAACTGAGTCTGAGAGTGAAAATTCAACATGCATTTTGATATTTGACTGCTTTTGAAGTCTGTAGTCTGATCCTAAATTAAGTATTTTCTCATTTTGTAGATTTTTATTGGTTATTAGTATTGAGATGAAGACTAAAAGGAATGCATATGATTAGGAAGTACATAATATGTGCACATTATGATAATGTGTATTGTTGGGTCTGTGCAAAGTTGGGGACTTCTTGTCTGTCCCGAAATGAGGAGTTCGAAATGTTTAAGGTCAAAGGTAGTACAAGAATGTATCAGAGGTGCAGAAGTCACGGTCCCCACTGGTTCACTCTGTCCATAACTCTTGGAATCAAGCACTGAGTTGTCACCATCACACCTAGCCGTTGGAGTCTCTTGGTTGCAGCATTGTTTTGTCTTCTTCTAATATATCTTTTATTTATTATGATTGTAGCCCTAGTTCTCAGACTATATATGTATTGTAACATCTCATTAATCAATACACACTTTGAGAATATTCTTCCCACATACTTCTTTCTCTCGGAAACCCTACTCTCTCTCTCTCTCTAGCGATTCTATCTTCTTCTCCTTATACTCTTCTCATTAATCTCCCATTCTTACATGGCATCAGAGCTTAAAAGCTCTTGTACCTAATACTTACTTCCGATGATCTCTCATTCTTCATTTCTTGTTCCATTCTTGTTCTAAAACTCTGTTATAAGTCCCTGTTCTCAAGCGGTTCTGTCCCAATCTCTTTAAGCTCTCTTGATATTCCCTCCTGTATAAGTCATGGAGAAGTCAAGAGTCTTGATACCAGTGACCCTAAAGGAGGCTAACTATTTGGTATGGGCTAGGATGGCCAAGTCTGCCCTTGGTGGTAGAGGATTGTGAAAGCATGTCATGAGTAGTACTGCTCCACAGAAGATGATTAAGGCTGGTGCTGAAGCTGGAGCTAAAGTAGGAGCTGAAGCAGGAGCTAAAGCTGGTTCTGAAGCTGGTGAAGAAGCTGTTCATGTTGATGAAGAGCTGTGGGTTCAAGGAGACCAGAATGTACTCTTTATTCTCCAAAGCTCTCTTGAACCATCAATCTTGGAAGGCTACTCTTATTGTGAGACTACTAAAGACCTTTGAGATACACTTGAGAAGGTGTATGGCAACAAGTCTAATCTGACCAGGGTATTTGAGGTCAAGCTTGTGAAGGAACTTGGAGCCAATTCTAACAGATTCAGAATTCTCGCGAGTTCCCGATAGCCTAGGATCTAGGATCTAGTTAATTGAATCAAGGATCTGATCTCTGTTTACCTGGAGATTTGGCAGCGGAAGATGTCAGATAAACGAGATCTGTAGCGCCCCAATCGTTGCGCCTCTATCGTAGTCCACACGCACACAAGCTGGAATCCGCCGGGATGCTAGTACCGGTGCTCGGATCTCCCTGGGACTGAGTTCTTTTTGAGGTTTCTGTGTTTTCTCTCTGAGAAAACACTCTAGGCGGCGCATCGCTGTCTAGGTCGAAGTTATAAGATCACTTATATATCGACTTTGTCATAAACCGAAAACTCATTCTCGATTTCGGCCTTGTGTCGACCGACACACTTAGTGGTGTCGATCGACACACATCTTGTGTCGACCGACGCACCCAACGGTGTCGATCGACACACCTCATTAAAACTCATATTCAATCTGTATCCAATACACATCGATTAGATCATATGCCAATGATCAATCCCATCCGAAGTATGTCCAACTTGCTTAGGTGTGTGACCCTGTAGGTTCACACGATACTGGAAATGAGTTACAACTCATTTGTCATAAGCGGTTTCTAGCAAAACATTATGATTACCCAGTATCACATGAATTGTCCGATCTCGACAATACAACTATCTCTAGAGAGAGTACAATGTGATTTCAGGACATAATCCCAACAATCTCCCACTTGTACTGGAATCACCTATTCCTACAATCCCTTCGTCTCTATATCTCGATTTGGCATAAGGCAAGAGACTGTGTCATCCTTATTATAGCCAACATCATGTTCATCGAATTCCTGATCTATACTGATAAAACAAACGACTGACAATCACCTCGTTTGAGCACGGCCAGGCATTTTCTCAGTATCAAATCTTCGATGGGCCCTGAGATATTTATCTCCCGTTGTTACAGGAGGGACAAATCCCATCTTGTTCCATCCCTGTTTCTACACATACTTCATGATACGCACAAGCAATGCCGTTATAGCCGCCAGTTACGGAACGACGTTTGACAAGGTCAACACGCACCAATTCATATGCTAGAAAGCATGATGAACTCAGGTCTAAGGACTATACTCTATAGTCGTAATGAGAACCTCCCATGACACTGATATAACTATCCTGTGGAGTTCTCATTAGCGGGTCATGTCCGATCATATGTTTACCAACATATATCTATGTGACTGACTGTGATAATCATATCATTGACTCCATGAAACTTAGTCCAACAGTCACCTCACATACTAGTCTCGCGCGGTTATTGGTGCCCCACTTCAATAACCTCGACTAGGGACAATCATAATTTATGTCATCTTTTACTTATAGGGTTTCATGATCAAGTCCTCAACCTGATGACCTATACGATGATCATAAAATACTTTGGGACTATTATTTAATTATCTAATAATTAAATAATACTGATGTCAGTTTTAACTTACATGAACACTACCATAGCATGTATATGTAAAGATTATAACATAACTAAAGTTACTCCCACTAGAATCAAGATCATCTCATCAGATATCTTATATCTACAGCAACAGAATAAATCCGGTGCTTAGGTTGTGGGAGAGACTGCGGTTTTATTGCTTGAAACGATTTCAACAAACCACACCGCCATTCGGATAAGAGCACTATTCTACGGTCCACTGCTTGGAGCCTTTCCAACAGATAGCACCGCTATTCAGACAAGTAGACATAACCAGGTGGGAACCAGGAATCGTCTTTGTCTGTTTAACTACTTTCAACTGGTTCGTCACTTTATCAGTTCACCATGAACCTATCCTTAGTGTTTCTCAAAACACTTGGGATATTTCTGGTAACTGTTCAGTGATCATTACCTGAATATATTGGTATTTTCTCGTCATGCTTTATGCTTAACTGCATCTAGACGAGCGCAAAATATGGCATTCATGATGGATTCTATTGCATCAGCATAAGCAATCACACTCATTAATACTAGTTCAGACAGTGATCAAAACACTTCATCTTACTAATATTTATTGCCATAAGACCTTTGGTATGAAGCCATTCTTGGAATCAAGCACATTAGAATTGTCCAGTACCTTATCAACATAAGGATTTTGACACGATCCAATTAGCTTACTCAATCTATATAAATAGATTCTTATTCCAAGAATTCATGCAGCTACTTCCATGTCTATCATTTAAATTTGACTTCCGACCTAAATCTTGACAAGACTTTAGCGTCGGAACGTCGTTTATGAGATTCAAGTATGTTATCTACATACTGTGTGAGAATTGCAATTACGCTCCCACTAGTCTTCTTGTAAACGCATGGTTTCTTTTCTTTCTGATCAAGTCAAAACTATTGAACACTTTATCAGAATGTTTATTTCAACTCCAAGATGTTTGCTTCAATCCAGAAATGGATCGGTAAAGCTAACATGCATACCCAGCCAATTTTCAGAGTTGGGGCTCACCATCGCTTCTTTGAATTTCGCATGCTCGTCACCTTTCAATGATCAATTGACCACGACAATTGGTTACGAGAAATCACTCTCGAGTTAGTGACGAATCCTTTCGGATCTGCGAACTTCAGGCTCCACAGGTGTAGATCCTACAACGCTTTGTAGATCTCACCGCTGCTCTCCCTCAACAGGTTGAGCAGCCTCCTGTGTTCATCGAATTTCTTCGATGTGTACTTTTACTCCCACTGTTCCTTTTGGAATGTATGATCTTTCTTAAAAGACACAGTTCTGGATAAAAGATGCTAAGCCTTGGTTTCCCTAGGACAACCAGCGATGTAGAACTTATCAAATATGGGTCCAAGCTTGTTTGTTGACCACTGTCTTACACAAACCCTGCAATCCCAATTAATCAGAAAAACATATTTGGAAATCATCCAGCCCACATCCAATGTGGTGTTTTTCACTGATTCTGATAGAAACCTTTTCTGCGCAAAGACAGACGTTTTAGGACGTATTCTTAAATCGTTTATGGAAGATTCTTGTGACTCATCATTAATCGGAGCATATCCAATAAGATCCGATCCATTCTGTTAGATGATCACCCAATTGTCGACTCTAAGTATTTTCCTCCACGATCCAATCGAGGATCTCAATACTTCTGTCAAATCGGTTCTATACTTCATCTTGGAACTCCACAAGGGATTCCTGCTCGTGTCTCATCAAATGATCACAGCCATACTTTATTGATGCCATCAATAAGATAATGAAGTACAGATTATTTCCTTTGGTACTAATGCTCGTTGGGCCGCATACATCAGTATGTGTAAGGCCCAATAAGTCTTTGGCCCGTTTCTTTTAGCTCTGCTAAAAGGGCCTTAGTCATTTGGCCCAGCAAGCAGGATTCATGTCTCAATTGATTAACAATCGAATGAGTCCAAAACTATGGAAATTCTGAATCCGCTTCACTCTGTATGGTCAAACGACTATGCCAAAGAAAAATCGAGTTTGAGTCATCAGACTTAAACCTTTAGTATTTGTGTTATATTTAACTCTCGCTGGTTTAAGATATAAAACCCATTCCAAATGGGGTGCTACCATAGAATATTTCATTAAGATCTAAAGAACAAGACTTGTCTTTTATCAAAATGAAAAACATTCAAATTCTTTACAAGAAATTGAAAGACATCTCTGCTCAAAGCAGATACATAACAGCAATTACTTAATTTCTAAAACCAAGTTTGAAAGGCTCCTACAAGTGGAGAATCTCTACGGCTCATGCAGCAACCATTGCTTCATACTAGATACGCAGTTCCACTCGTCCTTTCTTCAGCGTTCTACTGTCGCTTAGGTCCTGCATATTTCAAAAATATCAGTACCACAACTAGTATCCAATACATACGTAGAACTTGAATTAATAACACAATACCTGAAGAAGAAGTACTATACATCTCCTTCATCTCTTGTGAATCTTCCAAGAATTTAATGCAATCTCTCTTCCAATGCCCTGACTCATCGCAGTAGAAGCACTTTCTAACACCAGATGGGCTCGACTTGGGTTTATTAGATGACACATGCTTATCCTGATTCCAAATCTGGACGGCCCTGCCTCTACCCTTGCCAACACAAGATTTCTCAAATCTTTTACCCTTTATGATGTCTTGCTCTGATGTTTTGAGCATGCCATGCAGCTCAGTCAACGTCTTCGTCAAGCCTTTCTTGATATAGTTCTTAATGAACATATCATAGCTTGACGGCAGTGACTGCAGAATGATGTCAGTGGCCAACTCTAAGCTGACAGGACATTCCAGTTTCCCCAGGTTAACAATGTAACCCATCAGTTTAATGACATGAGGACTTACTGGAGCATCCTCTGGTAGTTTGTGTAGGATTATGTTTGTTCATAGGTTCAATTATCAGATTACAACCTATTACATAATCAACTAGGATCTAGGTGATTTGCAGTTGAATCATAAACAGATCAGGATCATTACCTTATGATTGCAGCGGATTGATCAAGGGAATGAAGAGATCACTGAGAGCTGATGATTATCGGCTCCTCCTAGGTATCCACACGCTTACAAGCTACTGGATCAGGCTGCTAGACCAAGCTGGAACAACAGAGAGAGAGGAGGACGGCCAGACCTAGAAATCGCAGAAGCTTAGGCTAACTGGCGCCCTCTCTTCCCTTATATGGGCCCAAGTAATTAAACTAATGGCCTCTTAGGCTTTTGGGCCCAAGACCCAAATCAGACAAAATACTGTATTTTGTCTGGCCCAATTCTCTGTACAAATACAGTAAATGTCTTGCATCTTACTGTATTAATTCCTTTTAAACTTTCCCGTTAGCTATGGTGTGTGACCCTTTGGGATCATACAATACTGGTAATAAGTACTTAACTTATAGATCAAGAGCGGGCTCTAGCAAGTCATCATGACCACCCAGTATTTATGACTTATGTCTGATCTCGACACTTATAATACTTTCTAGAGATATCACAATAGATTTTAGGACATTCCCAACAATCTCCCACTTGTACTGGAATTCTACATTCCCTAATCCTTTTGTCTCAATATCTCGATCTGGCATAAGGCAAGATGCGTGTCATCCTTATATAGCCAGACCATGTTCATCGGACCAGATTTGATACTGACAATTCAAACGACTTGGGTAAGTCCGTTTGGGAGTGGCCACTCTCTTACCAGCTATCAAGTCTCCGATTGGCCTAGAGATATTACCTCCGTTAAACGGCAGGGACAAATCCCATTTTGTTCCATCACTATGAACTACACACTTTATAATACACCCAAGCAAGGTCCTTATAGCTCCCAGTTACGAAACAACGTTAGACAATGATCAAAGCGCATCAATCCATGTGCAGCCACATGCATGCGAACTCAGGTCTAAGGACTATACTCTATAGTCGTATATGAGAACCTCTTATGACACAGATATTAATATCTTGTAGAGTTCTCATCAGCGGGCCATGTCCGGTCATATGCTCCCTACATATACCTATGTGTTGACTTTGATGCCGCGCATCCATGACCCATGAAACTTGGTCATAAGTCTCAACACACTCTAGTCTCAAGTGGTTGTTGGAGTTCCAATTTCAACAACCTTCGACTATGGACACTATGATTTATGTCATTTCGTTAAATATGGGGTTTCATGATCAAGTCTTTCTCATGTACTTCGATGGCCCATATATAACGACATGAATCATTTTGGAACGATTATTTTATATCACAGTTAAAATAATCCAGAAATAAAATTTCATTAACATTAAAATGTTTACATGAACCAATCAAAATAACTAAAATAAAGCCCTCATAACTCCCACTCAAAAAGAGATTACATTTGAATATCTCTAATTCCTACAGCAGCAGTATGCAACTCGTGCTTAGGTTTCGGGAGTGGCTTTGTCAACGGGTCAGCCACGTTCTCATCAGTGGGAACTCTGCTGACCATCACTTCACCTCTATTCACTATATCACGAATCAGGTGATACCTTCTCATAATATGTTTTGATTTCTGATGATGTCTCGGTTCCTTAGCTTGAGCAATTGCACCATTGTTGTCACAATACAGTGTTAGAGGCTCAGTGGCATTTGGGAATACACCGAGTTCAATCATGAAGTTCCTTATCCAAACTCCTTCCTTCGCAGCTTCTGAAGCAGCGATGTATTCCGCTTCAGTTGTGGAATCTGCCACTGTGCTCTGCTTGGAGCTCTTCCAACTTACTGCACCGCCATTCAGACAGAAGATGTAACCAGACTGTGACCGGAAATCATCTTTATCTGTCTGAAAACTTGCATCCGTGAATCCACTCATTTCAAGCACTTCACTTCCTCCGTAAACCAAGAACTTATCCTTAGTATTCCTCAAATACTTCAGGATATTCTTTACGGCAATCCAGTGATTCTCACCTGGATTAGACTGGTACCTACTCGTCATGCTTAGTGCATAAGCAACAGCAGGACGAGTACAGATCATGGCATACATGATAGATCCTATAACCGAAGCATAAGGTATCCTACTCATGCGCTTAAGCTCATCATGTGTTTTAGGACACTGAGTCTTGCTTAGTGTAGCACCATGTATCATTGGCGTGAATCCCTTCTTGGATTTATCCATTCCGAATCGATGCAGGACTTTGTCTATATAAGAATCTTGACAAAGTCCAATCAGCCTTTTAGATCTATCTCTAAAGATTCGGATTCCAAGAACATACGCGGCTTCACCCATGTCCTTCATGGAAAAACAACTTCCCAGCCAGTCTTTAACAGACTTCAGCATTGGAATATCATTTCCAAGAAGCAATATGTCATCGGCATATAGGATAAGAAACGCCACTTTGCTCCCACTAGTTTTCTTATACACACATTGTTCCTCTTTGTTTCTGATGAAGTCAAAGTTCTTTATTGCTTCATCAAAACGAAGATTCCAACTCCTCGATGCTTGCTTCAATCCATAAATTGATTTGTGAAGCTTGCATACTTTCCCAGCATTCTTAGGATCAATGTAACCGTCAGGCTGTGTCATATACACATCCTCCTCCAAGATTCCATTCAGGAAGGCGGTTTTCACATCCATCTGCCAAATCTCATAATCATAATAAGCGGCAGTTGCTAGGAGAATCCGAATTGATTTCATCATGGCCACTGGTGAATAGGTTTCATCATAGTCTATACCATGAATTTGCTTGAAACCTTTTGCCACCAACCTGGCCTTGTAAATCTGGACATTTCCATCCATGTCAATCTTCTTCTTGAAGATCCATTTACACTCGATGGCTTTAGCACCAGCGGGTAAGTCAACCAGTGAGAACACTCGGTTGACAGACATGGAGTCCATCTCGGATTCAGTGGCTTCACGCCACTTTGAGGAGTCAGGGCCTATCATGGCTTCTGCAAAGTTCGAGGGTTCATCACCGTCAATGATCAAAAGATCATGGCAATTAGTCACGAGGAATCCCTGATATCTATCGGGTTCGTGACGGATCCTTCCGGATCTTCGAACTTCAGGTACTTCAGGTTCAGGTTCTATTACAACTTCATGTAATTCATCTTGCTGTTCTCCCTCATTAGGTTGAACAGGTTCCTGTCCTTCTTGAATTTCATCAAGTTGTACCTTACTCCCACTATCTTTCTTAGAGAGAAATTCCCTCTCAAGAAAAGTACAATCCCGAGCAACAAAGATCTTGTTCTCGGATCGCAGATAGAAGTAATAAGCCTTGGTATCCCTAGGATAACCAATGAAGTAGCATTTGTCAGATTTTGGTGTAAGCTTGTCTGAGATTAATCTTTTGACATAGGCTTCACAACCCCAAATTCTGAGAAAAGACATTGCTGGAGCTTTTCCAGTCCATAACTCATATGGTGTCTTTGCTACTGCTTTTGATGGCACTCTGTTCAGTGTGAACGTTGCGGTCAGCAAAGCATATCCCCAAAGGGATATAGGAAGGTCTGTGTGACTCATCATGGATCGGACCATATCTAACAATGTCCGATTCCTTCTCTCAGACACACCATTCCACTGAGGTGTTCCAGGAGGTGTGAGTTGGGAGATGATCCCACACTCACTCAGATGATCACGGAATTCCTGGCTCAAGTATTGTCCTCCTCGGTCCGACCGAAGAGCCTTAATACTTTTACCAAGCTGGTTCTGTACTTCATTCTGGAATTCTTTGAACTTCTCAAAGGTTTCCGACTTATGTTTCATCAAGTAGACATATCCATATCTACTGAAATCATCAGTGAATGTGATGAAGTACTGATAGTTTCCTCTAGCATTTGTGGACATTGGGCCACACACGTCAGTATGTATCAGGCCCAATAGTTCACTAGCCCTTTCTGTAGGTTTATTAAAAGGGGCCCGTGTCATTTTGCCCATTAGGCAAGATTCGCATTGCTCACAAGACTCAAAGTCAAATGAGCCCAAGAGTCCATTTGAATGGAGCCTCTTGACGCGTTTCTCACTAATGTGCCCCAAACGACAATGCCAAAGAAACGTTTCATTTTCTTCGTTAGATTTGAACCGTTTTGTATTAATGTTATATACTGGAGTAGATTGATCCAGAATGTACAGCCCATTAATAAGAGGGGCACAACCATAGAACATATCATTGAGATTAAAGGAACACAATTTATTCTTAATAGAAAAATCAAATCCTTGTAAATCCAATAATGAAACTGAAATGATATTTCTGCTTATAGCAGGTACAAAATAACAATTCTCAAGTTCTAAAATCAATCCAGAAGGTAAAGACAACAAGTAAGTGCCAACGGCCAGTGCTGGAACCTTCGCTCCATTGCCAACCCGCAACTCTACTTGCCCTTGCTTCAACCTTCTACTGTTGCTGAGCGCCTGCACATTAGTACAAATATGAGCCCCAAATCCAGTATCTAATACCCAAGTGGTATTATCAGAAGTAGTAGTATTTACTTCAATAACAAAAATACCTGAAGCAGTAGTCGCGAAGGACTTCTTCTTCTCCTTTAGACTTTCCTGGTATTTCTTACAGTCCCTGCGATAATGCCCTGCCTCTTTGCAAAAGTGGCAGATATCAGAAGGCCCAGCTTTAGACACGGGCTTGGGCTTGGCCTTTTCTTTGTGGACTGCCTTGCCCTTTCCTTTGTCTGCAGCGGATTTCTTGAAACCCTTGCCCTTCTGCACCATGAGTACAGACGGGTCCTTGGCCTTCTTCAGATTAGGTTCTGCAGTCTTGAGCATACCATGTAGCTCAGGCAAAGTCTTTGTCAACCCATGCATATTATAGTTCAAGGTGAACTGGTCATATGCAGGAGTAAGAGACTGCAGAACGATATCACAAGCAAGCTCTTGGCTTATAGGACAGTCGAGTCTAGTCAAATGATCGAGATAACCCATCATTTTCAGAACATGTGGACTCACTGCTGCATCCTTAGCCATTTTACAGTCCAAGAGATTCTTTACAGTTTGGAATCTCTCTGTACGAGCCTGCTCCTGAAACAACGCTTTCAGGTTTGCCATCAGTTCCATGGGACAAGTCAGGCCTTCCCACTGAATCTGCAGTTCGGGAGCCATTGTCGCCAACATTAGGCAAACCACGTCATTAGCATCTGAAGAATGCGTATCCCAAGCATTCTTCACAGCTTGTGCGGCATTATTCGCAGGTCTAGGGGGGAGAACTCTTTCAAGGACATAAGCCTTCTTCTCCTGCCTGAGCACAAGTCTCAGGTTCCTGGACCAGTTCAGGAAGTTTGATCCGTTCAGTTTGTCCTTCTCAAGGGCAGACCGGATCGAGAAAGTGTTTTGTGTTGTTGTGCTTGACATAGCTGAAATTATGAGACAATAGAGTTTTAGTTATTTAGTTCATAAAAGAGTAATCTTAATAACTTATAAGAAAACTCGCATTGCATTCAAAATTTCTTTGTTTAACCTCATAAGAATGCAATGATTCCGAGACCCATGTTCAACTAAAACCAAAGTGGGCCACTGGCCGTCACCCAGAATTAGCTTTACTTGGTAAGCATACACACAGCTAGTTATATCTATATAACTCTCGGTTGTGGATTGGGCCCAAGGCCCAATTCACCAGATGTCTCAAGGCCCGGGACTCCCGATGGCCCAGTCAAGGAAACCAATCTCTTACAGCCAAATAATCACTAAAGTCTGGGACTCCCAATGAAATTAGTGACTATATACTACTTTACTTACGCAAAAACAGACACCTCACACTGTAAGCCATATCTGTAATTGAATAAGCGTTAAGTAGCTGACAAGATTGGGCAAGACATCCAAGCTTGATATTGGTTTTGAGGATTTTAGGTTTTCTTTCCAAAAATAGAAGATTACTATTTTGGGAAACTTACTTATTTTAGAAACTTTCTAAATCTAGAAACATGCTAAAAATAGAAATTTCTAATTTAATATTTTATTAAAGTTTTCGGTTCGGTCACAAATTATAGGCCCAATTCTTGGCCCAAGACCACAAAATTCTAATTGGCCCAATAATTTGACATAACCGAGTCGGTTCATTAATTCTGGTCCAAGACCAAATTAACTACTAAATCCAACTGGTTATTACTAAACCAGACCAGCTCTAAATTATTTGGTCCAACCAAATCAAACTTAGACCAGCCTTCGGTTTAGGTTAAAATTCAATTTTTGAATTTAAATCCGGTTTAACCAGAAATTAAATAATACCAATTGTATTAAATAATTTCCAGCAAACCGCGATTTGGTTAACCGCTTGAACCACCAATTAAATTGGATCGGTTCGGTTAAGTCCAAAATCAGGAAGAAATAGAATGGTCTAACCACTCAATTTTAGCTGATTTTGACCTAACTTGCGGGTTAAGCTTAAGCTAACAATGAAACACAATCGGATTGATCGGTTCATTGTCGCGGGTTAGGGAAGGACGAACCGCGAAGCTCGGCTGAACCGATTGGCTATTCGCGGAACGTATGCCTCGCCAGCATATCGATCGATATCACGCTCCCTCGTCGATCGATACTCGCGTGCATCAGCTCGTTGCGATCGGGTCATCGGGACATCGAGAAGCAATCGATCCGATTGATATCGATCGATATCACGCTCCCTCGTCGATCGATACGGGCGTCCACTTCGCATACCGATGGGTTTCAATCGGTTCATGCGATTTACATATTAGGTTTTTTAAGTTTTCTAATCAAATTTCTTAACACAAATTCGATTCTAAACATTTAAAAACAACCTAAAATTGATCCAAACATCAAAAACCTAACGACCTAGGCTCTGATACCACTGTAGGATTATGTTTGTTCATAGGTTCAATTGTCAGATTACAACCTATTACATAATCAACTAGGATCTAGGTGATTTGCAGTTGAATCATAAACAGATCAGGATCATTACCTTATGATTGCAGCGGATTGATCAAGGGAATGAAGAGATCACTGAGAGCTGATGATTACCGGCTCCTCCTAGGTATCCACACGCTTACAAGCTACTGGATCAGGCTGCTAGACCAAGCTGGAACAACAGAGAGAGAGGAGGACGGCCAGACCTAGAAATCACAGAAGCTTAGGCTAACTGGCGCCCTCTCTTCCCTTATATGGGCCCAAGTAATTAAACTAATGGCCTCTTAGGCTTTTGGGCCCAAGACCCAAATCAGACAAAAGACTGTATTTTGTCTGGCCCAATTCTCTGTACAAATACAGTAAATGTCTTGCATCTTACTGTATTAATTCCTTTTAAACTTTCCCGTTAGCTATGGTGTGTGACCCTTTGGGATCATACAATACTGGTAATAAGTACTTAACTTATAGATCAAGAGCGGGCTCTAGCAAGTCATCATGACCACCCAGTATTTATGACTTATGTCTGATCTCGACACTTATCATACTTTCTAGAGATAGCACAGTAGATTTCAGGACATTCCCAACAGTTTGCACCCAGTGAGAGACTTCACCATCTGGAATCTCTCAACTCGTGCCAGATCTTGAAACTTCAGTTTCAGGCTGGTGATCATCTCTATTGGCGACTCCATGTTCTCGTATTGACTCTTCAAGTCCGAGTTCATGGTAGCCAACATCAGACCACGCACGTCTACCACATCAATATAATGCTTATTCCAAGCATTATATGCTGCATGCGAGCGATTGGTCCCAAGCCTTTCTGGAAGAGCCTTTTCAAGGACATAGTCCTTGCTCTCCTGCTTGAGAATGAATCTCATATTCCGATACCAATACAGGAAGTTGGATCCATTTAACTTGTCCTTCTCAAGGACGGATCGCAACGAGAAAGTAGTCATAGACATAACCTGAAATCCAAGAAAAACATAGATTTAGTTATGTATATGATGAGAAATCTTATTTAATAAGAAAACTCGCATTATATTCAAACAACGTTTCCTCTATGAATATAATGATCCAAGACCCATACATCATTAAAATCTGAGTGGACGACTCGCCATCACCCAGAGTTTAGCAATCTAGGTAAGCAAACCTTTGCTAATTGTACCCAGTACAACTCTTGGTCGCAGATGAGACAATCCATGTCTCATCCACTCTGATGTCTCTGGGCCCAAAACTTCTGATAGCCCAGTCAAGTAAACCAATCTCTTCAGCCTTGTGATCATTGACAGTCGCACTGCAAGTCTATCAATGATCACCTGCCTTACTCATGTAGCAGTGGATACCAAGGACTCCAAAACTATCCAACATACGAAACAAGTCTTGACAGTAGACAAGATTGGGCAAGACATCAAAGTTACTTGATATTTAGTTGAGGAAACTAAACCCAAAAGCTTAGCAAATCAATCTCTTAGGTCATGTAATTGTTGATGTTTAGCACTGCAAGTCCATCAACATTACTACCTGCCTTACTCACGTAATTGTGGACACCAAGCTCTTGGCTAGACCATCACACAACGAAACGAGTCTTGACAGTTGACCACATTGAAGCTAATCTTTGATCAACGTTTAAGTCTAGTTTGGTTTCTGCAAATTCAAGGTTCAATAACCAGAATTTCGAATGATGTGTCGATCGACGCAGACTATGTCTGTCGATCGACACTACCAAACAAAACCGGACTTCAATAACCGGTTAATCCAATTAACCCGGTTCATCGAACCGGTCATGTCGATCGACACAACCCGTGTGTGACGGTCGACATAGACCTTAACTGAAGACATTTTTGATAACCGGTTCAATTCAATTGAACCGACTTATCAGATCAAACTGATCTTAACCAATCGGTTTATATTAATTGGGATAATCAGTTTAATCCAATTGAACCAATTCATCCAATTTAAACCGTTTAAACCAATTTTAACTGATTGCGATAACCGGTCCAATTCTATTGAACCGAATTATCCAATCAAACTGATTTAACCCACCGGTTCATGCTAATTGAGATAATCAGTTTAATCCAATTAAACCAATTCATCCAATTTAAACCGATCAATTCAGACTTAACCAAGCATGATAACCGGCCAATCCAAATGAACCGATTAACCATTCACTTGGCATGTGTCGACCGACACTAACCTGTGTCGATCGACATTCGACCGAATTTGTTCTGTGTCGACCGGCACTCAATCTGTGTTGATCGACACTCGACCAAATCTACTATGTGTCGACCGACACTCAAGCTGTGTCGATCGACACATCAGGCTTTTGGTTTTTCTTCGCGAAAAACCCTAGCCGCCGATTTGTCGAATTCGCCATTCTGTGTCGACCGACACACCCAGTGTGTCGATCGACACCATGCGAATACAGCAGTTCATCGTTTCAATTTACAGACAAAACCGAGTTTTCTAAATTAAAACATGAAATACTAAGCATAGATCTATTCAAACACATCAGTTTTCGAATTATATGCTTCAGATTCAATGATTAAACCCTAAGGCTCTGATACCACTGAAGGAACTTGGAGCCAATTCTAACAGATTCAGAATTCTCGCGAGTTCTCGATAGCCTAGGATCTAGGATCTAGTTAATTGAATCAAGGATCTGATCTCTGTTTACCTGGAGATTTGGCAGCGGAAGATGTCAGATAAACGAGATCTGTAGCGCCCCAATCGTTGCGCCTCTATCGTAGTCCACACGCACACAAGCTGGAATCCGCCGGGATGCTAGTACCGGTGCTCGGATCTCCCTGGGACTGAGTTCTTTTTGAGGTTTCTGTGTTTTCTCTCTGAGAAAACACTCTAGGCGGCGCATCGCTATCTAGGTCGAAGTTATAAGATCACTTATATATCGACTTTGTCATAAACCGAAAACTCATTCTCGATTTCGGCTTTGTGTCGACCGACACACTTAGTGGTGTCGATCGACACACATCTTGTGTCGACCGACGCACCCAACGGTGTCGATCGACACACCTCATTAAAACTCATATTCGATTTGTATCCAATACACATCGATTAGATCATATGCCAATGATCAATCCCATACGAAGTATGTCCAACTTGCTTAGGTGTGTGACCCTGTAGGTTCACACGATACTACAAATGAGTTACAACTCATTTGTCATAAGCGGTTTCTAGCAAAACATTATGATTACCCAGTATCACATGAATTGTCCGATCTCGACAATACAACTATCTCTAGAGAGAGTACAATGTGATTTCAGGACATAATCCCAACAGCTTGCTCTCAGTAACCCTCCATCAAGAAGACATGGAGTTCAAGGCTCATTTTGGTAAGTTCAGGTCCTTATGGGCTGAGTTGGAAATGCAGAGGCCAAGTTCTCTGGATCATATGGTCTTAAGTGAGAGGCGTGAGCAAGACAAGGTCTTTGCTCTCTTTCTCACTCTGTATCCCTCTTACCACAACCTCATTCAACACATCTTGAGGTCAGAAACACTTCCATCATTGGATGATGTATGTTCACAGATTGAAAAGGAGCATGGTTCCTTTGGATTGTTTGGTGGAAAAGGAGAGCTCGTCAAAGCAAACAAAGGTGTGTACAAGCAGGAAGATGGGAAGGTGGTGGTGTATGATCACTGAAAAATGAAAGGGAATCTCAGGAACAAGTGCTGGACTCTCTATCCTCATCTTAAGCCTAAGAATTTCAATGGCAGCAAAACAACAACCGGTTCAGGGAGCAGAGAGCACACTACTCCAATGGAGCAGCTGAGCAGGATGGTCCCGGTCCTTCAAGAGCCTGTGTTGCTGCTGGTAATGGAGAGGGCAAAGCCATGGTTGTCTCAACTCATAACCCACGGATGGTGGTTCATGATGATGTGGTCATGAGATCAGACCTTGATGCACTCATCAAAGCTCTCAAAGACAATTATGGTAACTCTCTTCATGCATTAACTAGCTCTAAGCCTTTAATTGTTTATTCAGGAGCCTCACATCATATGATTTGTGACTCTAACTTGATAAGAAATGTTAAAACGGCCTGAGAGAATGTTGTTATTGCATATGGAGATAGAGTTCCTGTTAAAGGCATAGAAAACCTTAAACTATTTGCTAAAGAGTCCAAAACATTCTACATGCCTAGTTTCACTTCTAATCTACTATCTGTTAAACGTGTTGCTACTAACCTTGATTGCAATTTTATTTTTAGCCCTAATGATTTGGTGTTTCTGGATATTAAGACTAGTAGGTTGCTTGGAAGAGGTGTGACAAAGGATGAGATATACATGCTTGAAGACACTTCTCTTGCTTCTGAATTATCCCATTTGCTTCTGAACCTGTTTCTGCGTTTAGTTCCAATTCTGATTTAGTTAATAACTCTGTTTGGCATGCTAGGCTAGGTCATCCTCACTCTAAGGCCTTAGGATTGTTAATGCCTAATGTTTCTTTTAAGAATGATGAGTGTGAGGCTTGTATACTTGGTAAGCATTGCAAGTCTGTATTTCCATCTTCTAAAACTATCTATGAAAGTTGCTTTGATCTTGTTCATTCTGATGTATGGACTGCACCATGTGTATCTAGAGAGAACCATAAATACTTTGTCACATTCATTGATGAAAAATCAAAATAAACATGGATAACTCTGATTCAATCAAAGGATAGGGTGTAAGAAGCATTTATGAACTTCCAGAACTATATTACTACCATTTTAATGCCAAGATCAAAATTTTTAGATCAGATAATGGTGGGGAGTATACTGGTCATGCCTTCAAACAACACCTATCCAAGCATGGAATTCTCCATCAAACAAGCTGTCCATACACTGCACAATAGAATGGAGTAGCTGAGAGAAAGAATAGACATCTAATGGAGGTTGCAAGATCCATGATGTTTCATACCAATGTTCCCAAAAGATTTTGAGGAGATGCTGTCATGGAAACATGTTATTTGATCAATAGGATTCCAACTAAAATCCTCCATGATGTCTCTCCATATCAGGTATTGAACAAAACCAGTCCATCCATTAATCACTTAAGAGTGTTTGGTTGCGTGTGTTTTGTTTTGATCCCATGAGAACAAAGGAATAAGCTTGAGGTAAAGAGTACAAGAGCTATGTTCATTGGATATTTCAACAACTCAGAAAGGATACAAATGTTATGTACTAGAAACAAGAAGAGTTTTGGTATCAAGGGATGTGAAGTTCATGGAAAACAAGAGCTTCTACAATGATAAGAGGTGGGATGACTTGAAGGATCTATCCCAAAACCCTTCTGACCGAGCAACCAACCTAAGAATCATTTTGGAGAACTTGGGAATTGGGCAAGACAAGAGCAAGGCTGATCATCCAAAGAAGGATGTGGCTGTGGAGAACTCAGAAGCTACTGATCTTGATCATGAGGGGGGAAATCAAGAACCAGAGATGGCACGAGAAGAATTGGATCAAGTTGGTTCTATCATTCATGATCAAGAGGTAGTAGTAAGTGATGTGGATATGGAGCAGGAACAAGAGCCACAACTGTTAGAATTTCAGAGGCATCCATGAGGAAGCTCTGATCATCTTGTTTGGTTCATGAGACATTCATAAGAAGCTCTGAACCATAACTCATATCAAGAACATAAACAGATTAAAGAAGAGCAATGAAACCGGTTCTGCTCAAAACAAAGACAACTAGTTTATATTTAAGAAAGCCATTAATCTAGTTGTCTAAAGGAGTCCTTAGCTATATGAAAACACTTTGATATATCATGGTTTTTACTAGTTTTAGACCATGATATAAGTGTGTTTTAGTGTCTTTTTGTGTTCTTTTAGAGTCTTTTACAAGTATAATCAGGGTTGGAGCATATTTGGTGATTATGACACTTTTTGGAGATTTTTGGAGTGTTTGGCCGAGAGATAGAGTTCACTGTCCGAAACAGAGTAATGCGTCGATCGTTGCACACATGCACCGATCGTTGCACCAGCGAGATGGGCCGAAATTCGGCGGTTTATGAAGAGTCAAGATATTGCACTCTGATCCAGAAGTTCCTGATATTTACAAAGAAGACCCTGGCCGAGATTAGACCTATATAATTAAGTTTTTGGTGTTTTAATTACTTACGGATTCATAATTAAGAGCAGAGGATTTTTAGAGCTTTTGGGGCTGATCTGAACCTTTACTTCATCTGTATTTGGAGAAGATTTCGAACCCCTTTAATTCTTTATCTTTTATACAATTTATTCTTCATATGATTATGTTTTCATTATCTATGTCTGAGTAGATTCCTTGTTAGGTTTAGGGTTTCTCACATAGGATTTCATGACTTGCTAGACTTGTTTAATTCAGTTAAGGATTCATAACTATATCTGTTCTTCAGTCTAATTGTGCTTAAAGCTAGTTCTAACCTGATCAATTAGAATCTAGATCCTAGGTTGCTAAATACGACACGGAAGTGTGGTTTAGGAATCTGAACTAATTAGGTTGAGCAATTAAACTTCTCGCAAACGAAAGTTTGGTTTAGGATAATTGTGAACATATCAAACTTGGAATTAATGCTAGTTTAATCTGTTAGTTCTCGCAAACGAAAGTTTGGTTTGCTGCACTTAGACTTAGAGAATTATCGCAAAGGAATTTGGTTAATTCTATATCTGTGTTTTGAGTTCTAGAACTGTGCTTAATTAGATCCTTGCTGAATGAACTGTCTGCTTGTCTGATTTCCTGAGAACGCCCTAGACTTAGCGCTCTTAATAACCTGCTTTCACAACCAACAATCTCTACTTTCTGTTTACTTTCTCGCATTGCTTTTAATTCAATCACATTGCTTTCTTCCTAGTTTAATTTCCTGTTCTTGAGCTATTGAATACAAGAGTCCCTGTGGATTCGATACCTATATACTACAACTACTGAATTGTGCACTTGCAGTTAGATATAGGATTAAAACCTGACCCTATCAAGTTTTTGGCGTCGTTGCCGGGGACTCTAAGAGTCTTCGATAGCTTAGAACCTAGGGTTTTACTAGGATTTTTCGTTTTCTTTTCGTTTTTGTTTTTATATTTTTTAGTTACTGATTTTTGTCTGTTTTTCTCTCTGTCGAAGGTACCAATTTCGCACTGCGTCGATCGTTGCGCCCTTGCACCGATCGTCACTAGGCGATTCTGAGATTGAACCGATCGTTGCACTGATAGCATCGATCGTTGCTGGACGATTACTGACAGTTTATGCAGACGCAGAAAACTAGAAGTAATCCGAACTCGAGCTTAGTTAATCTCGGACTTGAAGAACTTGGACGTCTAGAGAGAACCAACAGAAGAGAAAGAAGAGAAAGGATGGTGCGAGAACGTTTGATTCTAGAACGCGATGCTCAAGGTACTCTGAGGGACCGAGATAATAACCCATACAATGCTGCTTTTCAAAGGGTTGATGCTGAAGGGAATGTCATCCCTGATCCTCCTGAGCAACATCAATAGGAGCAGAACCAGGGTCAAGGACAGGCCCAAGGTAGAGAGATGGTTGTACGTGAGAGAACTTTAGCTGACTACAACAGACCGGATGAGTATCATGCAAACCGGTCAGCTTTAGTGCTTCCTGCTTTTGAGAGAAATGATTTTGAGATCAAAACCATCTACTACTCGCTGATGAGACAGAATGCATTTCATGGGTACCCAACGGAGCAGCCTATGGATCACATTGATTCGTTTGAGGACATAGTCACTGGCATGAAGTATGATGGAGTCTGCCCGGACTATCTGTTCCTTAAGCTCTTTCCGCACAGTCTTGCTGGAGACGCTAGTGCATGGCTAAAGCAGCTGGCACCTGCTCAGTATACTACTTGGGCATCCCTGAAGAGTGAGTTCCTGCGTCATTTCTATGATGATGCGCATTCAGACCAGTCCAGACAGGACATACTCACCTTTTCCCAAGGAGCTGTGGAGCCTTTAAAGACTGCCTGGATGAGATTTAAGCAGTATCAGCGTGACTGCCCACACCATGGATTCACTGAGGTTCAGTTGATTGGTATCTTCTTCAGAGGCATAGATCTTCCATATCAGTCTACACTGGATAATTCCAGTAATGCTAACTTCAACACCAGGACTCCTACACAAGCTAAGCAGTTGATTGAGAATCTAATAGGCAGCAACAGTTGCAAAACTATGGATGAGAGGAGGAAGAAATCTGGTGGAAGTGTAGAGAATTCTGATATAGCTGATATTAGATCTAGGCTGGACACAGTTTGCAATCTCCTAGCAGGTAAGAAAGCTATCCACTTTGTCCAAGATGTAGAGGTAATTCAAACTGAGGAGGACACTCAGGAGGAAGATGTGAATTACATAGGAGGTTCTGGATTCCAAGGTAATAGATTTGGTAATCAACAGGGAAACATATTCTTCAATGGAGAACAGAAAAGTGCTTTCAACAGCAACTCATCTAATTCTGGACAGACTAGTGGTTTTCAGAAGACCTTTGGACAAGGTACTCAGAGAACCTATGGATCTTCATCTTATCAGACTCCTCCTGCACCTACAGCTCATGAGAGTAGAATGGAAGCTATGATGGAACAACTAATGGAAAGTCAGACCAAGATTTCTGTGGACTGCAACAAGAAGTTAGATGCTGTCTATGAAGACCTCACTGGGAAGTTTGAGTCTCTGAACACTCACATGAAGCAGTTGGATACTCAGGTGAACCAAATTTCCAGCTCAATAAAGGGAAAAGGACTAGCAGACACTCATATTAAGGCCTGGTCTGTGTACGTTAATGATGGATCTCACCTAGGTGAAAAATTTGAGCTAAGTACATCTGAATTGGTGAAGGAAGAAGAAATCCCGGATTTTGGTGAAAAGCTCTCGGGTGGAAATTGCAGCATTGCAACGATCGACACACACTTAGTGTCGATCGATGCACGTCGTGAACAGACAGATTCGCTGAGTGATGATGGTATTGATGCAGACTTAGAGCTTGATGGCTTATTCTCTGGAGTCTCTGAGATCTCTCAACAGGAGATTTATGCGCAGATTGTTAGACAACACTCCTCAGTGTCTGAAGTGATTAAGCAGGAAATTGAAGAGCTTAAGAAGCTAGAGGAGATTGGTGAAGAATTGGAAGAAATTCCACCTTCTGATGATCCACCTTATCATCCATGTGTGCAGAGGTATTTGAACAAGATGCTGCCTCTAGATGAAGAGCTGAGAGACTGGGTGACTATAGTTCCTCAGCATATTAGTGATGTTCTGCTAACCAAGATCCCGAAGAAGCTGCCTGATCCAAGAGTCTTTGTGCTTGATTGTTCTATCTTTGAGGATAGTTTCAGGCGTTCTCTGTGTGACTTAGGAGCTGCTGGAAGTTTGATGCCATACTCTGTGGCAGAGAAGCTGGGTATGCTAGATTTTACTCCTACTAGGACCTCTCTTGTCCTAGCTGATCAGTCCATACGTGTTCCTGAAGGACTCCTGATGGACATCCCGGTGAGAGTTGGAAACTACTTAGTTCCAACAGACTTCCTAGTGCTGAGATATGACTGTGATCCGGATGAAGCATTGCTGCTTGGAAGACCATTTTGGCTGCAGCAGGAGCGGTGATAGATGTTAGAAACAGCCTGATAGACCTCCATCTGGGAGATGAGCCGCTGCGTTATGAGATGGATAAGCTGCGTAGACCACTGATAGATGGGCAGACATTCACCATAAGGAATGCAGATGATGAGCAGCCTGATGACACTGTGATTATAGATCCTGGAGCACATTTTACTCCATCTTTTCTTGGACATGAGCATTCTGCAACAGCCTACTCGCCACCTTGGATGAGGAGACTTGGACAGAGACAGAAAAAGTCTCTGTCAGGATCCCCCGGTGCCTGAAAAATCTTGTCCGTCCGGTCAAGCTATTGATCTTAAACAAGCGCTGGGTGGGAGGCAACCCACCATTAGGTACTGGTGTTTTTCTACTTAATTTTTGGTGTTTTTTTTAGTATTTTACGTTAGTTTTTTTTTAGTGAGTTTATGATTGCAGGTCTCGGATAAATACGTAGTGCGTCGATCGACGCACTTCTGTGTCGATCGTCACAACACGATCGGAATCGCATTGCAGCGATTGTTGCGGTCCTGAGCAACGATCGATCATACACGAAAATCGCCTAGTAACGGTCGATGCACTTAGTGGAACGATCGATGCCTGAGCGACAGAGGTAAACCCGACAGAACTCAACAGAACTTTAACAATTTTATTTTCTTTTTACCGATCCTTCGCTTGACACTACTGGGGACAGTGTGTCTTAAGTGTGGGGGAGGTGCTACTGACGTTTATCTTTCTGTTTTCTTAAGAGTCAGTCCATTTTTCAAAATTTTTGTTTTATTGAGTCAAAATTGTTTAAGTAAGAAACTATGATTTTATGAGAAGATTTACAAGACTTGCATGAACTTAAGTAACCATTAGGATGAAGTTGCAGGATCTATCTCTGACTATTAGAAAACCCAGACAGAGATCAACCTACTGAGAACACCCATATCACTTCAGGTATCAGAGGATCCTTTTACTGACTTCAATTTAATACTGACTTAGATTTCTCACCTAAGGGCTTGGTATACTTTGTGTCGGATTCCCTGTTAGTTCGGACACAGCCTGTCAACCTATCCTATTTAGTTCCCTTCTCCCCTTCTCTAAAGTAAAAAAAAAAGATAATAAACTGAGGATGAGTTAGTAACTCCGAAGTGGTCACAGGAGTGGTAGAGACCCCTATTATCTCCTGTGCTATCCATGGAATGTGTCCAAAGTACACCCCATAACGGGAAGAACACTGATAAAAAAAAAATGATACCCAATGTGGGAAAAATCAGTTGTTAAAGAAGGAAAAGAGAAGAAAGGGACTAGAGAAAGATAGTATGGTGGTCTAGAGCTGATAAGGTAAGAATCCATGTGCCCTTTGATCGATACTCCTTAGGTTAGACCGCACTTAAATACTTGCAGAAGTCAGTAGGGAGAATTTGAATGCTTGAATGTGATGGTGGAGTTTACTTAGGACAGTTGCTAAGTGTGGGGGAAGTACATGTTGGTCTTGATATCCTGTGATTGATTCTTTCAGTGGTTTACTAAGGGGAATCTGAGTATTGTAGCTTCTAGGATGAAATGAGTTTCTGAAGAGTTTTCAAACCTCTTCACCAAGCTTTAGTTCTCTGTTTTGCTTGAGGGCAAGCAAAGGCTAAGTGTGGGGGAGTTGATATATCATGGTTTTTACTAGTTTTAGACCATGATATAAGTGTGTTTTAGTGTCTTTTTGTGTTCTTTTAGAGTCTTTTACAGGTATAATCGGGTTTGGAGCATATTTGGTGATTATGGCACTTTTTGGAGATTTTTGGAGTGTTTGGCCGAGAGATAGAGTTCACTGTCCGAAACAGAGTAATGCGTCGATCGTTGCACACATGCACCGATCGTTGCACCAGCGAGATGGGCCGAAATTCGGCGGTTTATGAAGAGTCAAGATATTGCACTCTGATCCAGAAGTTCCTGATATTTACAAAGAAGCCCCTGGCGGAGATTAGACCTATATAATTAAGTTTTTGGTGTTTTAATTACTTACGGATTCATAATTAAGAGCAGAGGATTTTTAGAGCTTTTGGGGCTGATCTGAACTTTTACTTCATTTGTATTTGGAGAAGATTTCGAACCCCTTTAATTCTTTATCTTTTATGCAATTTATTCTTCATATGATTATGTTTTCATTATCTATGTCTGAGTAGATTCCTTGTTAGGTTTAGGGTTTCTCACATAGGATTTCATGACTTGCTAGACTTGTTTAATTCAGTTAAGGATTCATAACTATATCTGTTCTTCAGTCTAATTGTGCTTAAAGCTAGTTCTAACCTGATCAATTAGAATCTAGATCCTAGGTTGCTAAATACGACATGGAAGTGTGGTTTAGGAATCTGAACTAATTAGGTTGAGCAATTAAACTTCTCGCAAACAAAAGTTTGGTTTAGGATAATTGTGAACATATCAAACTTGGAATTAATGCTAGTTTAATCTGTAAGTTCTCGCAAACGAAAGTTTGGTTTGCTGCACTTAGACTTAGAGAATTATCGCAAAGGAATTTGGTTAATCCTATATCTGTGTTTTGAGTTCTAGAACTGTGCTTAATTAGATCCTTGCTGAATGAACTGTCTGCTTGTCTGATTTCCTGAGAACGCCCTATACTTAGCGCTCTTAATAACCTGCTTTCACAACCAACAATCTCTGCTTTCTGTTTACTTTCTTGCATTGCTTTTAATTCAATCACATTGCTTTCTTCCTCGTTTAATTTCCTGTTCTTGAGCTATTGAATACAAGAGTCCCTGTGGATTCGATACCTATATACTACAACTACTGAACTGTGCACTTGCAGTTAGATATAGGATTAAAACCTGACCCTATCACACTTCCAAGAGCTTAACATCTCACCAAGGAGACTCTACTCATAAACATGGAAGAGAATCAGTAATTAACTAAGAGAACATCCAAGAGAAGAAGTAAGAACTATCTATGAATTATTCTCTCATCATACTTGGACTAACTATGGAAGAGTTATCCAAGCATGATAAGAGGCTGCCGTAAGCAGCCATAACCATGGCTCTTTAAGGTCTACATTGTATATGAACTTGTATATACAATGAAGACAAAGAGTGGAACCGGTTACAAGAAGAAGAGAGAAAGGGAGAAGAGTTTGTATCAAGAATCTTGTTGATTTCTTATCAAGTTACTTAGCAAACTATTACAAGGTCGTGGGAGGCCCTTATTTAGGCATACAATTAGGTTAAACACTCATAAACAAAGATATTAAATCACAGCCATTGATTCTTTTGGAAGGAAATCAGAATTCAAATGGATGGCTGGATCTTCTTCACTCCTTTTTGGTTCTTGTGTGTTCACACACTGAAAGTGACTTGTCCTCACTCTTAATTGGCGTGCGCAGGTCTGGAGAGAGAGAGAGAGCACACTCCCAAATGGTGATAGAGACTTGTCTTCGCTTCTGGTCAGACCTTAACTCCACATGTGACTCCATCTTGAGTCTGATTCTTGACACACATCTGTTTGGCCCCAACTTTGTACATACTTATCTTCTGATTATCTAAGTGCCCCATCTTTGCACTTCACAACTTTGGCCCTGACTTTGCACATGATGATCTTGTCCCATCTTTGCACATTGATCATCTGTCTGTCTGTTTCTATGTATGTGTATGTGTCTGTGTGCCCCAACTTTGCACATTGCACATCTTGATAGTTGCCTTTGTTGCTCACTTAAGCATTGCTGTGCTTGCTTGTGATCAACACCAAGACTTCTTCATGGAATGAGGCTCGGCTTTGTCTTCATGACTTCAGCCTCTCCTCTTCCATTTCATCTTCCTCTCTAATACTTCTCCGCAAGCTTGGTCGTTGGGACTCCAAAAGAACCAAAGGGAGAAGAGGACCAAAGGCCAAGCTTGGAGCTGTGGAACTACCTCATTTAAAACCTTCTTAAGGAAACCCCTTTGGGATAAAACCTTAAGGAGGACAAAAAGAGTATAGCCCCCATACTCAAGATGTAACTTGACCTTGGTATGAACATCTTGAACCATGGCTACTCCTGTCCACAACTCTTTCATTACTTAGCATTCCTTGACTTGACTTCTCTTGATATGAACTTCTTTATCTTGTTGTGTCTTTTTTGAAATTTAAAATCCATAGGGCTCCGGCCTTTAACCCCAACTTCCATCATCCTTCTCATCATGGAAGAACTTCAAGTCGGTCTCATCTTCCTTTTGGATAGACTTCAAGGCTTATGGATGCTCCTTATGGCTCCTTCACTTCCTAATGCTCCTTAAGAATGTCCATGCCTTTTATCCTCTCCTTATAAACCTTCAACACAAAGGTTTAAAGGAAACTTGTTAAAGTATAAGCAATGGCATTTAGGATCATTAGCTTTAAGAGAAACCTTTAAGTTTGAAACATTTTAGAGAATAGATTGTAAAACGTTTTCACTTTGAGACACATGATCACAACAAGATTCAAATGAAAGATTCAAGTCTGAAAACGTTTTGAGAATAAGGTTTAAAACATTTTGACTTTGAAAGGATGGAACATGATCATAATCAAGAGAACCACAAGAGTTTGAACTTTCATAGGTTCTAAAACCTTTTGAGAATAGACTGAAAAAGGTTTTGAGAATTGTTTTAAAAAACGTTTTCAACACTTCAAACTCTATCAAATACAATCATGTCTTTAGGCAATGTAAAGTAATGTTCAATGTCATGAAAAGAATGACAAGAGAGAGTTTTAGAAGTAGCCTGATCATATTGAATTGAGTTGCGGTTTGGATTTCAGCTTAAACTCCCCCGCACTCTTGAATTGTCCATGGCTCTACACCATGACTACACAACTTGTGCAATCTGACTTTGCACAAAACCTTGCACAACTCCTTGCACAACAAATTGATGAACCAAACAAGGCCTCGCCCTTCTTGAATGGACAGCTTGTAAACCACCATTCTTCCTTGGGAAGATCCTTCAACAATAAGCACATCCACCAGCTGACTTCCAACTTGATGAATGCTCCATGAGGATTTAGGCTAACCCACAACCAAACTTGAGGATTTAGGCTAATTCCACAACCAATAAACATATCCACCAGCTGACTTCCAACTTGATGAATGCTCCATGAGGATTTAGGCTAACCCACAACCAAACTTGAGCTCACTGATTTGTTGGAGACTTCTTCAGCTCCTCAACCACAAAGCCCTTTAACTTCAGCATGAACCGCCATTAAGACTGATACTTACTTCCAACAACTCGCCATTCCTTCTAAGAACACCTAAACACAAAACAATACTCAAGCAACACAAGTTTGATCAGGACTAATGAGCTTGAATTAAGTTTCTGTGCAAGAACAAGATAGTTCTTTAGGAGTGAACTTTAGAGTAAAATATAAGTAACCAGAAGTATAATGAAGAATGCAAGTATGGATGTCACACAGCTCAGATTAAGAGAGTGTGCATCAGAGACTGAGAGTATGTGATTTTGGAATACAAAAAACTCAGATTAAGAGCATGTAAACCAAAATCAGAGTATAGAAGCATGGGAGAATGGGAGAATGAACCTGAAACACGAAAAGTAAAAATGTTAGAGAATATGTTTAAGGTTCAGGGACAGAGTTTCTTGCTCAGTTTAACTAATAAACATTTCAAAAGTTCAGGGACTGAGTTTGCTCAATTTGAAACAAGCAACAAGAACCAGAGAAGCAACAAAGAAAGACACAATCATATGCTCTTGTTCTTCTCTGGTTTCTTAACAACAACTTGTTATCTCTTCAAGAAGAAATAGCACAAGACTTTAGAAACATGAATCAGCAACAAACATAAGCTTGGTCCATGGAAACATTGCGGAAGTAAAAGATTAAACAAGACAAATTTTGCTCTCTATGTTGAAACGATTTGCAGCCAAGAACTTGCTGCTCTGATACCATGTTAGAATTTCAGAGGCATCCATGAGGAAGCTATGATCATCTAGTTTGGTTCATGAGACATTCATAAGAAGCTATGAACCATAACTCATATCAAGAACATAAACAGATTAAAGAAGAGCAATGCAACCGGTTCTGCTCAAACAAAGACAACTAATTTATACTTAAGAAAGCCATTAATCTAGTTGTCTAAAGGAGTCCTTAGCTATATGAAAACACTTCCAAGAGCTTAACATCTCACCAAGGAGAGTCTACTAATAAACATGGAAGAGAATCAGTAATTAATTAAGAGAACATCCAAGAGAAGAAGTAAGAACTATCTATGAATGATTCTCTCATCATACTTGGACTAACTATGGAAGATTTATCCAAGCATGATAAGAGGCTGTCTTAAGCAGCAATAACCGTGGCTCTTTAAGGTCTACATTGTATATGAACTTGTATATACAATGAAGACAAAGAGTGGAACCGGTTACAAGAAGAAGAGAGAAAGAGAGAAGAGTTTGTATCAAGAATCATGTTAATTTCTTATCAAGTGACTTAACAAACTATTACAAGGTCGTGGGAGGCCTCTATATAGGCATAAAATTAGGTTAAGCACTCATAAACAAAGATATTAAATCACAGTCATTGATTCTTTTGGAGGGAAATCCGAATTCAAATGGATGGCTGGATCTTCTTCACTCCTTTTTGGTTGTTGTGTGTTCACACACTGAAAGTGACTTGTCCTCACTCTTAATTGGCGTTTGCAGTTCTGGAGAGAGATAGAGAGAGAGCACACTCCCAAATGGTGATAGAGACTTGTCTTCGTTTCTGCTCATACCTTAACTCCACATGTGAATCCATCTTGAGTCTGATTCTTGACAGACATCTGTTTGGCCCCGACTTTGCACATACTTATCTTCTGATTATCTAAGTGCCCCATATTTGCACTTCACAACTTTGGCCCTGACTTTGCACATGATGATCTTGCCCCATCTTTGCACATTGATCATCTGTCTGTCTGTCTGTTTCTGTGTCTATGTCTGTGGCTGTCTGTCCCAACTTTGCACATTGCACATCTTGATAGTTGCCTTTGTTGCTCACTTAAGCATTGCTTTGCTTGTGAATTAGCAAAAGATTACAATGTCGTGTGTGGCCTTTATATAGGCTCACAATTAGGTTAACATCAAAATAAACAAAGATAAACCAAGATTACATCTCAACCATTGATTCATAGGAGGGAAAACGAATTTTGAATGGATGGTAGGATCTTCTCCTCTTCATTTCGGTTCTAGTGAGTTCAGACTTGAAAGTGACTTTTCCTCACTCTTAATTTGTGTGTGCAGACCTGAGGAGAGAGAGAGCACATTCCCAAGAGTGAGTGTGACGTGTCCTTGTAACCACTTTCCTCCTTAAACACACATGTGACTCTTCTTGAGTCTGATTCTTGACAGACATCTGTTTGGCCCCAACTTTACACATACTTGATTGTCTGATTATATAAGTGCCTCAACTTTGCACTTCACAACTTTGGCCCTGATATTGCACAAGATGATCTTGCCCCAACATTGCACAAAGATCATCTGTCTGTCTATCTGTCTATGTTTGTCTCTGTGTTTGTGTCTGTGTGCCGTAACTTTGCACATTGCACACCTTGATAGTTTCCTTTGTTGCTCACTTAAGCATTGCTTTACTTGCTTGTGATCAACACCAAGGCGTCTTCTTGGAATGAGGCTCGGCTTTGTCTTCATGACTTCAGCCTCTAATCTTCCATTACATCTTCCTCTCTAATACAAGAGGCAGTAGCAAGTGATGTAGAGGATCATGTGGATATGGAGCAGGAACAAGAGCCACAACAAGAACCACAGCTGGTTCTAACCCTAAGAAGGAGTACAAGAATGAAGAAGGACCCTTCTGAATGGAAGAATACAAGAGTCTACTTTAACATCAATGCAGTAGCTCATCCTATCCAAGCAGTATGTTCCATGGCTCACTTTTCTCAAGAACATCAAGTGTTTGTTTGCAAGTTGGATCAAGGACAAACTCCAATAACTTATGAAGAAGCTAAGGGGCATAAGGAATGGATGGATGTTGTGATTGATGAAACCAAAGCAATGGAGCATAATCAAACTTGGTATGAAGCAGATCTTCCAAAGGGAAAGAAGGCTGTGAGTTCTAAATGGGTGTTCACCATCAAGTACAAGAGTGATGGGGAGATTGAAAGTTACAAAGCAAGGCTGGTTGCAAGAAGATTTACTCAGACCTATGAGAAGGATTACTTGGACACTTTTGCACCAGTATCTAAGTTACATACAGTGAGGATCTTTCTTTCCTTGGCAGCCAATCTAGAGTGGGATCTTTGGCAAATGGATGTCAAGAATGCTTTCCTTCAAGGTTAACTAGAAGATGAAGTGTAGATGACACCTCCTCCTGGTCTTGAAGACACAGTTACACCAGGAAAGGTTCTTAGACTCAAGAAGGCCATCTATGGATTGAAACAATCACCTAGAGCTTGGTATCACAAGCTAAGCTCAACACTAACAGATAGAGGATTTCAGAAATCAGAAGCTTATCATACTCTCTTCACCATTCAAAGCCAAGAAGGTATAGTTGTCATTCTTATATATGTTGATGATATCATCATATCAAGAAGTGACAACAAAGGTATTCAAGACACTAAAGACTTTCTTAAATCTGTATTTGATATTAAGGATCTTGGTGAGCTAAAGTACTTTCTAGGGATTGAAGTGTGTCGATCTAAGGATGGACTCTTCTTGTCCCAAAGAAAGTACACACTTTATTTATTGTATGAAACAGGAAAGCTTGGATGCAAACCTGCAAAAACACCTCTTGAGGATGGCTACAAAGTCATGAGAGAGGGAGAGATTGAAGATAGCAAGCCATTTGATGATATCACACAATATAGAAGGATGGTTGGTAAGTTGATCTACTTGACAATTACTAGACCTGATATTTGTTTTGCTGTGAATCAGGTGAGTCAACACATGCAAGCTCCTAAGATGCACCATTGGAGTATGGTTGAAAGAGTATTAAAGTATCACAAAGGGGCTCCTGGTCAAGGCATATGGATGGGGTGCAATGGAAGCTCAGACATTGTTGGTTATTGTGATGCTGATTGGGCTGGAGATAGAGTTGATAGGATATCAACAACCGGCTACTGCATGGTTTTTACCGGTTGGAGATAGAGTTGTAAGACTGATATATCATGGTTTTTACCGGTTTTATGCCATGGTATAAGTCTGTTTTAGAGTCTATTTGTGTTTTTTTAGAGTCTTTTACATGTTTTATTAGGTACATGCACGGTTGGATCTAATGTGGTGATTATGGAGCTTATTGGAGTGATTTGGAGATTTGGTCCGAGAGACTGAGCTCACTGTCAGATATGATAACTGCGTCGAACGTTGCACACATGCATCGGTCGATGCACTATGCGAGTGGGCCAGACTCAGCGGTTTAATGAAGAATGCTGATATTGCAGAGAAGCCCAGAAGTTCCAGATATTTACACAGAAGCCCAAAACGTGTTTTAGCTATTTAATTAGGTTTTTAGATTAGTTTTTTGCATACGCTTACATACGCATTCATAATTGAGAGAAGAGAGTTTTTAGAGCTTTTGGGGCTGATCTAATCCTGTACTACATTTGTTTTGGAGAAGTTTTCGAACCCCTTTACTTATTTAATCTCTTTTATGATATCTAACTATTCATTGATTATGTTTACATCTTCTATGTCTGAGTAGATTCATAGTTAGGTTTAGGGTTTCTCACATAGGACTTCATGACTTGCTAGACTTGTTTAAATCAGTTAAGGATTCATAACTTTATCTGTTCTTCGATCTAAATTGCGTTTAATGCTAGTTCTTACTTGATCAATTAGAATCTAGATCTTAGGTTGCTAAATACGACACGAAAGTGTGGTTTAGAATCTGAACTATTTAGGTTGAGCAATTAAATTACTCGCAAAGGAATTTGGTTTAGTTTAATTGTGAACATATCGAACTTGGAATTAATGCTGGTTTAATCTGTTAGTAATTGCAAAGGAATTTGGATTGCTGCACTTAGACTTAGAGAATTCTCGCAACGACAGTTGGTTAATTCAATAAATCAAGTGTGTACTTCCTTTGGGATAAGAAGAGTCCATCCTTGGATCTACATACTTCAATCCCTAGAAAGTACTTTAGCTCACCAAGATCCTTAATATCCAATACTGATTTAAGGAAGTCTTTAGTATCTTGAATACCTTTGTTATCACTTCCTGATATGATGATATCATCAACATATACAAGAATGACAACTATACCTTCTTGGCTCTGAATGGTGAATAGAGTGTGATCAGCTTCTGATTTCTGAAATCCTCTATCCTTGAGTGTTTAGCTTAGCTTGTGATACCAAGCTCTAGGTGATTGTTTCAATCCATAGATGGCCTTCCTAAGTCTAAGAACCTTTCCTGGTGTAACCGTGTCTTCAAGACCAGGAGGAGGTGTCATGTATACTTTATCTTCTAGTTCACCTTGAAGGAAAGCATTCTTGACATTCATTTTCCTAAGATCCCACTCTAGATTGGCTGCCAAGGAGAGAATGATCCTCACAGTATGTAACTTAGCTACTGGTGCAAAAGTGTCCAAGTAATCCTTTCCATAGTTCTGTGTATACCCTCTTGGAACCAGCCTTGCTTTGTACCTTTCAATCTCCCCATCACTCTTGTATTTGATGGTGAAGACCCATTTAGAACTCACAGCCTTCTTTTCCTTTGGAAGATATGCTTCATACCAAGTCTGATTAGGCTCCATTGCTTTGGTTTCATCAATCACAACATCCATCCATTCCTTATGCCCCTTAGCTTCTTTATAAGTTGTTGGAGTTTGTCCTTGATCCAACTTGCCAACAAACACTTGATGTTCTTGAGGAAAGTGAGCCATGGAACAAACTGCTTGGATATGATGAGCTACTGCATTGCTGTTGAAGTAGACTCTTGTGTTCTTCCATTCAGAAGGGTCCTTCTTCACTCTTGTACTCCTTCTTCGGGTTTGAACCGGCTGTGGTTCTTGATGTGGTTCTTGTTCCTGCTCCATATCCACATGATCCTCAACATCACTTGCTACTGCCTCTTAATCATGAATGATAGAACCAGCTTGATCCAATTCTTCTTGTGCCATCTCTGGTTCTTGATTCCCCCCCTCATGATCAAGATCAGTAGCTTCTAAGTTCTCCACAGCCACATCCTTCTTTGGATGATCAGCCTTTCTCTGGTCATGCCCAATTTTCCAAGATGATTCTTAGGTTGGTTGCTCGGTCAGAAGGGTTTTGGGATAGATCCTTCAAGTCATCCCACCTCTTATCATTGTAGAAGCTCTTGTTTTCCATGAACTTCACATCCCTTGATACCAAAACTCTTCTTGTTTCTGGTACATAACATTTGTATCCTTTCTGAGTTGTTGAATACCCAATAAACATAGCTCTTGTACTCTTTGCCTCAAGCTTATTCCTTTGTTATCCTGGGATCAAAACAAAACACACGCAACCAAACACTCTTAATGATAGTTTTAGAGAATGAACATTAAGAAGAATTAGGGTTCTTGTGTGAGAATAGGATGTGGCCGCAAGAGAGAAGAGAGAATAAGGTTCAAAACCCTTAATTGATTAGGTCTAGGCTACAAAGTATATATAGGGGGCTTTTACAAGAGATAGTGTTTAACCTAAAGAGGAAACAAATAAAAGAATGACCTAAAAAGGAAAGAAGGTCTTGTGACGGCTTGAGTAATGTTTAATCAATCCTTCATGCGCCTCTTACTCCTTTTTGAATTCTCCAACGGTCATAAGAGTCCCCAACTTTGCACATCTCTTGAATAACCTTTAAACAGACACTTCTTGATTCATCTCAAGGTGTCCCTGGTTTTGCACTTCAACAATGTGCAATGCTTGTGCACACTTAGATAATGCACAGCCTATAGCACATTGTTGTATCATGATCAATACTCCCCCTCAAGTTCAGACTTTGGAATCACCCTAAAGACTGAACTTGGAATGATCATGGCAACACCTCATTAAAACCCTTGATGTGAAAAACCACTTGGGACAAAACCACATCAAGGGAAAAAGAGTATGCTGCACATGAATCAGGAGAGTTCTAATCATGTATGATCACCAGCCCTAGTTTGCTAAAGACATGGTTGCAAACCTTAAGGCTAGCAGCCTTAGTGAAGATATCTGCAAGCTGATCTTCACTCTTTGTGTAGCAAGGTAGGATGGTTCCATCTTCAATCTTCTCCCTGACTTTGTGACAGTCAATCTCAATTTGTTTGGTCCTCTCATGAAACTCTGAATTGGTTGCAATGTGAATAGCAGACTGGTTGTCACAATGAAAGGTGATTGGACTTGATTGCTCTATGCCAAAGTCCTTGAGTAGAGCCTTTAGCCAAGTTAACAAAGTTGCAAGCTTTCTCATGGCCCTATACTCAGCTTCAGCACTTGAACAAGACACCACCTTCTGCTTCTTTGTCTTCCAAGTAACTAAGTTGCCTCCAATGAAGGTAAAATAGCCGGTTGTTGATCTCCTATCACTCTTATCACCACCCCAATCTGCATCACAATAGCCAAAAATCTCAGTACTATCATTCTTACCCATCCAAATGCCTTGTTCTGTTGAGCCTTTGAGATATCTAAGGATCCTCTCAATAAAACTCCAATGATAAGCCGTGGGTGATTGCATATGTTGGCTAACTTGATTCACAGCAAAACATAGGTCTGGTCTAGTGAGAGTAAGATAGATAAGCTTCCCAACCAACCTCCTATACAAGGAGACATCCTTGAACTTTACCTACTGTGATTTCTCCCCCTTTCTATTGACTTGGTAGCCATCTTCAAGAGGAGTCTTTGCTGGCTTGCAATCATGCATACTTGTTTCTGTTAACAAGTCTTTAACATACTTCCTTTGGGACAAAAACAATCCATCATTGAATCTGCATACTTCAATGCTCAAGAAATACTTCAACTCACCAAGGTCTTTGATATCAAAGGAACTCTTGAGAAATGCCTTTGTGGATTGAATCCCATCATCATTACTTCCTGTGATGATTAAATCATCCACATAGATCAGAACTACCACCACTCCTAGAGCACTTTGAAGTGTGAACAATGTGTGATCAGATTGAGACTTCTTGACACCACGGTCCATGAGTGTATGACTGAGCTTGTTGTACCAAGCCCTTGGTGATTGCTTCAAACCATAGATTGCCCTTGTTAGCCTCAATACCTCACCATCTTCACATAAGTGTTTCAATCCTGGTGGTGGAGTCATATACACTTCCTCTTCAAGTTCACCTTGTAGAAAGGCATTCTTCACATCCATTTGCCATAGATTCCATGAGAGGTTTGTGGCTAAGCTCAATGTGACTCTCACTATATGAAGTTTAGCCACTGGTGCAAAGGTATCCGTATAGTCTTCTCCATATGTTTGAGTGAATCCCCTTGCTACTAGTCTTGCCTTGTACCTCTCTATGTCTCCATTGCTTTTGTACTTGATTGTGAAGACCCATTTGGAGCTAACAGTCTTTTTACCCTTTGGCAACTTCTCAACAATCATGTGTGGTTCCTCTCCATAGCTTCTTTCTCATCCCTTACTGCATCCATCCATACCTTGACATCCTTAGCCTCTTCATAAGTCTTAGGAACCTGGTTTAGCTCAATCTTTCCAAGAAAGGCTTTGTGACTAGATGGTAGCAAGTCAAAAGAACAAGTAGACTGACTAGGATGAACTACCGCTTGGTTGTTGTAGTAGACTCTTGTCTTCATCCATTCAGATGGATCTTTCCTCTCCCTTGTGCTTCTCCTGAGTTGCTGAACCTGTTGATCAGCCACTTCCACTGTACCCTCTTCCTCTTGATAAACCATCTCATCCTCATTCATGTCCAAGTTTACTTGGTTCTGATCTTGGGGTAGAGTGTCTTCTTGAGCTTGAGCAGGTTCATGTGTGTGAGTGTCTGGTTCAGCATCTTCTTGTGGAGCTTCTTGGGTAGTTGTATTAGGCGCCATTTGCCTTGGAGGATCATTACCCAAGTGATCCAATAAGTACTTCAAACTTGTGGCCAAATCAGGAGGTGATCTTGAGAGATCCTTCAAACCTTCCCAATCTCTTTTCTCATAGTATCTCTGCTCCTCAATGAACTTAACATTCCTTGACACATAGGTACGGTTGTTTCTTGGATCAAAACACTTGTAGCCCTTCTGAGTTGTAGAGTATCCAAGGAACATACACTTTGTGCTCTTAGCTTCTAGCTTATTCCTTTGATCTACTGTGATATATACAAAACAAACACAACCAAACACACGTAAGTGTTCAATAAATGGTTTTTTTTTGTTCAATACCTCATACGGTGAAATTTCTTGAAGGAATTTAGTTAGGATCCTATTGATAAGATAGCATGCTGCCAAGACTGCATCTCCCCAAAATCTCTTAGGAACATTGGTATAGAACATCATTGACCTAGCCACTTCCATTAGATGCCTGTTCTTTCTTTCAGCCACACCATTTTGTTGAGGTGTATGGGGACAACTTGTTTGATGTAGGATCCCATACTTGTTCAAGTGAGCTTTGAATCTTTGGCTTGTATACTCTCCTCCATTATCTGATCTGAACACTTTAATCTTGGCATTAAATTGATTAGTAACATAGTTTTGAAAGTTCAGAAATGCATCATACACCCTATCTTTAGATGGAAGCAATGTTACCCAAGTGTATTTTGATTTTTCATCTATGAAAGTCACAAAATACTTGTTCCTATCTCTAGAATGACAAGGTGAGGTCCATACATCAGAGTGCACAAGATCAAAACAATGTTCATAAATAGTAGTTGATTTAGGAAAGATAGTTCTACAATGTTTGCCAAGAATACAAGGTTCACAAGATGAATGATCAAAGCTAACATTAGGCAACATTAAGTTCAAAGCACGAGCATGAGGATGTCCTAGTCTAGCATGCCATAGGACACTTTGATTAAAAGAAAAACAGGATTTAAAAGCTAAGGTATCCGGGTTGCTTGGAGAAGTGTCTTTAAGAAGGTAGAGCTCATCTTGTGTACCACCTCTGCCAATAACCTTTCCATTCTTAATATCCTGAAAACAAACTTCATTAGGCCCAAAGATAACATTGCAATTCAAGTCCTTAGTGATCCTTTTAATAGACAGCAAGTTAGATTTAAACTTAGGAACATAGAATGCATCACTTTCCTTGTCAAACAATCTTAACTTTCATGTACCTATGATAGGAATTCTTTGACCATCAGCAATAGTTACTCTTCCTAGGGCAGGTTTAATGTCTTTTAACAACTTAGCATTACTAATCATGTGGTGAGAAGCTCCTGAATCTACTACCAAGTCTTGATTAGTTTTAGCAAGTAATTTATGAGACAATAAAGTGATACCAGAGAGCTTAGAGGCATAAGCCTTGATGAGGTCCTCCAAGTCACTCTTCCTCACATACTCAGTGTTGGTGAAGAGTGCTAGCTCTCCTCCTTGAGTTGTGATAGGTGTCAGGTTTTATCCTATATCTAACTGCAAGTGCACAGTTCAGTAGTCGTAGTATATAGGTATCGAATCCACAGGGACTCCGTATTCAATAGCTCAAGAACTGGAAATTAAACTAGGAAGAAAGCAATGTGTTTGAATTGAAAGCAATGCAAGAAAGTAAATAGAAAGCAGAGATTGTTGGTTGTGAAAGCAAGTTATTTAAAGCGCTAAGTCTAGGGCGTTCTCAGGAAATCAGACAAGCAGACAGTTCATTCAGTAAGGATCTAATTAAGCACAGTTCTAGAACTCAAAACACAGATATAGAATTAACCAAATTCCTTTGCGATAATTCTCTAAGTCTAAGTGCAGCAAACCAAACTTTCGTTTGCGAGAACTAACAGATTAAACTAGCATTAATCCCAAGTTTGATATGTTCACAATTATCCTAAACCAAACTTTCGTTTGCGAGAAGTTTAATTGCTCAACCTAATCAGTTCAGATTCCTAAACCCCACTTCCGTGACGTATTTAGCAGCCTAAGATCTAGATTCTAATTGATCAGGTTGGAACTAGCTTTAAGCACAATTAGATTGAAGAACCGATATAGTTATGAATCCTTAACTGATTTAAACAAGTCTAGCAAGTCATGAAATCCTATGTGAGAAACCCTAAACCTAACAAGGAATCTACTCAGACATAGATAATGAAAACATAATCATATGATGAATAAATTGCATAGAAGATAAAGAATAAAAGGGGTTCGAAATCTTCTCCAAATACAGATGAAGTAAAGGTTAAGATCAGCCCCAAAAGCTCTAAAAATCCTCTGCTCTTAATTATGAAAGTGTTAGTAAATAAAACACCAAAAACTTAATTATATAGGTCTAATCTCGGCCAGGGGCTTCTTTGTAAATATCAGGAACTTCTGGATCAGAGTGCAATATCTTGACTTCATTAAACCGCCGAGTTTCGGCCCATCTCGCTGGTGCAACGATCGATGCTAGAGTGCAACGATCGACGCATTCCTCTGTTTCGGAATGTGAACTCTATCTCTCGGCCAAACACTCCAAAAATCTCTAAAAAGTGCCATAATCACCAAGTATGCTCCAAACCTGATTATACCTGTAAAAGACTCTAAAAGAACACTAAAAGACACTAAAACACACTTATATCATGGTCTAAAACTAGTAAAAACCATGATATATCAAGCTGAATAAGTAGCCTGCTCATTCAAAGCCTCTTGGGATATGTTTGCATTTGCCTTTGAGTCTTTGAACTTAGCTGGTTTGAGATGGGGATGGAGGATCCAGCATTTATCCTTGGAGTGGCCTTTCTTCTTGCAATGATCAAAAGATGCAGCCTTCCTCTCCTCTGGTTTGAAGACGCCTTTGTTGGCAGTAACCAACTCCCCTTGTTTCCTTGCTCTTTGTGGATCCTTGAACACACCTCTTCAAAATCAGGAAGTGTAGTCTCTCTTAGAATCTTCATTATGACATCATTATAAACCGGGTTCAAGTTGAGTAGAAGGCCAAAGATCTTGTCTTGCTCCTTTCTCTCAGTGAGAACCTTAGGGTCCATTGTACTTGGTCTCAGCATATCAAGCTCAGACCATGCTGAAGAGAACTTCCCAAGGTATGTAGTGAACTCATGGTCCTCTTGGCGAAGCTCACTTATGGTTTTGATGGTTCGAGCTAATCTGGACCGTGTCTTCCATGATGAGAGATGGAGAGAATGAATGAACAAAGAACCGAGAGAAGGAGTGAGTCTTAGGGTTTTAGGGTTTTAGGACCGAGAGAATGAGGTTAGTGTTTTTTTAGGACAGAGAGAATAAGAGAAACCGAGAGAATGAATCAAAGATAGAGAATTAAGAGAATGAAGAATATTGAACACTAATGCTCTGATACCATGATAGTTGTAGAGAATGAACATTAAGAAGAATTAGGGTTCTTGTGTGAGAATAGGATGTGGACGCAAGAGAGAAGAGAGAATAAGGTTCAAAACCCTTAATTGATTAGGTCTCGGCTATAAAGTATATATAGGGGGCTTTTACAAGAGATAGTGTTTAACCTAAAGAGGAAACAAATAAAAGAATGACCTAAAAAGGAAAGAAGGTCTTGTGACGGCTTGAGTAAGGTTTAATCAATCCTTCATGCGCCTCTTACTCCTTTTTGAATTTCCAACGGTCATAAGAGTCCCCAACTTTGCACATCTCTTGAATAACCTTTAGACAGACACTTCTTGATTCATCTCAAGGTGTCCCTGGTTTTGCACTTCAACAATGTGCAATGCTTGTGCACACTTAGATAATGCACAGCCTATAGCACATTGTTGTATCATGATCAATACTTAAGTGATTAATGGATGGACTGGTTTTGTTCAATACCTGATATGGAGAGACATCATGGAGGACTTTAGTTGGAATCCTTTTGATCAAATAACATGCTGCCATGACAGCATCTCCCCAAACCCTTTTGGGAACATTGGTATGAAACATCATGGATCTTGCAACCTCCATTAGATGTATGTTCTTTCTCTCAGCCACTCCATTCTGTTGTGGAGTGTATGGAAAGCTTGTTTGATGGAGAATTCCATGCTTGGATAGGTGTTATTTGAAGGCATGACCAGTGTACTCCCCACCATTATCTGATCTAAATTTTTTGATCTTGGCATTGAAATGGTTAGTAATATAGTTTTGGAAGTTCAAAAATGCTTATAACACCCTATCCTTTGATTGAGATGAGGATAGAGAGTCCAACACTTGTTCCTGAGATGCCCTTTCATTTTGCAATGATCACACATCACCACCTTCCCATCTTCCTACTTGTACACACCTTTGTTTGCTGTGACAAGTTCTCCTTTTCCACCAAGCAGTCCAAAGGAACAATGCTCCTTCTAAATCTGTGAACACACATCATCCAAAGATGGAAGTGTTTCTGACCTTAAGATGTGCTGAATGAGGCTGTGGTAAGAGGGATTCAGAGTGAGAAAGAGAGCAAAGACCTTGTCTTGCTCACGCCTCTCACTCAAGACCATAGGATCCACAGAATTTGGCCCCAACATCTCTAAGTCAGCCCATAAGGACCTCAACGTTCCAAAGTGAGCCTTGAACTCAATGTATTCTTGATGGAGGTTGCTGAGAGCAAGTTTAACTTCAAACACTCTGGTCAGATTTGATTGTTGTCATACACCTTCTCAAGTGTATCAAAGGTCTTTAGCAGTCTCACAATAGGAGTAGCCTTCCAAGATAGACGGTTCAAGAGAGCTCTGGAGAATGGAGAGTACATTTTGGTCTCCTTGAACCCACATCTCTTCAACATGAACCGCTTCTTCACTAGCTTCAACACCAGCCTTAGCTCCTTCTTCAGCTCCTGCTTCAGCTCTTGCTTCAGCCCCAACTTTAGCTCCAGCCTAAACATCAGCCTTAATCATCTTATGTGGAGCAGTACTACTCATGACATGCTTCCACAATCCTCTGCCACCAAGAACAGATTTGGCCATCCTAGCCCATACCAAATAGTTAGATCCCTTAAGAGTAGCAGGTATTAATACTCTAGAGTTTTCCATGACTGAAAGTAGAGAGAATATTAAGAGAAGAAGAGTTTCAGAAAGTTTAGGACAGAACCGCTAAGAATAGCTCAAGAGCAAAGACTTCAAAACAAAACAAGAACTTAAAGAAAAGAGATTTGCGGAAGAGTAATTAGGTGTTGGAATTGTGTCCAGTAATCTCGGTACTGTCTCTAGAAAGTAAGAGTATGTCAATGATCAGACATAAGTCATATAATGCTGGGGGTCATGATGGCTTGCTAGAGTCCGCTCATGATCTATAAGTCTTGGACTTATTGCATTTATTATATGATCCCATATGGGTCACACGCCTAAGCTAACAGGAAAATGTGTAGGAACGGTTTAGCAGAAGTACGGTAAAAGTGCTAGGCATTTACTGTACTTAGAGAGAATAAAACGGTTTAGCTACTGTGTGTCGATCGATACACAAGGTGTATCGGTCGACACAGTGCGCGAATGCCGTCGAGTTAATTGGTGTTTGGGCCAAATGGCCCAAACGGAATCGGACAAGTTTTATAAGGTAAAACTCGAGTTTCTGAACAATTAACCCTAGCCCCCAGCCGAAAACTCTCTCTCTCTCTGCGCCGAGCTCCTCGTGGTCTAGCAGCCGTTTTCTGTGATCGCGTGTGTGAACCTTTGGAGGATTCATCCCTCGGTGTTTCTCTGATCTCAGACATACCATCTCTTTCCGCTGCAAACAGGTATAAGGTGAGATCATCACTTTGTTTCTATTCTGAGAAGAACCTAGATCCGCATGTTTAGGTTGATATGAATCTAAGAATTGAATCAGGATCAACTAAACAATCCTTCAGTGGTATCAGAGCCATTGGTTCTGGTTTTTCTTGTTTAGATTCAAGTTTAGGATTGTTTTTCTTGTTTAAAAGTGTTTTGAATCAACTACTGATAAGAGAAACTACTTAAGTAACAAGAATTGAAACCTAAACACACATAAAATTGCAGAAACCAAGCTATATGATTTGGTAGAATGCGATTTCAAGAGGTCTGTATCGACTGCGATCGCATGGATCGATCGATACGATCGCATGGATCGGTCGATACAGTCTATCGGCTAACCCTGTTAACGCGTGAAAGCATCGATCGATGCAGGATCGATGCAGGTTCGATATTGGTGCATCGACCGATGCGGTTGGTGCACATCGATCGACACGGTTAGGGTTTTGGCTCGGTTCAGTGCATGCGTGAGAGCATCGATCGATACAGGATCGATGCACGATCGATGCAGGATCGATGCTGAGAGCATCGACCGATGTGGTTGATGGATCGATCGACACGGTTGGTTCATCGATCGACATGGTTGGTTTAAAGGCTCGGTTTAATTTTGATTAAAATTAATTCGTCCTGATTTAATAAACAGATTTAATAATTTTATTAAGTCTGGTTAAACCGGGACAAGAAATCCAATGTCGAAAGAATTATTGGATTTAGTGCATAAACCAGGATTTTCTAATTTGATTTGGTTGGACCAAATAAATTGAGAAAATCCGGTTTAGTAAATAACCGGTTGACAATTGTGGTCATCGTAGTAATTAAAATTTGGTTAGACCAATTTTAATGAACCAGACCGGTTATGTCATTTAATTGGACAATTGGGTCATGTCTTGGACATGGACCAATTCTTGGGCCTCGGGCCAAGAAGTTAAAACAATTGGGCCAATTATTTGAGTCTTTCTTCAGATTAATTTAAAATTTATTTTATAAAATTATAAAGTCGATTTTAAATTAAAGTTTCCGAAATTTTGAAATTAGAAAGTTTCTTAAATTAGAAGTTTCTGGATTTGCGGGTTTTGGATTTTAAAGAAATTTCTAAAGTTAGAAAGTTTCCGTTTTTAGAAAGTTTCCAATTTTAGAAAGTTTCCAAAAATAGTAGGTTTCCAAAAATGGAAAGTTTCCCGAAATAGTAATCTTCTATTTTGGGAATGAATTTTTAAATAAACCTACGAACCTCAAATAATATCAAGCGTTGGATGTCTTGTCCATTCTATGTCAGCTGTCGAAGCCCATTCAATTGTATTCATGGCCTTACAGTGTGAGGGTGTCTGCTTTTGCGTGGATAAGACGGTTTGTGATTCATAAATGTCATTGGGAGTCCCAGACATTAATGATTACATGACTGTATAGTCTGGTTTTTCTTGACTGGGCCATCGGGAGTCCCGGGCCTTGAGACATCAGAGTGGATTGGGCCTCGGGCCCAGATTCACAACCAAGAGTTATATCACGGATATAATTAGCCGATATAGGGCTTACCGATATAAGCTAAGGTTTGGTGACGGCCAGTGGCCCACTTTAATCTTAGTTATATGTGGATCTTGGAATCATTATATTCTATTGAGGGTAACTTATGTTATTGAATATAATGCGTGATTAATCATATTAAATTTAATACGAGATTAATCATATTGAACATTTTAACTAATAACCTTTTTATCTATATATTTCAGCTATGACTACTACAAGCACACAAAACTCATTCTCGATCCGGTCTGTTCTCGAAAAGGAGAAGCTGACTGGAACGAACTTCCTGACGTGGTCAAGGAACTTGAGGCTAGTCCTCAAGCAGGAGAAGAAGGATTATGTCCTTCGTGATCCTCTCCCCGAGAGGCCTCCTGCCAATACCGCCAGGACTCTGCATAATGCTTGGGAAAAGCATTCGTCAGATGAAAATGATGCTTATTGCCTGATGTTGGTGACAATGACTCCTGAGCTGCAAAAACAGTTCGAGAGTGTATTGTCACCCATCGAGATAATGGCAAGCCTGAAATCGCTTTTTCAGGAGCAGGCTAGGACTGAGAGGTTTCAAACAGTTAAGAACCTCTTGGACTGCAAGTTGGCTGCGAATGCGGCAGTGAGTCCTCATGTCTTGAAGATGATGGGTTATCTCGATCATCTTCAGAAACTCGACTGCCCAATCAGCCAGGAACTTGCCTGCGACATCATTCTGCAGTCATTACCTGCAAGCTATGATCAGTTCATTCTGAACTTTAACATGCATGGCTTGAGTAAGACATTGCCTGAGCTTCACGGAATGCTCAAGACTGCGGAGCCCAATTTGAGGAAAACCGCCAAGGACCCCAATGTGCTTATGGTGCAGAAGGGCAAGGGGTTTAAGAAATCCTCTGCTAAGGATAAGGGAAAGGCCAAGGCTGTCCAAGTCGCGGACAAGGACACGCCAAAGCCCAAGCCCAAGTCCAAGGCTGGGCCAACTGACATATGCAGGTTCTGTAAAGAACCAGGGCATTGGAGGAGAGAATGTAAGAAATTCCAGGAAGGTCTAAAGGAATTGAAGAAGAAGACTTTTGAGACTTCTTCAACAGGTATTTTTGTTATAGAAGTTAATACAACTACTTCTGAGAATACCTCATGGGTTATGGATACTGGTTGTGGGGCTCATATTTGTACTAATATGCAGGCACTCAGCAACAGTAGAAGGCTGAAGCAAGGACAAGTGGAGCTACGAGTTGGGAATGGAGCGAAAGTTCCAGCGCTAGCTGTAGGCACTTACTTGTTGTCTTTACCTTCGGGATTGATTTTAGAACTCAATAATTGTTATTTTGTACCTGCTATAAGCAGAAATATTATTTCAATTTCTTTGTTGGATTTGGAAGGTTATGATTTTTCAGTTAAGAATAAATTATGTTCCTTCAATCGCAACAATTTGTTCTATGGTTCTGCCCCTCTTATGAATGGGCTTTACATACTCGATCAATCCGCGCCAATTTATAACATTAATACCAAACGGTTCAAACCTAATGAGGAGAACCGAACGTTTCTATGGCATTGTCGTTTAGGGCACATCAGCGAGAAACGCATCAAGAGGCTCCATTCGAATGGACTTCTTGGCTCATTTGACTTTGAGTCATGTGAGAAATGCGAATCCTGCATGATGGGCAAAATGACACGGGCCCCCTTTAATAAACCTAACGAGAGGGCCAGTGACGTATTGGGCCTGATACACACTGATGTGTGTGGCCCAATGTCCACAAATGCAAGAGGAAACTATCAGTACTTCATTACCTTTACTGATGATTTCAGTAGGTATGAATATGTTTATTTAATGAAACATAAGTCTGAATCTTTTGAGAAGTTCAGAGAATTCCAAAATGAAGTACAGAACCAACTTGGCAAAAGCATTAAGGCTCTTCGGTCCGACCGAGGAGGAGAATACTTAAGCCAAGAATTCAGTGATCATCTGAGAGAGTGTGGGCTCGTATCCCAACTCACTCCTCCTGGAACACCTCAATGGAATGGTGTGTATGAAAGGAGAAATCGGACCTTATTGGATATGGTTCGATCTATGATGAGTCACACAGACCTTCCAATATCCCTTTGGGGATATGCTCTGCTAACAGCAGTGTTCACTCTAAACAGAGCGCCATCGAAAGCAGTAGCAAAGACACCATATGAATTATGGACTGGAGTGGCTCCAGTGCTGTCTTATCTAAGAATTTGGGGTTGTGAAGCCTATGTCAAGAGATTAATCTCAGATAAGCTTACACCAAAGTCTGATAAATGCTACTTCATTGGTTATCCACGGGAAACCAAGGCTTATTACTTCTATCTACGTTCCGAGAACAAGATCTTTGTTGCCCGGGATTGTAACTTTCTTGAGAGGAAGTTTCTCTCTAAGAAAGACAGTGGGAGTAAGGTACTGCTTGAAGAAATTCAAGATGAACAGGATACTGCTCAACCTAATGAGGAAGAGCAGCAGGAGGACCTACAAGAAATTGTAGAGCCTGAACCTGTAGTACCTGAAGTTCGAAGATCCGGGAGGATCCGTCACGAACCCGAGAGATATCAAGGATTCCTCGTGACTGACTGTCATGATCTTCTGATCATTGATGGTGATGAACCATCGAACTTCAATCAAGCCATGATGGGCCCAGATTCCTCTAAGTGGCGCAAGGCCACTGATTCCGAAATGGACTCCATGTCGGTCAACCAAGTGTTTTCGTTGGTTGACTTACCCGTTGGTGTAAAAGCCATCGAGTGCAAATGGATCTTCAAGAAGAAGATTGACGTGGATGGAAATGTCCAGATTTATAAAGCCAGGTTGGTGGCAAAAGGTTTCAGACAAGTTCACGGTGTGGATTACGATGAAACCTATTCACCAGTAGCTATGATGAAATCTATTCGGATTCTACTAGCAACTGCAGCTTTTCATGATTATGAAATTTGGCAGATGGACGTGAAAACCGCCTTCCTGAATGGTATTCTGGAAGAGGATGTGTATATGACGCAACCTGACGGTTACATAGATCCAAAGAATGCTGGAAAAGTATGCAAGCTTCATAAATCCATTTATGGATTGAAGCAAGCATCGAGGAGCTGGAATCTTCGTTTTGATGAAGCGATCAAGCAATTTGACTTCATCAGAAACGAAGAAGAACAATGCGTGTATAAGAAATCTAGTGGGAGCAAGATTGTATTTCTTATTCTGTATGTCGATGACATACTGCTTCTCGGAAACGACGTTCCAATGCTGAAGTCCGTAAAGGACTGGCTTGGAAGTTGTTTTTCCATGAAAGACATGGGTGAAGCCGCATACGTTCTTGGAATCAGGATCTACCGGGATAGATCTAGAAGGCTGATAGGCTTGTGTCAAGATTCATACATTGACAAAGTCCTACAAAGATTCAGCATGAAGGATTCCAAGAAGGGCTTCACGCCGATGGTACATGGCACAACGCTAAGCTAGAAGCAGAGCCCTACGACGGCTGCTGAGCTTGAGCGCATGAAGAATATTCCTTATGCATCTGCAATAGGATCTGTCATGTATGCCATGATCTGTACTCGTCCTGATGTTGCTTATGCATTGAGCATGACGAGTAGATACCAGTCAAATCCAGTTGAAAACCATTGGATTGCCGTAAAGAATATCTTGAAGTATCTAAGACATACTAAGGATAAGTTCTTAGTGTACGGTGGAAGTGATGTGCTTAAAGTCAGTGGATTCACGGACGCAAGTTTCCAGACAGACCAAGATGATTTCCGGTCACAGTCCGGTTATATCTTTTGTCTGAATGGCGGTGCAATCAGTTGGAGAAGCTCCAAGCAAGACACCGTTGCAGATTCCACTACAGAAGCTGAATATATCGCCGCCTCAGAAGCTGCGAAGGAAGCTGTTTGGATACGAAAGTTCATTATTGAACTAGGTGTGATACCAGATGCGGCTGAGCCTCTGGCACTGTTTTGTGACAACAATGGTGCTATAGCTCAGGCAAAGGAACCAAGATCACACCAGAAATCCAAGCATGTTCTAAGAAGATTTCACTTGATACGTGACATCATTAATAGAAAGGAAGTCAAGATCAGCCGAGTTCAGACTGATGATAACGTCGCTGATCCGTTGACAAAGCCACTCCCAAGGCCTAAGCTCGAGTTTCTGACTAAAGCTGTAGGCATTAGAGACATTGAAATGTAATCTAAATTTGAGTGGGAGTTTGAGGGCTTTTATTTAGTTATTTGATATGTTCTTGTAAAACATTCTTATGTTTAATGAAATCATTATTTCAAGATTATTTTAACTGTGATGAAATAATCGTTCCAAAATGATATGAACCATTTTATAGGTCATCGAAGTAAATGATTTGATCTTGAGTCATCGAAGTCATTTAGCTTGATCATGAGACCCTATATTTGATAGATGTTTTATATCATCCCGTCCCTAGTCGAAGGTTGTTGAAATTGGAACACCAACAACCGTGTGAGACTGGATTGGTACGTGACTTATGACAAAGTCTCAGTGTGTCATAGATGCGCGGCATCAAAGTCAGTACATAGGTGTATGTTTGGGAACATACGACCGGACAAGACCCGCTTATAAGAACTCTTCAGGATATTTATATCTGTGTTATAAGAGATTCTTACTACGACTATAGAGTATAGTCCTTAGACCTGAGTTCGCATGCATGTGACTGCACATGGACTGATGCACTTTGATCATTGTCTAACGCTATCGTTCTGCGATAGTTATAAGGACCTTGTTTGGGTACATTATGAAATGAGTAGTTTACAGTGATGGAATAAGACGGAATTTGTCCCTCCAATATAAATGGAGTGAATATCTCTAGGCCAATCGGAGATTTGAATACTGGAAAATGCATGGCCATGCTCAAACGGACTGTCCCGAGTCGTTTGGATTGTCAGTATCGAATCAGAGTCCGATGAACAAGATTAGGCTTTATAAGGATGACACCAATCTTGCCTTATGACTAATCGAGATATTGTGACAAAAGGATTATGAATACAGAGATTCCAGTACAAGTGGGAGATTGTTGGAATTGTGTCCAGTAATCTCGGTACTGTCTCTAGAAAGTAAGAGTATGTCAATGATCAGACATAAGTCATATAATGCTGGGGGTCATGATGGCTTGCTAGAGTCCGCTCATGATCTATAAGTCTTGGACTTATTGCCTTTATTATATGATCCCATATGGGTCACACGCCTAAGCTAACAGGAAAATGTGTAGGAACGGTTTAGCAGAAGTACGGTAAAAGTGCTAGGCATTTACTGTACTTAGAGAGAATAAAACGGTTTAGCTACTGTGTGTCGATCGATACACAAGGTGTATCGGTCGACACAGTGCGCGAATGCCGTCGAGTTAATTGGTGTTTGGGCCAAATGGCCCAAACGGAATCGGACAAGTTTTATAAGGTAAAACTCGAGTTTCTGAACAATTAACCCTAGCCCCCAGCCGAAAACTCTCTCTCTCTCTGCGCCGAGCTCCTCGTGGTCTAGCAGCCATTTTCTGTGATCGCGTGTGTGAACCTTTGGAGGATTCATCCCTCGGTGTTTCTCTGATCTCAGACATACCATCTCTTTCCGCTGCAAACAGGTATAAGGTGAGATCATCACTTTGTTTCTATTCTGAGAAGAACCTAGATCCGCATGTTTAGGTTGATATGAATCTAAGAATTGAATCAGGATCAACTAAACAATCCTTCATTAGGTACATGAGCTTTTAAGCTCTGATACCATGTAATAACAGGAGAATGAGAGAGTTGTATGAGAGATTAACAAGTGAGAATGGAAGAGTGAAGAATGAACTCGGTAGAGAGAGATAATTAGGGTTCGAGAGAGAAGTATGGGGAAAAGACTTCCCAAAGAATGTATTTGATTTATGTGCACTACAAAGAATTTAAATAGAGATACAACTAGGTTAAGACATAAAGAATTCAGAATACATAAGAAGAAATAAGACAAAAGCTCTCAAGGAGAGAGAGTAGGGTTTTCGGGTCCATAGACAAGGACAGGTCTGCGCCTTGCTCCATGGTGAAGGTGACCTGTCCTTGTGGTTCATCTTAAGACTGCTCTGAACTAGACCCTCTTTGGCTGCATTCCCAATGGTCATATTGCTCAATATCTTGTTCATAGAACACACATGAACCCGGATGAATATAAACTTGTGAATGTGCCCCAACTTTGCACATTGATAACTTCCTTATGTCTTCATCTCAATACAAAGTTCCTTTTTATTCTTTTAGATGGTTGATTTTGGAGTGTTCCCAAGGAATATAAACTTGTACTTGTTTTAGTTGTATTACCCTCACCTAGTTCCTCCAATTTAATCCACATATTTCAAAAAGCTTTGGATACAAAGTTTTGTTTAAAGTTCTCATATGACCTTAAAGAAGATCATAGTTAAAATTTACTCTTTTAGATGGTTAACTTAGGATTGCTCCCAAGAAACATAAAATTGTAACACATTCTTCTCATCCTATTGTTCGGAACCCAAAAATACCCAATTTTAGTTGTAATACGGTGAAAAAGTTTCTCCAATCCAAAACTCGTAATTTTAAAGAAGTTTTTTTACAAAATCTTTTTTTTATATAACGCAAAGGACCTTTTAAAATATCAATGTTCTTTTATAGTCTCTTAGATGGTTGACTTAGGGGTGCTACCAAGGAACACAATTTTGTATCACATTCTTCTCATTCTACCTTTATGAACCCACAAATACCTACTTCTAGGGTTATTACCCTCACCTAGTTTCTCCGGTCCAACACACGTATTTTTCAAGAAGTTCTTGTTACAAATTTTTGTTTTGAATTGTCATAGGACCATTTATAAGATAAAATTTACTTTTTATTCTTTTAGATGGTTGATTTAGGAGTGCTCCCTGTAAGAATGGGAGATTAATAAGAAGAGTATAAGGAGAAAAAGATAGAATCGCTAGAGAGAGAGTAGGGTTTCCGAGAGAAAGAAGTATGTGGGAAGAATAATCCCAAAGTGTGTATTGATTAAAGAATGGTACAATACATATATAGTCTGAGAACTAGGGCTACAATCATAATAAATAAAAGATATATTAGAAGAAGACAAAACAATGTTGCAGCCAAGAGACTCTAACGGCTAGGTGTGATGGTGACAGCTCAGTGCTTGATTCCAAGAGTTATGGACAGACTGAACCAGTGGGGACCGTGACTTCTGCACCTCTGATCCATTCAGACTTGTACTACCTTTGACCTTACACATTTCGAAATCCACATTTCTGGACAGACAAGAAGTCCCCAACTTTGCACAGACCCAACAATACACATTATCATAATGTGCACAGATTATGTACTTCCTGATCCTATGCATTCCTTTTAGTCTTCATCTCAATACTCCCCCTCAAGCTTGAATCACAAGGATTGAGATCAAGCTTGGGACAATAAAGACCTACCTCATTAAAAACCTAAGTAGAGAAAACCACATGGGATAAAACCATACTTAGGGAAAATGAGTGTAGACTTCAAGTCTTAGGAGAACATGATTGAGGGATGTCCATGAGTCCTAACTTCGAGTGAATGGACTCACAAACCTTCTGACTTGCTGCCTTAGTGAAGACATCAACCAATTGCTCCTCACTTCTTGTGTAGCAAGGTAAGATCACTCCTTGCTCCACCATTTGTCTAACTTTGTGATAATCAACTTCAATGTGCTTGGTCCTCTCATAGAATACTGAGTTAGAGGCAATGTGAATTGCTGCTTGATTATCACAAAGCATAGTGATAGGTTCTGATGACTCAATCCCCAAGTCCTTTAGAAGAGCCTTGATCCACACCAACTCGGTTGCAAGCTTTCTCATGGCTATATACTCAGCTTCAGCACTAGAGCATGAGACAATCTTCTCCATCTTGCTCTTCCAAGTAACTAGGTTGCCTCCAATGAAATTACAATAGCCGGTTGTTGATCTTCTATCAACTCTATCTCCAGCCCAATCAGCATCACAATAACCCACAATGTCTGAGCTTCCATTTCACCCCATTCATATGCCTTGACTAGGCGCTCCCTTAAGATACTTCAATATCCTCTCTACCATGTTCCAATGGTTCATCTTAGGAGCTTGCATGTGTTGACTCACCTGGTTCACAGCAAAACAAATATCAGGGCTAGTAATTGACAAGTAGATTAACTTACCAACCATCCTTCTATATTGTGTGATATCATCAAATGGCTTGCTATCTTCAATCTCCCCCTCTCTCATGACTTTGTAGCCATCCTCAAGAGATGTTTTTGCAGGTTTGCATCCAAGCTTCCCTGTTTCAGACAATAACCAAGTGTGTACTTTCTTTGGGATAAGAAGGGTCCATCCTTAGATCGACACACTTCAATCCCTAGAAATTACTTTAGCTCACCAAGATCCTTAATATCAAATACTGATTTAAGAAAGTATTTAGTGTCTTGAATACCTTTGTTGTCACTTCCTGATATGATGATATCATCAACATATACAAGAATGACAACTATACCTTCTTGACTTTGAATGGTGAAGAGAGTATGATCAGCTTCTGATTTCTGAAATCCTCTATCCTTGAGTGTTGAGCTTAGCTTGTGATACCAAGCTCTAGGTGATTGTTTTAATCCATAGATGGCCTTCTTAAGTCTAAGAACCTTTCCTGGTGTAACCGTGTCTTCAAGACTAGGAGGAGGTGTCATGTATACTTCATCTTCTAGTTCACTGATATATCATGGTTTTTCTAGGTTTTCAACCATGATATACTTGTGTATATTGAGTCTTTAACCTGGTTTTTCGAGTCTATTGAGTCTTCTACAGGTAGGCTTGCGTTTGGAGCAAAGAGTGAGATTATAAGACGTTTCTGGTGATTGGTGCAACGAGCTGAAGTTGGTTTCTCGACCACGACTGGATGTCGACCATCACTGACCTTGGTGTCGGTCGACACTGAGCGCGACAGAACCTTATACGCGAGTTGAAGATAAGTTTTGAAGAATTGCAGAATTACCCAGAAGTTACCTCTAATTCTAATATAGCCCCAAAACGAGTTTAGGAGTTTTAATTAGGTTTTCAGACTCATTATCATTTATCTTTGTTCTTTCTTTTGTTCTTGCTTGCAGATTGAGAGATTTGTGCCAAGGGGCTGTTCTTGCTACTTGTAACCTTTGAGAGAAGGATTTCGAACCCCTTAACTTATCTATTTAGTCTTTTGGTTTTCTATTCAATGATGTGTTGTTATTCTGATAATATGTCTGAGTAGTAACCTAGTTAGATTTAGGAATTCTCATAAGGGTTTTATGCATGTTTAGACAACTGATTGATTAGGACTCTAAACCTATTCGTTCATCGCCTAAGTTGTACTTAATGCTGAATTCTGGAGTGATCACCTAGGATTTAGATCTGAGATAATTAACTTAGCACGAGAGTGTGAGTTATAATCCGAATAAACTTAGTGTGAGCAATTTGACTAGATACAAAGAGATTTGGTTTAGGAGAATTGTGAACCGAAGAACCTGTTCTTAATGCTTGTTTAGATCTCTAGGATCACAAAGAGATTTGGATCGCTAGGTTGCTAGATATAGAAACAATCTCAGGGAGAGTTGGATTGTTTAGCATTGTGTTTCTAGTTCTTGAACTTGTGCTTAATCTGAATCCGGTTAGTTAAGTGTCTAGCATTGTGTAATTCCCGAGAACTTCCTAAGTCTGACGCCTTCTTCCTATTGAAAACACACCTCTGATTTCTTGCTTTCGTTTGTTGCTTTCTTCTGATTGATTTAGCTTAACTTGAGAACATATAGTCTATCGTGTGAAACGTGAGTCCTTGTGGATACGATAACCTTGAATACTACAATAGCATAATTGTGCACTTGCAGTAGGATAGGGATTAAATCTGGCTCTATCAAGTTTTTGGCGACGTTGCCGGGGACTCAACTGAGTTTGCCGATAGATTTTGTTTTAAAGTTTAGTCTAAGTCGTTTTTTATTTCTTTGTTACTGATTTTTCTCGGTTTGGCTTGTCTTGTTGCTGCAGGAATCGATATCAGCATTCAGTGTCGACCGACACCTCTCTAGTGTCGCCCGACATCGAGCTTGAGACTAGTGTTTTGAGTTCAGTGTATGCCTAATCGACATACCGAAGCAACCAGAGCGAAGAACTTTTGAACCTCAGGCTTGAGGATCTTGCTAAACTTGAGAGAACGAACATAAAGGGTCAGAGAACTTCAAAGATGATGAAAAATCGTTTGATTTTGAGACCAGATGCTGAGGGAATTCTAAGAGACTAACAGAACAACCCATACAATGATCAGGGGAAAAGGATTGATGCCCAAGGACAGGTGATCCCTGAACCTGAACAACCTCAAGGTCAGAGGCAGATGGTCAATGCTGGAGGTAATGGACAACAACCTAATCCTCCTGCTGCTGAGAGGAATCTTGCTGACTACAACCGACCGATGAGTTTTATGCTAACTGGTCAGCAATTGTAACTCCTCCTTTTGAAAGGAATGAGTTTGATCTCAAGACTGTCTACTATACGCTTCTGAGGCAGCATCCTTTCCATGGTATTCCACATGAACAACCCATGGACCACATTGAGGATTTTGAAGCCTTTGTCACTGGGATGAAGCACAATGGAGTGGGTTATGACTTTCTTTTCCTCAAGCTTTTCCATACTCTCTTGCTGGAGAAGCTGCAGCTTAGCTTAAGCAACTTCCACCTGGGAAGTTAACTACTTGGGAAGCAGTGAAGAGAGAGTTCCTGCGACACTCCGATCAGCTCAGAAAGGATCTTCTGACATTCACTCAGGGACCTACAGACCCACGTAAGTCTGCTTGGGCAAGGTTTAAGATGTACCAACGAGATTGTCCACATCATGGATTCTCTGAAGTTCAGCTGCTGGGCATTTTCTTCAGAGGTGTGGATCTGTGGTACCAGTCCGCGTTGGATGCTGCCAGCAATGGCAACTTCAACACAAAGACACCTGAACAAGCTAGAGTGTTGATTGAGAACTTCGTGAGTAGCAATAGTACCAAGACTGCAGATCAGAGAAGGAAAGAGTCTGGTGGAAAAGTTGATCATCAGCAGATAGCTGAGATGAAGAACAAGTTGGATACTGTTCACAGCTTGTTGACTAGTAAGAAGCATGTCCACTTTGCTCAAGATGTTGAAGAGTTTGGACCTGAAGAAGGCTGCACATAGGAATATGTGAACTGATAAGGTCTAGTTTTAATCCCTATTCTAACTGGTAATTAGGGTATCGAATCCACAGGGACTCCGGTCAACGATAGATTAAGAACAAAAAAGATTAAACTAGGAGAAAGCAATATGGGAAAGCAGTAAATCAGCAAGCAGAAAGTAAATAGCGGCGAGTTGTGAGCAAGGAAACGAAGCGTTAAGTCTAGGAAGTTATCAGGAAATCAGGAACACAAGCAATCAATCAATCGGGATCTAATCAGAAACTGTTCTAGAACTCAAAACACATATATAGAATTAACCAACTCTCGTTGCGAGAATTCTCTAAGTCTAAGTGCAGCAATCCAAATCTCTTTGTAATTACTAACAGATTAAACCAGCTTTAATTCCAAGTTTGATATGTTCACAATTAAACTAAACCAAATCTCTTTGCGAGTAATTTAATTGCTCATCTAGGTTCTTTCTAGCTAATTAACCAACTGTCGTTGCATCAATCAACCTATCATCATAAATCTGGATAGCTACTTCAGATTAAGCATTAAGAGCAATCCTAGGCGAAGAACTAGCAGATATGAATCCCTACAGATTGATTAAACTATAATTCCATGAAGTCCCTAATGAGAATCCCTAAACTTAACAGGTAATCTACTCAGACATGTTCATCGAAACAGAAAACATCTTGAATAGAAAACCCAATATCATAAAACAAAGTAAAGATCTGGGGTTCAAAATCCTCTCTCTTTCGAGAACAGGATCAGCCCCTAACTCTCTCTGAAATCAAATAAGACTTAAGAAAAGCGTAGCCTAAACAAGTGGCTAAAAACCCTAATATATAGTCTAAAACACGTTTTGGGCTTCTGTGTAAATATATGGGCTTTTCTGTAATATCAGCATTCTTCATTAAAACGCCGAGTCTGGCCCATTCGCGCTATGCATCGATCGATGCAGGTGTGCAACGATCGACACAATCCTCAAATCTGGACAGTGAACTCTGTCTCTCGGACCAAATCTCCAAAATGCACCAAACAACTCCAAAATCTCCACTTCTGCTCCAAATGTGCTTGTACCTAATAAAACCTATAAAAGACTCTAAAGAAACACAAATAGACTCTAAAACACACTTATATCATGGTCTAAAACTAGTAAAAACCATGATATATCAACTCCCCCACACTTAGCCTTTGCTTGTCCTCAAGCAAAACAAAGAACTAAAATGTAGTCAGGAGGTTTGAAAACTTTCAGAAACTCTTTTCATCCTAGAAGCAACAACACTCAGATTCCCTTAGTAAACCACTGAAAGAATCAATCACAAGATATCAAGACAAACATATACTTCCCCCACACTTAGAAACTGTCCTAAGTAAACTCCACAATCACATTCACGCATTCAAATTCACCCTACTGACTTCTGCAAGTATTTAAGTGCGGTCTCACCTAAGGAGTATCGATCAAAGGCACATGGATTCTTACCTTATCAGCTCTAGACCATCATACTATCTTTCTCTAGTCCCTTTCTTCTCTTTTCCCTTCCTTAGCATTCTGATTTTTCCCCATTGGGTATCATTTTATTTTTTTTATCAGTGCTCTTCCCGTTAAGGGGTGTACTTTGGACACATTCCATGGATGCACATGATATGATAGTTGTAGCTACCATTCCCATGACCACTTCGGAGTTACTAACTCATCCTCAGTTTATTATCTTTTTTTTTAATTATTTTATGGAAGGGGAGAAGGGAACTAGATAGGACAGGTTTACAGGCTGTGTCAGAACTAACAAAGGAATCCGACACAAAGTATACCAAGCCCTTAGGTGAGAAAATCTAAGTCAGTATTAAGTTTGAAGTTAGTAAAAGGATCCTCTGATACCTGAAGTGATGTGGGTGTCCTTAGTAGGTTGATCTGTGATGGGGTTTTCTAATAGTCAGAGATAATCTGCAGCTTCATCCCAATGGTTACTTAAGTTCCTGCAAGTGCTGTAAATCTTCTCAAAAAATCATTGTTTCCTACTTAAACTGGTTTTGACTCAATAAAACAAATTTTTGAAAATTGGACTGACTCTTAATAAAACAAAAGCGTGCGTCAGTAGCTCCTCCCCCACACTTAAAACACACTGTCCCAAGTAGTGTCAAGCTTAGGGTCGGTGAGAATAAATAATCAAATCAAAACAATCCGAAAAGTTGCAGAACACGTACCTGTCGTCGCCCTGTGTCGATCGATGCCACAAGGGTGTCGATCGATGCAAGGCGAATTTTGCTCGCGGTTATGTGAATAACCGATGTCTAGACCGCAATTGAATCGGTAAACCGTAAATCGCGACTGAATCGTCCGATGCACTAGGTGTGTCGATCTATGCAAGGCGATTCTGCATGTTTTTCTCGGCTCTGAACACACTTAAACAGAAAAAAATCAAAACACCAAAAACGAAAAATAAAAACAAAAACGAACCTAACAGTGGGTTGCCTCCCACTCAGCGCTTGTTTAAAGTCAGTAGCTTGACTATGGGATAAGGGTTTGAATCATGGCGGTTTCAACAGAGACCTTGAGTGTCTCTGTGAATATCTCTTCATCCAAGGTGGTGTGTATGCTGTCAGATCATGAGGTCTCCCAAGGAAAGAGTAAACAGAATCAGGGCGGGAGCGAAGCTTGGGTGGGATACTGCGTTTTCCTGCATTCAAAGCAATGCGGTCAGGAGGTTTAATCTTAGGTGATTTATACCTTACCTTTGGTGCAGATCTGATGTTTGGAGCTTTCTGCTTATGAGCAGTTGCAGGCTCTGAAGATGTTAGAGCAGGTTCAAGAGGAACCACCATCTTCTTATCTCCACTATCAAATACTGTAGTTCCACCAATATGAGCTTCATCTTTCTAATGACCATCAGTGGAGATCATCTTCTTATCCACCACCACCATGCACTTCTCTACACTCTGCCCATGTTTAGACCTTATAGGAACTTTTGGGAATGGTATTGGAGGTTTGTGTTGGAATTATGTCCAGTAATCTCTGTACTGTCTCTAGAAAGTAAGAGTATGTCAATGATCAGACATAAGTCATATAATACTGGGGGTCATGATGGCTTGCTAGAGTCCGCTCATGATCTATAAATCTTGGATTTATTGCCTTTATTATATGATCCCATATGGGTCACACGCCTAAGCTAACAGGAAAATGTGTAGGAACGGTTTAGCAGAAGTACGGTAAAAGTGCTAGGCATTTACTGTACTTAGAGAGACTAAAGGGCCTGATTAAATCTAAGGGATTTAATCAGACTGAGATTTGGGCCCAAAAGCCCATAAGAACTGGACAAGGGTTTTAATAATAAAACTTGCCCTAGCTCTTATTTTCTCAGCCACTTTTGCGCCTCCCTCTCTCTTTCTCTGCGCCTCCCAACAGCTGGTCTAGCAGCCTATTTCCTGTGCGTGCGTGTGTGAGCCTTTGGAGGAGCTATCTCTTGGTGGTTCTGCTGATCTCTGACCCGTACCTCCTCTTTCCGCTGCATAACAAGGTAACAGGTGAGATCCTTTATGATTCTAGCAAGAGAACCTAGATCTGGCATGTTTAGGTGAGTTTAATCTGAAGAATTGAATCAGGATTAACACTAAACAATCCTTCAGTGGTATCAGAGCCATTGGTTCTATTAGGATTTCTTGTTTAGAATCATGTTTAGGTTGTTTAGAAGTATTTGAATCAATCTGTGCTTGAATTGATGAGAAAATACTTAAGAAACAAGGAATTAAAAACCTAAAAACCTAATCTAAAACCGCATGAACCGATCGCTAAAGGATCGCTATGCGTCCGAGAGTCGGCCGAGCGGATCGCTTTGATGCACGGACCGATCATGGATCGATCGCGTGGTCATACCGATCGATGATGCTCGCGGCGGGTGATGAACCGATCGGCGAGCCGATCGCATGTATCGATCACGGATCGATGGCATGGATCGATGCGATCGAGTCCAGCTCACGACGCGTCTCGTCCCGATCGACCCGTCCCGATCACAAGCCGAGCTCGTCCCGATCGTAAGGCTTGCGGCTGTCCCGATCATTCACGATCGCGGTGATGCTTGCGGCCATGACCTAATCGATCGGTTCGGTTTTGTTTGATGGTTCGGTTTAAAACTTGATTAAAAAAAATTAATCGTCACGGTTTAATAAACAGACTTAATAAAATTTATTAAGTTCTGGTTAAACCGGGATAAGAAATCCAAAGTCGTAAAATTGGATTTAGTGCCTAAACCAGTGGTTTTCTAATTTGATTTGGTTGGACCAAATAAATTGAGAAAATCCGGTTTAGTAAATAACCGGTTGACAATTGTGGTCATCGTAGTAATTAATTTTGGTTAGACCAATTTTAATGAACCAGACCGGTTATGTCATTTAATTGGGCAATTGGGTTATGTCTTGGACATGGACCAATTCTTGGGCCTCGGGCCAAGAAGTTAAAACAATTGGGCCAATTATTTGAGTCTTTTCTTCAGATTTAATTTAAAATTTATTTAAATAAAATTAAAAATCGATTTTAAATTAATCTGTTTTCAAAATCTGAAATTAGAAAGTTTCTTAAATTAGAAGTTTCTAGATTTGCATGTTTTGGATTTTAGGAAGTTTCCAATTTTAGAAAGTTTCCAATTTTAGGAAGTTTCCAATTTTAGAAAGTTTCCAAAATTAGTAGGTTTCCCAAAAAAGAAAGTTTCCCAAAATAGTAATCTTCTATTTTGGGATAAAATTTTAATAAACCTACAAACCTCAAACAATATCAAGCGTTGGATGTCTTGTCCAGTCTATGTCAGCTGTCGAAGCCCATTCAATTGTACTCATGGCCTTACAGTGTGAGGGTGTCTACTTTTGCGTGAGTAAGACGGTTTGTGATTCATAAATGTCATTGGGAGTCCCAGACATTAGTGATTACATGACTGTATAGTCTGGTTTTCTTGACTAGGCCATCGGGAGTCCCGGGCCTTGAGACATCAGAGTGGATTGGACCTCGGGCCCAGATTCACAACCAAGAGTTATATCACGGATATAATTAGCCGAGATAGGGCTTACCGATATAAGCTAAGGTTGGGTGACGGCCAGTGGCCCACTTTGATCTTAGTTATATGTGGATCTTGGAATCATTATATTCTATTGAGGGTAACTAATGTTATTGAATATAATGCGAGATTAATCATATTAAGTATAATACAAGATTAATCATATTGAACATATTAACTAATAACCTTTTTATCTTATATTTCAGCTATGACTACTACAAGCACTCAAAACACATTCTCAATCCGGTCAGTTCTCGAAAAGGAGAAGCTGACTGGAACGAACTTCCTGACGTGGTCAAGGAACTTGAGGCTGGTCCTCAAGCAGGAGAAGAAGGATTATGTCCTTCGTGATCCCCTCCCCGAGAGGCCTCCTAACAATGCCGCCAGGACTCTGCATAATGCTTGGGAAAAGCATTCGTCAGATGAAAATGATGTCTATTGCCTAATGTTGGCGACCATGACTGCTGAGCTGCAAATGCAGTTCGAGAGTGTGTTGTCGCCCATCGAGATAATGGCAAGCCTGAAATCGCTTTTTCAGGAGCAGGCAAGGACTGAGAGGTTCCAGACAGTTAAGAACCTCTTAGACTGTAAGTTGGCTGCAAATGCGGCAGTGAGTCCTCATGTCTTGAAGATGATGGGTTATCTCGATCATCTTCAGAAACTCGACTGCCCTATCAGCCAGGAACTTGCCTGCGACATCGTTCTGCAGTCTTTACCTGCAAGCTATGATCAGTTCATCCTGAACTTCAATATGCATGGCTTGAGTAAGACATTGCCTGAGCTTCACGGAATGCTCAAGACTGCAGAGCCCAACTTGAGGAAAGCCAAGGACCCCAATGTGCTTATGGTACAGAAGGGCAAGGGCTTTAAGAAATCCTCTGCCAAGGACAAGGGAAAGGCTAAGGCTGTTCAAGTCTCGGACAAGGACGCGCCAAAGCCCAAGCCCAAGTCCAAGGCTGGGCCTACTGACATCTGCAGGTTCTGTAAAGAACCAGGGCATTGGAGGAGAGAATGTAAGAAATTCCAGGAAGGTCTAAAGGAATTGAAGAAGAAGACTTTTGAGACTTCTTCAACAGGTATTTTTGTTATAGAAGTTAATACAACTACTTCTGAGAATACCTCATGGGTTATGGATACTGGTTGTGGGGCTCATATTTGTACTAATATGCAGGCACTCAGCAACAGTAGAAGGCTGAAGCAAGGACAAGTGGAGCTACGAGTTGGGAATGGAGCGAAAGTTCCAGCGCTAGCTGTAGGCACTTACTTGTTGTCTTTACCTTCGGGATTGATTTTAGAACTCAATAATTGTTATTTTGTACCTGCTATAAGCAGAAATATTATTTCAATTTCTTTGTTGGATTTGGAAGGTTATGATTTTTCAGTTAAGAATAAATTATGTTCCTTCAATCGCAACAATTTGTTCTATGGTTCTGCCCCTCTTATGAATGGGCTTTACATACTTGATCAATCCGCGCCAATTTATAACATTGATACCAAACGGTTCAAACCTAATGAGGAGAACCGAACGTTTCTATGGCATTGTCGTTTAGGGCACATCAGTGAGAAACGCATCAAGAGGCTCCATTCGAATGGACTTCTTGGCTCATTTGACTTTGAGTCATGTGAGAAATGTGAATCCTGCATGATGGGCAAAATGACACGGGCCCCCTTTAATAAACCTAACGAGAGGGCCAGTGACTTATTGGGCTTGATACACACTGATGTGTGTGGCCCAATGTCCACAAATGCAAGAGGAAACTATCAGTACTTCATTACCTTCACTGATGATTTCAGTAGGTATGGATATGTTTATTTGATGAAACATAAGTCTGAATCGTTTGAGAAATTCAGAGAATTCCAAAATGAAGTACAGAACCAACTTGGCAAAAGCATTAAGGCTCTTCGGTCCGACCGAGGAGGAGAATACTTAAGCCAAGAATTCAGTGATCATCTGAGAGAGTGTGGGATCGTATCCCAACTCACTCCTCCTGGAACACCACAATGGAATGGTGTGTCTGAGAGGAGAAATCGGACCTTATTGGATATGGTTCGATCTATGATGAGTCACACAGACCTTCCAATATCCCTTTGGGGATATGCTCTGCTAACAGCAGTGTTCACTCTAAATAGAGCGCCATCAAAAGCAGTAGCAAAGACACCATATGAACTATGGAGTGGAGAAGCTCCAGTGCTGTCTTATCTTAGAATTTGGGGTTGTGAAGCCTATGTCAAGAGATTGATCTCTGACAAGCTTACACCAAAGTCTGATAAATGCTATTTCATTGGTTATCCGAAGGAAACCAAGGCTTATTACTTCTATCTACGATCCCAGAACAAGATCTTTGTTGCCCGGGATTGTAATTTTCTTGAGAGGGAGTTTCTCTCTAAGAAAAACAGTGGAAGTAAGGTACTGCTTGAAGAAATTCAAGATGAACGGGATACTGCTCAACCTAATGAGGAAGAGCAGCAGGAGGACCTACAAGAAATTGTAGAGCCTGAACCTGTAGTACCTGAAGTTCGAAGATCCGGGAGGATCCGTCACGAACCCGAGAGATATCAAGGATTTCTCGTGACTGACTGTCATGATATTCTGATCATTGATGGTGATGAACCATCGAACTTCAATCAAGCCATGATGGGCCCAGATTCCTCTAAGTGGCGTAAGGCCACTGATTCCAAAATGGACTCCATGTCGGTCAACCAAGTGTTTTCGTTGGTTGACTTACCCGCTGGTGTAAAAGCCATCGAGTGCAAATGGATCTTCAAGAAGAAGATTGACGTGGATGGAAATGTCCAGATTTATAAAGCCTGGTTGGTGGCAAAAGGTTTCAGACAAGTTCACGGTGTGGATTATGATGAAACCTATTCCCCAGTGGCTATGATGAAATCTATTCGGATTCTACTAGCAACTGCAGCTTTTCATGATTATGAAATTTGGCAGATGGACGTAAAAACCGCCTTCCTGAATGGAATTCTGGAAGAGGATGTGTATATGACACAACCTGACGGTTACATAGATCCAAAGAATGCTGGGAAAGTATGCAAGCTTCATAAATCCATTTATGGATTGAAGCAAGCATCGAGGAGCTGGAATATTCGTTTTGATGAAGCGATCAAGCAATTTGACTTCATCAGAAATGAAGAAGAACAATGCGTGTATAAGAAAACTAGTGGGAGCAAGATAGTATTTCTTATTCTGTATGTCGATGACATACTACTTCTCGGAAACGACGTTCCAATGCTGAAGTCGGTAAAGGACTGGCTTGGAAGTTGTTTTTCCATGAAAGACATGGGTGAAGCCGCATACGTTCTTGGAATCAGGATCTACCGGGATAGATCTAAAAGGCTGATAGGCTTGTGTCAAGATTCATACATTGACAAAGTCCTGCATAGATTCAGCATGGCAGATTCCAAGAAGGGCTTCACGCCAATGGTACATGACACAACGCTAAGCAAGAAGCAGAGCCCTACGACGGCTGCTGAGCTTGAGCGCATGAAGAATATTCCTTATGCATCTGCAATAGGATCTATCATGTATGCCATGATCTGTACTCGTCCTGATGTTGCTTATGCATTGAGCATGACGAGTAGATACCAGTCAAATCCAGGTGAAAACCATTGGATTGCCGTCAAGAATATCCTGAAGTCAGTGGAAGTGATGTGCTTGAAGTCAGTGGATTCACGGACGCAAGTTTCCAGACAGACCAAGATGATTTCCGGTCACAGTCCGGTTATATCTTTTGTCTGAATGGCGGTGCAATCAGTTGGAGAAGCTCCAAGCAAGACACCGTTGCTGATTCCACTACAGAAGCTGAATATATCGCTGCTTCTGCTGTTTGGATACGAAAGTTCATCATTGAACTAGGTGTGATACCAAATGCGGCTGAGCCCCTGGCACTATTTTGTGATAACAATGGTGCTATTGCTCAGGCAAAGGAACCAAGATCACACCAGAAATCCAAGCATGTGCTAAGAAGATTTCACTTGATACGTGACATCATTAATAGAAAGGAAGTCAAGATCAGCCGAGTTCAGACAGATGATAACGTCGCTGATCCATTGACAAAGCCACTCCCAAGACCTAAGCTCGAGTTCCTAACTGAAGCTGTAGGCATTAGAGACATTGAAATGTAATCTAAATTTGAGTGGGAGTTTGAGGGCTTTATTTAGTTATTGATATGTTCTTGTAAAACATTTTATGATGTTTAATGAAATTATTATTTCAAGATTATTTTAACTGTGATGAAATAATCGTTCCAAAATGATATGAACCATTTTATAGGTCATCGAAGTAAGTGACTTGATCTTGAGTCATCAAAGTCATTTAGCTTGATCATGAGACCCTATGTTTGATAGATGGCTTATATCATCCTGTCCCTAGTCGAAGGTTGTTGAAATTGGAACACCAACAACCGCGTGAGACTAGATTGGTATGTGACTTATGACAAAGTCTCAGGATGTCATAGATGCACGGCATCAAAGTCAATACATAGGTGTATGTTGGGGTACATACGACCGGACAAGACCCGATTATAAGAACTCTTCAGGATATTTATATCTGTGTCATAAGAGATTCTTACTACGACTATAGAGTATAGTCCTTAGACCTGAGTTCGCATGCATGTGACTGCACATGAACTAATGCGCTTTGATCATTGTCTAATGCTGTCGTTAAGCGATAGTTATAAGGACCTTGATTGGGTGTATTATGAAATGAGTAGTTTACAGTGATGGAACAAGACGGGATTTGTCTCTCCAATATAAATGGAGTGAATATCTCTAGGGCCAATCGGAGATTTGAATACTGGAAAATGCATGGCCATGCTCAAACGGACTTTCCCGAGTCGTTTGGATTGTCAGTATCAAATCAGAGTCCGATGAACAAGATTAAGCTTTATAAGGATGACACTAATCTTGCCTTATGACTAATCGAGATATAGAGACAAAAGGATTATGAATACAGAGATTCCAGTTCAAGTGGGAGATTGTTGGAATTATGTCCAGTAATCTCTGTACTGTCTCTAGAAAGTAAGAGTATGTCAATGATCAGACATAAGTCATATAATACTGGGGGTCATGATGGCTTGCTAGAGTCCGCTCATGATCTATAAATCTTGGATTTATTGCCTTTATTATATGATCCCATATGGGTCACACGCCTAAGCTAACAGGAAAATGTGTAGGAACGGTTTAGCAGAAGTACGGTAAAAGTGCTAGGCATTTACTGTACTTAGAGAGACTAAAGGGCCTGATTAAATCTAAGGGATTTAATCAGACTGAGATTTGGGCCCAAAAGCCCATAAGAACTGGACAAGGGTTTTAATAATAAAACTTGCCCTAGCTCTTATTTTCTCAGCCACTTTTGCGCCTCCCTCTCTCTTTCTCTGCGCCTCCCAACAGCTGGTCTAGCAGCCTATTTCCTGTGCGTGCGTGTGTGAGACTTTGGAGTAGCTATCTCTTGGTGGTTCTGCTGATCTCTGACCCGTACCTCCTCTTTCCGCTGCATAACAAGGTAACAGGTGAGATCCTTTATGATTCTAGCAAGAGAACCTAGATCTGGCATGTTTAGGTGAGTTTAATCTGAAGAATTGAATCAGGATTAACACTAAACAATCCTTCAGTTTGTAGATCCGTTCCTTAGGAAAAACATCAGATTTGGGCGAAATTGGGTATGTCCGACTTTCGCGTCGACCAACGCAGAGTGGGTGTCGGTCGTCATTGAATTGATGTCGCCCTTCAGTGTCGACAATGGTCAATTTCAGTTCGTCGCAAGAATTTGAAATTGCCGTCAGAACTGCGTGTCGACCGACACTAAGGGGGTGTCGATCGATGCATGTCTCAGACAGACAATATTCATCCAGAAAATCCGAGATTATGCTCTCCTCTTCACCTAGCAACTCAATCTCATCTCTTAAGGTCACAGCATTGATGGATCTGTACTGTTCAGCTTTCCCAGCTTCATTATGCCTTTGTATTGCTTGAGATGTTTGTTGGATTTGAACATCCAGCATCTTCACATGTGTGCTCAAGTATTGAAACTTCCCATTCAGATTTTCATGTATAGCTTTCAGCTTCCTGTCGAAGTTTGCAGCAGTTTTAGCCTGATCTTCTAGCAACTGCTCCATCATGGCTTCCATCTTTCTCTCATAAAATCTGTTTCCTTGGAATCCAGAGCTATTGATGTAGTTCAAATCTTCTTCCTGCTTCTCCAACAACTGCTCCATCATGCTCATCAGCTTATTAGACTGTGTATTGTGAGGAGGAATAGGCTGATATGATGGAGATTCATAATCTCTGGTGAATGAATAGGAACCATAGCCTCTGCAGAACGAGTTATTCTGCTAATTTTCCAACATCCGTTTCATCATTCCCATCATTCTTTCGCAATGTGTCGATCGATGCATAGTAGCGTCGATCGATGCAAGCTCGAGAATGCAACGATCGACACACAAGACCGTGTCGATCGATGCAGGGCGATTACAGGCGTACCTGAAACGCAAGAACAGAAAAGAAAAGAAAAATTAGTAGCAAAAAAAATAAAAACGAAAAACCTAGTCTAAACCCTAAGTTCAAATCTATCGAAGACTCAAAAGAGTCCCCGGCAACGGCGCCAAAAACTTGATAAGGTCTAGTTTTAATCCCTATTCTAACTGCAAGTGCACAGTGATGTAGTTGTAGTACTTAGGGTATCGAATCCACAGGGACTCCGGTCAACGATAGATTAAGAACAGAAAAGATTAAACTAGGAGAAAGCAATATGGGAAAGCAGTAAATCAGCAAGCAGAAAGTAAATAACAGCGAGTTGTGAGCAAGGAAACGAAGCGTTAAGTCTAGGAAGTTCTCAGGAAATCAGGAACACAAGCAATCAATCAATCGGGATCTAATCAGAAACTGTTCTAGAACTCAAAACACAGATAGAGAATTAACCAACTCTCGTTGCGAGAATTCTCTAAGTCTAAGTGCAGCAATCCAAATCTCTTTGCAATTACTAACAGATTAAACCAGCTTTAATTCCAAGTTTGATATGTTCACAATTAAACTAAATCAAATCTCTTTGCGAGTAATTTAATTGCTCATCTAGGTTCTTTCTAGCTAATTAACCAACTGTCGTTGCATCAATCAACCTATCATCATAAATCTAGATAGCTACTTCAGATTAAGCATTAAGAGAAATCCTAGGCGAAGAACTAGCAGATATGAATCCCTACAGATTGATTAAACTATAATTCCATGAAATCCCTAATGAGAATCCCTAAACTTAACAGGTAATCTACTCAGACATGTTCATCGAAACAGAAAACATCTTGAATAGAAAACCAAATATCATAAAACAAAGTAAAGATATGGGGTTCAAAATCCTCTCTCTTTCGAGAACAAGATCAGCCCCTAACTCTCTCTGAAATCAAATAAGACTTAAGAAAAGCGTAGCCTAAACAAGTGGCTAAAAACCCTAATATATAGTCTAAAACACGTTTTGGGCTTCTGTGTAAATATATGGGCTTTTCTGCAATATCAGCATTCTTCATTAAAACGCCGAGTCTGGCCCATTCGCGCTATGCATCGATCGATGCAGGTGTGCAACGATCGACACAATCCTCAAATCTGGACAGTGTGTAGGATTATGGGTGTTTCCAAGGTTTAATTCTCGTTACAACCTAACACAAATCCTTAAACAGATCTAGGTTCTTGCACTACAAGAAATTTGAGTATATATAGCGCCCAAAAAACGCTATATATTGATATCATAGCGGTTTGTTAAACGCTCTATCTGCGGCCGTTATAATAGATTGGAGCCTTTACATAGCGGTTTTTGTGATGCTATAATAGAAGTATTTACAACAGCGCTTATTTTAGTGCAATTATAAAGTATTTAATAGCGTTTATTTTTCGTTATTATATATTTCTATAATAGCATTTTATTTTGTTATTATTTATTTTATATATAACATTTTTACTAAATTAAATAAAATTATTATATGAATATATGAAATTAAATAAATTTTAAATTTAACTGAAGACAAATTTATTAATGTAAATATTTTACAAAGCTTTCATAAATTACAAAAATAATTTTATATTACAAGAAAAACTAAACAACATAAGAAGCATAACCCCATAAAAAATTTCTACCATGTTCTACTAGCCTACACAATCCTCAACAACATCCTTCAATACGCCCTGCTCGTTCGTGGATAGTAGCAAGATCTGTATACGGTTGTGTTTCGATGTTACCTAGAGTCAGTATTGGACACCCCAAGACGCTCAGCTTGTTGGAGTATATTGATTTGCTGGGTCTGTATGTATAACGGTATTACTTCAAAGCGAAATTAGGATCCATCCCTGCTCCAACTATGAGCTGCACAAGAGAAAGAAATGAATACTATTAGTCTTTGGTAGGTGTTTGTTAATGAAGACACCCCTTATGAAGCATCCCACCGAGACCCAAGGGCTCAAACGCTCACATGTTACAAGTCATGACAAGATCACAACTTAACCAACAGAATGTTCAGCCGTTGAAAATGAATCACATTAGCTGTTGGAGGATGTACAAGTGCATATCACAAGCAGCACCACCGTCACAAATGAATGGAAATTGAACAAAGATGACTGTGATTACCAAAGAATAAACAAATCTTAGCTCAAATTTACTGGAAATTGTAAAAAAAAAAATCAACCTTTGCTGTTGGAGATGAGAAAACAGCTCCGGATTTGTGTTAGTATCTGCAAACATGGGTTGAAAAAGGATCAGACTTTGTTTCTTAATATCTAGGAGAAGTTCTGCAAGAGACATTCATCTCTCAAATGGTAACTCAGTAGTTCATATCTCAAATGCTCACACATGAAGAGAAAAATGGATATTCAGAAGCATTGTTGTACCTCAGGATTCAATTCATTCACTTTTTCAATAGCATCCTTGAAAAAAGAAGATGGTAAACTTACCCTAACTCTAGCGTTATCCACCAAAGTGATGAGTGGTATGATCTTGAGAAAGCGATCAATCTCATCCTGAGCTTTCCTGAATTGGTAAACAATGTTCCATCCCATAGCCAACAAATATAGATAGCTCCGGACACGACAGCTATTGACCAGGATGTAAGACCTCCTCAAAGCATCCTCAAGCCCTTCAAGAGGCTCTCGAGTCTCTGGATACTTCTTCATCTCAGAGATCTTCAGCTGATCCAGAAAATTCCCAATGAGTTTGAGGTGTTGAGCGAATTGGCGACAATTCTTCTTATGCATCCAAACAGTATTCGCAGCTTTGACTATAAGACCTATCAGCTTGACTGCATCTAGCCCAGTGAGCAGAGCCACTGAAGCAATCTCCCCGAGACCATCCCATGAATGAGATATTTTCTTCGATCAACCACGAGAAAGTTCCTGATGGTACAGATTCATCAAAGGAAACACCTCAAAACATCAAGATTATCGAGATTGTTCGAGATTTTTACCTTACCTGAACTAATCACTAAATCAGAAGAGGATTCTGTAATTCCTCACCCTGGAAGCTAATTGTCGGGTCCTCGAAGATGCAATCATCCGAGTAAATTGCAGAAGTGAAGATTCATGTTACCATGTTACAGAAATGAGTTTTATCAGTTAGTGTCTGAGCTTAGAATCAGAAACAAGATGCAGAATCTAAAGACGTGATGAAGAACAGAGACCTGTGACGAAATAGGCATTTCCATAATCTGATCTCAAAATTCCCATCACATCATCAACATATTTCCGAGCAGTTACCTCGGAAATTGATCTGAAGCCAGTTTCAAATCGATCTTTTCACGAGACCAGACACGAGCAAAGAGGGAGTAAGAGACCTTAATTGAAAGCTCTCGAAATTACTTATCCGTATATGTTCGAATGGAGGAAGAAGGAGATGAAGCGACGGAGAACATCCGGAGTAATTCAGTGACTCCGCCAACCGCCAAAAGGAGGTGAAGACGCAGGGAGGAGAAGAAGCGGAGGAAGGAGATGAGAACAAACGAAAAAGTATTTGGTGGAGGCTGAGATGAGGAGAGAAGGAAGAGGAAAAAAAGATAAGACAAAAGTTTAGGTTTTTGACATAAGGCTTAGCAAAAAAAAAAGACATAAGGCAGAAAATTTTGGTGCTAAAACCAAAAATTTTGGTGCCAAAACCAAATAATTTTGGAGCCAAAGTGAAAATAGAGAGCCAAAATTTGTCTAAGTAGCGGGCAATTTTTAGTTTTCTCCGCCAAAAGAAAGCATAGCGTTTACGAGGATAAAAGTGCTATGTAAACAAAGTTACCCAAAAGCGTAACCAAAATAAAAATTATGACAACCTATACATAGCGTTTATTTTTTTGAAAACGCTATAATAAAAAATGTTCGTATTTACTATAGCAGAATATGTTAAAACGCTATATTCTATTGCTATATATACTCAAATTTCTTGTAGTGTTGTTAAATGAATCATAAACCAAACCTGATCACTACCTTTCAGATTGCAGCGGATTATGGATGGCAGTGATGAGATCAGCTAGAACAGATGGCTACACCTATTCCTCCTCGGTTATCCACACTCTTACAAGCACGGGACGGCTGCTAGACCAAAGAGTTGGAAGAATCAGAGAGAGAGGTGAAGAGAGAGAGAGAGGTCACGCCAAAAAGAAAAAAAAATCGCAGGGAGACTTATTTTCTTTAGGGCTTTCTGATTCTCTTATATCTCATTAATGGGCCCAAGTCATTAGACTAATGGCTCATTAATCTTTTGGGCCCAAAACACAAAACAAACAAAAGCCTGTATTTGTCTGGCCCAAAACTCTGATTCAATACAGTAAATGCCATTGCATCTTACCGTATTAATTCCATTTAACTTTCCCGTTAGCTATGGTGTGTGACCCTTTGGGATCATACAATACTGGTAATAAGTCCTAAACTTATAGATCATGAGCGGACTCTAGCAAGCCATCATGATCACCCAGTATTTATGACTTATGTCTGATCTCGACACTTATCATACTTTCTAGAGATAGTACGGTAGATTTCAGGACATTCCCAACAATCTCCCACTTGTACTGGAATTCTACAAAGGACATTCCCAACAATCTTCCGATTGTACTGGAATCCTACATTCCCTAGTCCTTTTGTCTTAATATCTCGATCTGGCATAAGGCAAGATGCGTGTCATCCTTACATAGCCAGACCATGTTTATCGGACCAGATTTGATACTGACAATTCAAACGACTTGGGCAAGTCCGTTTGGGAATGGCCATTCTCTTACCAGCTATCAAATCTCCGATTGGCCTAGAGATATTACCTCCGTTAAACGGCAGGGACAAATCCCATCTTGTTCCATCACTATGAACTACACAATTCATAATACACCCAACCAAGGTCCGTATAGCTCCCAGTTACGAAACAGCGTTAGACAATGATCAAAGCGCATTACTCCATGTGCAGTCACATGCATGCGAACTCAGGTCTAAGGACTATACTCTATAGTCATATATGAGAACTTCTTATGACACAGATATTAATATCTTGCAGAGTTCTCATCAGCGGGCCATGTCCGGTCATATGCTCCCCTACATATACCTATGTGTCGACTTTGATGCCGCGCATCTATGACCCCTCGAAACCTGGTCATAAGTCTCAACACAATCTAGTCTCAACAGGTTGTTGTTGTTCCAATTTCAACAACCTTCGACTATGGACACTATAATTTATGTCACTTCGTTAAATATGGGGTTTCAGGATCAAGTCTACTCATGTACTTCGATGGCCCATATATAATGACATGAATTATTTTGGAACGATTATTTTATATCACAGTTAAAAATAATCCAGAAATAAAAATTTCATTAACATTTAAGAAAATGTTTACAAGAACCAATCAAAATAACTAAAACAAACGCCCTCACAACTCCCACTCAAAAAGAGATTACATTTGAATATCTCTAATTCCTACAGCAGCAGTATGCAACTCGTGCTTAGGTCTCGGGAGTGGCTTTGTCAACGGGTCAGCCACGTTCTCATCAGTAGGAACTCTGCTGACCATCACTTCGCCTCTATTCACTATATCACGAATCAGGTGATACCTTCTCATAATGTGTTTGGATTTCTGATGATGTCTCGGTTCCTTGGCTTGAGCAATTGCACCATTGTTGTCACAATACAGTGCCAAAGGCTCAGTGGCATTAGGGAATACACCGAGTTCAATCAAGAAGTTCCTAATCCAAACTCCTTCCTTCGCAGCTTCTGAAGCAGCGATGTATTCAGCTTCAGTTGTGGAATCTGCTACGGTGCTCTGCTTGGAACTCTTCCAACTTACTGCACCGCCATTCAGACAGAAGATGTAGCCAGACTGTGACCGGAAATCATCCTTATCTGTCTGAAAACTTGCATCCATGAATCCACTGATTTCAAGCACTTCACTTCCTCCGTAAACCAAGAACTTATCCTTAGTATTCCTCAAATACTTCAGGATATTCTTTACGGCAATCCAGTGACTCTCACCTGGATTAGACTGGTACTTACTCGTCATGCTTAGTGCATAAGCAACATCAGGACGAGTACAGATCATGGCATACATGATAGATCCTATAGCCGAAGCATAAGGAATCCTACTCATGCGCTTAAGCTCATCAGGTGTCTTAGGACACTGATCCTTGCTTAGTGAAGCACCATGTATCATTGGCGTGAACCCCTTCTTGGATTTATCCATTCCGAATCGATGCAGGACTTTATCTATATAAGCATCTTGACAAAGTCCAATCAGCTTTTTAGATCTGTCTCTAAAGATTCGGATTCCAAGAACATACGCGGCTTCACCCATGTCCTTCATGGAAAAACAACTTCCCAGCCAGTCTTTAACAGACTTCAGCATTGGAATATCATTTCCAAGAAGCAATATGTCATCGACATATAGGATAAGAAACGCCACTTTGCTCCCACTAGTTTTCTTATACACACATTGTTCCTCTTGGTTTCTGATGAAGTCAAAGTTCTTTATTGCTTCATCAAAACGAAGATTCCAACTCCTCGATGCTTGCTTCAATCCATAAATGGATTTGTGAAGCTTGCATACTTTCCCAGCATTCTTAGGATCAATGTAACCGTCAGGTTGTGTCATATACACATCCTCCTCCAAGATTCCATTCAGGAAGGCGGTTTTCACATCCATCTGCCAAATCTCATAATCATAATAAGCGGCAGTTGCTAGGAGAATCCGAATTGATTTCATCATTGCCACTGGTGAATAGGTTTCATCATAGTCTATACCATGAATTTGCTTGAAACCTTTTGCCACCAACCTGGCTTTGTAAATCTGGACATTTCCATCCACGTCTATCTTCTTCTTGAAGATCCATTTACACTCGATGGCTTTTGCACCAGCAGGTAAATTAACCAGTGAAAACACTCGGTTAGCAGACATGGAGTCCATCTCGGATTCTGTGGCTTCACGCCACTTTAAGGAGTCAGGGCCCATCATGGCTTCAGCAAAGTTCGAGGGTTCATCACCGTCAATGATCAAAAGATCATGGCAATTAGTCACAAGGAATCCCTGATATCTATCAGGTTCCTGACGGATCCTTCCGGATCTTCGAACTTCAGGTACTGCAGGTTCAGGTTCTATTACAACTTCATGTAATTCATCCTGCTGTTCTTCCTCATAAGGTTGAACATGTTCCTGTCCTTCTTGAATTTCATCAAGTTGTACCTTACTCCCACTATCTTTTCTAGAGAGAAACTCCCTTTCAAGAAAAGTACAATCCCGAGCAACAAAGATTTTGTTCTCGGATCGCAGATAGAAGTAATAAGCCTTGGTATCCCTAGGATAACCAATGAAGTAGCATTTGTCAGATTTTGGTGTAAGCTTGTCTGAGATTAATCTTTTGACATAGGCTTCACAACCCCAAATTCTGAGAAAAGACATTGCTGGAGCTTTTCCAGTCCATATCTCATATGGTGTCTTTGCTACTGCCTTTGATGGCACTCTGTTCAGTGTGAACGTTGCGGTGAGCAAAGCATATCCCCAAAGGGATATAGGAAGGTCTGTGTGACTCATCATGGATCGGACCATATCTAACAATGTCCGATTCCTTCTCTCAGACACACCATTCCACTGAGGTGTTCCAGGAGGTGTGAGTTGGGAGATAATCCCACACTCACTCAGATGATCACGAAACTCCTGGCTCAAGTATTCTCCTCCTCGGTCCGACCGAAGAGCTTTAATACTTTTACCAAGCTGGTTCTGTACTTCATTCTGGAATTCTTTGAACTTTTCAAAGGTTTCCGACTTATGTTTCATCAAGTAGACATATCCATATCTACTGAAATCATCAGTGAATGTAATGAAGTACTGAAAGTTTCCTCTAGCACTTGTGGACATTGGGCCACACACGTCAGTATGTATCATGCCCAATAGTTCACTGGCCCTTTCTGTGGGTTTATTGAAAGGCGCCCTTGTCATTTTGCCCATTAGGCAAGATTCGCATTGCTCACAAGACTCAAAGTCAAATGAGCCCAAGAGTCCATTTGAATGGAGCCTCTTGACGCGTTTCTCACTAATGTGCCCCAAACGACAATGCCAGAGAAACGTTTCATTTTCTTCGTTAGATTTGAACCGTTTTGTATTTATGTTATATACTGGAGCAGATTGATCCAGCATGTATAGCCCATTTATAAGAGGGGCACAGCCATAGAACATATCATTGAGATTAAAGGAACACAATTTATTCTTAATAGAAAAATCAAATCCTTGCAAATCCAACAATGAAACTGAAATGATATTTCTGCTTATAGCAGGTACAAAATAACAATTCTCAAGTTCTAAAATCAATCCAGAAGGTAAAGACAACAAATAAGTGCCAACGGCCAGTGCTGGAACCTTCGCTCCATTGCCAACCCGCAACTCTACTTGCCCTTGCTTCAGCCTTCTACTGTTGCTGAGCGCCTGCATATTAGTACAAATATGAGCCCCACATCCAGTATCTAATACCCAAGTGGTATTATCAGAAGTAGTAGTATTTACTTCAATAACAAAAATACCTGAAGATTTAGTCTCGAAGGACTTCTTCTTCTTCAGACTTTCCTGGTATTTCTTACAGTCCCTGCGGTAATGCCCTGCCTCTTTGCAAAAGTGGCAGATGTCAGAAGGCCCAGCTTTGGACACGGGCTTGGGCTTGGCGTTTTCATTGCCAACTACTTTGCCCTTTCCCTTGTCTGCAGCGGATTTCTTGAAACCCTTGCCCTTCTGCACCATGAGTACAGACGACTCCTTGGTTTTCTTCAGATTCGGTTCTGCAGTCTTGAGCATACCATGTAGCTCAGGCAACGTCTTTATCAACCCATGCATATTATAGTTCAAAATGAACTGGTCATATGCAGGAGTAAGAGACTGCAGAACGATATCACAAGCAAGCTCTTGGCTTATAGGACAGTCGAGCCTCGTCAAATGATCGAGATAACCCATCATTTTCAGAACATGAGGACTCACTGCTGCATCCTTAGCCATTTTACAGTCCAAGAGATTCTTAACAGTTTGGAATCTCTCTGTACGAGCCTGCTCCTGAAACAACGCTTTCAGATTTGCCATCAGCTCCATGGGACAAGTCAGGCCTTCCCACTGCATCTGCAGTTCGGGAGCCATTGTCGCCAACATCAGGCAAATCACGTCATTAGCATCTGAAGAATGCGTATCCCAAGCATTCTTCACAGCTTGTGCGGCATTATTCGCAGGTCTAGGAGAGAGAGCTCTTTCAAGGACATAAGCCTTCTTCTCCTGCCTGAGCACAAGTCTCAGGTTCCTGGACCAGTTCAGGAAGTTTGATCCGTTCAGTTTGTCCTTCTCAAGGGCAGACCGGATCGAGAAAGTGTTTTGTGTTGTTGTGCTTGACATAGCTGAAAATATGAGACAATAAAGATTTAGTTATTAAGTTCATAAAAGAGCAATCTTAACAGCTTATAAGAAAACTCGCATTGTATTCAAAATTTCTTTGTTTTAACCTCATAAGAATACAATGATTCCGAGACCCATGTTTAGCTAAATCCAAAGTGGGCCACTGGCCGTCACCCAGAATTAGCTATACTTGGTAAGCATACACACAGCTAGTTATAACCAATAACTCTCGGTTGAGAATTGGACCCGAGGCCCAAATTCACTAGATGTCTCAAGGCCCGGGACTCCCGATGGCCCAGTCAAGGAAACCAATCTCTTACAGCCAAATAATCACTAAAATCTGGGACTCCCAATGAAATTAGTGATTATATACTACTTTACTTACGCGAAAACAGACACCTCACACTGTAAGCCATGTCTGTAATCAAATAAGCGTTAAGTAGCTGACAAGATTGGAAAGACATCCAAGCTTGATATTGTTTTTGAGGATTTTTAAGTTTTATTTCCAAAAATAGAAGATTACTATTTTGGGAAACTTTCTTATTTTAGAAACTTTCTAAATTTAGAAATATTCTAAAAATAGAAATTTCTAATTTAATATTTTATAAATATTTTCGGGTTGGGTCACAAATTATAGGCCCAATTCTTGGCCCAAAACCATAGAATTCCAGCTGGCCCAATAATTTGACATAACCGATCCGGTTTATTAATTCTGGTCCAAGACCAAATTAACTATCAAAACCATCGGTTATTTACTAAACCAGACCAGCTCTAAATTATTTGGTCCAACCAAATCAAACTTAGACCAGCCTTCGGTTTAGGTTAAAATTCAATTTTTGAATTTAAATCCGATTTAACCAGAAATAAAATTATTTCTGGTAAACCGCGATTTGGGTTAACGCCTTTACCATACATTAATTAATTAATTAATGATTTATATAATATACCAATATATATTATATATTCTGATAGATATAATATACATAATGTTACGATCATGTGATACATAATATATCATGTGTTAATATATATAATTAATTAACACAACATAAAAAAAATAATAAGGCGCAAACCCTAACATCAATAATCGTGACTTACACTCATGATCAAATTAATCAACAAGATTACAAGTGATTGCAACACATGCTTTCTCGGCCAATAACATTAGCATTAACAATCGGCCAATAATGCCACACACAAGGCACACGCAAGACACGCGACATTAGGGTTTCATTAATTAACTTGAACCGATTTCATTATGAATGGAGCCGCCAATATTCATTCAATAATTAACAAAACAGAATCATTCGGCCGATTAAAACAAGCGATATATTCATATGATCCAATTTAACAAGAAACCATGAACCTGGCTCTGATACCACTGTAGGATTATGGGTGTTTCCAAGGTTTAATTCTCGTTACAACCTAACACAAATCATTAAACAGATCTAGGTTCTTGTCAAATGAATCATAAACCAAACCTCATCACTGCCATCCATAATCCGCTGCAATCTGAAAGGTAGTGATCAGGTTTGGTTTATGATTCATTTGACAAGAACCTAGATCTGTTTAATGATTTGTGTTAGGTTGTAACGAGAATTAAACCTTGGAAACACCCATAATCCTACAGTGGTATCAGAGCCAGGTTCATGGTTTCTTGTTAAATTGGATCATATGAATATATCGCTTGTTTTAATCGGCCGAATGATTCTGTTTTGTTAATTATTGAATGAATATTGGCGGCTCCATTCATAATGAAATCGGTTCAAGTTAATTAATGAAACCCTTATGTCGCGTGTCTTGCGTGTGCCTTGTGTGTGGCATTATTGGCCGATTGTTAATGCTAATGTTATTGGCCGAGAAAGCATGTGTTGCAATCACTTGTAATCTTGTTGATTAATTTGATCATGACTGTAAGTCACGATTATTGATGTTAGGGTTTGCGCCTTATTATTTTCTTTAGGGCTTTCTGATTCTCTTATATCTCATTAATGGGCCCAAGTCATTAGACTAATGGCTCATTAATCTTTTGGGCCCAAAACACAAAACAAACAAAAGCCTGTATTTGTCTGGCCCAAAACTCTGATTCAATACAGTAAATGCCATTGCATCTTACCGTATTAATTCCATTTAACTTTCCCGTTAGCTATGGTGTGTGACCCTTTGGGATCATACAATACTGGTAATAAGTCCTAAACTTATAGATCATGAGCGGACTCTAGCAAGCCATCATGATCACCCAGTATTTATGACTTATGTCTGATCTCGACACTTATCATACTTTCTAGAGATAGTACGGTAGATTTCAGGACATTCCCAACACAGTGAACTCTGTCTCTCGGACCAAATCTCCAAAATGCACCAAACAGCTCCAAAATCTCCACTTCTGCTCCAAATGTGCTTGTACCTAATAAAACCTGTAAAAGACTCTAAAGAAACACAAATAGACTCTAAAACACACTTATATCATGGTCTAAAACTAGTAAAAACCATGATATATCATGAACTACATTAGTGGTTCTGGATTTCAAGGAAACAACTTTGGAAATCAGCAGAACAACAAATTGTTCAATGGTGGACAGAAGAGTGCTTTCACAAGCAATCAAAACTCTTCTGGATATGGTCAGAATGCTGGTTACCTGAAGCCTTTTCAGCAGAACAACTCCTATCAAAGGACCTATGGATCATCTTCATACCAGACACCTCCTACTACTAATGCTCATGAGAGTAAGCTGGAAGCCATGATGGAGCAGTTGCTGGAAGGTCAGACAAAGACTGATGTGGATTTCAACAAGAAGTTAGATGTTGTCTACACTGAGCAGAATGGGAAGTTTGAGTCTTTGAGCACACATATGAAGCAGCTGGATACACAAGTGCACCATATTTCGAGCTCAGTCAAGGGAAAGAAAGTTATGGACACCCACATCAATGCTTGGTCAGTTCGGATTGAAGATGGGTTGGATCAAGGGGAAGAATTGAGGTTAATACTGCTGAAATCGTTGAGGATAGTCAAAAATCCGAGACTGTAACCCCAATGTCGACCGACACTGCCTTTGACTGTTTAGTGGAAAAGGAGAACTTGTCACAGCAAACAAATGTGTGTACAAGCAGGAAGATGGGAAGGTGGTAATGTGTGATCATTTCAAAATGAAAGGGCATCTCAGAAACAAGTGCTGGACTCTCTATACTCATCTCAAACCTAAGAACTTCAATGGCAACAACAACAACAACCGGTTCAGGGAGCAGAGAGCACACTACTCCAATGGAGCAGCTGAGCAGGATGGTCCCGGTCCTTCAAGAGCTTGTGTTGCTGCTGGTAATGGAGAGGGCAAAGCTATGGTTGTCTCAACTCATAACCCACGGATGGTGGTTCATGATGATATGGTCAGGAGATCAGAACTTGATGCACTCATCAAAGCTCTCAAAGATAACTCTGGTATTACACTTGGTAACTCTCTTCATGCATCAACTAGTTCTAAGCCATTAATTGTTGATTCAAGAGCTTCACATCTAATGATTAGTAACTCTAACTTGATCAGAAATGTTAAACCGGCCTTAGGAAATGTTGTTATTGCAAATAGAGATAGAGTTCCTGTTAAGGGCATAGGAAACCTAAAGCTATTTGATAAAGAGGCCAAATCATTCTACATGCCTAGTTTCCCTTCCAATCTATTATTTGTTAAGCGTGTTGCTACTGACCTTGATTGCATTGTTATTTTTAGCCCTAATGATGTGGTGTTTCAGGATATTAAGACTAGTAGGTTGCTTGGAAGAGGTGTGACAAAGGATGAGCTATACTTACTTGAAGACACCTATGTTGCTTCTGAATTATCCCCATTTGCTTTTGAACTTGTTTCTTCATTTAGTTCCAATTCTGATTTAGTTAATGACTCTGTTTGGTATGCTAGGCTAGGCCATCCTCACTCTAGGGCCCTAGGATTGTTAATGCCTAATGTTTCTTTTAAGAATGATGAGTGTGAGGCTTGTATACTTGGTAAGCATTGCAAGTCTGTATTTCCATCTTCAAAAACTATCTATGAAAGTTGCTTTGATCTTGTTCACTTTGATGTATGGACTGCACCATGTGTATCTAGAGTGAACCATAAATACTTTGTCACATTCATTGATGAAAAATCAGAATACACATGGATAACTCTGATTCAATCAAAGGATAGGGTGTTAGAAGCATTTGTGAACTTTCAGAACTATATTACTAACAATTTCAATGCCAAGATCAAAAATTTTAGATCATATAATGGTGCGGAGTACACTGGTCATGCCTTCAAACAACACCTATCCAAGCATGGAATTCTCCATCAAACAAGCTGTCAATACACTCCACAACAGAATGGAAGGGGTGAGGGAAAGAACAAACATCTAATGGAGGTTGCAAGATCCATGATGTTTCATACCAATGTTCCCAAAAGGTTTTGGGGAGATGCTGTTTGGCAGCTTGTTATTTGATCAATAGGATTCCAACTAAAATCCTCCTTGATGTCTCTCCATATCAGGTGTTGAACAAAACCAGTCCATCCATTAATCACTTAAGAGTGTTTGGTTGTGTGTGTTTTGTGTTGATCCCAGGAGAACAAAGGAATAAGCTTGAGGCAAAGAGTACAAGAGCTATGTTCATTGGGTATTCAACAACTCAGAAAGGATACAAATGTTATGTACCAGAAACAAGAAGAGTTTTGGTATCAAGGGATGTGAAGTTCATGGAAAACAAGAGCTTCTACAATGATAAGAAGTGGGATGACTTGAAGGATTTATCCCAAAACCCTTCTGACCGAGCAACCAATCTAAGAATCATCTTGGAGAAATTGGGTATTGGGCAAGACAAGAGTAAGGCTGATCCTCCAAAGAAGGATGTGGCTATGGAGAACGCAGAAGCTACTGAACTTGATCATGAAGGGGGCAATCAAGAACCAGATATGGCACAAGAAAACTTTGATCAAGCTGGTTCTATCATTCATGATCAAGAGGCAGTAGCAAGTGATGTAGAGGATCATGTGGATATGGAGCAGGAACAAGAACCACAACAAGAACCACATCCGGTTCAAACCCTAAGAAGGAGTACAAGAGTGAAGAAGGACCCTTTTGAATGGAAGAACACAAGAGTCTATTTCAACAGCAATGCAGTAGCTCATCCTATCCAAGCAGTTTGTTCCATGGCTCACTTTTCTCAAGAACATCAAGTGTTTGTTGGCAAGTTGGATCAAGGACAAACTCCAACAACTTATGAAGAAGCTAAGGGGCATAACGAATGGATGGATGCTGTGATTGATGAAACCCAAGCAATGGAGCATAATCAGATGTGGTATGAAGCAGATCTTCCAAAGAGAAAGAAGGCTGTGAGTTCTAAATGGGTCTTCACCATCAAGTACAAGAGTGATGGGGAGATTGAAAGGTACAAAGCAAGGCTGGTTGCAATACTCAGACCTATGGGAAGGATTACTTGGACACTTTTGCACCAATAGCTAAGTTACATACTGTGAGGATCATTCTCTCCTTGGCAGCCAATCTAGAGTGGGATCTTTGGCAAATGGATGTCAATAATGCTTTCCTTCAAGGCGAACTAGAAGATGAAGTATACATGACACCTCCTCCTGGTCATGAAGACACGGTTACACCAGGAAAGATTCTTAGACTTAAGAAGGCCATATATGGATTGAAACAATCACCTAGAGCTTGGTATCACAAGCTAATCTCAACACTCAAGGATAGAGGATTTCAGAAATCAGAAGCTGATCACACTCTATTCACCATTCAAAGCCAAGAAGGTATAGTTGTCATTCTTGTATATGTTGATGATATCATCATATCAGGAAGTGATAACAAAGGTATTCAAGATACTAAAGACTTCCTTAAATCAGTATTTGATATTAAGGATCTTGGTGAGCTAAAGTACTTTCTAGGGATTGAAGTATGTAGATCCAAGGATGGACTCTTCATATCCCAAAGGAAGTACACACTTGATATATTGACTGAAACAGGAAAGCTAGGATGAAAACCTGCAAAAACACCTCTTGAAGATTGCTACAAAGTCATGAGAGAGGGGGAGATTGAAGATAGCAAACCATTTGAGGATATCACATAATACAGAAGGATGGCTGATAAGTTGATCTCTTTGACAATTACTAGGCCTGATATCTGTTTTGCTGTGAATCAGGTTAGTCAACACATGCAAGCTCCTAAGATGCACCATTAGAACAAGGTGGAAAGGGTATTGAAATACCTTAAAGGAGCTCCTGGTCAAAGCATATGGATGGGTTGCAATGGAAGCTCAGACATTGTTGGATATTGTGATGCTGATTGGGCTGGAGATAGAGTTGATAGAAGATCAACAACCGGCTATTGCACCTTCATTGGAGGTAACCTAGTCACTTGGAAGAGCAAGAAGCAGAAGATTGTCTCATGTTCTAGTGTTGAATCTGAGTATATAGCCATGAGGAAGCTTACAACCGAGTTGATATGGATTAAGGCTCTTCTTAAGGATTTTGGGATTAAGTCATCAGAACCTACCACAATGAATTGTGATAATCAAGCAACCTTTCACATTGCCTCTAATTCACTCTTCCATGAAAGGACAAAACACATTGAAGTGGATTGTTACAAGGTTAGTCAGATGGTGGAACAAGATGTGATCTTACCTTGTTACACAAGGAGTGAGGAGCAGCTTGCTGATATCTTTACCAAGGCAGCAAGTTAGAAGGTCTGTGAGTCCATTCATTCAAATCTGGGGCTTATGGACATTCCTCAAATGCATTCTCCTAAACCTTGAAGCTCATACTCTTTTTCCGTAAGTATAGTTTTATCCCAAGAGGTTTTCTATGCTTAGGTTTTTAATGAGGTGAGTCTTCATGGTTCAACACTTGATCTCAAATCCCTTGAGAGTTAAACTTGAGAGGGATTATTGAGATGAAGACATCTAAAGTTATCAATGTGCAAAGTTGGGGTACATTGACAAGTTTATATTCATCCGTGTTCATGTGTGTTCTATGAACAAGATATTGAGCAATATGACCGTAGGGAATGCAGCCAAAGAGGGTCTGGTTCAGAGCAGTCTTAAGATGGATCAGAAGACAAAATAGGATCAGTTGGACCACAAGGACAAGTCACTTTCACCATGGAACAAGGCGCAGACCTGTCCTTGTCTATGGACCCGAAAACTCTACTCTCTCTCCTTGAGAGCTTTTGTCTTTTTTTCTTCTTGTGTATTCTGAATTCTTTATGTCTTAACGTAGTTGTATCTTTATTTAAACTCTTTGTAGTGCACATAAATCAAATACACTCTTTGGGAAGTCTTTCCCCCATACTTCTCTCTCTCTCTACCGAGTCCATTCTTCACTCTTCCATTCTCACTTGTTAATCTCTCATATAACTCTCTCATTCTCATAATCTTACACAATTTTTATGTGCAAAGCTTCTGATCCTTGCTCTCCTTTCTCATCTTGTTCAAGCTGCTTCTTAGCTCTACTGTCATCAGCTACAAGCTGCTTCTCAGCTCCATTCTCCTCTGGTTTAAGCTGCTCAATGTCTTCAGGTTCCAAGCTTCCCATGATCACATCAGCCCCTCCCTCTTGAAAAGGATTTGACCTCAAATCTGGTTCATCTGCAATAAAAGGAACCAAGTCAGAAACGTCGAAGCTTGAACTCACATTATACTTACCTTGCAATTCAATTTGGTAGGCATTGTTATTGATCCGTTTGATGATCTTGAATGGTCCATCAATGCGTGGCATCAACTTGGACTTCCTCTCATTAGGAAACCGCTCCTTCCTCAAATGTATCTAGACCATGTCTCCTTCCTGCCCTTGTTGGCATACTTAGCATAAAGCTTTGTCTTCTCGTCAATCTTGATCCTAGCTTTCTCATGAATCTGCTTAATGTAATCTGCCTTTTTCTTTCCATCCAAACTAGCTCTTTCACTCAAAGGTAAAGGCATCAGGTCCAAAGGTGATAAAGGATTGAAACCATAAACAATTTCAAATGGAGAGAACTTAGATGCAGAATGTTTATCATGATTATAAGCAAATTCAACATGTGGCAAACATTCTTCCCATGTCTTAAAGTTCTTTTTGATCAATGAACACAGTAGAGTAGACACTGTTCAATTAACTACTTCAGTTTGCCCATCAGATTGTGGATGACAAGTAGTAGAGAACAACAACTTAGTACCTAGCTTAGACCAAAGTGTCTTCCAAAAGTAACTAAGAAACTTAGTATCTCTATCAGAAACAATAGTCTTAGGCATGCCATGTACTCTCACGATATCTTTAAAGAACATATTAACTACATGCATAGCATCATCAGTTTTGTGGAACGGAATGAAATGAGCCATTTTAGAGAACCTATCTACCACAACAAATATGGAATCCTTCCCTGTCTTAGTCCTAGGAAACCCAACAACAAAATCCATCGAAATATCATTCCTAGGATGCAAAAGGAATAGGTAAAGGAGTATACAAACCGTGAGACTGGACTTTGGACTTAGCTAATTTGCAAGTAGAACACCTTTTACAAGCTTTCTCAACGTCCCTCTTCATGTGTGGCCAATGAAAGTGTTCTTGCATCACCTTAAGTGTCTTAGAGTGTCCCATTAATCCTCCACCATGTGCTTTCTTAACAAACAAATCTCTCAAAGCAGAATTAGGAACACAAACGGTTTTCATAAAACAAGAACCCATCATGCCTATAGTACTTTCAAATTCAAATTTCTCACAAGATGAATAGATCTTTTCAAAATCAGAATATTTACATAAGGAGACTTAATTTGTTCAAAACAAAGTAACTTAGTCTCAAGAAAAGTCAGTAAGACATACCTTCTTGATAATGCATCGGCAACTATATTATCCTTACCTTTCTTGTATTTGATCACGTATGGGAATGTCTCAATGAATTCAAACCACCTGGCGTGTCTCTTGTTGAGTTTTTGCTGACCTTTTAGATGCTTAAGGGACTCATGATCAGTGTGTATGACAAACTCCTTTGGCCATAAGTAGTGCTGCCAAGTCTGCAATGCTCTCGCCAATGCATAGAGTTCCTTATCATTAGTTGGATAGTTCAGTGTTGCTCCTCCTAGCTTCTCACTAAAGTAGGCAACTGGTCTCTTTTCTTGCATAAGCACAACACCTATACCAATTCCAGAAGCATCAAATTCGATTTCAAAAGTCTTAGTAAAATCAGGAAGTGAAAGAACAGGTGAATGAGTAAGCTTCTCTTTCAAGGTTTGGAATGCTTGTTCCTGATCCTGCTCCCACTTAAAACCCACGTTTTTCTTGATAACCTCACTGAGTGGAGCTGCTAGAGTGCTAAAATCCTTCACAAATCTCCTATAGAACCGGCTAGGCCATGGAAGCTTCTCACTTCTCCAACTGTCTTTGGGCTTGGCCATTCATTGATAGCTTTAACTTTCTCTTCATCAACCATGATTCCATTTGTACTCACAACAAAACCTAAGAACACAAGGTTATCTATTCCAAAAGTACATTTCTTATAGGTGGCATAAAGGCTTTCTTTCCTTAACACTTCAAAAACCAACATAAGATGCCTAACATGCTCTTGTAGGTTCTGACTATATACTAGGATGTCATCAAAGTACACAACAACAAAATGCCCAAGGAATGATCTAAGAACATGAATCATAAGTCTCATGAATGTACTAGGTGTATTAGTTAATCCAAATGGCATCACTAACCATTCATATAACCCTTTTTAGTTTTAAATGCAGTTTTCCATTCATCACCCTCTTTCATTCTAATCTAATGATATCCACTCTTAAGATCTTCCTTAGAAAAGATTCTAGAACCATGCAATTCATCTAACATATCATCTAATCTAGGTATAGGGTGGCGATACTTCACTGTTATGTTGTTGATGGCTCTGCAATCTACACACATCCTCCAGCTACCATCTTTCTTTGGCACCAATAAGACAGGAACATCATTGGGACTCATGCTCTCACGGATATGACCTTTCTCCATAAGCTCAGTGACTTGCTTCTCTAGTTCTTTAGTATCCACTGGATTGGTTCTGTATGCATGTCTATTTGGCAAGGAAGCTCCGGGGATGAAGTCTATTTGATGCTCAATGCCTCTAATGGGAGGTAAGCCTTCTGGATCTTCCTCAGGGAAAACATCCTGGAACTCCTGCAAAAGTAATTCAATCTCGCTAGGCACAGCCTGCTTTGGGACAGTTAAGTTCATATTAAAATCTTTAAAAACAAGAAGTAAGATTGTAATGTAACTTCCCTTTGGTTTCTGAAGCATGAGGTTGTTTGTTTGTTTGGTGGCAAGGGCTGAATGAGCTTTGGATGACTGAGCTTTGCTTTTCTTCATGCTAATCTGATATTGATACACTTCACTAGGAGTTAAAGGTACCAATATTGTCTCTCTGCCTTTGAACTCAAAAGAATGGCGATTAGTGTAGCCATCATGAGTTGCTTTCCTATCAGATTGCCATGGTCTCCCAAGTAGTATATGACTTGCATCCATTGGTAGCACATCACATAGAACCTCATCTTCATATTTTCCAATAGACAAAGGAACCAACACTTGGCTGTCTACTTCAAGTTTTCCTTCATCATTCAGCCACTCAAGTTTGTAAGGCTTAGGACGCTTCATCACTTGTAGCCCAAGCTTCTTAACCATTGATTCACTGGCTACATTGGTGCAACTCCCTCCATCAATGATGAGACTGCATACTTTCTCTTGTACAATGCACCGAATGTGAAACAGGTTCTCTCTTTGTTCATTTCCTTCAGTCTTGGCTTGCACATTCAAAGATCTTCTAGTGACCAGTAGCTCTTCTTTGGCTGCCATTTCCAATCCTACTTCCAATGGTTCAGACTCTGATTGCTCTTCTTCTGATTCAACCTCACCATTGTCTCGGATAATCATGATCTTTTTGTTGGTGCATTCATTGGAGTAATGACCAAAACCTTGGCATTTGAAGCACCTGATTTCCCTGGTCCTTGTAGAAGTCACCTTAGCATTTCCTTTTGGATCATGCTCCTCAATTTTAACCTTTGGATAAGGCTTGTAGTCTCTACTAAATCCAGACTTCTCTTCCTTGTGATAGTTAGGTTTTCCAGAAACATAACTCGGCCTATAACTCTTCCTTTTGAGTTGCTTCTCAAACATGACTGCCTTGTGCAACAACTCCTCTAATTCCACATAATGCTGAGTCTCCAGCCTGTTCAAGATGTCTCTGTTGAGGCCTCCCATGAATCTGGACATTGTATCTTCAGTATCTTCTTAAATATCAACTCTGAGCATCAAAGTTTCTAGCTCCTTGTAATACTCTTCTACAATTCTGCTCATTTGGGTACAATTTCTCAGTTTGTAGTGCAGCTCTCCGTGGTAGTGGCTGGGAACGAACCTCTTCCTCATGATTGTCTTCATTTGGGTCCACGTATCCACTGGATAGTCTCCTGCACGTCTCCTAGTAGTAACCAATTGATCCCACCAACTCATAGCATACTCTTTGAATTTTGTAGGTGCAACCTTCACTCTGCTTTCTTCCGTGTATTCTCTGCAGTTGAACACTAGTTCAATCTTCTTCTCCCACTCAAGGTACTCATCAGGATCATGAATTCTTAGGAAAGTAGGAATCTTAAGCTTCAATCCTGCTAAAGGACCTTTGGATGAAGTTCTTTCCTCCTGATCACGCCTTCTCCTCCTCCGGTGATTTGAATTGGAAGACTGGCTGTAATAGCTTGCTGTTGCATCATTATCTGACTTTTTGCTGCATTCTTTCTTTGATTTATTAGTTCCAGAGATATGAAGCTCTTCCCTAAATGCTGCAAGACTCTCATTCAATATCTTAGCCATGTTTGCAGTAACTGCTTCTACCAAAATATTATGATCTCTCATACGGCTGTGTTCTTCCTTATCATCAGTGTTCACCATGTTTCCTGTCCACAAAGAAATCACAGAACAAGTAAGGAGTTCTTTGACACTAGGAAACAAATCAGTTTTTACAGAAACAATGAGATCAAACAAGCTCAGATTCAGCCACGAAATTTGATGCAAATTAATTAGTTTTCTTTCACAAAACACCTTTAACAACATATGATAGTTTCTGCGTTTTAGATTTCGAAATTAAACACTCAGCAAACATTAAACAGAACAACAAGAATCTGAAACAGGGTGTAAATTGCAGAAAACAGGAAAACCATAAACCTTAATTGTTCAGATCAGCAGTCCAAGAGTCGATTTCGAATTCAGAACAATTCCTTGATGATCTGCACTCAATTCTCAGTCCTAACAAGTTATAGATTCAGGATTTAACAAGAACAAACCCTAGAACTAACAAATCAGCCATAAACAATCAATTCAGATAAGTAGAGAGATGAAAAGACACAACCTTTCACAAAGTGGCTCTGATACCACAAGATGTGACCTTAATGGAGAAGATCCTTGCCCTTTGATGCACTTTGTGAGTTTGGTTATTTGATGGATGAAGAACAGAATGGATGGACTGATTGTTGGTTTTCGAAACAGGGAAATGAAGGAAACTTTCTGAAGTTTGCGGAATGACTTCAAGACTTTCAAACTCGGTTCTTCCAGGAGATAAACACCAAAAGAAGAGTCCAAGACGAATGGATATTACACACCATTCAGATCAAACACTTTCAGAAGTTTTAGAATAAAAGAAGTTTGATTAAAGTTCAGAAATGGCTACAAAGAGTTTTTAAATAGAAAAAGCACAAGGCTGCATGAACAACAATTAATACACCTACGAAATAACACAAAGACTAAATTAAACACTCCAATTTTGAAATCTAACTTCAGAATGAGTTATGGGCCTTATGGATCAGCAATGGGCAAGGATAATAGTATGTAGGCTTGCCTCATTAAAAACCTCTCTTGAATTGCTTTGCCTTAGCTCTGGTCATTGGTCCAACTGCTATGTGCAAAGCTTCTGATCCTTGCTCTTCTTTCTCCTCTGGTTCAAGCTTCTCCTTAGCTCCATTCTCCTCGGCTACAAGCTGCTTCTCAGCTCCATTCTCCTCTGGTTCAAGCTGCTCAATGTCTTCAGGTTCCAAGCTTCCCATGATCACATCACCTAGAGTGAGGAAGACCTAGCCTAGCATGCCAAACAGAGTCATTAACTAAATCAGAATTGAAACTAAACGCAGAAACAAGGTCAGAAGCAAATGGGGATAATTCAGAAGCAAGAGAAGTGTCTTCAAGCATGTATAGCTCATATTTTGTCACACCTCTTCCATGCAACCTACTAGTCTTAATATCCTGAAACACCACCTCATTAGGGCTAAAAATAACATTGCAATCAAGTCAGTAGCAACACGCTTAACAGATAGTAGATTAGAAGTGAAACTAGGCATGTAGAATGCTTTGGACTCTTTATCAAATAGTTTAAGGTTTCCTATGCCTTTAACAGGAACTCTATCTCCATTTGCAATAACAACATTCCCTAAGGCCGGTTTAACATTTCTAATCAAGTTAGAGTCACTGATCATATGATGTGAGGCTCCTGAATCAACAATTAAAGGCTTAGAGCTAGTTAATGCATGAAGAGAGTTACCAAGTGCATTACCAGAATTGTCTTTGAGAGCTTTGATGAGTGCATCAAGTTCTGATCTCCTGACCATATCATCATGAACCACCATCCGTGGGTTATGAGTTGAGACAACCATAGCTTTGCCCTCTCCATTACCAGCAGCAACACAAGCTCTTGAAGGACCGGGACCATCCTGCTCAGCTGCTCCATTGGAGTAGTGTGCTCTCTGCTCCCTGAACCGGTTTTTGTTGTTGCTGCCATTGAAGTTCTTAGGCTTGAGATGAGGATAGAGAGTCCAACACTTGTTCTTGAGATGCCCTTTCATTTTGCAGTGATCACACACCACCACCTTCCCATCTTCCTACTTGTACACACCTTTGTTTGCTGTGACAAGCTCTCCTTTTCCACCAAACAATCCAAAGTAACCATGCTCCTTTTGAATCTGTGAACATACATTATCCAATGATGGAAGTGTTTCTGACCTCAAGATGTGTTGAATGAGGCTGTGGTAAGAGGGATTCGGAGTGAGCAAGAGAGCAAAGACCTTGTCTTGCTCACGCCTCTCACTTAAGACTATAGGATCCACAGAACTTGGCCACAACATTTCTAACTCAGCCAACAAGGACCTTAACTTGCTAAAATGAGCCTTGAGGTCCATGTCTTCTTGATGGATGTTACTGAGAGAATGCTTGGCCTCAAATACCCTGGTCAGATTAGACTTGTTGCCATACACCTTCTCAAGTGTATCCCAAAAGTCTTTAGCAGTCTCACAATAAGAGTAGCCTTCCAAGATTGATGGTTCAAGAGAGCTTTGCAGAATGGAGAGTACATTCTGGTCTCCTTGAACCCACAGCTCTTCATTAACATGAACAGCTTCTTCACCAGCTTCAGAACCAGCTTTAGCTCCTGCTTCAGTTCCTGCTTTAGCTCCAGCTTCAGCACGAGCTTTAATCATCTTATGTGGAGCAGTACTACTCTTGACATGCTTCCACAATCCTCTACCACCAAGGGCAGACTTGGCCATCCTAGCCCATACCAAATAGTTAGCCCCCTTTAGAGTCACTGGTATCAAGACTCTTGAGTTCTCCATGACTTAGACAGGAGGGAATATCAAAAAAGAAAGGGTTCAAGAGAGCTTAAAGAGATTGGGACAGAACCGATTGAGAACATGGACTTATAACAGAGTTTTAGAACAAGAATGGAACAAGAAATGAAGAATGAGAGATCAGCGGAAGTAAGTATTAGGTACATGAGCTTTTTGTTGGATTATCGTGTGTTCATGGTTCAATTAACAGATTGCAACCTAACACATAATCTTAAACAGATCTAGGTTCTTGTAACTGAATCATAAAACAAACCTGGACATTACCTTTTGCAGCGGAATGATTGTAATGTCGAGATCAGATTAGAGCTGATTAGAATCGGCTCCTCCTCGTGTATCCACACTCTTACAAGCACGGGACGGCTGCTAGACCAAAGTTGGAGGAAACAGAGAGAAACAGGACGGCCAGTTTTCAGATTCGCAGCCCCCTTCTCGAAATAATAAGACTCCCATCTTATTTATCTCGACTCGTCAAAAACCTAAACTGATGTTTTTGGTTTCGCTATTGTGTCGACCGACACATATACCTGTGTCGATCGACACAAGTCCTGTATCTCGATATGGGCCCAAGTAATTAACTAATGGCCCAAGTCTCTCTGTACAAATACAGTAAATGCCTTGCATCTTACCGTATTAATTCCATTTTAACTTTCCCGTTAGCTATGGTGTGTGACCCTTAGGGATCATACAATACTGGTAATAAGTCTTAAACTTATAGATCAAGAGCGGACTCTAGAAAGCCATCATGATCACCCAGTACTTATGACTTATGTCTAATCTCGACACTTATCATACTTTCTAGAGATAGTACGGTAGATTTCAGGACATTCCCAACAATCTCCCACTTGTACTGGAATTCTACAAAGGACATTCCCAACAATCTTCCGATTGTACTGGAATCCTACATTCCCTAATCCTTTTGTCTCAATATCTCGATCTGGCATAAGGCAAGATGCGTGTCATCCTTATATAGCCAGACCATGTTCATCGGACCAGATTTGATACTGACAATGCAAACGACTTGGGCAAGTCCGTTTGGGAGTGGCCACTCTCTTACCAGCTATCAAGTCTCCGATTGGCCTAGAGATATTACCTCCGTTAAACGGCAGGGACAAATCCCGTCTTGTTCCATCACTATGAACTACACAATTCATAATACACCCAACCAAGGTCCGTATAGCTCCCAGTTACGAAACAGCGTTAGACAATGATCAAAGCGCATTACTCCATGTGCAGCCACATGCATGCGAACTCAGGTCTAAGGACTATACTCTATAGTCGTATATGAGAACTTCTTATGACACAGATATTAATATCTTGCAGAGTTCTCATCTTGCGGGCCATGTCCGGTCATATGCTCCCCTACATATACCTATGTGTCGACTTTGATGCCGCGCATCTATGACCCCTCGAAACTTGGTCATAAGTCTCAACACAATCTAGTCTCAACAGGTTGTTGTTGTTCCAATTTCAACAACCTTCGACTATGGACACTCTGATTTATGTCACTTCGTTAAATATGGGGTTTCAGGATCAAGTCTACTCATGTACTTCGATGGCCCATATATAATGACATGAATCATTTTGGAACGATTATTTTATATCACAGTTAAAATAATCCAGAAATCATTAGATTTCACAAACATAAAATGCTATGTTTTCATGAACCCTTCAAAATAACTAAGTAAAGCCCTTTACAAACTCCCACTGAAATTAAGACTACATCTTAATTTCACTCATCCTACAGCTACAGTCCGCGACTCGTGCTTAGGCATAAGGAGTGGCTTTGTTAATAGATTAGCAACATTCTCATTCGATGAAACTTGCTTATCTACTTAACACCTCTGTCATTTATCTCGCGGAATAGGTTATACCTATCCTCAAGGTGTTTGGACCTTTGATGTGCAGCTAGTCTTAACTACGCTGGGAATCAAATCTAGTTCAGTGATGAACTCTACTTTCCAAACAACCTTTTTCGCCGCTTCTCAAACTGCGAAATGTTCAGCTTAAGTCATGGAGTCAGCTACAGTGCCTTGCACCGCCAGATAGACACAAGATATAGCCGGACTGTGACCAGGAAGTATCTTTGTCTATTGGAAACTTGCCTTTCAGACTCTATCGACTTGTAGCACCTCACTTTCTCCGTAAATTAAGAACTTATCCTAAGTATTCCTCAAATACTTCAGAATATTCTTTACGGCAATCCAGTGATTCTTTGCTGGATTTGACTGGTCTTTACTTGTCTTGCTTAACTTTAAAGCAACATCAAAACAAGTACGTGTCATGGCATACATGATAGATCCAATTGCCGTCGCATATGGAATCCTATCCATGCATTCAAGCTCAGCAGATATCGCAGGACACTATATCTCGCTTAATGAATTGCCATGTGACATTGGCATAAAACCCGAGAATCAGTGTGTCATCGACATACACTATGAGAAATGCAATATCGCTCCCACTTATCTATTAGCAAACGCACAGTTCCACTTCGTTCCTGTTCAAGTCAAAACCTTGACTACTTCAACAGAACGAAGATTCCAACTCCGATATGTTTGCTTCTATCCATGAATGGATCGATGAAGCTAACTTACACACAGTGTAATTTTTCGGAGTCCGGGCTCACTTTCGCTTCTGTGAATTTCGCAGGTTCGTCACTTTCAATGATCATCAGATCATGGCAATTAATCACGAGAAATCACTCTCGGATTAGTGACGGATTCATTCAGATCTGCGAACTTCAGGCTCTACAGGTGTAGATTCTACAGAAATCTGTAAATCCATCCGTTGCTCTCCCTCAACAGGTTGAGCAGCATCCTGTATTTCTCAAATTTCTTCGAGTTATACTTTTACTCCCACTGTTCTTCTTGGAAAGTTACTTCCTTTCTTAGAAAACAGAATGGACGTTAAAGTAACAAGCCTTGGTTTCCCTAGGACAACCAGCGAAGTAGCACAATTACAAATACTCAGTAAAGACGAATTTGGATCGATTCCAATCCACATTTACGTGGTGTCTTTCAACTGATATTGGTGGAACTATTTCAGCGTAAACTTAGATATTTCTAGAGCGTTATTCTTAGAGAATATCATGGAAGATTCGTGTGACTCATCTTTAATCATTTCTAATAAGATCTGATTCATTCTCACAGAAACACCTCTAGGTTTTCAGGAGAAATGAGCTGTGAAACGACTTCACACTCATTCAGATGATCACACAATCAATGACTTAAGTATTCTCACTCGTGATCTAATCCAGAGTCTTAATACTTCTGTCACTCATATCTATACTTCATTCTGGAACTCTTTCGACCATGTCAAAGAATTCCGACTTGTGTCTCATCAAATGAACACAGTCACACTCACTGAAGTAATCAGTAGAGACAATGAGGTATAGGAAATTTTCTCTGGCATTACTGCTCATCGGACCACATACATGAGTATGTTCAATCTCCATTAAGCCCTTGGGCCTTTCTTAGCTCGGCTAAGATGGGCCCTATGTCTTTTGGTCCAGTAAGCAGAATTCAAGTCTCATAAGATATCCATTCAAATGAGCCCAAAAGTCCATAACTATGGGGTTTCTGAATCTGACTTACTCTATTTGACCAAAACATTTATGCCAAGAAAAATCAGGTTTAATTCATCAGATTTAAACCAATTCGGTATTTATGTTATATTTAGGCACTCTTTGGTTTAAGACATAAAACCCATTCCTTGAATAGGGTGCTACAATTAACATTTCATTAAGATCAAAAGAACAAAACTTGTCTTTATCAAAATGAAAACATTCAAATTCTTCAAAAGAAAATGGAAAAACAACTCTGCTTAAAGCAGGTACATTGTAGCAATTACTTAATAAAACCAAGCCTCAAAGGCATCTACAAGTGAAAATCCTACGGCTGAGGCAGCATCCCAAGCTCCTTCCAGACACGCAGTTCCACTTGCCCTTCCTTCAACGTTCTACTGTTGCTCAGGCTCTGCATATTATAACAAATATCAGTGCCACAACCAGTATCCAATACCTATAAGGTATAACTTGAAGTAATAACATGAATACCTGAGGAAGTAGTTTCATACATCAACTTCAACTCCTCATAATCTTCCATGAATTTAATGCAATCTCTCTTCCAATGCCCAGTCTCTTTACAGTAGCAGCACTTACCAACGTAAGAGGTATCTGACTCGGGCTCAGAAGACACATGCTTGCCATGATTCAAAATCTGGACAACTTTGTCTTCACCCTTGTCAGCATTAGGTTTAGTAAACCTACCCCTCTCCTTCATGAGATTGTACAGGGTACTCTTTACGTTTGGCTCAACTGTCTTGAGCATGTCATGCAGTTCAGTCAACGTCTTCGTTAAGCCTTTCTTGATATAGTCCCTTACGAACTTATCATAGCTTGACGGCAGTGACTGCAGAATGATATCAGTTGCCAATTCTTGGCTAACTGGATAATCCAGTTTCCTCAGGTTATCAACGTAACCCATCATTTTACTGATATGAGGACTTACTGGATGATCCATCGGTAGCTTGCAGCTAGTGAGAGATTTAACCAACTGGTATCTCTCCACTCTAACCTGCTCCTGAAATTTCAATTTCAGGCTGCTGATCATCTCTATTGGCGACTCCATGTTCTCATATTGCTTCCGCAAATCTGATTCCATGGTAGCCAATATCAGACCACGCACATCTACCGCATCATTATAATGCTTATTCCAAGCATTATATACTGCATGACTGGCTTTGGATCCGATCCTCTCGGGGAGAGCTTTCTCAAGGACATAGTCCTTTCTCTCATGCCTGAGGACTAGCCTCAGGTTCCGTGACCAAGTCAAGAAATTTGATCCGTTCAGTTTGTCCATCTCAAGGACAGACCGGATCGAGAAAGTGTTTTGATTGTTTGTGCTTGTCATAGCTGAAATTTAGAGATAAAAAGAGTTTTAGTTATTAAGTTCATAAAAGAGTAATCTTAACAACTTATAAGAAAACTCGCATTGCATTCAAAATTTCTTTGTTTAACCTCATATGAATACAATGATTCCGAGACCCATGTTCAGCTAATTCCAAAGTGGGCCACTGGCCGTCACCCAGAATTAGCTTTACTTGGTAAGCATACACACAGCTAGTTATAACCAATAACTCTCGGTTGTGAATTGGGCCCGAGGCCCAAATTCACCAGATGTCTCAAGGCCCGGGACTCCCGATGGCCTAGTCAAGGAAACCAATCTCTTTCAGCCAAATAATCACTAAAATCTGGGACTCCCAATGAAATTAGTGACTATATACTACTTTACTTACGCGAAAACAGACACCTCACACTGTAAGCCATATCTGTAATCAAGTAAGCTTTAAGTAGCTGACAAGATTGGGCAAGACATCCAAGCTTGATATTGTTTTGAGGATTTTTCAAGTTTTATTTCCAAAAATAGAAGATTACTATTTTGGGAAACTTTCTTAATTTAGAAACTTTCTAAATTTAGTAACTTACTAAAAATAGAAATTTCTAATTTAATATTTTATAAATATTTTTAGGTTGGGTCACAAATTATAGGCCCAATTCTTGGCCCAAGACCATAGAATTCCAGCTGGCCCAATAATTTGACATAACCGATCCGGTTTATTAATTCTGGTCCAAGACCAAATTAATTATCAAAACCATCGGTTATTCACTAAACCAGACCAGCTCTAAATTATTTGGTCCAACCAAATCAAACTTAGACCAGCCTTCGGTTTAGGTTAAAATTCAATTTTATGAATTTAAATCCGGTTTAACCAGAAATTAAATAATACCAAGTATTAAATTATTTCCAGCAAACCGCGATTTGGGTTAACCGCTTGAACCACCAATAAATTGGATCGGTTTAGTTAAATCCAAAACCGGGAAGAAACACCTAGTGTTTTAGCCAATTTGATTTAACTTGCGGTTCTGGCTAAAGTAGACAATGAACCACAATCGGATTGATCGGTTCATTGTCTCGGTTTAGGGAAAGATGAACCACGAAGCTCGGCTGAACCGATTGGCTACTCGCGGATTATCTGCATCGCCTTCGTATCGATCGATATGAGTCTTTCATGTCGATCGATACTAGCGAATATCAGCTCGGGTCAATCGGGTCATCAGGACCGCGAGATGTCAATCGGATCGATCGATATCGACCGATACCTCGCTCCCTCGTCGATCGACATGGGCATCGCCTTCGTATCGATCGATATGAGTCTTTCTTGTCGATCGATACTAGCGTGTATCAGCTCGGGTCAATCGGGTCTTCGGGTCAGCGACACAATCGATCCGATATACATATCGACCGATATCGCCCCCTCGTCGATCGACACAAGTGTCCAAATCGCACACCGATGGCTTTTCAATCGGATTAATGCGATTTCTTTTAGGTTTTTTGAGATTCTTAATCAAATTTCAACATTCAAATTCGATTTTAATCAGTAAAATAACCTAAGAATGATCCAAATTTACAAGAAACCTGAAACCTGGCTCTGATACCACTGTTGGATTATCGTGTGTTCATGGTTCAATTAACAGATTGCAACCTAACACATAATCTTAAACAGATCTAGGTTCTTGTAACTGAATCATAAAACAAACCTGGACATTACCTTTTGCAGCGGAATGATTGTAATGTCGAGATCAGATTAGAGCTGATTAGAATCGGCTCCTCCTCGTGTATCCACACTCTTACAAGCACGGGACGGCTGCTAGACCAAAGTTGGAGGAAACAGAGAGAAACAGGACGGCCAGTTTTCATATTCGCAGCCCCCTTCTCGAAATAATAAGACTCCCATCTTATTTATCTCGACTCGTCAAAAACCTAAACTGATGTTTTTGGTTTCGCTATTGTGTCGACCGACACATATACCTGTGTCGATCGACACAAGTCCTGTATCTCGATATGGGCCCAAGTAATTAACTAATGGCCCAAGTCTCTCTGTACAAATACAGTAAATGCCTTGCATCTTACCGTATTAATTCCATTTTAACTTTCCCGTTAGCTATGGTGTGTGACCCTTAGGGATCATACAATACTGGTAATAAGTCATAAACTTATAGATCAAGAGCGGACTCTAGCAAGCCATCATGATCACCCAGTACTTATGACTTATGTCTGATCTCGACACTTATCATACTTTCTAGAGATAGTACGGTAGATTTCAGGACATTCCCAACACTTTTAAGCTCGGATACCATGTAAGATCGGGAGATTAATGAGAAGAGTATAAGGAGAAGAAGATAGAATCGCTAGAGAGAGAGTAGGGTTTCCGAGAGAAAGAAGTGTGTGGGAAGAATAATCCTCAAGTGTGTATTGATTAATGAGATGTTAAAATACATATATAATCTGAGAACTAGGGCTACAATCAGAATAAATAAAAGATATATTAGAAGAAGACAAAACAATGCTACAGCCAAGAGACTCCAACGGCTAGGTGTGATGGTGACAGCTACGTGCTTGATTTCAAGAGTTATGGACATACTGAACCAGAGGGGACCGTGACTTCTGCACCTCTGATCATTCAGAAATGTACTACCTTTGACCTTAAACATTTCGAACTCCTCATTTCTGGACAGACAAGAAGTCCCCAACTTTGCAAAGACCCAACAAAACACATTATCATAATATGCACAGATTATGTACTTCCTGATCCTATGCATTCCTTTTATTCTTCATCTCAATACTCCCCAGGAATATAAACTTGTATCACATTCTTCTCATTTTATCTTTAAGAACCCATAAAAACTTGTTCTAGTTGTATTACCTCACCTAGTTTCTCCAATCCAATCCACGTATATTTCAAGAGGTTTTGGTTACATAGTTTTGTTTAGAGTTCTCATATGACCTCTTAGAAGATGAAATTTCCTTTTTATTCTTTTAGATGATTGACTTAGGGGTTCTCTCAAGGAATATAAATTTGTTTTACATGCTTCTCATTTTAACTCTATTAACCCCCAAATACTTAATTCTAGTTATATTACGCTCACCTAGTTTCTCCAATCGAGTACACATATGTTTAAAGAAGTTTTGGTTACAAAATTATATTTATAATTCTCATAGGAACTTTTGGAAGATCAAATTGTTGGGAATGTCCTGAAATCTATTGTACTTGCTCTAAGTGGAAGTCGTATAGTCGAGATGAGACATTCACATAACACTAGGTAGTCATAACGCTTTGCTAGATGCCCGTTATGATCAATGAGTTGAGAACTCATTGCTAGTGTTATACGATCCTACAGGGTCACACACCTAAGCAAACTGGACGTTAAAGACGAGGTTGATCATTAATGTAATGATCTAGTGAATGCATATTTGATATGCATTCGATATCAATATTCTGGGGCAGTGTCGATCGACACAAAGAGTGTGTCGATCGATGCAACTCGCGGATTACCAGATTAATTCGGTTTAATCGTTGGTTAATTCCGTTATGGTTTAAGTCGGCATATATAAGATATATGGTCGACCTAAACTGTTTTTTAACCGAATACATAGCCACCAGAAAAGAAATAGAAACCTCTTGAGAGATCTGATCTCTAAAGGCACTAGCATCCCTTATGTTCAGTTTGTGTGCGTGTGGATACCAGTAGAAGCGCAGCATTTGAGGCGCTTTAGATATCGATTATCTGCAAATCTTCCGCTGCTAATCACCAGGTAATACTGAGATCCCAATGATTCAATTACTTGAACCCTAGATCCTAGGCTTGGAATTCAGACCAGGATTGCCTAATTGGATTAGGATCTGCTAGAAATTCCTTTCAGTGGTATCAGAGCTTTAGGGTTCCATTGAATCTGTAGCATGTTGATTAGATTGGTTGAATCTGGATCTCTGTATGATTGATACAAGCATGCTAAAACTCGTTTTGATCAAAGTAACCTAGTTTAGGGTTTTGTTCGAAAAACGTTTTAGGATTTTTTTGCATGGTGTCGATCGATGCCAATCCGGCATCGATGGACACAGGGCGAAAACCCGAACAAAATTTAGGGTTTTTCGCATGGTGTCGATCGATGCCAATCCGGCGTCGATCGACACAGGACGAAAACCCGAATAAAACTTATGTTTCGCCTAGTGTCGATCGACACAAGAGTTGTGTCGGTCGACACAAACCTCGCAAGATTGATGAATCGGTTCAATTGGATTGGACCGGTTATCGAGCTTGGTTAATGATGGTTAAACGCTAAGAATGGTTTATTGCGATTGGGTTGGTATCGACCGATGTTAATGTAGCATCGATCGACACTGACCGGTACTCAAAAACCGGGTCAATTGGATTGATCGGTTATCGCAGATTGGTTTTGGTTAATCAGCATCGATCGACACTAAAGTAGTGTCGGTCGACACAAGATTCGATGGTTTAGGTTATGGAACCTGAAATCACAGAACCAAAGCAAGATAAATCAATTAATTAGAAGAATTAAAACATAATAAAACTGAACGTTTTAAATGGTTCCGTTCCTCAACCAAATATCAAGTGATACTTGATGTCTTTCCAATCTTGTCAACTGTCAAGACCCATCTAATTGTGCGATAGACTTGCAGTGCAAGATGTCCACAATTTCATGAGTAAGACAGAAGGTAATCGTGTTGATGGACTTGCAGTGCAAGACATCAACAATTACATAACTGAAGAGATTGGTTTACTTGACTGGGCCATCAAAATCGTTTTGGACTCAGAGACATCAGGTGGATTGGACATGAGATGTCAATCCACAACCAAGAGTTATATTGGATATAACTAGCAAAGAGTTGCTTACCTAGATAGCTAAAATTTGGGTGATAGCCAGTGGCTCACTCAAGTTTAGTGAAGTAAGGGTCTTGGATCATTATATTCATCTGAGGAAACATTGTTTGAATATAATGCGAGTTTTTTTAATAGTTAAGACTTCTCATTTCTTGAACATCATAACTAAAACCTCCCTTGTTTTTCAGCTATGTCTAGCACAAACAATCGTAACAATTTCTCCCTGCGATCCGTCCTTGAGAAGGACAAGTTAAATGGATCCAACTTTCTTGAATGGTATCGAAACTTGAGAATTGTTCTCAAACAGGAGAAAAAAGACTATGTCCTTGAGAAAGTTCTCCCCAAGAAGTACCGAGCCAATGCCTGGCAGTCAGATAAGGATGCTTGGGATAAGCATTCTAATGATGCGGTGGATGTGAGTTGTCTCATGTTGGCTACCATGAACTTGGAATTGTAGAAGCAATATGAGTACGTGGAGTCGCCAATACAGATGATCACTGGCCTGAAAAGTATGTTTCAGGAGCAGGCACGAACTCAGAGATACCAGACGGTTAGATCTCTGATTGAGGGCAAGCTACCAAAGGGCGAACCAGTTAGTCCTCATGTCATTAAGATGATGGGTTATATTGATAACCTGGGGAAACTGGATTGTCTCATTAGCCAAGAGTTGGCTACTGACATCATTCTACAGTCACTGCCGTCAAGCTATGATCAATTTGTTATGAACTATAACATGAACAACTTGACGAAGACGTTGACTGAATTGCATGGGATGCTTAAGACTGCTGAACCTAACATCAAGAAGGACACCCCAAATGTCCTTATGGTACAAAAGGGTAAAAAGTTTAAGAAACTTGGTAAGAACAAAGGTGATGGCAAGACGAGCTCGATTGTGAATCCAAGCGAGTCTGGCCATGTTCCTAAGGTTAAAACCAGTCCTTCTGAAGATGTTAAGTGCCGTTATTGTAATGGTTATGGGCATTTGAAAAGAAACTGCAATAAATTCTTGGAAGATTATGAGAAGCTGAAGAAGACGTACGAGACTTCTTCTTAAGGTATTATGTTATAGAAGTAAATGTTATTTCTTATAGTCCTACTTATTGGGTATTTGATACCAGCTGTGGTACTCATATTTTGTGAAAATGTACAGGGCCTGAGCAAATGTAGGACTATGGAGAAAGGACAAGTGGATCTATGCGTGGGAAATGGAGCAAGAGTTGCTGTTGGGAATGTCCTGAAATCTATTGTACTTACTCTAAGTGAAAGTCGTATAGTCGAGATGAGACAATCACATGACACTAGGTAGTCATAACGCTTTGCTAGAAGCCACTTATGATTAATGAGTTGAGAACTCATTGCTAGTGTTATATGATCCTACAGGGTCACACACCTAAGCAAACTGGACGTTAAAGACGAGGTTGATCATTAATGTAATGATCCAGTGAATGCATATTTGATATGCATTCGATATCAATAATCTGGGGCAGTGTCGATCGATGCAACTCGCGGATTAATCAGATTAATTCGGTTTAATCGTTGGTTAATTCTGTGATGGTTTAAGTCGACATATATAAGATATATGGTCGACCCAAACTGATTTAAAAACCTAATTCACAGCCACCAAAACTTTGATAGAAACCTCTCAGGAGATTCGATCTCAATAGGCACTAGCATCCCTGCTGTCCAGTTCGTGTGCGTGTGGATAACAGTAGAGGCACAGCGATTGAGGTGCTTCGTGATCTCGATTATCTGCAAACCTTCCGCTGCTTATTACCAGGTAAATCTGAGATCCCATAGATTCAATTATATGAACCTTAGATCCTAGGCTCAGAATTCAGACTAGGGTTGCTAATCCTGATTAGAACTGCTAGAAATTCCTTCAGTGGTATCAGAGCTTTAGGGTTCCATTGAATCTGTAGCATGTTGATTAGATTAGTTGAATCTGAATCTGTGTATGGTTGATACAAACTTGCTAAAATTCGTTTTCATGAAAAACCTAGTTTAGGGTTCTGTTCGAAAAACGTTTTAGGGTTTTTTTCGCATGGTGTCGATCGATGCCAATCCGGCATCGATCGACACAGGGCGAAAACCCGAATAAAATTTAGGGTTTTTCGCATGGTGTCGATCGATGCCAATCCGGCATCGATCGACACAGGGAGAAAACCAGAATGAAACTTGTGTTTCGCCTAGTGTCGATCGACACAATAGTTGTGTCGGTCGACACACACCTCGCTAGATTGATGAATCAGTTCGATTGGATTGGACCGGTTATCGAGCTTTGTTAATAATGGTTGAACACTGTGATTGGTTTAATTGCGATTGCTTTGATTAGGTTGGCATCGACCGATGCTAATGTAGCATCGATCAACACTGACCGGTAATTAAAACCGGATCAATTGGATTGATCGGTTATCGCGGATTGCTTTTGGTTGTTCTGTATCGATCGACACTATAGTAGTGTCGGTCGACATCAGATTCGATGATTAGGTTATTGAACCTGAAATCACAGAACCAAAGCAAGATAAATAAATTAATTATAAGAATTGAAACATAATAAAACTGAACGTTTTAAATGATTCCGTTCCTCAATCAAATATCAAGTGATACTTGATGTCTTTCCAATCTTATCAACTGTCAAGACCCATTTAATTGTGCGATAGACTTGCAGTGCAAGATGTCCACAATTTCATGAGTAAGACAAAGGTAATCGTGTTGATGGACTTGCAGTGCAAGACATCAACAATTACATGACTGAAGAGATTGGTTTACTTGACTGGGCCATCAAAATCGTTTTGGGCTCAGAGACATCAGGTGGATTTGACATAAGATGTCAATCCACAACCAAGAGTTATATTGGATATAACTAGCAAAGTTGTTGCTTACCTAGATAGCTAAAGTTGAGTGATGGCCAGTGGCTCACTTGAATTTAGTGAAATGTGGGTCTTGGATCATTATATTCATCTGAGGAAACATTGTTTGAATATAATGCGAGTTTCTTAAAAGTTAAGACTTCTCATTTCTTGAACATCATAACTAAACCTTTTACCTTTCTTTGTTCTCAGCTATGACTAACACTCATAATAACTCTTTCTCCCTGCGATCCGTCCTTGAGAAGGACAAGTTAACTGGATCGAATTTTCTCGAATGGTATCGGAACTTGAGAATTGTTCTCAAGCAGGAGAAAAGGGACTATGTCCTGGAAACTGTTCTATCTGAAAAACCGAGAGCCAATGCTCCACATGCAGAAAGGAGTGCTTGGGATAAGCACTCTAATGATGTGGTCGATGTGAATTGTCTCATGCTGGCTACCATGAACTCGGATTTGCAAAAGCAATACGAGAACGTGGAGTCGCCAGTGGAGATGATCACTAGCCTGAAAAGTATGTTTCAGGAGCAAGCACGAACTGAGAGGTACCAGACGGTTAAATCTCTCATTGAATGCAAGCTACCAAAGGACGGTCCAGTCAGTCCTCATGTCATTAAGATGATGGGTTATATTGATAACCTGGGGAGGCTGGATTGTCCCATTAGCCAAGAGTTGGCTATTGACATCATTCTGCAGTCACTGCCGTCAAGTTATGATCAGTTTGTTATGAACTATAACATGAATAACTTGACGAAGACGTTGACTGAACTGCATGGCATGCTCAAGACAGCTGAGCCTAATATCAAGAAGGGCACTCCGAATGTACTTATGGTACAAGGAGGTAAGAAGTTTAGGAAACTTGGCAAAGGGAAGGGAAAGGGCAAGGCTGTCCAGGTTGAGAACCCAGACACGCCTGCGCCAGCCCCCAAGCCCAAGCCTGGCCCATCTGTGACTGATAAGTGCCATTACTGTAAAGAGCCTTGACATTGGAAGAGAAACTGCAACAAATTCTTGGAAGAGAAGAAGAAGAAGAAGACTTTCGAGACTTCATCTTCAGGTATTTATGTTATAGAATTAAATGTTACTACTTCTGGTTCTACTTCTTGGGTATTGGATACCGGTTGTGGTGCTCATATTTGTACAAATATGCAGGGCCTAAGCAACAGTAGGAAGTTGGAATAGGGGCAAGTGGACCTACGCGTGGGGAATGGAGCAAGAGTTGCTGCATTAGCCGTAGGAACATATAACTTGTCTTTTGAAGGATCGTTTAGTGTTAATCCTGATTCAATTCATCAGATTAATTGATCCTAAACATGCCAGATCTAGGTTCTCTTGATAGAATCATAAAGGATCTCACCTGTTACCTTATTATGCAGCGGAAAGAGGAGGTACGGGTCAGAGATCAGCAGAACCACCAAGTGATAGCTCCTCCAAAGGCTCACACACGCACGCACAGAAAATAGGCTGCTAGACCAGCTGTTGGGAGGCGCAGAGAAAGGCTAAGGGAGGCGCAAAAGTGGCTGAGAAAATAAGAGCTAGGGCAAGTTTTATTTATTAAAACCCTTGTCCAGTTCTTATGGGCTTTTGGGCCCAATTCTCAGTCTGATTAAATCCCTTGGATTTAATCAGGCCCTTTAGTCTCTCTTAGTACAGTAAATGCCTAGCACTTTTTACCGTACTTCTGCTAAACCGTTCCTACACATTTTCCTGTTAGCTTAGGCGTGTGACCCATATGAAATCATATAATAAAGGCAATAAATCCAAGATTTATAGATCATGAGCGGACTCTAGCAAGCCATCATGACCCCCAGTATTATATGACTTATGTCTGATCATTGACATACTCTTACTTTCTAGAGACAGTACAGAGATTACTGGACATAATTCCAGCAATCTCCCACTTGAACTGGAATCTCTGTATTCATAATCCTTTTGTCTCAATATCTCGATTAGTCATAAGGCAAGATGAGTGTCATCCTTATAAAGCCTAATCTTGTTCATCGGACTCTGATTTGATACTGACAATCCAAACGACTCGGAAAGTCCGTTTGAGCATGGCCATGCATTTTCCAGTATTCAAATCTCCGATTGGCCTAGAGATATTCACTCCATTTATATTGGAGGGACAAATCCCGTCTTGTTCCATCACTGTAAACTACTCATTTCATAATACACCCAATCAAGGTCCTTATAACTATCGCTTAACGACAGCATTAGACAATGATCAAAGCGCATTAGTTCATGTGCAGTCACATGCATGCGAACTCAGGTCTAAGGACTATACTCTATAGTCGTAGTAAGAATCTCTTATGACACATATATAAATATCCTGAAGAGTTCTTATAATCGGGTCTTGTCCGGTCGTATGTACCCCAACATACACCTATGTATTGACTTTGATGCCGTGCATCTATGACATCCTGAGACTTTGTCATAAGTCACATACCAATCTAGTCTCACACGGTTGTTGGTGTTCCAATTTCAACAACCTTCGACTAGGGACATGATGATATAAGCCATCTATCAAATATAGGGTCTCATGATCAAGCTAAATGACTTTGATGACTCAAGATCAAGTCACTTACTTCGATGACCTATAAAATGGTTCATATCATTTTGGAATGATTATTTCATCACAGTTAAAATAATCTTGAAATAATAATTTCATTAAACATCATAAAATGTTTTACAAGAACATATCAATAACTAAATAAAGCCCTTTATTAACTCCCACTGAAATTAAGACTACATCTTAATTTCACTTATCCTACAGCAACAGTCCGCGACTCATTCGTTGAAACTTGCTGATCTACTTAACATCTCTGTCATTTATCTCACGGAATAGGTTATACCTATCCTCAAGGTGTTTGGATCTCTAATGTGCAGCTAGTCTCATCTATGCTGGGAATCACATCAAGTTCAGTGACGAACTCTTCTTTCCAAACAACCTCTTTCGCCGCTTCTCAAGCTGCGAAATGTTCAGCTTAAGTCATGGAGTCAGCAACAGTGCCTTGCACCGCCAGATAGACACAAGATATAACCGGACTGTGACCGGAAATCATCTTTGTCCGTTGGCAGTATGCCTTTCAGACTCTACCGACTCGTAGCACCTCACTTTCTCCGTAAATCAAGAACTTATCCTTAGTATTCCTCAAATACTTTAGGATATTCTTTACGGCAATCCAGTGATTCTTTGCTGGATTTGACTGGTCTTTTACTTGTCTTGCTTAACATTAAAGCAACATCATAACAAGTACGTGTCATGGCATATATGATAGATCCAATTGCCGACGCATATGGAATCTCATCCATGCATTCAAGCTCAGCAGATATCGTAGGATACTGTTTCTTGCTTAACGTAAGCCATGTGACATTGGCATAAAACCCTTCTTGGATTGCTGAAAACGTGTAGGACTTTGTCAATTTGAGAATCCTGACATTGTCCTACCAGCTCTTTTGGATCTCTATCTTTAGATCCAAAATCCAAGAACTTACTTGGCTTTACCCATGTCAATCATAAAACCAACTCCCAAGCCAGTCCTTTACCGACTGCAGCATTGGGACGTTATATCCGAGAATCAGTATGTCATCGACATACACTATGAGAAATGCAATATTGCTCCCACTTATCTTTTAGTAAACGCACAGTTCCATTTCGTTCTTGTTTAAGTCAAAACCTTGACTACTTCAACAGAACGAAGATTCCAACTCCGATATGTTTGCTTCCATCCATGAATGGATCGATGAAGCTAACTTACACAAAATGTAATTTTTCCGGAGTCCGGGCTCACTTTCGCTTCTTTGAGTTTCGAAGATTCGTCGCTTTCAATGATCATCAGATCATGCGAACTTTCAATGATCATCAGGTTCAACTAATGACGAGAATTCACTCTCGGATTAGTGACTGATTCTTTCATATCTGCGAACTTCAGGCTCCACAGGTGTAGATTCTACAGAAATCTGTAAATCCTTCCGCTGCTCTCCCTCAAACAGGTTGAGCAGCCACCTGTATTTGTCGAATTTCTTCGAGTCATACTTTTACTTCCACTGTTCTTCTTGGAAAGTAACTTCCCTTCTTGAAAACAGAATGGACGTAAAAGATAACAAGCCTTGGTTTCCCTAGGACAACCAGCGAAGTAGCTCAACTACAAATACTCAGTAAAGACGAATTTGGATCGATTCCAATCCACATTTACGTGGTGTCTTTCAACTGATATTGGTGGAACTATTTTAGCGTAAACTTAGATATTTCTAGAGCGTTATTTTAAAAATATCATGGAAGATTCGTGTGACTCATCTTTAATCATTTCTAATAAGATCTGATTCTTTCTCACAGAAACACCTCCAGGTTTTCAGGAGAAATGAGCTGTGAAACGACTTCACACTCATTTAGATGATCACACCATCAATGACTTAAGTATTCTCACTCGTGATCTAATCCAGAGTCTCAATACTTCAGTCACTCAGATTCTATACCTCATTCTGGAACTCTTTCGAACATGTCAAAGAATTCCGACTTGTGTTTCATCAAATGAACACAGTCTTACTCACTGAAGTAATCAGTAGAGACAATGAAGTACAGGAAATTTTCTTTGGCATTACTGCTCATCGGACCACATACATGAGTATGTTCAATCTCCAATAAGCCTTTGGGCCTTTCTCTAGCTCGGCTAAGATGGGCCCTTTGCCTTTTGGTCCAGTAAGCAGAATTCAAGTCTCATAAGATATCGTATCAAATGAGCCCAACAGTCCATAACTATGGGATTTCTGAATCCGACTTACTCTATGTGACCAAGACTTTTATGCCAAGAAAAATCAGGTTTAATTCATCAGATTTAAACCAATTCGGTATTTATGTTACATTTAGGCACTCTTTGGTTTAAGATATAAAACCCATTCCTTGAATAGGGTGCTACAATTAATATTTCATTAAGATCAAAAGAACAAAACCTTGTCTTTTATCAAAATGAAAAACATTCAAATTCTTACAAGAAAATGAAAAACAACTCTGCTTAAAGCAGGTACATTGTAGCAATTACTTAATACAAAACCAAGCCTCGAAGGCATCTACAAGTGAAAACCCTACGGCTGAGGCAGCGTCCATAGCTCCTTCCAAACATGTAGATCCACTTGTCCTTCCTTCAACATTCTACTGTTGCTTAGGCTCTGCATATTACTACAAATATCAGTGCCACAACCAATATCCAATACCTTTAAGGTAGAACTTGAAGTAATAACATGAATACCTGAGGAAGTAGTCTCATACATCAACTTTAACTCCTCATCATCTTCCATGAATTTAATGCAATCTCTCTTCCAATGCCCTGTCTCTTTACAGTAGCAACACTTACCAACGTAAGAGGTATCTGACTTGGGCGCAGAAGACACACGCTTGCCATGATTCAAAATCTGGACAACTTTGTCTTCACCCTTGTCAGCACTAGGTTTAATAAACCCACCCTTCTCCATTATGAGATTATACTGGGTACTCTTCACGTTTGGCTCAACTGTCTTGAGCATATCATGCAGTTCAGTCAGCGTCTTCGTTAAGCCTTTCTTGATATAGTTCCTTCTGAACTTATCATAGCTTGACGGCAGTGACTGCATAATGATCTCAGTTGCCAATTCTTGGCTAACTGGATAATCCAGTTTCCTCAGGTTATCAATATAACCTATCATTTTACTGATATGAGGACTTACTGGATGATCATTTGGTAGCTTGCAGCTAGTGAGAGACTTAACCAACTGGTATCTCTCCACTCTTACCTGCTCCTGAAATTTCAATTTCAGGCTGCTGATCATCTCTATTGGCGACTCCATGTTTTCATATTGCTTCCGCAAATCTGAGTCCATGGTAGCCAACATCAGACCACGCACATCTACCGCATCATTATAATGCTTATTCCAAGCATCATATACTGCATGAGAAGCATTGGACCCGATCCTCACGGGGAGAGCTCTCTCAAGGACATAGTCCTTTCTCTCCTGTCTGAGGACTAGCCTCAGGTTCCGCGACCAAGTCAAGAAATTTGATCCGTTCAGCTTGTCCATCTCAAGGACAGACCGGATCGAGAAAGTGTTTTGATTGTTTGTGCTAGTCATAACTGAAATTTAAGATAAAAGAATTTTAGTTAATATGTTCAATATGATTAATCACACATTATATTCCATAACATTAGTTACCCTCAATAGAATATAATGATTCCAAGATCCACATATAACTAAGATTAAAGTGGGCCACTGGCCGTCACCCAACCTTAGCTTATATCGGTAAGCCCTATCTCGGCTAATTATATCCGTGATATAACTCTTGGTTGTGAATCTGGGCCCGAGGCCAAATTCACTCTGATGTCTCAAGGCCCGGGACTCCCGATGGCCTAGTCAAGAAAACCAGACTATACAGTCATGTAATCACTAATGTCTGGGACTCCCAATGACATTTATGAATCACAAACCGTCTTACCCACGCAAAAGTAGACACCCTCACACTGTAAGGCCATGAGTACAATTGAATGGGCTTCGACAGCTGACATAGACTGGACAAGACATCCAACGCTTGATATTGTTTGAGGTTTGTAGGTTTATTAAGATTTTATCCCAAAATAGAAGATTACTATTTTGGGAAACTTTCCTTTTTGGGAAACCTACTAATTTTGGAAACTTTCTAAAATTGGAAACTTCCTAAAATGGAAACTTTCTAAAATTGGAAACTTCCTAAAATTGGAAACTTTCTAAATATAGAAATTTCCTAAAATCCAAAACATGCAAATCTAGAAACTTCTAATTTAAGAAACTTTCTAATTTCAGATTTTGAAAAACAGATTTAATTTAAAATTCATTTATATAAAATTAAATCTGAAGAAAAGACTCAAATAATTGGCCCAATTGTTTTAACTTCTTGGCCCGAGGCCTAAGAATTGGTCCATGTCCAAGACATAACCCAATTGTCCAATTAAATGACATAACCGGTCTGGTTCATTAAAATTGGTCTAACCAAAATTAATTACTACGATGACCACAATTGTCAACCGGTTATTTACTAAACCGGATTTTCTCAATTTATTTGGTCCAACCAAATCAAATTAGAAAACCACTTGTTTAGGCACTAAATCCAATTTTTTCGACTTTGGATTTCTTATCCCGGTTTAACCAGAACTTAATAAATTTTATTAAGTCTGTTTATTAAACCGTGACGATTGATTTTAATCAAGTTTTAAACCGAACCGAACCGATTGGTCACGAACCGATCACGGTCGTGACCTAGCTCCTCGATCACAATCGACCAGGGACGATCGGGACGGCCGAGCCTCACGCGATCGGGACGCGAGCTGGACGGGACGGGACTGCGTGATCGGACGAGCTCGGATCGGTGGCTTCACGCGATCGCCGAGCGATCGGGACAGCCCGGGTCGAGACTCGGCTCTCGGTCACGCGGGACCGGCAGGACGCGATGCAAGCATCGATCCATACCATCGATCCGCGATCAATGTATGCGATCGGCTCGATCATGCATCCCGCGATCGACTCGACCACGCGACTCGATCCATCGATCGGTCCGTGCGTCTATTCGATCCGGACGTGCGGTTCGACCACACTCCGACGCAACCAATTCAATATAGATTGGATCATGCGATTTCTTGTTTGTTTAGGTTTTAATTATTTGTTTCTTAAGTGTTTTCTCTTATCAGTAGATTGATTCAAAACACTTCTTAAACAATCCTAAACATGATTCTAAACAAGAAAAACTAACAGAACCAATGGCTCTGATACCACTGAAGGATCGTTTAGTGTTAATCCTGATTCAATTCATCAGATTAATTGATCCTAAACATGCCAGATCTAGGTTCTCTTGATAGAATCATAAAGGATCTCACCTGTTACCTTATTATGCAGCGGAAAGAGGAGGTACGGGTAAGAGATCAGCAGAACCACCAAGTGATAGCTCCTCCAAAGGCTCACACACGCACGCACAGAAAATAGGCTGCTAGACCAGCTGTTGGGAGGCGCATAGAAAGACTAAGGGAGGCGCAAAAGTGGCTGAGAAAATAAGAGCTAGGGCAAGTTTTATTTATTAAAACCCTTGTCCAGTTCTTATGGGCTTTTGGGCCCAATTCTCAGTCTGATTAAATCCCTTGGATTTAATCAGGCCCTTTAGTCTCTCTTAGTACAGTAAATGCCTAGCACTTTTTACCGTACTTCTGCTAAACCGTTCCTACACATTTTCCTGTTAGCTTAGGCGTGTGACCCATATGGGATCATATAATAAAGGCAATAAATCCAAGATTTATAGATCATGAGCGGACTCTAGCAAGCCATCATGACCCCCAGTATTATATGACTTATGTCTGATCATTGACATACTCTTACTTTCTAGAGACAGTACAGAGATTACTGGACATAATTCCAACATCTTTACCTTCTGGTTTGGTTTTAAAACTTAATAATTGCTACTATGTACCTGCTATAAGCATAAATATTATTTCTATTCCTGTTTTGGATGTAGAAGGATATCAGTTTTCAATTAAGAATAAATGTTTTTCTTTTGATTACAATGATATATTTTATGGTAGCAGCCCATTAGAGAATGGGCTTTATGTTTTAAACCAAAGCATGCCAATCTATAACATTAACACCAAGAGATTCAAATCAAATGATACGAATCAGACTTTTCTTTGGCATTGTCGTTTGGGCCACATAAACGAGAAACGGATCCAAAAGCTCCATAGTGATGGGCTTCTGGGCTCATTTGATTATGAATCATGTGAGAAATGTGAATCTTGTTTACTGGGAAAAATGACTAAGGCCCCTTTCAACAAACAAAATGAAAGGGCCAGTGACCTATTGGGCCTTATACATACAGATGTGTGCGGCCCAATGAGCACAAGTGCCAGAGGAAACTTTCGATACTTCATTACCTTCACTGATGATTTCAGCAGGTATGGCTATGTCTATTTAATGAGACACAAGTCGGAATCTTTTGAAAGGTTCAAAGAATTCCAAAATGAAATACAGAATCAACTTGGCAAAAGTATTAAGGCTCTTCGATCAGATCGTGGAGGAGAATACTTAAGCCAAGAATTTAGTGATCATTTGAGAGATTGTGGAATTGTTTCACAACTCACTCCTCCTGGAACACCACAATGGAATGGGGTGTCCGAGAGGAGGAATCAAACTTTAATAGATATGGTTCGATCAATGATGAGTCTCTCAACTCTTCCATCATCCTTTTGGGGATACGCTCTAGAAACGTCTGCGTTTACACTTAATAGGGTTCCGTCAAAATCAGTTGCAAAGACACCACATGAGATGTGGACTGGAAATGTTCCGAGTTTGTCTTTCCTGAAGATTTAGGGTTGTGAAGCTTATGTTAAGCGATTAATTACAGATAAGCTCGAACCCAAATCTGATAAGTGCTACTTCGTTGGTTATCCTAAGGAAACCAAGGCATACTACTTTTACAACCAATCCGAGAACAAAGTGTTTGTTGCTCGGAACTGTGTTTTTCTTGAGAGAGAATTTCTTTCCAAGAGAAACAGTGGGAGTAAAGTACAACTCGAAGAAGTCGAGAGCCACAGGAAACCGCCCAGCCCATTGTGGAGGAGAAACAGTTGGATCTAAAAGAGTTGTAGAGCCAACGCCTGTGGAGCCTGAAATTCGCAGATCCGAAAGGATCCGTCACGAACCCGAGAAATATGGATTTCTCGTAACCAATTGTCATGATTTATTGATCATTGACAGTGACGAGCCCGCGAATTACGAAGAAGCGATGATGAGCCCTGACTCCGAAAAGTGGCTGAAAGCCGCTGAATCCGAAATGGGATCCATGTCACAGAACCAAGTGTGGACTTTGGTTGATTTACCCGATGGTGCAAGACCCATTGAGTGTAAATGGATTTTCAAGAAGAAAATTGATGTGGATGGAAATATTCAGATATATAAAGCAAGGCTAGTGGCAAAAGGTTTCAAACAAATTCATGGTATTGACTATGAAGAAACCTATTCACCTGTCGCCATGCTTAAATCCATTCGGATTCTCCTAGCAACAGCTGCTCATTATGATTATGAGATCTGGCAGATGGACGTGAAAACAGCTTTCCTTAATGGAATTCTGGAAGAGGATGTGTACATGACACAGCCCGAAGGTTTCATTGATCCTAATGCTGCTAGGAAAGTATGCAAGCTTCATCGATCCATTTATGGATTGAAGCAAGCATCTCGGAGTTGGAATCTTCGTTTTGATGAAGCAGTCAAAAAGTTTGATTTCATCAGGAACGAAGAAGAACCATGTGTTTAGAAGAAGACTAGTGGGAGCGCAGTTGCATTTCTCGTGTTGTATGTAGATGACATACTTCTTCTCGGAAATGACATTCCGTTGTTACAGTCTGTTAAGACTTGGCTCGGAAGTTGTTTTTCAATGAAAGACATGGGAGAAGCCGCGTATATTCTTGGAATAAGAATCTATAGAGATAGATTAAACAAGTTGATTGGACTGTGTCAAGACACTTATATTGATAAAGTCTTACACAGGTTCAGAATGCAAGATTCCAAGAAGGGCTTCATACCAATGTCTTATGGCATAAGTCTCAGCAAGAAGCAGTGTCCTGAAACACCTGCTGAGCGAGAACGCATGAGTCGGATTCCCTATGCCTCGGCGTTGGGATCCATCATGTATGCCATGCTCTGTACTCGTCCAGATGTGGCTTGTGCTTTAAGCATGACGAGTAGATACCAATCAGATCCAGGTGAAAGTCACTGGACAGCAGTCAAGAATATTCTGAAGTATTTGAGAAATACTAAGGATAAATTCTTGGTGTACGAAGGAAGTAATAAGCTGGTAGTAAGTGGTTACACAGACACAAGTTTTCAGACAGACAAAGATGATTTCCGATCACAATCTGGTTACATCTTCTGCCTGAATGGCGGTGCAGTCAGCTGGAAGAGTTCCAAGCAGGACACTGTAGCAGATTCCACAACTGAAGCTGAGTACCTCGCTGCTTCTGAAGCGGCAAAGGAGGCTGTTTGGATCAAGAAGTTCATCACTGAACTTGGTGTGATTCCTAGCATTTCTGAGCTAGTGGCTTTGTATTGTGACAACAATGGAGCCATTGTGCAAGCAAAGGAACCTAGATCACACCAGAAATCCAAACACATAGAAAGGAGATATCACCTTATCCGTGATATTGTGAATAGAGGAGATGTGAAGATCAGCAGTCCCGACGGATGAGAATGTAGCTGATCCACTGACCAAGCCCCTCCCAAGGCCTAAGCATGAGTTTCACACTACTGCTGTAGGCATTAGATCTTTTAAGATATGATCTTGTTTTCAGTGGGAGTCATATTTGGTTTTTAGTTATGACTTGATGTTCGTAAAACATAATTTGGTTATGTTATTTTAATGAAATTGTTTCAGCATTATTTAATTGTGTTAATTAAATATATTGTCCCAAAGTAATTTATGACATTTTATAGGTCATCAAGTATGTGACTTGATCATGAAACCCTATAAGCAATAAATGATATAAATTATAAATGGTCCCTGGTCGAGGTTGTTAAAATGGGACATTAACAACCACGTGAGACTAGTATGTGAGGTGACTGATGACTATGTTTCATGGAGTTATTAATAAGTGTATTAAAGTCAATCACATAGATATGTGTTAAGAACACATGATCGGACTTGACCCGTTAATGAGAACTCTATAAGATGTTATATGAGTGTCATAAGAGTTTCTCATTACGACTAAAGAGTGTAGTCCTTAGACCTGAGTTCATCATGTCCTCTCTTATATGGATTGGTTCGTCTTGACTTTGTCAAACGTCAGCCGTAACTGGTGATTATAAAGACACTGATCAGGCGTATCGTGAGATATAAAAGAGACATGGATGGAACAAGATGGGATTTGTACCTCCTATATAACAGGAGTTAAATATCTCTGGGCCTATCGAAGATTTGATACTGGAAATGCGTGGCCGCGCTCAAACGAGGTGATTGTCAGTCGTTTGTTTTATCAGTACAAATCGGGATTCGATAAACGTGATCTAGCTTAATAAGGATGACACAGTTCTTGCCTTATGCTAGATTGAGATATAGCTACAAAGGGATTAATGGAATAGATGATTCCAGTACAAGTGGGAGATTGTTGGGAATGTCCTGAAATCTATTGTACTTACTCTAAGTGAAAGTCGTATAGTCGAGATGAGACAATCACATGACACTAGGTAGTCATAACGCTTTGCTAGAAGCCACTTATGATCAATGAGTTGAGAACTCATTGCTAGTGTTATATGATCCTACAGGGTCACACACCTAAGCAAACTGGACGTTAAAGACGAGGTTGATCATTAATTTAATGATCCAGTGAATGCATATTTGATATGCATTCGATATCAATAATCTGGGGCGGTGTCGATCGATGCAGATAGTGCATCGTTCGATGCAACTCGCGGATTAATCAGATTAATTCGGTTTAATCGTTGGTTAATTCCGTGATGGTTTAAGTCGACATATATAAGATATATGGTCGACCCAAACTGATTTAAAAACCTAATTCACAGCCACCAGAACTTTGATAGAAACCTCTCAGGAGATTCGATCTCAATAGACACTAGCATCACTGATGTCCAGTTCGTGTGCGTGTGGATACCAGTAGAGGCACAGCGATTGAGGTGCTTCGTGATCTCGATTATCTGCAAACCTTCCGCAGCTTATTACCAGGTAAATCTGAGATCCCATAGATTCAATTATATGAACCTTAGATCCTAGACTCGGAATTCAGACTAGGGTTGATAATCCTGATTAGAACTGCTAGAAATTCCTTCAGTTGCTGCATTAGCCGTAGGAGTATTTCATTTGTTTACTTTTATGGCATGTTTTGAACTTAAAACTGCTACTATGTACCTACTATGAGCAGAAAGATTATTTCTATTCCTTGTATGGATATGGAAGGATATCAGTTTTCAAATTAAGAATAAGTGTTATTCATTTGATTACAGTGATATATTTTATAGTAGCAATCCATTAGAGAATGGACTTTATGTTCTAAACCAGAATGTGCCTAACTATAACAATAATACCAAGAGATTCAAGTCAAATGATACGAATCAAACTTCTCTCTGGCATTGTCGTTTTGGGCCACATAAATGAGAAATAAATTCAGAAGCTCCATAGTGATAGACTTTTGGGCTCAACTGATTATGAATCATAATGAGTAAATTGAATATTGTTTATTGGGTAAAATGACAAGGGCCCCTTTCGGAAAAGGTAGTGTCGATCGACACAAACAATGCGTCGGTCGATACAGGTTGCGAACGAACAAAATGAAAGGGCCAGAGGCTTATTGGGCTTTATACATACGGATGTATATGGGCCAATGAGCACTAGTGCTAGAGGAAACTTTCAGTACTTCATTACCTTTACTAATATTTTCAGTAGGTACAGTTAAGTCTTATTAATAAGACATAAGTCATAATCTTTTGAAAAGTTCAAAGAGTTCCAAAATGAAGTACATAATCAATTTGGCAAAGGTATTAAAGCTCTACGATGAGATCATGGAGGTGAATACTTAAGTCAAGAATTTAGTGATCATCTGAGAGATTGTGATGAAGGAATGTTTAGGTTGTTAATCCAGATTCAATTCTCAGATTCAACAGTTCCTAAACATGCGGATCTAGGTTCTCTTGAATAGAAACATTATGATCTCACCTTATACCTGTTTATGCAGCGGAAAGAGAAGGTATATCAGAGATCAGAGAGCCACCAAGTGATAACTCCTCCAGAGGTTCACACACGCACACCAAGCAGGAAGAGAGAGAGTTCGCGGCTGGGGGGGCTAGGGTTTTTTTTTTAGAGAAAGAGATTTGGGTTTTAGTTTATAAAACCCTTCTCTTTCCCTTTTGGGCTTTTGGGCCCAAATTCCAATCTGATTAAATCCCTTGGATTTAATCAGACCCATTAATCTCTCTCTAAGTACGACAAATGCCTGGCACTTTTACCGTACTTCTGCTAAGCCGTTCCTACACATTTTCCTGTTAGCTTAGGCGTGTGACCCATATGGGATCATATAATAAAGGCAATAAGTCCAAGACTTATAGATCATGAGCGGACTCTAGCAAGCCATCATGACCCCCAGTATTATATGACTTATGTCTGATCATTGACATACTCTTACTTTCTAGAGACAGTACCGAGATTACTGGACATAATTCCAACAATCTCCCACTTGTACTGGAATCTCTGTATTCATAATCCTTTTGTCTCAATATCTCGATTAGTCATAAGGCAAGATTGGTGTCATCCTTATAAAGCCTAATCTTGTTCATCGGACTCTGATTCGATACTGACAATCCAAACGACTCGGGACAGTCCGTTTGAGCATGGCCATGCATTTTCCAGTATTCAAATCTCCGATTGGCCTAGAGATATTCACTCCATTTATATTGGAGGGACAAATTCCGTCTTGTTCCATCACTATAAACTACTCATTTCATAATGTACCCAAACAAGGTCCTTATAACTATCGCAGAACGACAGCGTTAGACAATGATCAAAGTGCATTAGTCCATGTGCAGTCACATGCATGCGAACTCAGGTCTAAGGACTATACTCTATAGTCGTAGTAAGAATCTCTTATGACACAGATATAAATATCCTGAAGAGTTCTTATAAGCGGGTCTTGTCCGGTCGTATGTACCCCACATACACCTATGTACTGACTTCGATGCCGCGCATCTATGACACACTGAGACTTTGTCATAAGTCACATACCAATCCAGTCTCACACGGCTGTTGGTGTTCCAATTTCAACAACCTTCGACAAGGGACAGGATGATATAGTCCATCTATCAAATATAGGGTCTCATGATCAAGCTAAATGACTTTGATGACTCAAGATCAAGTCACTTACTTCGATGACCTATAAAATGGTTTATATCACTTTGGAACGATTATTTCATCACAGTTAAAATAATCTTGAAATAATAATTTCATTAAACATAAGAATGTTTTACAAGAACATATCAAATAACTAAATAAAGCCCTTTATTAACTCCCACTGAAATTAAGACTACATCTTAATTTCACTTATCCTACAGCAACAGTCTGCGACTCGTGCTTAGGCCTAAGGAGTGGCTTCATTAATAGATTAGCAACGTTCTCATTCGTTGAAACTTGCTGATCTACTTAACTTCTCTGTCATTTATCTCACTGAATAGGTTATACCTATCTTCAAGGTGTTTGGACCTCTGATGTGCAGCTAGTCTCATCTATGCTGGGAATCACATCAAGTTCAGTGACGAACTCTTCTTTCCAAACAACCTCTTTCGCCGCTTCCCAAGCTGCGAAATGTTCAGCTTAAGTCATGGAGTCAGCAATAGTGCCTTGCACCGTCACATAGACACAAGATATAACCGGACTGTGACCGGAAATCATCTTTGTCTATTGGAAACTTGCCTTTCAGACTCTACCGACTTGTAGCACCTCACTTTCTCCGTAAATCAAGAACTTATCCTAAGTATTTCTCAAATACTTTAGGACATTCTTTACGGCAATCCAATGATTCTTTGCTGGATTTGACTGGTCTTTACTTGTCTTGCTTAACATTAAAGCAACATCAAACAAGTACGTTTCATGGCATACATGATAGATCCAATTGCCGACGCATATGGAATCTTATCCATGCATTTAAGCTCAGCAGTTATCGTAGGACACTGTGTCTTGCTTAACGTAATGCCATGTGACATTGGCATAAAACCCTTCTTGGAATGCTGAAAACGTGTGGGACTTTGTCGGGATAAGAATCCTGACTTTGTCCTACCAGCTCTTTCGGATCTTTATCTCTAGATCCAAAATCCAAGAACTACGTGGTTTTACTCATGTCAATCATAAAACCAACTCCCAAGCCAGTCCTTTACCGACTGCAGTATTGGGACGCTATATCCGAGAATCAGTATGTCATCGACATACATTATGAGAAATGCAATATTGCTCCCACTTATCTATTAGTAAACGCACAGTTCCATTTTGTTCCTGTTCAAGTCAAAACCTTGACTATTTCAACAGAACGAAGATTCCAACTCCGATATGTTTGCTTCCATCCATAAATGGATCGATGAAGTTAACTTACACAAAGTGTATATTTTCGGAGTCCGGGCTCACTTTCGCTTATTTGAATTTCGCAGATTCGTCGCTTTCAATGATCATCAGATCATGCGAACTTTCAATGATCATCAGGTTCAACTAATGACGAGAAATCACTCTCGGATTAGTGACTGATTCATTCATGTCTGCGAACTTCAGGCTCCACAGGTGTAGATTCTACAGAAATCTGTAAATCCTTCCGCTGCTCTCCCTCAATAGGTTAAGCAGCCTCCTGTATTTCTCGAATTTCTTCGAGTTATACTTTTACTCCCACTGTTCTTCTTGGAAAGTAACTTCCCTTCTTAGAAAACAGAATGGGCGTAAAAGTAACAAGCCTTGGTTTCCCTAGGACAACCAGCGAAGTAGCACAACTACAAATACTCAGTAAAGACGAATTTGGATTGATTCCAATCCACATTTACGTGGTGTCTTTCAACTGATATTGGTGGAACCTTTTCAGCGTAAACTTAGATATTTCTAGAGCGTTATTCTTAAATAATATCATGGAAGATTCGTGTGACTCATCTTTAATCATTTCTAATAAGATCTGATTCTTTCTCACAGAAACACCTTCAGGTTTTCAGGAGAAATGAGCTGTGAAACGATTTCACACTCATTCAGATGATCACACCTTCAATGACTTAAGTATTCTCACTCGTGATCTGATCCAGAGTCTTAATACTTCTGTCATTCAAATCCTATACTTCATTCTGGAACTCTTTCGACCATGTCAAAGAATTCCGACTTGTGTCTCATCAAATGAACACAGTCTTACTCACTGAAGTAATCAGTAGAGACAATGAAGTACAGGAAATTTTCTCTGGCATTACTGCTCATTGGGCCACATACATGAGTATGTTCCAGGTCCAATAAGCCTTTGGGCCTTTCTCTAGCTCGGCTAAGATAGGCCCTTTGCCTTTTGGTCCATTAAGCAGAATTCAAGTCTCATAAGATATCGTATCAAATGAGCCCAACAGTCCATAACTATGGGATTTCTGAATCCGACTTACTCTATGTGACCAAGACTTTTATGCCAAGAAAAATCAGGTTTAATTCATCAGATTTAAACCAATTCGGTATTTATGTTACATTTAGGCACTCTTTGGTTTAAGATATAAAACCCATTCCTTGAATAGGGTGCTACAATTAATATTTCATTAAAATCAAAAGAACAAAACTTGTCTTTTATCAAAATGAAAAACATTCAAATTCTTACAAGAAAATGAAAGACAACTCTGCTTAAAGCAGGTACATTGTAGCAATTACTTAATAAAACCAAGCCTCGAAGGCATCTATAAGTGAAAATCCTACGGCTGAGGCAGCGTCCATAGCTCCTTCCAGACATGTAGATCCACTTGTCCTTCCTTCAACGTTCTACTGTTGCTTAGGCTCTGCATATTATCACAAATATCAGTGCCACAACCAGTATCCAATACCTTTAAGGTAGAACTTGAAGTAATAACATGAATACCTGAGGAAGTAGTCGCATACATCAACTTCAACTCCTCATCATCTTCCATGAATTTAATGCAATCTCTCTTCCAATGCCCTGTCTCCTTACAGTAGCAGCACTTACCAACGTAAGAGGTATCTGACTCGGGCTCAGAAGACACACGCTTGCCATGATTCAAAATCTGGACAACTTTGCCTTCACCCTTGTCAGCATTAGGTTTATTAAACCTACCCTTCTCATTCATGAGATTATTCAGGGTACTCTTCACGTTTGGCTCAACTGTCTTGAGCATATCATGCAGTTCAGTCAGCGTCTTCGTTAAGCCTTTCTTGATATAGTTCCTTCTGAACTTATCATAGCTTGACGGCAGTGACTGCAGAATGATCTCAGTTGCCAATTCTTGGCTAACTGGATAATCCAGTTTCCTCAGGTTATCAATGTAACCCATCATTTTACTGACATGAGGACTCACTGGATGATCATTTGGTAGCTTGCAGCTAGTGAGAGACTTAACCAACCGGTATCTCTCCACTCTTATCTGCTCCTGAAATTTCAATTTCAGGCTGCTGATCATCTCTATTGGCGACTCCATGTTCTCATATTGCTTCCGCAAGTCTGAGTCCATGGTAGCCAATATCAGACCACGCACATCTACCGCATCATTATAATGCTTATTCCAAGCATCATATACTGCATGAGAAGCATTGGACCCGATCCTCACGGGGAGAGCTCTCTCAAGGACATAGTCCTTTCTCTCCTGTCTGAGAACTAGCCTCAGGTTCCGCGACCAAGTCAAGAAATTTGATCCGTTCAGCTTGTCCATCTCAAGGACAGACCGGATCGAGAAAGTGTTTTGATTGTTTGCGCTAGTCATAACTGAAAATTAAGATAAAAGGATTTTAGTTAATATGTTCAATATGATTAATCTTGTATTATACTTAATATGATTAATCACGCATTATATTCAATAACATAAGTTACCCTCAATAGAATATAATGATTCCAAGATCCACATATAACTAAGATTAAAGTGGGCCACTGGCCATCACCCAACCTTAGCTTATATCGGTAAGCCCTATGTCGGCTAATTATATCTGTGATATAACTCTTGGTTGTGAATCTGGGCCCGAGGCCCAATCCACTCTGATGTCTCAAGGCCCGGGACTCCCGATGGCCTAGTCAAGAAAACCAGACTATACAGTCATGTAATCATTAATGTCTGGGACTCCCAATGACATTTATGTATCACAAACCGTCTTATCCACGCAAAAGCAGACACCCTCACACTGTAAGGCCATGAATACAAATGAATGGGCTTCGACAGCTGACATAGCCTGGACAAGACATCCAACGCTTGATATTATTTGAGGTTCGTAGGTTTATTAAAATTTCATCCCAAAATAGAAGATTACTATTTTGGGAAACTTTCCATTTTGGAAACCTACTAATTTTGGAAACTTTCTAAAATTGGAAACTTTCTAAAACCGGAAACTTTCTAACTTTAGAAATTTCTTAAAATCCAAAACATGCAAATCTAGAAACTTCTATTTTAAGAAACTTTCTAATTTCAAAATTTCGGAAACTTTAATTTAAAATCGATTTATATAATTAATTTATAAAAAAAATTTTTAAATTAATCTGATGAAAAAGACTCAAATAATTGGCCCAATTGTTTTAACTTCTTGGCCCGAGGCCCAAGAATTGGTCTATGTCCAAGACATAACCCAATTGTCCAATTAAATGACATAACCGGTCTGGTTCATTAAAATTGGTCTAACCAAAATTAATTACTACGATGACCACAATTGTCAACCGGTTATTTACTAAACCGGATTTTCTCAATTTATTTGGTCCAACCAAATCAAATTAGAAAATCCTGGTTTAGGCACAAAATCCAATTTTCGACTTTGGATTTCTTATCCCGGTTTAACCAGAACTTAATAAAATTATTAAATCTGTTTATTAAACCGCGACGTTTTTGATTTTAATCAAGTTTTAAACCGAACCGAACCGAATTGGTCACAAACCGATCACGGTTGTGACCTAGCTCCATGCTTCCGCATCACGCAACGATCATGGTCGGATTGGACTCGATCCGAGATCGGCCCAACTCACGATCACGATCGAGGCTTGGATGATCGCGGGACGGGACGGAACATCGGCCAGCCGCACGAACGGGACGGGACGCGATCCGTGATCGGTCCATCTCGATCACGCGATGATGCTCGGTCGATTGCAGGACGGGACGGGACATGACGGGCCGAGAGCGGGACGTGCGATCGGGACTGGACGTGATCCATGCGATCGCGTTCGTGCAATCCATGCGATCGGACCATCCTACGCGATCGGACGAGACGCGTACGGCTTCGATCCATACGATCGTTTGTGCCGTGCCGTCGATCGTGTTGATGACACAAACCTGATCCAAGATCGGTTTGTTCGTCAAAACGATCCGGACGTGTGATCCGAAACTGATCAACACTCCGACGCATACCAATTCATATAGATTGGCTTGCGATTTTCATTAGTTTGTTTAGGTTTCAATTCTTGTTGCTTAAGTGATTTCTCTTATCAGTAGTTGATTCAAAACACCTTTTAAACAAGAAAAACAATCCTAAACATGAATCTAAATAAGAAAAACCAGAACCAATAGCTCTGATACCACTGAAGGAATGTTTAGGTTGTTAATCCAGATTCAATTCTCAGATTCAACAGTTCCTAAACATGCGGATCTAGGTTCTCTTGAATAGAAACATTATGATCTCACCTTATACCTGTTTATGCAGCGGAAAGAGAAGGTATATCAGAGATCAGAGAGCCACCAAGTGATAACTCCTCCAGAGGTTCACACACGCACACCAAGCAGGAAGAGAGGCTGCTAGACCAAGGGAGAGGAGGCGCAGGAAGAGAGAGAGTTCGCGGCTGGGGGGCTAGGGTTTTTTTTTTAGAGAAAGAGATTTGGGTTTTAGTTTATAAAACCCTTCTCTTTCCCTTTTGGGCTTTTGGGCCCAAATTCCAATCTGATTAAATCCCTTGGATTTAATCAGACCCATTAATCTCTCTCTAAGTACGACAAATGCCTGGCACTTTTACCGTACTTCTGCTAAGCCGTTCCTACACATTTTCCTGTTAGCTTAGGCGTGTGACCCATATGGGATCATATAATAAAGGCAATAAGTCCAAGACTTATAGATCATGAGCGGACTCTAGCAAGCCATCATGACCCCCAGTATTATATGACTTATGTCTGATCATTGACATACTCTTACTTTCTAGAGACAGTACCGAGATTACTGGACACAATTCCAACATGTGAAAGTGTTTCACAATTCACTCCTCCTGAATCGGACTTTATTAGATATGGTTCGATCAATGATGAGTCACTTAGATCTTCCATTATCCTTCTAAGAATACGCTCTAGAAATGTCTGTGTTTACATTAAATAGGGTTCTATCAAAATCAGTTACAGAGATATGATATATCATGGTTTTTACCCATTTTATACCATGATATAGATGTGTTTTTAGTGTCTTTTGTGTTCGTTTAGAGTCTTTTACAGGTTTAATCAGGTTTGGAGCTAATTGGAGATATTTGGAGCATTTTGGGACTTTTGGGACGTTTTGGCCGAGAGCTTAACTCACTGTTCGATTTATTGATCAAGCATCGACCGACAAACCTTGTGCATCGGTCGACACACTAGCGAGATGGGCCGTACGCGTCGGTTTAACAAGTTATGAAGATTTGCAAAGAGGCCCAGAATAGTTTCAGTATTTACACAGAAGCCCCAGCTGAGATTAGACCTATATGATTAAGTTTTTGGTGTTTAATTTACTAAGGCTTTCATAATTAAGAGCAGAGGATTTTTAGAGCTTTTGGCGCTGATCTGAACCTTTACTTCATCTGTATTTGGAGAAGATTTCGAACCCCTTTTATTCTTTATCTTCTATGCAATTTATTCATCATATGATTATGTTTTCATTATCTATGTCTGAGTAGATTCCTTGTTAGGTTTAGGGTTTCTCACATAGGATTTCATGACTTGCTAGACTTGTTTAAATCAGTTAAGGATTCATAACTATATCTGTTCTTCAATCTAATTGTGCTTAAAGCTAGTTCTAACCTGATCAATTAGAATCTAGATCTTAGGTTGCTAAATACGTCACGGAAGTGGGGTTTAGGAATCTGAACTGATTAGGTTGAGCAATTAAACTTCTCGCAAACGAAAGTTTGGTTTAGGATAATTGTGAACATATCAAACTTGGGATTAATGCTAGTTTAATCTGTTAGTTCTCGCAAACGAAAGTTTGGTTTGCTGCACTTAGACTTAGAGAATTATCGCAAAGGAATTTGGTTAATTCTATATCTGTGTTTTGAGTTCTATAACTGTGCTTAATTAGATCCTTACTGAATGAACTGTCCGCTTGTCTGATTTCCTGAGAACGCCCTAGACTTAGCGCTTTAAATAACTTGCTTTTACAACCAACAATCTCTGCTTTCTGTTTACTTTCTTGCATTGCTTTTAATTCAATCACATTGCTTTCTTCCTAGTTTAATTTTCTGTTCTGGAGCTATTGAATACGGAGTCCCTGTGGATTCGATACCTATATACTACGACTACTGAACTGTGCACTTGCAGTTAGATATAGGATAAAACCTGACACCTATCAAGTTTTTGGCGCCGTTGCCGGGGACTCTTTGAGTCTTCGATAGCTTAGAACTTAGGGTTTTACTAGGATTTTTCGTTTTCTTTTCGTTTTTATTTTTGTTTTTTCTATATTTGCTGATTTTCTCTGTTTTTCTCTCTGTCGCGGGTACTAATTGTTGGGAATGTCCTGAAATCTACTGTACTATCTCTAGAAAGTATGATAAGTGTCGAGATCAGACATAAGTCATAAATACTGGGTGATCATGATGACTTGCTAGAGTCCGCTCTTGATCTATAAGTTTAAGACTTATTACCAGTATTGTATGATCCCAAAGGGTCACACACCATAGCTAACGGGAAAGTTAAATGGAATTAATACAGTAAGATGCAAGGCATTTACTGTATTTGTACAGAGAATTGGGCCAGACAAAATACAGTTATTTTGTCTGATTTGGGTCTTGGGCCCAAAAGCCTAATAGGCCATTAGTTTAATCACTTGGGCCCATATAAGGAAGAGGACAGGCGCCAATTAATCACTAGTCTGCGATTTTCTTAGGTCTAGCCGTCCTCTCTCTCTCTGTTGATTCCAACTTGGTCTAGCAGCCTGATCCAGTAGCTTGTAAGCGTGTGGATACCTAGGAGGAGCCGGTTATCATCAGCTCTTGCAGATCTCTTCATTCCTTTGATCAATCCGCTGCAATCATAAGGTAATGAATCTGATCTGTTTATGATTCAACTGCGAATCACCTAGATCATAGTTGATTATGTGCTAGGTTGTAACCTGATAATTGAACCTATGAACACACATAATCCTTCAGTGGTATCAGAGCCTAGGTCATTAGGTTTTTGCTTTTTGGATCATACTAGGTTGTTTATTAGTTTGATGAATCGATTTTAATGAATAAAATTGATTGAAACTTTGAAAACCAAGAAATAAGAAAACGATGAGATTGCTTGATGATTAAAGTTGATATCGTTTATTGAATGAATCGTTATCAAAAACAATCGAAAGTTGACTTTTGTCTTATAATTAAGAAACGATTTGTTAAGTTTTGTCAATGTTCAAAATCGTTTTGTCTTTAGTGAATGTCATAATCGATTGTTGACCTTGTTTGAATTGTTAATCATAAGAATCGATTATGTCATGAAACGAATAGGAAAAGGTCAAAATCGTTTCTTGTCTTTAAGTGAAGGTCATGATCGTATGAATCGATCATGTGATTGTATAATTTGAAAAGGTCAAAAACGTTTTGTCTTTAAGTGTGAATGTCGTGATCAATTATTGAATGATTAGCGATCGATGACTTGTTTTTAAGCTAAAGACAAAAAACAATTCAAAGCTTTGATAATTATGGTTTAAGCGGTTAACCCAAATCGCGGTTTGCTGGAAATTATTTAATACAATTGGTATTATTTAGTTTCTGGTTAAACCGGATTTAAATTCAAAAATTGAATTTTAACCTAAACCGAAGGCTGGTCTAAGTTTGATTTGGTTGGACCAAATAATTTAGAGCTGGTCTGGTTTAGTAAATAACCAGTTGGATTTAGTAGTTAATTTGGTCTTGGACCAGAATTAATGAACCGACTCAGTTATGTCAAATTATTGGGCCAATTGGAATTCTGTGGTCTTGGGCCAAGAATTGGGCCTATAATTTGTGACCCAACCGAAAACTTTAATAAAATATTAAATTAGAAATTTCTATTTTTAGCATATTTCTAAATTTAGAAAGTTTCTAAAATAAGTAAGTTTCCCAAAATAGTAATCTTCTATTTTTGGAAAGAAAACCTAAAAATCCTCAAAACCAAAATCAAGCTTGGATGTCTTGCCCAATCTTGTCAGCTACTTAACGCTTATTCAATTACAGATATGGCTTACAGTGTGAGGTGTCTGTTTTTGCGTAAGTAAAGTAGTATATAGTCACTAATTTCATTGGGAGTCCCAGACTTTAGTGATTATTTGGCTGTAAGAGATTGGTTTCCTTGACTGGGCCAACGGGAATCCCGGGCCTTGAGACATCTGGTGAATTGGGCCTTGGGCCCAATCCACAACCGAGAGTTATATGGTTATAACTAGCTGTGTGTATGCTTACCAAGTAAAGCTAATTCTGGGTGACGGCCAGTGGCCCACTTTGGTTTTAGTTGAACATGGGTCTCGGAATCATTGCATTCTTATGAGGTTAAACAAAGAAATTTTGAATGCAATGCGAGTTTTCTTATAAGTTTTTAAGATTACTCTTATATGAACTAAATAACTAAAACTCTATTTATCTCTAAATTTCAGTTATGACTAGCACAAACAATCAAAACACTTTCTCGATCCGGTCTGTCCTTGAGATGGACAAACTGAACAGATCAAATTTCTTGACTTGGTCGCGGAACCTGAGGTTAGTCCTCAGGCAGGAGAGAAAGGACTATGTCCTTGAGAGAGCTCTCCCCGAGAGGATCGGGTCCAATGCCTCTCATGCAGTATATAATGCTTGGAATAAGCATTATAATGATGCGGTAGATGTGCGTGGTCTGATATTGGCTACCATGGACTCAGATTTGCTGAAGCAATATGAGAACATGGAGTCGCCAATAGAGATGATCAGCAGCCTGAAATTGAAATTTCAGGAGCAGGTAAGAGTGGAGAGATACCAGTTGGTTAAGTCTCTCACTAGCTGCAAGCTACCAAATGATCTTCCAGTAAGTCCTCATGTCAGTAAAATGATGGGTTACATTGATAACCTGAGGAAACTGGATTATCCAGTTAGCCAAGAATTGGCAACTGAGATCATTCTGCAGTCACTGCCGTCAAGCTATGATAAGTTCAGAAGGAACTATATCAAGAAAGGCTTAACGAAGACGCTGACTGAACTGCATGATATGCTCAAGACAGTTGAGCCAAACGTGAAGAGTACCCTGTATAATCTCATAATGGAGAAGGGTAGGTTTACTAAACCTAGTGCTGACAAGGGTGAAGACAAAGTTGTCCAGATTTTGAATCATGGCAAGCCTGTGTCTTCTGAGCCCGAGTCAGATATATCTTACGTTGGTAAGTGCTGCTACTGTAAAGAGGTTGGGCATTGGAAGAGAGATTGCATTAAATTCAGGGAAGATTATGAGGAGTTGAAGTTGATGTATGAGACTACTTCCTCAGGTATTCATGTTATTACTTCAAGTTCTACCTTATAGGTATTGGATACTGGTTGTGGCACTGATATTTGTTATAATATGCAGAGCCTAAGCAACAGTAGAACGTTGAAGGAAGGACAAGTGGAACTGCATGTCTGGAAGGAGCTATGGATGCTGCCTCAGCCGTAGGGTTTTCACTTGTAGATGCCTTTGAGGCTTGGTTTTGTATTAAGTAATTGCTACAATGTACCTGCTTTAAGCAGAGTTGTCTTTCATTTTCTTGTAAGGATTTGAATGTTTTTCATTTTGATAAAAGACAAGTTTTGTTCTTTTGATCTCAATGAAATATTGATTGTAGCACCCTATTCAAGGAATGGGTTTTATATCTTAAACCAAAGGGTGCCTAAATGTAACATAAATACCGAATTGGTTTAAATCTGATGAATTAAACCTGATTTTTCTTGGCGTAAATGTTTTGGTCACATAGAGTAAGTCGGATTCAGAAACCCCATAGTTATGGACTTTTGGGCTCATTTGATCGGATATCTTATGAGACTTGAATTCTGCTTACTGGACCAAAAGACAAAGGGCCCATCTTAGCCGAGCTAGAGAAAAGCCCAAAGACTTATTGGACCTTGAACATACTCATGTATGTGGCCCGATGAGCAGTAATGCCAGAGAAAATTTCCTGTACTTCATTATCTTTACTGATTACTTCAGTGAGTATGACTGTGTTCATTTGATGAGACACGAGTCAGAATTCTTTGAAATGGTCGAAAGAGTTCCAGAATGAGGTATAGAATCTGAGTGACAGAAGTATTGAGACTCTGGATTAGATCACGAGTGAGAATACTTAAGTCATTGATGGTGTGATCATCTGAATGAGTGTGAAGTCGTTTCACAGCTCATTTCTCCTGAAAACCTGGAGATGTTTCTGTGAGAAAGAATCAGATCTTATTAGAAATGATTAAAGATGAGTCACACGAATCTTCCATGATATTCTTTAAGAATAACGCTCTAGAAATATCTAAGTTTACGCTGAAATAGTTCCACCAATATCAGTTGAAAGACACCACATAAATGTGGACTAGAAATGATCCAAATTCGTCTTTACTGAGTATTTGTAGTTGTGCTACTTCGCTGGTTGTCCTAGGGAAACCAAGGCTTGTTACCTTTTACGTCCATTCCGAAAACGAAGTTAGGTTGTTCGGAATTCTGTTTTCTAAAAGGAAAGTTACTTTCCAAGAAGAACAGTGGGAGTAAAAGTATAACTCGAAGAAATTCGAGAAATACAGGAGGCTGCTCAACCTGTTGAGGGAGAGCAGTGGATGGATTTACAGATTTCTGTAGAATCTACACCTGTAGAGCCTGAAGTTCGCAGATCTGAATGAATCCGTCACTAATCCGAGAGTGATTTCTCGTGATTAATTTCCATGATCTGATGATCATTGAAAGTGACGAACCTGCGAAATTCACAGAAGCGAAAGTTAGCCCGGACTCCGAAAAATTATACTGTATGTAAGTTAGCTTCATCGATCCATTCATGGATAGAAGCAAGCATATCGGAGTTGGAATCTTCGATCTGTTGAAGTAGTCAAGGTTTTGACTTGAACAGGAACGAAGTGGAACTGTGCGTTTACTAATAGATAAGTGGGAGCGATGTTGCATTTCTCATAGTGTATGTCGATGACATACTGATTCTCGGAAATAACGTTCCAATGCTACAGTCGGTAAAGGACTGGCTTGGGAGTTGTTTTTATGATTGACATGGGTAAAGCCACGTATGTTCTTGGATTTTGGATCTAAAGATAAAGATCCAAAAGAGCTGATAGGACAAAGTCAGGATTCTTATATTGACAAAGTCCTACACGTTTTCAGCAGTCCAAGAAGGGTTTTATGCCAATGTCACATGGCATTACGTTAAGCAAGAAACAGTGTCCTACGATAACTGCTGAGCTTGAATGCATGGATGAGATTCCATATGCGTCGGCAATTGGATCTATCATGTATGCCATGACACGTACTTGTTTTGATGTTGCTTTAATGTTAAGCAAGACAAGTAAAGACCAGTCAAATCCAGCAAAGTATCACTGGATAGACGTAATGAATATCCTCAAGTATTTGGAAAATACTTAGGATAAGTTCTTGATTTACGGAGAAAGTGAGGTGCTACAAGTCGGTAGAATCTGAAAGGCAAGTTTCCAACAGACAAAGATGATTTCTGGTCACAGTCCGGTTATATCTTGTGTTTGTCTGGCGGTGCAAGGCACTGTTGCTGACTCCATGACTTAAGCTGAACATTTCGCAGCTTGGGTAGCGGCGAAAGAGGTTGTTTGGAAAGAAGAGTTCATCACTGAACTTGATGTAATTCCCAGCATAGTTGAGGCTAGCTGCACATCAGAGGTCCAAACACCTTGAGGGTAGGTATAACCTATTCCGTGAGATAAATGACAGAGGTGTTAAGTAGATTAGCAAGTTTCAACGAATGAGAATGTTGCTAATCTATTAACGAAGCCACTCCTTAGGCCTAAGCACGAGTCGCGGACTGTAGCTGTAGGATAAGTGAAATGAAGATGTAGTCTTAATTTCAGTGGGAGTTTGTAAAGGGCTTTATTTAGTTGTTTTGAAAGGTTCATGTAAACATAATATTTTATGTTTATGAAATTTATGATTTCTGGATTATTTTAACTGTGATATAAATAATCGTTCCAAAAATGATTCATGTCATTATATATGGGCCATCGAAGTACATGAATAGACTTGATCCTGAAACCCCATATTTAACGAAATGACATAAATCATAGTGTCCATAGTCGAAGGTTGTTGAAATTAGAACACCAACAACCACTTGAGACTAGATTTTTTTGAGACTTATGACCAAGTTTCGAGGGGTCATAGATGCGCGGCATCAAAGTCAACACATAGGTATATGTAGGGGAGCATATGACCGGACATGGCCCGCTGATGAGAACTCTACAAGATATTAATATCTGTGTCATGAGAGGTTCTCATATACGACTATAGAGTATAGTCCTTAGACATGAGTTCGCATGCATGTGGCTGCACATGGAGTGATGCGCTTTGATCATTGTCTAACGCTGTTTCGTAACTGGGAGCTATAAGGACCTTGGTTGGGTGTATTATAAAGTGTGTAGTTCATAGTGATGGAACAAGATGGGATTTGTCCCTGCCGTTTAACGGAGGTAATATCTCTAGGCCAATCGGAGACTTGATAGCTGGTAAGAGAGTGGCCACTCCCAAACGGACTTGCCCAAGTCGTTTGCATTGTCAGTATCAAATCTGGTCCGATGAACATGGTCTGGCTATATAAGGATGACACGCATCTTGCCTTATGCCAGATCGAGATATTGAGACAAAAGGATTAAGGAATGTAGGATTCCAGTACAAGTGGGAGATTGTTGGGAATGTCCTGAAATCTACTGTACTATCTCTAGAAAGTATGATAAGTGTCGAGATCAGACATAAATCATAAATACTGGGTGATCATGATGACTTGCTAGAGTCCGCTCTTGATCTATAAGTTTAGGACTTATTACCAGTATTGTATAATCCCAAAGGGTCACACACCATAGCTAACGGGAAAGTTAAATGGAATTAATACAGTAAGATGCAAGGCATTTACTGTATTTGTACAGAGAATTGGGCCAGACAAAATACAGTTATTTTGTCTGATTTGGGTCTTGGGCCCAAAAGCCTAATAGGCCATTAGTTTAATCACTTGGGCCCATATAAGGAAGAGGACAGGCGCCAATTAATCACTAGTCTGCGATTTTCTTAGGTCTAGCCGTCCTCTCTCTCTCTGTTGATTCCAACTTGGTCTAGCAGCCTGATCCAGTAGCTTGTAAGCGTGTGGATACCTAGGAGGAGCCGGTTATCATCAGCTCTTGCAGATCTCTTCATTCCTTTGATCAATCCGCTGCAATCATAAGGTAATGAATCTGATATGTTTATGATTCAACTGCAAATCACCTAGATCCTAGTTGATTATGTGCTAGGTTGTAACCTGATAATTGAACCTATGAACACACATAATCCTTCACTAATATCGCACTGCGTCGATCGTTGCACTCTAGCATCGATCGTCACTAAGCGATTCAGAGATTGAAACGATCGTTGCACTGATAGCATCGATCGTTGCCGGACGATTACAGACAGTTTATGCAGACGCAGAAAACTAGAAGTAATCCGAACTTGGACTTAGTTAATCTCGATCTTGAAGAACTTGGACGTTTAGAAAGAGCCAACAGAAGAGAGAGAAGAGAAAGGATGGTGCTAGAACGTCTGATCTTGATACCAGATGCTGAAGGTACCCTGAGGGACCGAGATAACAACCCGTACAATGCTGCTGGGCATCGGGTTGATACTGAAGGGAATGTCATCCCTGATCCTCCTGAGCAACAGCAACAGGAGCAGAACCAGGGTCAAGGACAAGCCCAAGGTAGAGAGATGGTTGTACATGAGAGGACTTTAGCTGACTACAACAGACCGGATGAGTTTCATAGAAACCGGTCAGCTTTAGTGCTTCCTGCTTTTGAGAGGAATGATTTTGAGATCAAAACCATCTACTACTCGCTGATGAGACAGAATGCGTTTCATGGTTACCCAACGGAGCAGCCTATGGACCACATTGATTCGTTTGAGGACGTAGTCACTGGCATGAAGTATGATGGAGTGTGCCCGGACTATCTGTTCCTTAAGCTCTTTCCGCACAGTCTTGCTGGAGACGCTAGTGCATGGCTGAAGCAGTTAGCGCCTGCTTAGTATACTACTTGGGCAGCTTTAAAGAGTGAGTTCATGCGTCACTTCTATGATGATGCGCGCTCAGACCAGTCCAGACAGGACATACTCACCTTTTCACAAGGAGCTGTGGAGCCTTTAAAGACTGCATGGATGAGATTTAAGCAGTATCAGCGTGACTGCCCACACCATGGATTCACTGAGGTTCAGTTGATTGGCATCTTCTTCAGAGGCATAGATCTTCCATATCAGACTGCGCTGGACAATTCCAGTAATGCTAACTTCAACACCCGGACTCCTACACAAGCTAAGAAGTTGATTGAGAATCTAATAGGCAGCAACAGCTGCAAGACTATGGATGAGAGGAGGAAGAAATCTGGTGGAAGTGTAGAGAATTCTGACATAGCTGATATTAGATCTAGGCTGGACACAGTTTGCAATCTCCTAGCAGGTAAGAAAGCTGTCCATTTTGCCCAAGATGTGGAGGTAATTCAAACTGAGGAGGACACTCAGCAGGAAGATGTGAATTACATAGGAGGTTCTGGATTCCAAGGTAATAGATTTGGTAATCAACAGGGAAGCAGATTCTTCAATGGAGGACAGAAAAGTGCTTTCAACAGCAACTCATCTAATTCTGGACAGACTAGTGGTTTTCAGAAGACCTTTGGACAAGGTACTCAGAGAACCTATGGGTCTTCATCTTATCAGACTCCTCCTGCACCTACAGCTCATGAGAGCAGAATGGAAGCTATGATGGAACAGCTAATGGAGAGTCATACCAAGATTTCTGTGGACTGCAACAAGAAGTTAGATGCTGTCTATGAAGACCTCAATGGGAAGTTTGAGTCCCTGAACACTCACATGAAGCAGTTGGATACTCAGGTAAACCAGATGTCCAGCTCAATAAAGGGAAAAGGGCTAGCAGACACTCATATTAAGGCCTGGTCTGTCTACGTTAATGATGGATCTCACCTAGGTGAAAAATTTGAGCTAAGTACAGCTGAATTGGTGAAGGAAGGAGAAATCCCGGATTTTGGTGAAAAACTCTCGGGTGGAAATTGCAGAGCTGCAACGATCGACACACACCTAGTGTCGATCGATGCACGTCGGGAACAGACAGATTCGCTGAGTGATGATGGTATTGATGCAGACTTGGAGCTTGATAGCTTATTCCCTGGAGTCTCTGAGATCTCTCAACAGGAGATTTATGCGCAGATTGTTAGACAACACCCCTCAGTGTCTGAAGTGATTAGGCAGGAAATTGAAGAGCTTAAGAAGCTAGAGGAGATTGGTGAAGAATTGGAAGAAATTCCAACTTCTGATGATCCACCTTATCATCCATGTGTGCAGAGGTATTTGAACAAGATGCTGCCTCTAGATGAAGAGCTGAGAGACTGGGTGGTTGTAGTTCCTCAGCATATTGGTGATGTTCTGTTAAACAAGATCCCGAAGAAACTGCCTGACCCTGGAGTCTTTGTGCTTGACTGTTCAATCTTTGAGGACAGTTTTAGACGCTCTCTGTGTGACATAGGAGCTGCTGGAAGTTTGATGCCATACTCTGTGGCAGAGAAGCTGGGTATGCTAGATTTTTCTCCCACTAGGACCTCAGTTGTCCTAGCTGATCAGTCTATACGAGTTCCGGAAGGACTCTTAAAGGACATTCCAGTGAGAGTTGGAAATTACTTAGTTCCGACAGACTTCCTTGTGCTGAAGTATGACTGCGATCCGGATGAAGCATTGCTGCTTGGAAGACCATTCTTGGCTACAACAGGAGCTGTGATTGATGTTAGACAGAGTCTAATAGACCTCCACCTGGGAGATGAGCCGCTGCGATATGAGATGGAGAAGCTGCGAAAGCCACTGATAGATGGGCAGACATTCACAATCATAGATGCAGATGATGAGCAGCCGGGTGACATTGTGATTCTAGATCCTGGAGCACATTTTACTCCATCTTTTCTTGGACATGAGCATCCTGCAACAGCCTACTCGCCACCTTGGATGAGGAGACTTGGACAGAGACATAAAAAGTCTTTGTTGGGATCTCCTGGTGCCTGAAAAATCTTGTCCGTCCGGTCAAGCTATTGACCTTAAACAAGCGCTGGGTGGGAGGCAACCCACCATTAGGTACTGGTGTTTTTCTATTTAATTTTTGGTGTTTTTGTTAGGATTTTACGTTTGTTTTTGTTTCTGGTTGCAGGTCTCGGACAGATTCGCAGTGCGTCGATCGACGCACTTCTGTGTCGATCGTCACGACACGATCGTAATCGCATTACAGCGATCGTTGCAGTTCTGAGAAACGATCGACCATAAACGAAAGTCGCCAAGTAACGGTCGATGGACTTACTGCAACGATCGATGCTTAGCGACATAGGTAAACCCGACATAACTCAACAGAACTTTAACAATTTTTCTTTCTTTTTACCGATCCTTCGCTTGACACTACTAGGGACAGTGTGTTTTTCTTTCTGTTTTCTTAAGAGTCAGTCCATTTTTCAAATTTTTTTGTTTTATTGAGTCAAAATTGTTTAAGTAAGAAACTATGATTTTCTGAGAAGATTTACAAGACTTGCAGGAACTTAAGTAACCATTGGGATGAAGTTGCAGGATCTATCTATGACTATTAGAAAACCCCATCACAGATCAACCTACTGGGAACACCCATATCACTTCAGGTATCAGAGGATCCTTTACTGACTTCAATTTAATACTGACTTAGATTTCTCACCTAAGGGCTTGGTATACTCTGTGTCGGATTCCCTGTTAGTTCTGACACAGCCTGTCAACCTATCCTATTTAGTTCCCTTCTCCCCTTCTATAAAGTAAAAAAAAAAATAATAAACTGAGGATGAGTTAGTAACTCCGAAGTGGTCACAGGAGTGGTAGAGATCCCTATTATCTCCTGTGCTATCCATGAAATGTGTCCAAAGTACACCCCATAACGGGAAGAACACTGATAAAAAAAATAAAATGATGCCCAATGTGGGAAAAATCAGTTGTTAAAGAAGGGAAAGAGAAGAAAGGGACTAGAGAAAGATAGTATGGTGGTCTAGAGCTGATAAGGTAAGAATCCATGTGCCCTTTGATCGATACTCCTTAGGTGAGACCGCACTTAAATACTTGCAGAAGCCAGTAGGGAAAATTTGAATGCTTGAATGTGATTGTGGAGTTTACTTAGGACAGTTGCTAAGTGTGGGGGAAGTACATTGTGGTTTTGATATCCTGTGATTGATTCTTTCAGTGGTTTACTAAGGAGAATCTGAGTATTGTAGCTTCTAGGATGAAATGAGTTTCTGAAGAGTTTTCAGACCTCTTCACCAAGCTTTAGTTCTCTGTTTTGCTTGAGGGCAAGCAAAGGCTAAGTGTGGGGGAGTTGATATATCATGGTTTTTACCCATTTTATACCATGATATAGATGTGTTTTTAGTGTCTTTTGTGTTCGTTTAGAGTCTTTTACAGGTTTAATCAGGTTTGGAGCTAATTGGATATATTTGGAGCATTTTGGGACTTTTGGGACGTTTTGGCCGAGAGCTTAACTCACTGTCCGATTTATTGATCAAGCATCGACCGACACACCTTGTGCATCGGTCGACACACTAGCGAGATGGGCCGTACGCGTCGGTTTAACAAGTTATGAAGATTTGCAAAGAGGCCCAGAATAGTTCCAGTATTTACACAGAAGCCCCAGCTGAGATTAGACCTATATAATTAAGTTTTTGGTGTTTAATTTACTAAGGCTTTCATAATTAAGAGCAGAGGATTTTTAGAGATTTTGGGGCTGATCTGAACCTTTACTTCATCTGTATTTGGAGAAGATTTCGAACCCCTTTTATTCTTTATCTTCTATGCAATTTATTCATCATATGATTATGTTTTCATTATCTATGTTTGAGTAGATTCCTTGTTAGGTTTAGGGTTTCTCACATAGGATTTCATGACTTGCTAGACTTGTTTAAATCAGTTAAGGATTCATAACTATATCTGTTCTTCATTCTAATTGTGCTTAAAGCTAGTTCTAACCTGATCAATTAGAATCTAGATCTTAGGTTGCTAAATACGTCACGGAAGTGGGGTTTAGGAATCTGAACTGATTAGGTTGAGCAATTAAACTTCTCGCAAACGAAAGTTTGGTTTAGGATAATTGTGAACATATCAAACTTGGGATTAATGCTAGTTTAATCTGTTAGTTCTCGCAAATGAAAGTTTGGTTTGCTGCACTTAGACTTAGAGAATTATCGCAAAGGAATTTGGTTAATTCTATATCTGTGTTTTGAGTTCTAGAACTGTGCTTAATTAGATCCTTACTGAATGAACTGTCTGCTTGTCTGATTTCCTGAGAACGCCCTAGACTTAGCGCTTTATATAACTTGCTTTCACAACCAACAATCTCTGCTTTCTGTTTACTTTCTTGCATTGCTTTTAATTCAATCACATTGCTTTCTTCCTAGTTTAATTTTCTGTTCTTGAGCTATTGAATACGGAGTCCCTGTGGATTCGATACCTATATACTACGACTACTGAACTGTGCACTTGCAGTTAGATATAGGATAAAACCTGACACCTATCAAGATACCACATGAGATGTGGAATGGAAATGTTTCTGGTTTATCCATCATGGAGATTTGGAGTTGCGAGACTTATACAAAACGTTTAATCTCTGATAAGCTCACACCCAAATCTGATAAGTGCTACTTCATTGGTTGTCCTAACAAAACCAAGGCATGTTACTTTTACAACCAGTTCGAAAAAAAATTGTTTGTTGCTCGGAACAATGTTTTCTTGAGAAAGATTTTCTTTCCAAGAAGAACAGTGGGAGTAAAAGTACAACTCGAAGAAATTCGAAAGTCACAGGAGACTGCTCAACCTGATGAGGAAGAGCAGCAGTTGGATCTACAAAGAGTTGTAGAACCTGCACCTGTGGTGCCTAAAGTTTATAAAGGATCTGGTGAATGTATATTCGATATACATTTAAATGGGAGTTTCTGAAGAAGAGTCGATCGACACAAAAGTTGCATCGATCGACACAGATCGCGAACCAAATATTGATCTTGGTTTATGACTTAATTAACTACGGTTTAAATCTTGGTTAATTAGGTCGTGGTAAAAGTATACATATGAGATATGTGTGCGTGACTTTTACAGAAAACTGAAGCCCGCAGATCCGAATGGATCCGTCACGAACCCGAGAAATGTGGATTTCTCGTAACCAATTGCCGTGATCCATTGATCATTGAAAGTGACGGGCCTGCGAATTTTGAAGAAGCAATGATGGGCCTTGACTCCGAAAGTGGCTGAAAGCCGCTGAATCCGAAATGGGATCCATGTCATTGAACCAAGTATGACTTGGGTTGATTTACCCGATGGTGTAGAAACCATTGTGAGTAAATGAATTTTCAAGAAGAAAAGTTGACATGGATGGTTATATTCAGATGTACAAAGCTAGGTTGATGGTAAAAAGGGTTTCAAGTAAATTCATGGTATTGACTGTGAAGAAACCTAATCCCAGACACCATGATTATGTCCATCCGGATTCCCCTAGCAACCGCCACTCATAATGGTTATGAGATCTGGCAGATGGATGTGAAAACAGTTTTCCTTAATGGAATTCTGAAAAGGATGTGTACCTGACACAACCTGAAGTTTTCATTGATCCTAATGAAGCTAGGAAGATATGCAAGCTTCATCGATCCATTTATGGATTAAAGCAAGCATCTCGGAGTTGGAAATCTTCGTTTTGATGAAGTAGTCAAAAGGTTTGACTTTATCAGAAACGAAGAGGAACCATGTGTTTACAAGAAGACTAGTGGGAGCGCAGTTGCACTTCTAGTATTGTATGTTGAGAACATACAACTTCTCGGAAATGAAGTTCCATTGTTTCAGTCTGTTAAGACTTGATTCGAAAGTTGTTTTTCGATAAAAAATTATGGGAGAAACCGTATACATTCTTGGAATAAGAATCTATAGAGATAGATTGGATAAGCTAATTGGATTGTGTCAAGATACTTATAGTGATAAGGCCTTGCACATGTCCAATATGCAGGATTCCAAAAAGGGCTTCGTGCAAATGACTCTTGGTATTACTCTTAGTAAGACGCAGTGTCTTTCGACACACGCTGAGCAAGGGCGAATGAGGGTCAGGCTACTGCTAAAGGCATTAGATGTCTTAAGATGTGATCTTAATTTTAGTGGGAGTCATTGTTATTAATTTTAGTTATGATATGATGTTCGTATAAACATAATTTGATTATGTTATTGAAATCTGACATCTGTATTATTTAATAATGGTTATTAAATAATAGTCCCAAAGTAATTTATGACATTTTATAGGTCATCAAGTATGTGAGTTGATCATGAAACCCTATAGATAATAAATGACATAAATTATGTTGGTCAATGGTCGAGGTTGTTAAAGTGGGACATTAACAACCGCGTGAGACTAGTATGTGAGGTGACTGATGACTAAGTTTCATGGAGTCATTAATAAGAGTATTAAAGTCAATCACATAGATATGTGTTGGAGAACACAGGATCGGACATGACCCACTGATGAGAACTCTACGGGATAGTTATGTAAGTGTCATGATAGTTTTCATTATGACTATAGAGTATAGTCCTTAGACCTGAGTTCATCATGTTTTCTTACATGTGAATTGGTCCGCTTTAACCTTGTCAAACATCAGCCGTAAATGGTGACTATAAAGGCATTGATTGGGCGTATCATGAAGCGTGTGAAGAGACAGTGATGGAACAATATGGGATTTGTCCCTCCTATATAACAGGAGATAAATATCTCAGGGCCCATCGAAAATTTGATACTGAGAAATGTGTGGCCACACTCAAACGAGGTGATTGTCAGTCGTTTGTCTTGTCAGTATAAATCGGAGTTCGATGAACATGATCTTGGCTAAATAAGGGTGACACAGATCTTGCCTTATGCCAGATCGAGATATAGTGACGAAGGGATTAAAGGAATAGATGATTCCAGTACAAGTGGGAGATTGTTGGGAATGTCCTGAAATCTATTGTACTTGCTCTAAGTGAAAGTCGTAGAGTCGAGATGAGACAATCACATAACACTAGGTAGTCATAACGCTTTGCTAGAAGCCACTTATGATCAATGAGTTGAGAACTCATTGCTAGTGTTATATGATCCTACAGGGTCACACACCTAAGCAAACTGGACGTTAAAGACGAGGTTGATCATTAATGTAATGATCTAGTGAATGCATATTTGATATGCATTCGATATCAATATTCTGGGGCAGTGTCGATCGACACAAAGAGTGTGTCGATCGATGCAACTCGCGGATTACCTGATTAATTCGGTTTAATCGTTGGTTAATTCCGTTATGGTTTAAGTCGACATATATAAGATATAAGGTCGACCTAAACTGTTTTTTAACCGAATACACAGCCACCAGAAAAGAAATAGAAACCTCTTGAGAGATCTGATCTCTAAAGGCACTAGCATCCCTTCTGTTCAGTTTGTGTGCGTGTGGATACCAGTAGAGGCGCAGCATTTGAGGCGCTTTAGATCTGGATTATCTGCAAATATTCCGCTGCTAATCACCAGGTAATACTGAGATCCCAATGATTCAATTACATGAACCCTAGATCCTAGGCTTGGAATTCAGACCAGGATTGCCTAATTGGATTAGGATCTGCTAGAAATTCCTTCACAAAGTTCCTTTCTAGTCTATATATGCTAGACTTTGGGGTGATCCAAAGGAATATAAACTTTTATCATATTCATTTTATTCTACCTTTAGGAACCCAAAAATTCCTAAATCTAGTTGTATTAACCTCACTAGTTCCTCAATACCAATACACGTATGTTTCAAAAAAATTTGGTTACAAAATTTACTTTATAATTCTCATTATACCATTTTGAAGATCATCGATAAATTTTAGTCTTTTAGATGGTTAACTTAGGAGTGCTCCCAAGGAACATAAACTTGTAACACATTCCTCTCATTCTATCTTTCAGAACCCAAAAATACTCAATTTTAGTTGTAATACGGTGACAAAGTTTCTTCAATCCAATATACGTATGTTTAAAGAAGTTTTTGTTACAAATTTGTTTTTATAATTCGCATAGGACCTATTAAAAGATAAAAGTTCCTTTCTAGTCTCTTAAATGGTGGACTTAGGGGTTCTCCCAAGGACACAATTTTGTGCCTACTTCAAGGGTTATTACCCTCACCTAGTTTCCCCAGTCCAATACACGTATTTTCAAGAAGTTCTACTTACAAATTTTTGTTTTGAATTCTCATAGGACCATTTAGAAGATCAAAGTTCCTTTATATTCTTTTAGATAGTTGATTAAGGAGTGCTCCCAATGAATATAAAATTATATCAAATTCTTCTCATTTTATCTTTAAGAACCCACAAATACTTGTTCTAGTTGTATTATGCAATCCAATCTACGTATGTTTCAAAATGTTTTGGTTGCAAAGTTCTGTCTAAAGTTCTCATACAACCTTTTAGAAGATCATAGTTAAATTTTAGTCTTTTAGATGGTTAACTTAGGATTGCTCCCAAAGAACAAAACTTGTAACACATTCTTCTCATTCAATTGACTGGAACCCAAAATACCCAATTTTAGTTGTAATACGATGAAAAAGTTTCTCCAGTCCGATATACATATGTTTAAAGAAGTTTGTTTTATACAAAATTTGTTTTTTTATAATTCCACATAAACTTTTAAAATATCAATGTTCTTTTATAGTCCCTTAGATGGTGGACTTAGGGGTGCTCCCGAGGAACACAATTTTGTATCACATTCTTCTCATTCTACCTTAAGGACCCCACAAATACCTAATTCTAGGGTTATTACCCTCAACTAGTTTCTCCTGACCAATATGTTGAAATTTTAGAGGCATTCATGAGGAAGCTCTGATTATCAAGTTAGGTTCATGAGACAACCATGGGGAAGCTCTGAACCAGAAACATGAAACAAGAACAGAAACAAAGTAAGAAGAATAAAACGATTCTGTTTAAAGAAGAAAAGCAACTAGTTTGGACTTAAATTCAACTCTATTAGAGCTTTGTACTCAAGAGAAGATCTAACCCAATAATCTAGTGTTTAACAGGAGCACTTTAACTTATATGAAAACATATCCAGGAGCTTAACTACTCATCAAGAATGTTTACTCATGAATCTGGACAGAATCAGTAATTAGCTGTGTTATCCATAAAGAAGAAGAGTAAGAGCTGAATCTGTTTATCATACTTGGATTAACTATGAAAGAGTTATCCAAGCATGTAATTAGGTTGCCTGAACAGCCTAAACCGTGGCTCTTACTCAACTACATTGTGTTCTTCATCAGAACTGAAGAATAATGAAGAACAAGAGAGAGAAAGTGATGAAGAACTAGAGGGAGAAACTTAAAATCATGGAAGAGTGTTTTTCTCTCTTTCTTATTATTTTCTAGATTTGTTACATAAGAAGGTCTATATAAAGATTAGACCAAAAGAATAAATTAGAATAAACAATGGAACAAGAAAAGAGGATACTCGTTACGTATCTCTAATGACTCTTTACGTACTGACTATATTTTAAATTCAAATATATAGTCCGATAATATAGCTTGCCGATGTAGCTGACTATATCTTCCTGATATAGTCAGCTACCATATGCCTTGTTTCTTGACATAGCGGACTATACGACTTATATATAGATGAACGCTCCACTTATTTAGATGACAGCTTCTCCATAGAATGGTTCGGTCTTCACAACCAGACTTCACATGCTGTCTTTGTGGATGCTTCTTTAACAATACCAATCTTCTAGATGGCTTCATCTTAGCTTTTACTAAGTGATTGATTCATATTTAGGCTTTTTTGTGCTACACCAAAGCTTCAACAAGGAGAGATTCTCGGTCTTGTCTTCATGACTTCGTCCTCACCTCCTCCTTTCCTGCTACCTCTCTAATACAATATACGTATTTTCAAGTTCTGGTTACAAATTTTTGTTTTGAATTTTCATAGGACCATTTAGAAGATCAAAGTTCCTTTACATTCTTTTAAATGGTTAATTTAGAAGTTCTCCCAAGGAATACTACCCTCACCTAGTTTCTCTAATTCAATCCACGTATGTTACAAGAATTTTTGGTTACATAGTTTTGTTTAGAGTTCTCATATGACCTTTTAGAAGATGAAAGTTCCTTTTTATTCTTTTAGATGGTTGACTTAGGGGTGATATCAAGGAATATAAATTTGTTTCACATGCTTCTCTTTTTAACTTTATTAGCCCACAAATACTTTATTCTAGTTATATAACAGTGACCTAGTTTCTCTAATCCAATACACATATGTTTACAGAAGTTTTGGTTACAAAATTTTATTTATAATTATCATAGGACCTTTTGGAAGATCAAAGTTCCTTTCTAGTCTATATATGCTAGACTTTGGGGTGCTCCCAAGGAATATAAACTTTTATCATATGCATTTTATTCTACCTTTAGGAACCCACAAATTCCTAAATTTAGTTGTATTAACCTCACCTAGTTCCTCAATGCCAATACATGTATGTTTCAAGAAGTTTTGGTTACAATATTTTTTTTTATAATTCTCATTATACCATTTTGAAGGTCATTGATAAATTTTAGTCTTTTAGTTGGTTAACTTAGGAGTGCTCCCAGGGAACATAAACTTATAACACATTCTTCTCATTCTATCTTTTGGAACCCAAAATACCCAATTTTATTTATTATACGGTGACAAAGTTTCTCCAATCCAATATACATATGTTAAAAGAAGTTTTTGTTACAAATTCGTTTTTTATAATTCACATAGGACCTCTTAAAAGATCAAAGCTCCTTTCTAGTCTCTTAGATGGTGGACTTAGGGGTGCACCCAAGGACACAATTTTGTATTACATTCTTCTCATTCTACCTTTAGGAACCCACAAATACATATGTCTAGGGTTATTATCCTCACCTAGTTTCTCCAGTAAGTATACATATTTTTCAAGAAGTTATACTAAAATTTTTGTTTAGAGTTCTCATATGACATTTTAGAAGATCAAAGTTCCTTTATATTCTTTTAGATGGTTGATTTAGGAGTGCTCCCAATGAACATAAACTTATATCACATTCTTCTCATTCTATCTTAAAGAACCCACGAATACTTTTTCTAGTTTTATTACCCTCACCTAGTTTCTCCAATCCAATCCACGTATGTTACAAGAAGTTTTGGTTACAAAGTTTTGTTTAGAGTTCTTAGATGACCTTTTAGAAAATGAAAGTTCCTTTTTATTCTTTTAGATGGTTGACTTATGGTTGCTATCAAGGAATATAAATTTGTTTCACATGCTTCTCACTTTAACTTTATTATCCCACAAATACTTAATTTTAGTTATATAACACTCACCTAGTTTCTCCAATCCAATACACATATGTTTAAAGCAGTTTTGGTTACAAAAATTTATTTATAATTCACATATGACCTTTTGGAAGATCATAGTTCCTTTCATGTCTATATATGCTAGACTATGGGGTGCTACCAAGGAATTTAAACTTTTATCATTTTTATTTTATTCTACCTTTAGGACCCCACAAATTCCTAAATCTAGTTTTATTACCCTCACCTAGTTCCTCAATTACAATACATGTATGTTTCAAAAAAAAAATTGGTTACAAAATTTACTTTATAATTCTCATTATACCTTTTTGAAGATCATCAATAAATTTTAGTCTTTTAGATGGTTAACTTAGGAGTGCTCACAAGGAACATAAACTTGTAACACATTCTTCCCATTCTTTCTTTCCTAACCCAAAATACCCAATTTTAGTTGTTACACGGTGACAAAGTTTCTCGAATCCAATATAAGTATGTTTAAATAAGTTTCTGTTACAAATTGTTTTTTATAATTCCCATATGACCTCTTAAAAGATCAATGTTCCTTCCTAGTCTGTTAGAAGGTGGACTTAAGGGTGCTCCCTAGGACACAATTTTTGTATCACATTCTTCTCATTTTACCTTTAGGAACCCACAAATACCTATTTCAGGGTTATTACCCTCACCTAGTTTCTCCATTTCGATACACATATTTTTTTCATGAAGTTCTACTAACAATTTTTTTTTTTTTGAATTCTATAGGGACCATTTAGAAGATCAAAGTTCCTTTATATTCTTTTATATGGATGATTTAGGAGTGCTCCCAATGAACATAAACATCTATCACATTCTTCTCATTCTATCTTTAAGAACCCACAAATAATTGTTCTAGTTTTAGTACCCTCACCTAGTTTCTCCAATCTAGTCCACATATGTTTCAAAATGTTTTGTTTACAAAGTTTTGTTTAAAGTTTTCATATGACCTTTTAGAAGATCATAGTTAAATTTTAGTCGTTTAGATGGTTAACTTAGGAATGCTCCTAAGGAACATAGATTTGTAACAAATTCTTCTCATTATAACGTCCTAAACTCAAAAATACCCAATTTTAGTTATAATACGGTGAATAAGTTTCTCCAATCCAATATACGTATGTTTAAAGAAGTTATTTTTTACGAAATGTTTTTCATAATTCACATAGGACCTTTTAAAAGATCAATGTCTTTTATAGTCTCTTAGATGGTGGAGTTAGAGGTGCTCCCAAGGAACACAATTTTGTATCACGTTCTTCTCATTCTGCCATTAAGAACCCATAAATACCTACTTCTAAGGTTATTACCCTGAACTAGTTTCTCATGTCCAATACACGTATTTTCAAGTTATGGTCTGTTGGAATTATGTCCAGTAATCTCTGTACTGTCTCTAGAAAGTAAGAGTATGTCAATGATCAGACATAAGTCATATAATACTGGGGGTCATGATGGCTTGCTAGAGTCCGCTCATGATCTATAAATCTTGGATTTATTGCCTTTATTATATGATCCCATATGGGTCACACGCCTAAGCTAACAGGAAAATGTGTAGGAACGGTTTAGCAGAAGTACGGTAAAAGTGCTAGGCATTTACTGTACTTAGAGAGACGAAAGGGCCTGATTAAATCTAAAGGATTTAATCAAACTGAGAATTGGGCCCAAAAGCCCATAAGAACTGGACAAGGGTTTTAATAATAAAACCTGCCCTAGCTCTTATTTTCTGAGCCCCTTTTGCGCCTCCCTCTCTCTCTTTCTGCGCCTCTCTCCTCTTGGTCTAGCAGCCAATTTCCTGTGCGTGCGTGTGTGAGCCTTTGGAGGAGCTATCTCTTGGTGGTTCTGCTGATCTCTGACCCGTACCTCCTCTTTCCGCTGCAAAACAAGGTAACAGGTGAGATCCTTTATGATTCTGCAAGAGAACCTAGATCTGGCATGTTTAGTAGGATCAATTAATCTGATAATTGAACCAGGAAACACTAAACAAATCCTTCAGTGGTATCAGAGCTATTGGTTCTGTTAGGATTTCTTGTTTAGAATCATGTTTAGGTTGTTTAGAAGTGTTTGAATCAATCTATTGATAAGAAAAACACTTAAGAAACAAAGAATTAAAACCTAAACTAATTAAAATCGCATGATCCAATCTATATTGAATTGGTATGCGTCGGAGTGTTGATCACCAAAGGATAACACGTCCGGATCGAGTCGCGTCGTGTCATCCGATCATGGATCGGTATGCGTCGGACCGATCGGCAAGATGGATCGCGAGAGATGGACCGATTGCGTCCTGCTTCTCCCGCGTCCCGAGCCATCTCGCGTCCCGCCTGATCGAGAGCCGAGTGGATCATCCCGATAACTCGACCCGAACACCGTCCCGCTATCGTCCCGATTGGCTGGGTTGCGAGAGATCGACCACGATCGCATGGATCGAACGATCGCATGGATCCCGCGTCCTGCATCTCTCGGCCCAAGCCCGTCCCGTCCCGCTATCGTCTGCGTCCGTGCATCGCGTGGAGCTTGGTCACGACCGTGATCGGTTCGTGACCATTCGGGTCGGTTTTGGTTCGTGGTTCGGTTTAATATAATTAAAACTTAATCGTCACGGTTTAATAATTACAGACTTAATAAAATTTATTAAGTTCTGGTTAAACCGGGATAAGAAATCCAAAGTCGAAAAATTGGATTTAGTGCCTAAACCAGTGGTTTTCTAATTTGATTTGGTTGGACCAAATAAATTGAGAAAATCCGGTTTAGTAAATAACTGGTTGACAATTGTGGTCATCGTAGTAAATAATTTTGGTTAGACCAATTTTAATGAACCAGACCGGTTATGTCATTTAATTGGACAATTGGGTTATGTCTTGGACATAGACAAATTCTAAGGCCTTGGGCCAAGAAGTTAAAACAATTGGACCAATTATTTGAGTCTTTTCTTAAGATTTAATTTAAAAATTTATTTTATAATTAAAATTTAATTTTAAATTAATCAGTTTCCAAAATCTGAAATTAGAAAGTTTCTTAGAATAGAAGTTTCTAGATTTGCATGTTTTGGATATTTAGGAAATTTCTATAGTTAGAAAGTTTCCAATTTTAGGAAGTTTCCAATTTTAGAAAGTTTCCAAAATTAGTAGGTTTCCAAAAATGGAAAGTTTCCAAAATAGTAATCTTCTATTTTGGGAATGAAATTTTAAAATAAACCTACAAACCTCAAATAATATCAAGCGTTGGATGTCTTGTCCAGATTATGTCAGCTGTTGAAGCCCATTCAATCGTACACACGGCCTTACAGTGTGAGGGTGTTTAACTTTTGCGTGGGTAAAACAGTTTGTGATTCATTAATGTCATTGGGAGTCCCAGACATTAGTGATTACATGACTGTATAGTCTGGTTTTCTTGACTAGGCCATCGGGAGTCCCGGGCCTTGAGACATCAGAGTGGATTGGGCCTCGGGCCCAGATTCACAACCAAGAGTTATATCACGGATATAATTAGCCGAGATAGGGCTTACCGATATAAGCTAAGGTTGGGTGACGGCCAGTGGCCCACTTTGATCTTAGTTATATGTGGATCTTGGAATCATTATATTCTATTGAGGGTAACTGATGTTATTGAATATAATGCGAGATTAATCATATTGAACATATTAACTAAAATTCTTTTATCTTAAATTTCAGTTATGACTAGCACAAACAATCAAAACACTTTCTCGATCTGGTCTGTCCTTGAGATGGACAAACTGAACGGATCAAATTTCTTGACTTGGTCGCGGAACCTGAGGCTAGTCCTCAGGCAGGAGAGAAAGGACTATGTCCTTGAGAGAGCTCTCCCCGTGAGGATCGGGTCCAATGCCTCTCATGCAGTATATGATGCTTGGAATAAGCATTATAATGATGCGGTAGATATGCGTGGTCTGATGTTGGCTACCATGGACTCAGATTTACGGAAGCAATATGAAAACATGGAGTCGCCAATAGAGATGATCAGCAGCCTGAAATTGAAATTTCAGGAGCAGGTAAGAGTGGAGAGATACCAGTTGGTTAAGTCTCTCACTAGCTGCAAACTACCAAATGATCATCCAGTAAGTCCTCATATCAGTAAAATGATAGGTTATATTGATAACCTGAGGAAACTGGATTATCCAGTTAGCCAAGAATTGGCAACTGAGATCATTCTGCAGTCACTGCCGTCAAGCTATGATAAGTTCAGAAGGAACTATATCAAGAAAGGCTTAACGAAGACGCTGATTGAACTGCATGATATGCTCAAGACAGTTGAGCCAAACGTGAAGAGTGTTGGAAAGTTCGGTTGATCCTGATTCAATTCTCATATTGATATCAACCTAAACATGCATCAGATCTAGGTGTTCTTATTTAGAAACATTATGATCTCACCTTTTACCTGTTTGTTGCAGCGGAATTGATGAACAGGTCAGAGATCAGGGAGATACACCAAGAGATGAATCCTCCAAAGGCTCACACACGCAATCACAGGAAACTGGCTGCTAGACCGAGCTAAGGGAGGCGCCAGAGAGAGAGAGTTTTTTGCGGCTGGGATTAGGGTTGGGAGAAAGAGACTTTGGCTTTTAGTTTATAAAAGCCTTCTCTTTCTCTTTTGGGCTTTTGGGCCCAAAACACCAATCTGATTAAATCTCATTTAATCAGACCCGTTAATCTTTCTCTCTTAGTACGACAAATGCCTAGCACTTTTGTCGTACTTCTGTTAAGCCGTTCCTACTTTATTTCCTGCTAGCTTAAGCGTGTGACCCATATGGGATCATACAATAAAAGCAATAAGTCCGAGACTTATAGATCATGAGCGGACTCTAGCAAGCCATCATGACCCCCAGTATTGTATGACTTATGTCTGATCACTGACATACTCTTACTTTATAGAGACAGTACAGAGATTGCTGGACACAATTCCAACAATCTCCCACTTGAACTGGAATCTCTGTATTCATAATCCCTTTCGTCTCAATATCTCGATTAGTCATAAGGCAAGATTAGTGTCATCCTTATAAAGCCTAATCTTGTTCATCGGACTCTGATTTGATACTGACAATCCAAACGACTCGGGAAAGTCCGTTTGAGCATGGCCATGCGTTTTCCAGTATTCAAATCTCCGATTGGCCTAGAGATATTCACTCCATTTATATTGGAGGGACAAATCCCATCTTGTTCCATCACTGTAAACTACTTATTTCATGATGTACCCAAACAAGGTCCTTATAACTATCGCAGAATGATAGCGTTAGACAATGATCAAAGTGCATCAGTCCATATGCAGTCACATGCATGCGAACTCAGGTCTAAGGACTATACTCTATAGTCGTAGTAAGAATCTCTTATGACACAGATATAAATATCCTGAAGAGTTCTTATAAGCGGGTCTTGTCCGGTCGTATGTTCCCAACATACACCTATGTACTGACTTTGATGCCGTGCATCTATGACACATTAAGACTTTGTCATAAGTCACGTACCAATCTAGTCTCTCACGGTTGTTGTTGTTCCAATTTCAACAACCTTCGACTAGGGACAGGATGATATAAAACATCTATCAAATATAGGGTCTCATGATCAAGCTAAATGACTTTGATGACTCAAGATCAAGTCATTTACTTCGATGACCTATAAAATGGTTTATATCATTTTGGAACGATTATTTCATCACAGTTAAAATAATCTTGAAATAATAATTTCATTAAACATAAAATAATGTTTTACAAGAACATATCAAATAACTAAAATAAAGCTCTCAAAACTCCCACTCAAATTTAGATTACATTTCAATGTTTCTAATGCCTACAGCTTCAGTCAGTAACTCGAGCTTAGGCCTTGGGAGTGGCTTTGTCAACGGATCAGCGACATTATCATCTGTCGGAACTCGGCTGATCTTGACTTCCTTTCTATTAACGATGTCACGTATCAAGTGAAATCTTCTTTGAACATGCTTGGATTTCTGGTGTGATCTTGGTTCCTTTGCCTGAGCTATAGCACCATTGTTGTCACAAAACAGTGCCAGAGGCTCAGCCGCATCTGGTATCACACCTAGTTCCATAATGAACTTTCGTATCCAAACAGCTTCCTTCGCTGCTTCTGAGGCGGCGATATATTCAGCTTCTGTAGTGGAATCGGCAACGGTGTCTTGCTTGGAGCTTCTCCAACTTACTGCACCGCCATTCAGACAAAAGATATAACCGGACTGTGACCGGAAATCATCTATGTCTGTCTGGAAACTTGCGTCCGTGAATCCACTGACTTTAAGCACATCACTTCCACCGTACACTAAGAACTTATCCTTAGTATGTCTTAGATACTTCAAGATATTCTTTACGGCAATCCAATGGTTTTCACCTGGATTTGACTGGTATCTACTCGTCATGCTCAATGCATAAGCAACATCAGGACGAGTACAGATCATGGCATACATGACAGATCCTATTGCAGATGCATAAGGAATATTCTTCATGCGCTCAAGCTCAGCAGCCGACGTAGGGCTCTGCTTCTTGCTTAGCGTTGTGCCATGTACCATTGGCGTGAAGCCCTTCTTGGAATCTTTCATGCTGAATCTTTGTAGGACTTTGTCAATGTATGAGTCTTGACACAAGCCTATCAGCCTCTTAGGTCTATCCCGATAGATCCTAATTCCAAGAACGTATGCGGCTTCACCCATGTCTTTCATGGAAAAACAACTTCCAAGCCAGTCCTTTACAGACTTTAGCATTGGAACGTCGTTTCCGAGAAGCAGTATGTCATCAACATACAGAATAAGAAAAACGATTTTGCTCCCACTAGTTTTCTTATACACGCATTGTTCTTCTTCGTTTCTGATAAAGTCAAATTGCTTGATTGCTTCATCAAAACGAAGATTCCAGCTCCTCGATGCTTGCTTCAATCCATAAATGGATTTATGAAGCTTGCATACTTTCCCAGCATTCTTTGGATCTATGTAACCGTCAGGTTGTGTCATGTACACATCCTCTTCCAGAATTCCATTCAGGAAGGCGGTTTTCACGTCCCTCTGCCAAATTTCATAATCATGAAAAGCTGCAGTTGCTAGTAGAATCCGAATAGATTTCATCATAGCCACTGGTGAATAGGTTTCATCGTAATCCACACCGTGAACTTGTCTGAAACCTTTTGCCACCAACCTGGCTTTATAAATCTGGACATTTCCATCCACGTCAATCTTCTTCTTGAAGATCCATTTGCACTCGATGGCTTTTACACCAGCAGGCAAATCAACCAACCAAAAGACTTGATTGACTGACATGGAGTCCATTTCGGAATCAGTGGCCTGGCGCCACTTTGAGGAATCTGGGCCCATCATGGCTTGATTGAAGTTCGATGGTTCATCACCATCAATGATCAGAAGATCATGACAGTCAGTCACGAGGAATCCTTGATATCTCTCGGGTTCGTGACGGATCCTCCCGGATCTTCGAACTTCAGGTACTACAGGTTCAGGCTCTACAATTTCTTGTAGATCCTCCTGCTGCTCTTCCTCATTAGGTTGAGCAGTATCCTGTTCATCTTGAATTTCTTCAAGCAGTACCTTACTCCCACTGTCTTTCTTAGAGAGAAACTCTCTCTCAAGAAAGTTACAATCCCGGGCAACAAAGATCTTGTTCTCGGAACGTAGATAGAAGTAATAAGCCTTGGTTTCCCGTGGATAACCAATGAAGTAGCATTTATCAGATTTTGGTGTAAGCTTATCTGAGATTAATCTCTTAACATAGGCTTCACAACCCCAAATTCTTAGATAAGACAGCACTGGAGCTTCTCCAGTCCATAATTCATATGGTGTCTTTGCTACTGCTTTTGATGGCGCTCTGTTTAGTGTGAACACTGCTGTTAGCAGAGCATATCCCCAAAGGGATATTGGAAGGTCTGTGTGACTCATCATAGATCGAACCATATCCAATAAGGTCCGATTTCTCCTCTCAGACACACCATTCCATTGAGGTGTTCCAGGAGGAGTGAGTTGGGATACGATCCCACACTCTCTCAGATGATCACTGAATTCCTGGCTTAAGTATTCTCCTCCTCGGTCGGACCGAAGAGCCTTAATGCTTTTGCCAAGTTGGTTCTGTACTTCATTTTGGAATTCTCTGAACTTCTCAAAAGATTCAGACTTATGTTTCATTAAATAAACATATCCATACCTACTGAAATCATCAGTGAAGGTAATGAAGTACTGATAGTTTCCTCTTGCATTTGTGGACATTGGGCCACACACATCAGTGTGTATCAGGCCCAATAAGTCACTGGCCCTCTCGTTAGGTTTATTAAAGGGGGCTCGTGTCATTTTGCCCATCATGCAGGATTCGCATTTCTCACATGACTCAAAGTCAAATGAGCCAAGAAGTCCATTCGAATGGAGCCTCTTGATGCGTTTCTCGCTGATGTGCCCTAAACGACAATGCCATAGAAACGTTTGGTTCTCCTCATTAGGTTTGAACCGTTTGGTATTAATGTTATAAATTGGCGCGGATTGATCGAGTATGTAAAGCCCATTCGAAAGAGGGGCAGAACCATAGAACAAATTGTTGCGATTGAAGGAACATAATTTATTCTTAACTGAAAAATCATAACCTTCCAAATCCAACAAAGAAATTGAAATAATATTTCTGCTTATAGCAGGTACAAAATAACAATTATTGAGTTCTAAAATCAATCCCGAAGGTAAAGACAACAAGTATGTTCCTACAGCTAGTGCTGGAACTTTCGCTCCATTCCCAACTCGTAGCTCTACTTGTCCTTGCTTCAGTCTTCTACTGTTGCTGAGTGCCTGCATATTAGTACAAATATGAGCCCCACAACCAGTATCCATAACCCATGAGGTATTATCAGAAGTAGTTGTATTAACTTCTATAACAAAAATACCTGTCGAAGAAGTCTCGAGAGTCTTCTTCTTCAATTCCTTTAGACCTTCTTGGAATTTCTTACATTCTCTCCTCCAATGCCCTGGTTCTTTACAGAACCTGCATATGTCAGTTGGCCCAGCCTTGGACTTGGGCTTGGGCTTTGGCGTGTCCTTGTCCTCGACATGGACAGCCTTGGCCTTTCCCTTATCCTTAGCAGAGGATTTCTTAAAGCCCTTGCCCTTTTGCACCATAAGCACACTGGGGTCCTTGGCAGTTTTCCTCAAATTGGGCTCTGCAGTCTTGAGCATTCCGTGAAGCTCAGGTAACGTCTTACTCAAGCCATGCATGTTAAAGTTCAGAATGAACTGATCATAGCTTGCAGGTAAAGACTGCAGAATGATGTCGCAGGCAAGTTCCTGGCTGATTGGGCAGTCGAGTTTCTGAAGATGATCGAGATAACCCATCATCTTCAAGACATGAGGACTCACTGCCGCATTCGCAGCCAACTTACAGTCCAAGAGGCTCTTAACTGTCTGGAACCTCTCAGTCCTAGCCTGCTCCTGAAAAAGCGATTTCAGGCTTGCCATTATCTCGATGGGTGACAATACACTCTCGAACTGCTTCTGCAGCTCAGCAGTCATTGTCACCAACATCAGGCAATAGACATCATTTTCATCTGACGAATGCTTTTCCCAAGCATTATGCACAGTCCTGGCGGCATTGGCAGGAGGCCTCTCGGGGAGAGGATCACGAAGGACATAATCCTTCTTCTTCTCCCAGACATGTAATCATTAATGTCTGGGACTCCCAATGACATTTATGAATCACAAACCGTCTTACCCACGCAAAAGCAGACATCCTCACACTGTAAGGCCATGAATGCAATTGAATGGGTTTTGACAGCTGACATAGTCTGGACAAGACATCCAACGCTTGATATTATTTGAGGTTCGTAGGTTTATTAAAATTATTCCCAAAATAGAAGATTACTATTTCGGGAAACTTTCTATTTATGGAAACCTACTATTTTTGGAAACTTTCTAAAATAGGAAACTTTCTAAAACCGGAAACTTTCTAACTTTAGAAATTTCTTTAAAATCCAAAACCCGCAAATTCAGAAAATTCTATTTTAAGAAACTTTCTAATTTCAAAATTTCGGAAACTTTAATTTAAAATGACTTTATAATTTTATAAAATAGATTTTAAATTATTCTGAAGAAAGACTCAATTAACTGGCCCAATTGTTTTAACTTCTTGGCCCGAGGCCCAAGAATTGGTCCATGTCCAAGACATGACCCAATTGTCCAATTAATTGACATAACCGGTCTGGTTCATTAAAACTGGTCTAACCAAGTTTTTAATTACTACGATGACCACAATTGTCAACCGGTTATTTACTAAACCGGAATTTCTCAATTTATTTGGTCCAACCAAATCAAATTAGAAATTCCTGGTTTAGGCACTAAATCCAATATTTCTTTCGAGATTGGATTTCTTATCCTGGTTTAACCAGACTTAATAAACTTATCAAATCTGTTTATTAAACCAGGACGATTTAATTTTAATTAAAAAACTTAAACCGAACCGCCAAAACGAACCGTGACGATCACGTCAGCCCTAGCTTCGCGACCATTGTCCAGCCGCAAGCCGTGCAACGATCCGAGATCGAGACGACGTGCAGCTCCGGACGGGACGCGACAGCCGGGCAGGTTGGGACGCTCGGGTGGGACGGTCGGGACGCACGGTCGCTCCACGATCGCCGAGCGATCGGGACGTGACGCGCGCGACAGCCGGGAAGCGATCGGGACGACGCGATCGACTCGACGCGACGATCGACTGCGATCGGTCGACCGATCCGATCCGATCCATCCGTCCGATCCGCGTCCGACCGGTCCAATCCGACCAACCGGCCATGCCAATCCAATCCGATCGCAAATCTGAGTCATATAGCTCATGTTTTGCGATTTTTCTTGTGTGTTTAGAGTTCAATTATGTTTCTTAACTGTTTTATCTTATCAGTAATTGATTCAAAAACAATTCTAAACAGATTAAACAACCTAAACAATGAATCTAAAACAAGAAACCTAAGAACCAATGGCTCTGATACCACTGTTGGAAAGTTCGGTTGATCCTGATTCAATTCTCATATTGATATCAACCTAAACATGCATCAGATCTAGGTGTTCTTATTTAGAAACATTATGATCTCACCTTTTACCTGTTTGTTGCAGCGGAATTGATGAACAGGTCAGAGATCAGGGAGATACACCAAGAGATGAATCCTCCAAAGGCTCACACACGCAATCACAGGAAACTGGCTGCTAGACCGAGCTAAGGGAGGCGCCAGAGAGAGAGAGTTTTTTGCGGCTGGGATTAGGGTTGGGAGAAAGAGACTTTGGCTTTTAGTTTATAAAAGCCTTTTCTTTCTCTTTTGGGATTTTGGGCCCAAAACACCAATCTGATTAAATCTCATTTAATCAGACCCGTTAATCTTTCTCTCTTAGTACGACAAATGCCTAGCACTTTTGTCGTACTTCTGTTAAGCCGTTCCTACTTTATTTCCTGCTAGCTTAAGCGTGTGACCCATATGGGATCATACAATAAAAGCAATAAGTCCGAGACTTATAGATCATGAGCGGACTCTAGCAAGCCATCATGACCCCCAGTATTGTATGACTTATGTCTGATCACTGACATACTCTTACTTTATAGAGACAGTACAGAGATTGCTGGACACAATTCCAACAAAGAGTACCCAGTATAATCTCATAATAGAGAAGGGTAGGTTTATTAAACCTAGTACTGACAAGGGTGAAGACAAAGTTGTCCAGATTTTGAATCATGGCAAGTGTGTGTCTTCTGAGCCCAAGTCTGATACCTCTTACGTTGGTAAGTGCTGCTACTGTAAAGAGACAGGGCATTGGAAGAGAGATTGCATTAAATTCATGGAAGATGATGAGGAGTTGAAGTTGATGTTTGAGACTACTTCCTCAGGTATTCATGTTATTACTTCAAGTTCTACCTTATAGGTATTGGATACTGGTTGTGGCACTGATATTTGTAATAATATGCAGAGCCTAAGCAACAGTAGAATGTTGAAGGAAGGACAAGTGGATCTACATGTCTGGAAGGAGCTATGGACGCTGCCTCAGTCGTAGGGTTTTCACTTGTAGATGCCTTCGAGGCTTGGTTTTGTATTAAGTAATTGCTACAATGTACCTGTTTTAAGCAGAGTTGTATTTCATTTTCTTGTAAGAATTTGAATGTTTTTCATTTTGATAAAAGACAAGTTTTGTTCTTTTGATCTTAATGAAATATTAATTGTAGCACCCTATTCAAGGAATGGGTTTTATATCTTAAACCAAAGAGTGCCTAAATGTAACATAAATACCGAATTGGTTTAAATCTGATGAATTAAACCTGATTTTTCTTGGCATAAAAGTCTTGGTCACATAGAGTAAGTCGGATTCAGAAATCCCATAGTTATGGACTGTTGGGCTCATTTGATACGATATCTTATGAGACTTGAATTCTGCTTACTGGACCAAAAGGCAAAGGGCCCATCTTAGCCGAGCTAGAGAAAAGCCCAAAGGCTTATTGGACCTTGAACATACTCATGTATGAGGCCCGATGAGCAGTAATGCCAGAGAAAATTTCCTATACTTCATTATCTTTACTGATTACTTCAGTGAGTATGACTGTGTTCATTTGATGAGACACGAGTCAGAATTCTTTGAAATGATCAAAGAGTTCCAGAATGAGGTATAGAATCTGAGTGACTGAAGTATTGAGACTCTGGATTAGATCACGAGTGAGAATACTTAAGTCATTGATGGTGTGATCATCTAAATGAGTGTGAAGTCGTTTCACAGCTCATTTCTCCTGAAAACCTGGAGGTGTTTCTGTGAGAAAGAATCAGATCTTATTAGAAATGATTAAGGATGAGTCACACGAATCTTCCATGATATTCTTTAAGAATAACGCTCTAAAAATATCTAAGTTTACGCAGAAATAGTTCCACGAATATCAGTTGAAAGACACCACGTAAATGTGGATTGGAATCGATCCAAATTCGTCTTTGCTGAGTATTTGTAGTTGTGCTACTTCACTGGTTGTCCTAGGGAAACCAAGGCTTGTTACTTTTACGTCCATTCTGTTTTCTAAGAAGGGAAGTTACTTTCCAAGAAGAACAGTGGGAGTAAAAGTATAACTCGAAGAAATTCGAGAAATACAGGAGGCTGCTCAACCTGTTGAGGGAGAGCAACGGATGGATTTACAGAATTCTGTAGAATCTACACCTGTAGAGCCTGAAGTTCGCAGATATGAATGAATCAGTCACTAATCCGAGAGTGATTTCTCGTCATTAGTTGAACCTGATGATCATTGAAAGTTCGCATGATCTGATGATCATTGAAAGCGATGAATCTGCGAAATTCAAAGAAGCGAAAGTGAGCCCGGACTCCGAAAAATTACATTTTGTGTAAGTTAGCTTCATCGATCCATTCATGGATGGAAGCAAACATATCGGAGTTGGAATCTTCGTTCTGTTGAAGTAGTCAAAGTTTTGACTTGAACAGGAACGAAATGGATCTATGCGTTTACTAATAGATAAGTGGGAGCGATGTTGCATTTCTCATATTGTATGTCGATGACATACTGATTCTCGGAAATAACGTCCCAATGCTGCAGTCGGTAAAGGACTGGTTTGGGAGTTGGTTTTATGATTGACATGGGTAAAGCCACGTAGTTCTTGGATTTTGGATCTAAAGATAGAGATCCAAAAGACTGGTAGGACAAAGTCAGGATTCTTAAATTGACAAAGTCCTACACGTTTTCAGCATTCCAAGAAGGGTTTTATGCCAATGTCACATGGCAATACGTTAAGCAAGAAGCAGTGTCCTACGATATCTGCTGAGCTTGAAAGCATGGATAGGATTCCATATGCGTCGGCAATTGGATCTATCATGAATGCCATGACACGTACTTGTTTTGATGTTGCTTTAATGTTAAACAAGACAAGTAAAGACCAGTCAAATCCAGCAAAGAATCACTGGATTGCCGTAAAGAATATCCTAAAGTATTTGAGAAATACTAAGGATACGTTCTTGATTTACGGAGAAAGTAAGGTGCTACGAGTCGGTAGAGTCTAAAAGGCAAGTTTCCAACGGACAAAGATGATTTCCGGTCACAGTCCGGTTATATCTTGTGTCTATCTGGCGGTGCAAGTCACTGTTGCTGACTCCATGACTTAAGCTGAACATTTCGCAGCTTGGGAAGCGGCGAAAGAGGTTGTTTGGAAAGAAGAGTTCGTCACTGAACTTGATGTGATTCCCAGCATAGATGAGACTAGCTGCACATCAGAGGTCCAAACACCTTGAGGGTAGGTATAACCTATTCCGTGAGATAAATGAAAGAGATGTTAAGTAGATCAGCAAGTTTCAACGAATGAGAACGTTGCCAATATATTAACGAAGCCACTCCTTAGGCCTAAGCACGAGTCGCGGACTATTGCTGTAGGATAAGTGAAATTAAGATGTAGTCTTAATTTCAGTGGGAGTTCGAGGGCTTTATTTAGTTATTTGATATGTTCTTGTAAAACATTTGAGATGTTTAATAATAAAATTATTATTTCAGGATTATTTTAACTGTGATGAAATAATCGTTCCAAAATGATATGAACCATTTTATAGGTCATCGAAGTAAGTGACTTGATCTTGAGTCATCAAAGTCATTTAGCTTGATCATGAGACCCTATATTTGATAGATGGCTTATATCATCCTGTCCCTAGTCGAAGGTTGTTGAAATTGGAACACCAACAACCGTGTGAGACTAGATTGGTATGTGACTTATGACAAAGTCTCAGGATGTCATAGATGCACGGCATCAAAGTCAATACATAGGTGTATGTTGGGGTACATACGACCGGACAAGACCCGATTATAAGAACTCTTTAGGATATTTATATCTGTGTCATAAGAGATTCTTACTACGACTATAGAGTATAGTCCTTAGACCTGAGTTCGCATGCATGTGACTGCACATGAACTAATGCGCTTTGATCATTGTCTAATGCTGTCGTTAAGCGATAGTTATAAGGACCTTGATTGGGTGTATTATGAAATGAGTAGTTTACAGTGATGGAACAAGACGGGATTTGTCCCTCCAATATAAATGGAGTGAATATCTCTAGGCCAATCGGAGATTTGAATACTGGAAAATGCATGGCCATGCTCAAACGGACTTTCCCGAGTCGTTTGGATTGTCAGTATCAAATCAGAGTCCGATGAACAAGATTAGGCTTTATAAGGATGACACTAATCTTGCCTTATGACTAATCGAGATATTGAGACAAAAGGATTATGAATACAGAGATTCTAGTTCAAGTGGGAGATTGTTGGAATTATGTCCAGTAATCTCTGTACTGTCTCTAGAAAGTAAGAGTATGTCAATGATCAGACATAAGTCATATAATACTGGGGGTCATGATGGCTTGCTAGAGTCCGCTCATGATCTATAAATCTTGGATTTATTGCCTTTATTATATGATGCCATATGGGTCACACGCCTAAGCTAACAGGAAAATGTGTAGGAACGGTTTAGCAGAAGTACGGTAAAAGTGCTAGGCATTTACTGTACTTAGAGAGACGAAAGGGCCTGATTAAATCTAAAGGATTTAATCAAACTGAGAATTGGGCCCAAAAGCCCATAAGAACTGGACAAGGGTTTTAATAATAAAACCTGCCCTAGCTCTTATTTTCTGAGCCACTTTTGCGCCTCCCTCTCTCTCTTTCTGCGCCTCTCTCCTCTTGGTCTAGCAGCCAATTTCCTGTGCGTGCGTGTGTGAGCCTTTGGAGGAGCTATCTCTTGGTGGTTCTGCTGATCTCTGACCCGTACCTCCTCTTTCCGCTGCAAAACAAGGTAACAGGTGAGATCCTTTATGATTCTGCAAGAGAACCTAGATCTGGCATGTTTAGTAGGATCAATTAATCTGATAATTGAACCAGGAAACACTAAACAAATCCTTCATGGTCACAAATTTTTGTTTTGAATTATGAAAGAACCATTTAGAAGATCAAAGTTCCTTTATATTCTTGTAGATGGTTGATTTATGAGTTCTCCCAAGGAATATAAACTTGTATCACATTTTTTCATTCTATCTTTAAGAACCCACAAATACTTTTTCTAGTTTTATTACCCTCACCTAGTTTCTCCAATCCAATCCATCATCCTTATCATCTTGGAAGAACTTCAAGTCAGTCTCATCTTCCTTTACGATAGACTTCAAGGCATTTGAATGCTCCTTATGGCTTCCTAATGGTTCTTAAGAATGTCCATGCCTTTCTCCTCTCCTTATAAACCTTCAACACAGAGGTTTAAAGGAAACTTGTTAAAGTATATGGAATGGCATTTAGGAACATTAGCCTATGAATGAAACCTTTAAGTTTGAAACGTTTTAGAGAATAGATTGTAAAACGTTTTATATATGCGACACATGATCACAAAAGATACAAATGAAGAACTCAAGTCTGGAAACCTTTTGAGAATAAGTTTTCAAACGTTTTTGACTTTGAAAGGATGAAACATGATCATAATCAAGAGAATGACAAGAGTTTGAACTTCAATAGGTTGCAAAACGTTTTGAGAATTGATTGAAAACGTTTTCAACACTTCAAACACAATCAAACACAATCAAGTCTTTAGGCAATGGTAAATGGAAATGAAATGAGAGGGGTTTAGAAGTAGCTTGATCATAGTCTTTTGAGTTGCAGTTTGGATTTGAACTTGAACTCCCACGCACTCTTGACTTGTCCATGGTTTGAACCATGGCTTAACACCTTGTGCAATCTGTTTTTGCACAACCAAACTTCAAACACAAGATCACAAAACGAGTTGGGCTGATTCATCATGTTACCAGGTTGCATATCCACTAGATCTTCCACCATAGCCATCTCTTTGGGTCTGCTATCTTCATGAATGCCTCTTTGGTCATCCATCTTCAAGAGAGTCCGGATTAAACAAGATTAGGCTTGTCTTATGGTCTTACTCCACTAGTTTAACCACGGTTCTAATACTAACTTAAAGTATATTGCCTTCCCTTCTTGAGAAGCAACAAATAAGGATTTCAGCTAATCCACAACTACATGAGGATCTCAGTTAATCCACAACTATCCATGAGGATTTCAGCTAATCCAAAACTACATGAGGATTTAGGCTAATCCACAACCCAACTTGATCTCACTGGTTTTGTTGGAGACTTCTTCATCTCCTCAACCACACAGCTCCTTTAACTTCAGTATGAACCGCCTTTAGACTGATTCATACTGCTCAAACACTCGCCATTCCACCTGAGAACACCTAAACACAAAACAATACTCAAGCAACACAAGTTTGATCAAGGCTAATGAGCTTGAATTAAGTTCCTGTGCAAGAATAAGATAGTTCTTTAGGAGTGAACTTTAGAGTAATATATAAGTAACCAGAAGTATAATGAAGAATGCAAGTATGGATGTCACACAACTCAAATTAAGAGTGTGTGCATCAGAGAATGAGAGTATGTGATTTTGGAATACAAAAACTCATATTAAGAGCATGTAAACCAAAATCAGAGTATAGGATAATGGGAGAATGGGAGAACGAACCTGAAACACAGAAAATAAAAGTGTTAGAGAATATGTTTCTGGTTCAGGGACTAAGATAGCTTAGTATAACTAAGTAACAAACACATGAGGTTCAGAGACTGAGTTTCTTGCTCAGTTTAACTCATAAACATTTCAATAGTTTAGGGACTGAGTTTGCTCAGTTTGAAACAAGCAACAAGAACCAGCGAAGCAACAAAGAAAGACACAATCATATGCTCTTGTTCTTCTCTGATTTCTTCACAACAACTTGTTAACTCTCCAACAAGAAAGAGCACAAGACTTTTGAAACAGGAACCAGCAACAAACAGGAGCTTGGTCCATAGAAACATTGCGGAAGTAAAAGATTAAACAAGACATAGTTTTTCTCTCTATCTTAAAACGATTTGCAGCCAAGAACTTGCTGCTCTGATACCATGTTAGAATTTCAGAGGCATCCATGAGGAAGCTCTGATCATCTAGTTTGATTCATGATACATTCATAAGAAGTTCTGAACAATAACTCATAACAAGAACATAAACGATTAAAGAAGAACAATAAAACCGGTTCTGCTCATACAAAGAAAACTAGTTTATACTGCAAGAACACCATTAAACTAGATGTATAAAGGAGTCCTTAGCTATATGAAAAACCTTCCAAGAGCTTAACATCTCATCAAGGAGAGTCTACTCATGGAAGAGAATCAGAAATTAGCTAAGAGAACATCCAAGAGAAGATAAAGAACTAACAATGAATGATTCTCTCATCATACTTGGACTAACTGTGGAAGAGTTATCCAAGCATGATGAGAGGCTGCCTTAAGCAGCCATAACCGTGGCTCTTTAGGGTCTACATTGTATATGAACTTGTATATACAATGAAGAGAAAGAGTAGAACTGGTTACAAGAAGAAGAGAGAATGAGATAAGAGTTTCTTGTAACAAATGAGTTCAGAATTGTCTTGGGACTTAGCAAACATTACAATGTTGTGTGAGGCCTTTATATAGGCTTACAATTAGGTTAACATCAGAATAAACAAAGATTACATCTCAGCGATTGATTCATAGGAGGGAAAACCGAGTTTCAGAGGATGTTTCGATCTTCTCCTCTTCATTTCGGTTGTAGTGTGTTCAGACCTTGAAAGTGACTTGTCCTCACTCTTATTCACGTGTTGCAGGTCGGGAGAGAGAGAGAGAACACACTCCCAAAGGGTGTGAGTGACATGTTCAGACATGAGGAGAGAGAGAGAGAACACTCCCAAATGGTGAGAGTGACATGTCTTTGCTTATGCTCAGACCTTAACTCCACATGTGACTTCTGATCTCCTTTTGAACTCAACATGTGACCTTAATAGCTTATCTTCAGACCATAACCAACACATTTCGAACTCCCCTATCCATCATCTTCAGCCTTTACCGAAGAGTGAACGGATGGGCTGCTTCTGCTCATGGGTTTGATCAATTGTCTTCAATGGGCCGAGTCTTCTTCTTTCTTCAAGATTCATCCCAAGGCCTTATCCACACTTAGACATCTTGAACTAAACCCCAGATGTCTTGTTGCTCACTTAATCACAAATTCACTTTCTTGTGAGACACTAAGGCTTCAACTAGGAATGAGGCTCAGCTTTGTCTTCATGACTTCAGCCTCTCCTCTTTCATTTCATCTTCCTCTTTAATACTCCCCCGCAAGCATGGTCGTCGGGACTCCAAAACGACCAAAGGGAGAAGAGGACCAAAGGCCAAGCTTGGAGCTGTGGAACTACCTCATTAAAAACCTCCTTAAGGAAAACCTCTTTGGGATAAAACCTTAACGAGGACTAAAAGAGTATAGCCCACATACTCAAGATGTAACTTGACCTTGGCATATGAACATCTTGAACCACATCTACTCCTTTCCACAACTCTTTCATTCCTTAGAATTCCTTGACTTTACTTCTCTTGATATGAACTTCTTGATCTTGTTGTGTCTTTTGAAATTTTGGAATCCGTAGGGCTCCGGCCTTTAACCCTAACTTCCATCATCCTTCTCATCTTGGAAGAACTCCAAGTCAGCATCATCTTCTTTTAGGATAGACTTCAAGGCATTTGAATGCTCCTTATGGCTTCCTAATGGTCCTTAAGAATGTCCATGCCTTTCTCCTCTCCTTATAAACCTTCAACACAAAGGTTTAAAGGAAACTTGTTAAAGTATATTCAATGGCATTTAGGAACATTAGCCTATGAATGAAACCTTTAAGTTTGAAACGTTTTAGAGAATAGATTGTAAAACGTTTTATATATGAGACACATGATCACAAAAGATACAAATGAAGAACTCAAATCTGGAAACGTTTTGAGAATAAGTTTTAAAACGTTTTTGACTTTGAAAGGATGAAACATGATCATAATAAAGAGAATCACAAGAGTTTGAACTTCAATAGGTTGCAAAACGTTTTGAGAATTGATTGAAAACGTTTTCAACACTTCAAACACAATCAAACACAATCAAGTCTTTAGTCAATGGTAAATGGAAATGAAATGAGAGGGTTTTAGAAGTAGCCTGCTCATAGTCTTTTGAGTTGCGGTTTAGATTTGAACTTGAACTCCCCCGCACTCTTGACTTGTCCATGGTTTGAACCATGACTTCACACCTTTTGCAATCTGTTTTTGCACAACCAATCTTCAAACACAAGATCATAAAATGAGTTGGGCTGATTCATCATGTCACCAGGTTGCATATCCACTGGATCTTCCACCATAGCCATCTCTTTGGGTCTGCTATCTTCATGTATTCCTCTTTGGTCATTCATCTTCAAGACAGTCCGAATTAAACTAGGTTAGGCTTGTCTTGTGGTCTTACTCCACTAGTTGAACCACGGTTCTAATACCAACTTAAACCATATTGCCTTCCCTTCTTGAGAAGCAACAAATGAGGATTTCAGCTAATCCACGACTACATGAGGATCTCAGTTAATCCACAACTATCCATGAGGATTTCAGATAATCCACAACTACATGAGGATTTAGGCAAATCCACAGCCCAACTTGAGCTCATTGGTTTTGTTGGAGACTTCTTCAGCTCCTCAACCACACAGCTCCTTTAACTTCAGTATGAACCGCCTTTAGACTGATCCATACTGCTCAAACACTTGCCATTCCTCCTGAGAACACCTAAACACAAAACAATACTGAAGCAACACAAGTTTGATCAAGGCTAATGAGCTCGAATTAAGTTCCTGTGCAAGAATAAGATAGTTCTTTAGGAGTGAACTTTAGAGTAATATATAAGTAACCAGAAGTATAATGAAGAATGCAAGTATGGAAGTCACACAACTCGGATTAAGAGTGTGTGCATCAGAGAATGAGAGTATGTGATTTTGGAATACAAAAACTCATATTAATAGCATGTAAACCAATATCAGAGTATAGAAGAATGGGAGAATGGGAGAATGAACCTGAAACACAGAATATAAAAGGGTTAGAGAATATGTTTCTGGTTCAGGGACTAAGATAGCTTAGTATAACTCATAAACAAACACATATTTAAGGTTCAGAGACTGAGTTTCTTGCTCAGTTTAACTCATAAACATTTCAATAGTTCAGGGACTGAGTTTGCTCAGTTTGAAACAAGTAACAAGAACCAAAGAAGCAACAAAGAAAGACACAATCATATGCTTTTGTTCTTCTCTGATTTCTTCACAACAACTTGTTAAATCTCCAACAAGAAAGAGCACAAGACTTTAGAAACAGGAACCAACAACAAACAAGAGCTTGGTCCATAGAAACATTGCGGAAGTAAAAGATTAAACAAGACTGAGCTTTTCTCTCTACCTTAAAACGATTTGCAGCCAAGAACTTGCTGCTCTGATACCATGTTAGAATTTCAGAAGCATCCATGAGGAAGCTCTGATCATCTAGTTTGGTTCATGAGACATTCAAAAGAAGCTCTGAACCATAACTCATAACAAGAACATAAACGATTAAAAAAGAACAATGAAACCGGTTCTGCTCATACAAAGACAACTAGTTTATACTTCAAGAACACCATTAAACTAGTTGTATAAAGGAGTCCTTAGCTATATGAAAACACTTCCAAGAGCTTAACATCTCACCAAGGAGAGTCTACTCATAAGCATGGAAGAGAATCAGCAATTAGCTAAGAGAACATCCAAGAGAAGATAAAGAACTAACTATGAATTATTTTTCTCATCATACTTGGACTAACTATGGGAGAGTTATCCAAGCATGATGAGAGGCTGCCTTAAGCAGAAATTGTAGGATCTTGGTGCTGATTAATCACTATTAAACAACCTAGCAAGTTCATAGCCTGGATCTCGAGTTTACTATTCGCTTGAATCTAAAGAGTATCTCGTGTTTACCTCGAGTACAGGCAGCGGAAATATGGTCAGGAACACGAGATTAGGAGCGCCTCAAGTGCTGCGTCTCTACTGGTATCCACACGCACACAAACTGGAACGGACTGGATGCTAGTGCCGTTTAGAGATCGGATCTCACAGAGGGTTTCAGTTTCTTTCTGGTGGCTGTGAATTAGGTTAGGTTACTCTAAAAGTCGACCATATATCACATATATATAGACTTTTACTCGACCTAATTAACCGAGGATCAAACCGTAGTTAATTAAGTCATAAACCAAAATCTTCAATTTGGTTCGCGACCTGTGTCGATCGACACTGACACAACCTCAAAAACTTGTTATCGAATGTATATCATATATACATTCATCAGATCATTACACTAATGATCAACCCCATATTCTTTATCCAGTTTGCTTAGGTGTGTGACCCTGTAGGATCATATAATACTAGCAATGAGTTCTAAACTCATAGATCATAAGTGGCTTATAGCAAAGCATTATGATTACCCAGTATTATATGATTGTCTCATCTTGACAACACAACTATCTCTAGAGTGATTACAAGTGTGATTTCAGGACATTCCCAACAATCTCCCACTTGTACTGGAATCATCTATTCCCATAATCCCTTCGTCTCTATATCTCGATCTGGCATAAGGCAAGATCCGTGTCATCCTTATTAAGCCAAAATCATGTTCATCGAACTCCGATTTATACTGACAAGACAAACGACTGACAATCACCTCGTTTGAGTGTGGCCACACATTTCTCAGTATCAAATCTTCGATGGGCCCTAAGACATTTATCTCCTGTTATATATGAGGGACAAATCCCATCTTGTTCCATCCCTATTCCTTCACACACTTCATGATACGCCCAATCAATGCCTTTATAGTCACCAGTTACGGCTGACGTTTGACAGGGTTAAAGCGGACCAATTCACATGTAAGAAAACATGATGAACTCAGGTCTAAGGACTATACTCTATAGTCATAATGAAAACTCTCATGACACTTATATAACTATCCAGTAGAGTTCTCATTAGTGGGTCATGTCCGATCCTGTGTTCGCTAACACATATCTATGTGATTGACTTTAATACTCTTATTAATGACTCCATGAAACTTAGTCATCAGTCACCTCACATACTAGTCTCACGCGGTTGTTAATGTCCCACTTTAACAACCTTCACTAGGGACTAACATGTTCAGTTGCTCCGCTTGAGTAGTGAGCCCTTTGATCATTGAATTTGTTGGTGAACTGAGGCTTGAGGTGAGGGCTAAGCAGCCATAACTTGTCTTTGAAATACACCTTCTTCTTGAAATGATCACATACACCAGGGATCCTTCTCTCCTCAGGCTTGTATGCGCCCTTGTGTCCAGTAGCAATATCTCCTTTCCTTCCAAACAAGCCAAAGGAACCTTGCTCCTTCTAAATTTGTGCACAAACATCATCCAAGCTTGGAAGTGTCTCTGACCTTAGCCTGTGTTGAATCAGGCTTTTGTAGGATGGATTTAAGGTCAGAAGAAGTGGAAACACCTTATCTTGTTCCCATCTTTCATTTAGAACCAATGGGTCAACTTTGGCTGGTCTTAGCATCTCCAACTCTGCCCACAAGGATCTAAACTTCCCAAAATGTTGCTTGAAATCCATGTCTTCCTGATTGAGGTTGTTGATAACAAGCTTCACTTCAAATATTCTGTTCAGGTTAGACATGTTCCCATAGACCTTCTTTAGAGTGTCCCATAAATCCTTAGAACCTTCACAGTAATAGTAAGCCTCCAATAGGGAAGGCTCAATACAACTTTGGAGAATGGACATAACATTTTGGTCTCCTTGAGTCCAAGCTTCTTCATCTTCAAGAACAACTTCTTCAGCAGCTTTAGCCTCTTCTTCAGCTCCATCTTTGGCTTCACCTTTAGCTTCAGCCTTCATCATCTTCTGTGGAGCCGTGTTACTTAAGACATGCTTCCACAGTCCTCTGCCACCAAGAGCAGCCTTGGCCATTCTAGCCCATACCAAATAGTTGGCTCCTTTAAGAGTCACTGGTATCAACAATCTTGAGTTCTCCATGACTGAATAAGGATGTAGTTTCAAGAGAAGAAGGTTTCAAGAGAGTTTAGGACAAAAGAAAACAGAACCGGCTTGAGAGTTAACTAAGAACAAGAAGAGATTTGAGAGTGTTGCGGAAGTGAGAATAGATATAGGAGCTTTAGAGCTCTGATACCATGTTAGAATTTAGAGTATAAGAGAGATTGGATTAAGAGAGAAGATCTAGAACCGGCTAGGGTTCTTAGAGCAAGAGAGGGTAACCGAGAGAGAGAATAGAGTATGGAATGTTGGAATTATGTCCAGTAATCTCTGTACTGTCTCTAGAAAGTAAGAGTATGTCAATGATCAGACATAAGTCATATAATACTGGGGGTCATGATGGCTTGCTAGAGTCCGCTCATGATCTATAAGTCTTGGACTTATTGCCTTTATTATATGATCCCATATGGGTCACACGCCTAAGCTAACAGGAAACTATGAAGGAACGGTTCAGCAGATGTACGGTAAAAGTGCTAGGCATTTACTGTGCTTGGAGAGATAGAAGGGCCTGATTAAATCCAAAGGATTTAATCAGACTGAGAATTGGGCCCAAAAGCCCAAAAGGAACTAGGCATAAGTTTTATGATTAAAACTTAACCTAGCCACCTTTTTCCCCTAAGCTCTTCTGCGCCTCTCTCTCTCTCTTTCTGCGCCTCCTCCCTCCTTGGTCTAGCAGCCAATTTCCTGAAGTGTGCGTGTGTGAACCTTTGGAGGAGCTGTCTCTTGGCGGTTCTGCTGATCTCTGACTCATACCTCTCCATTCCGCTGCATAACAAGGTATTAGGTGAGATCTTTTATGATTCAGCAAGAGAACCTAGATCCAATCTGTTTAGTAAGAATCAATCAATGAGAAATTGAATCAGGATTATACTAAACAATCCTTCAGTGGTATCAGAGCCATTGGTTCTATTAGGATTTCTTGTTTAGAATCATGTTTAGGTTGTTTAGAAGTGTTTGAATCAATCTATGATAAGAAAACACTTAAGAAACAAAAGAATTAAAAGCTAAACTAGAAATCGCATGATCCGATCTATATGAATCGGTATGCGTCGGAATGATGATCGCCAAAGGATCACCATGTCCGGATCGTGTGACGCACGGTGGACCGATCAGCCGAGTGGATCGCATGGATCGATCGACGATCGCATGGATCGACGGCGATCGCGTCCCGCCTGTCTCGCGTCTCGACCCAAGCCATCCCGTCCCGCGTCCCGTCCCGATCGCGTGGCTTGCGGCTGTCCCGATCGTTGCTCTATCGCGTGAAGCTTGCGTCCGATCGTGACCGGTTCGTGACCTAATGGTTGGTTCGGTTTTGGCTTGTGATGGTTCGGTTTAAGATAATTAAAACTTGATCGTCACGGTTTAATAATTACAGACTCAATAATATTTATTAAGTCTGGTTAAACCGTGATAAGAAATCCAAAGTCGTAAAATTGGATTTAGTGCCTAAACCAGTGGTTTTCTAATTTGATTTGGTTGGACCAAATAAATTGAGAAAATCCGGTTTAGTAAATAACCGGTTGACAATTGTGGTCATCGTAGTAATTAATTTTGGTTAGACCAATTTTAATGAACCAGACCGGTTATGTCATTTAATTGGACAATTGGGTTATGTCTTGGACATTGACAAATTCTTGGGCCATGGGCCAAGAAGTTAAAACAATTGGGCCAGTTATTTGAGTTTTTTCTTCAGATTGAATTTAAAATTTTATTTAATAATTAAAAATTTGATTTTTAAATTAATCAGTTTCCAAAATCTGAAATTAGAAAGTTTCTTAGAATAGAAGTTTCTAGATTTGCATGTTTTGGATTATAGGAAATTTCTATAGTTAGAAAGTTTCCAATTTTAGGAAGTTTCCAATTTTAGAAAGTTTCCAAAAACAGTAGGTTTCCAAAAATGGAAAGTTTCCCAAAATAGTAATCTTCTATTTTGGGATGAAATTTTAAGAAAAACCTACAAACCTCAAAAAATATCAAGCGTTGGATGTCTTGCCCAAATTATGTCAGCTGTTGAAGCCCATTCAATCGTACACACGGCCTTACAGTGTGAGGGTGTCTATCTTTTGCGTGGGTAAGACAGTTTGTGATTCATTGATGTCATTGGGAGTCCCAGACATTAGTGATTACATGACTGTATAGTCTGGTTTTCTTGACTAGGCCATCGGGAGTCCCGGGCCTTGAGACATGAGAGTGGATTGGGCCTCGGGCCCAGATTCACAACCAAGAGTCATATCGCGGATATAATTAGCCGAAATAGGGCTTACCGATATAAGCTAAGGTTGGGTGACGGCCAGTGGCCCACTTTGATCTTAGTTATATGTGGATCTTGGAATCATTATATTCTATTGAGGGTAATTGATGTTATTGAATATAATGCGAGATTAATCAAATTAAATATAATGCGAGATTAATCATATTGAACATATTAACTAAAATTCTTTTATCTTAAATTTCAGTTATGACTAGCACAAACAATCAAAACACTTTCTCGATCCGGTCTGTCCTTGAGATGGACAAGCTGAACGAATCAAATTTCTTGACTTGGTCGCGGAACCTGAGGCTAGTCCTCAGGCAGGAGAGAAAGGACTATGTTCTTGAGAGAGCTCTCCCCGTGAGGATCGGGTCCAATGCCTCCCATGCAGTATATGATGCTTGGAATAAGCATTATAATGATGCGGTAGATGTGCGTGGTCTGATATTGGCTACCATGGACTCAGACTTGCGGGAGCAGTATGAGAACATGGAGTCGCCAATAGAGATGATCAGCAGCCTGAAATTGAAATTTCAGGAGCAGGTAAGAGTGGAGAGATACCAGTTGGTTAAGTCTCTCACTAGCTGCAAGCTACCAAATGATCATCCAGTGAGTCCTCATGTCAGTAAAATGATGGGTTACATTGATAACCTGAGGAAACTGGATTATCCAGTTAGCCAAGAATTGGCAACTGAGATCATTCTGCAGTCACTGCCGTCAAGCTATGATAAGTTCAGAAGGAACTATATCAAGAAAGGCTTAACGAAGACGCTGACTGAACTGCATGATATGCTCAAGACAGTTGAGCCAAACGTGAAGAGTACCCAGTATAATCTCATAATAGAGAAGGGTAGGTTTATTAAACCTAGTGCTGACAAGGGTGAAGACAAAGTTGTCCAGATTTTGAATCATGGCAAGCGTGTGTTTTCTGAACCCGAGACAGATACCTCTTACGTTGGTAAGTGCTGCTACTGTAAAGAGACTGGTCATTGGAAGAGAGATTGCATTAAATTCATGGAAGATGATGAGGAGTTGAAGTTGATGTATGAGACTACTTCCTCAGGTATTCATGTTATTACTTCAAGTTCTACCTTATAGGTATTGGATACTGGTTGTGGCACTGATATTTGTTATAATATGCAGAGCCTAAGCAACAGTAGAATGTTGAAGGAAGGACAAGTGGAACTACGTGTCTGGAAGGAGCTATAGATACTGCCTCAACCGTAGGGTTTTCACTTGTAGATGCCTTCGAGGCTTGGTTTTGTATTAAGTAATTGCTACAATGTACCTGCTTTAAGCAGAGTTGTCTTTCATTTTCTTGTAAGAATTTGAATGTTTTTCATTTTGATAAAAGACAAGTTTTGTTCTTTTGATCTTAATGAAATATTAATTGTAGCACCCTATTCAAGGAATGGGTTTTATATCTTAAACCAAAGAGTGCCTAAATGTAACATAAATACTGAATTGGTTTAAGTCTTGGTCACATAGAGTAAGTCGGATTCAGAAATCCCATAGTTATGGACTATTGGGCTCATTTGATCGGATATCTTATGAGACTTGAATTCTGCTTACTGGACCAAAAGGCAAAGGACCTATCTTAGCCGAGCTAGAGAAAGGCCCAAAGGCTTATTGGACCTTGAACATACTCATGTATGTGGCCCAATGAGCAGTAATGCCAGAGAAAATTTCCTGTACTTCATTGTCTCTACTGATTACTTCAATGAGTATGACTGTGTTCATTTGATGAGACACGAGTCAGAATTCTTTGAAATGGTCGAAAGAGTTCAAGAATGAGGTATAGAATCTGAGTGACTGAAGTATTGAGACTCTGGATAAAGATCACGAGTGAGAATACTTAAGTCATTGATGATGTGATCATCTGAATGAGTATGAAGTCGTTTCACAGCTCATTTCTCCTGAAAACCTGGAGGTGTTTCTGTGAGAAAGAATCAGATCTTATCAGAAATGATTAAAGATGAGTCACACGAATCTTCCATGATATTTTTTAAGAATAACGCTCTAGAAATATCTAAGTTTACGCTGAAATAGTTCTACCAATATCAGTTGAAAGACACCACTTGAATGTGGATTGGAAATGATCCAAATTCGTCTTTACTGAGTATTTGTAGTTGTGCTACTTTGCTGGTTGTCCTAGGGAAACCAAGGCTTGTTACTTTTTACGTCCATTCCGAAAACAATGTTAGGTTGTTCAGAATTCTGTTTTCTAAAAGGAAAGTTGCTTTCCAAGAAGAACAGTGGGAGTAAAAGTATAACTCGAAGAAATTCGAGAAATACAGGAGGCTGCTCAACCTGTTGAGGGAGAGCAGCGGATGGATTTACAGATTTCTGTAGAATCTACACCTGTAGAGCCTGAAGTTCGCAGATCTGAATGAATCCGTCACTAATCCGAGAGTGATTTCTCGTGATTAATTGCCATGATCTGATGATCATTGAAAGTGACGAACCTGCGAAATTCACAGAAGCGAAAGTGAGCCCGGACTCCGAAAAATTACACTGTGTGTAAGTTAGCTTCATCGATCCATTCATGGATAGAAGCAAACATATCGGAGTTGGAATCTTCGTTCTGTTGAAGTAGTCAAGGTTTTGACTTGAACAGGAACGAAGTGGAACTGTGCGTTTGCTAATAGATAAGTGGGAGCGATATTGCATTTCTCATAGTGTATGTCGATGACACACTGATTCTCGGAAATAACGTCCCAATGCTGCAGTCGGTAAAGGACTGGCTTGGGAGTTGGTTTTATGATTGACATGGGTAAAGCCACGTATGTTCTTGGATTTTGGATCTAAAGATAGAGATCCAAAAGAGCTGGTAGGACAATGTTATGATTCTTAAATTGACAAAGTAAGACACGTTTTCAGCAATCCAAGAAGGGTTTTATGCCAATGTCACATGGCATTACTTTAAGCAAGAAACAGTATCCTACGATAACTGCTGAGCTTGAATGCATGGATGAGATTCCATATGCGTCGGCAATTGGATCTATCATGTATGCCATGACACGTACTTGTTTTGATGTTGCTTTAATGTTAAGCAAGACAAGTAAAGACCAGTCAAATCCAGCAAAGAATCACTGGATAGACGTAATGAATATTCTCAAGTATTTGGAAAATACTTAGGATACGTTCTTGATTTACGGAGAAAGTGAGGTGCTACGAGTCGGTAGAGTCTGAAAGGCAAGTTTCCAACGGACAAAGATGATTTCCGGTCACAGTCCGGTTATATCTTGTGTCTATCTGGCGGTGCAAGGCACTGTTGCTGACTCCATGACTTAAGCTGAACATTTCGCAGCTTGGGAAGCGGCGAAAGAGGTTGTTTGGAAAGAAGAGTTCGTCACTGAACTTGATGTGATTCCCAGCATAGATGAGACTAGCTGCACATCAGAGGTCCAAACACCTTGAGGGTAGGTATAACCTATTCCGTGAGATAAATGACAGAGATGTTAAGTAGATCAGCAAGTTTCAACGAATGAGAACGTTGCTAATCTATTAACGAAGCCACTCCTTAGGCATAAGCACGAGTCGCGGACTGTTGCTGTAGGATAAGTGAAATTAAGATGTAGTCTTAATTTCAGTGGGAGTTAGTAAAGGGCTTTATTTAGTTATTGATATGTTCTTGTAAAACATTTTAAGATGTTTAATAAAATTATTTTTATAATTATTTTAACTGTGATGAAATAATCGTTCCAAAGTGATATAAACCATTTTATAGGTCATCGAAGTAAGTGACTTGATCTTGAGTCATCAAAGTCATTTAGCTTGATCATGAGACCCTATATTTGATAGATGGCTTATATCATCGAGTCCCTAGTCGAAGGTTGTTGAAATTGGAACACCAACAACCGCGTGAGACTAGATTGGTATGTGACTTATGACCAAGTTTCATGGTGTCATAGATGCGCGGCATCAAAGTCAGTACATAGGTGTATGTTGGGGTACATACGACCGGACATGACCCGATTATAAGAACTCTTCAGGATATTTATATCTGTGTTATAAGAGATTCTTACTACGACTATAGAGTATAGTCCTTAGACCTGAGTTCGCATGCATGTGACTACACATCAACTGATGCGCTTTGATCATTGTCTAATGCTGTCGTTAAGCGATAGTTATAAGGACCTTGTTTGGGTGTATTATGAAATGAGTAGTTTATAGTGATGGAACAAGACGGGATTTGTCCCTCCAATATAAATGGAGTGAATATCTCTAGGCCAATCGGAGATTTGAATACTGGAAAATGCATGGCCATGCTCAAACGGACTGTCCCGAGTCGTTTGGATTGTCAGTATCAAATCAGAGTCCGATGAACATGATTAGGATTTATAAGGCTGACACTCATCTTGCCTTATTACTAATCGAGATATTGAGACAAAAGGAATATGAATACAGAGATTCCAGTACAAGTGGGAGATTGTTGGAATTATGTCCAGTAATCTATGTACTGTCTCTAGAAAGTAAGAGTATGTCAATGATCAGACATAAGTCATATAATACTGGGGGTCATGATTGCTTGCTAGAGTCCGCTCATGATCTATAAGTCTTGGACTTATTGCCTTTATTATATGATCCCATATGGGTCACACGCCTAAGCTAACAGGAAACTATGAAGGAACGGTTCAGCAGATGTACGGTAAAAGTGCTAGGCATTTACTGTGCTTGGAGAGATAGAAGGGCCTGATTAAATCCAAGGCCCAAAAGCCCAAAAGGAACTAGGCATAAGTTTTATGATTAAAACTTAACCTAGCCACTTTTTTCCCCTAAGCTCTTCTGCGCCTCTCTCTCTCTCTTTCTGCGCCTCCTCCCTCCTTGGTCTAGCAGCCAATTTCCTGAAGTGTGCGTGTGTGAACCTTTGGAGGAGCTGTCTCTTGGCGGTTCTGCTGATCTCTGACTCATACCTCTCCATTCCGCTGCATAACAAGGTATTAGGTGAGATCTTTTATGATTCAGCAAGAGAACCTAGATCCAATCTGTTTAGTAGGAATCAATCAATGAGAAATTGAATCAGGATTATACTAAACAATCCTTCATGGAACTTAGGAAATAATTTCCTTAAGTGTATTCAAATGTTCATAGGTTACAATACATATATAGAAAGACAATCTAGGGTTCTCAACAATTAAACACAATAAAGAAAGAAGAAGAAGACAAGAGTCGTGGTAGAAGTGTGCAACGGCTCCAAGAGTGAGAGCGATAGGTCACTGCTGGTTCTGAGGAGAGAGAAGCGCCTTCTGACCTAGGGATCAGGCCTCCTACTCTTCTGATTTGCTCCAGACAAGTTGGTACTATGTTAGGGACATAAAAAAACCATTTTACATCCGAACTCACATGTTTGTTTCTGTCCCAAGTCCCCAACTTTGCACATACCTAACCAGCTCTTGTTTCTTGTCTGAATACTCTTGGTACTTCTTTATTCTTTAAATCAATACCTTTAGGTTATCCCAACTCTTCTCTTCATAGAAACCCTTTTGACTCCACAAATCTGACATCTCTAGAGACGAATACCCTTCTTGTTTCAGGCACATAGCACTTGTACCATTTTTGATTAGTAGAATAGCCAATGAACATTGCCTTGACACTCTTTGCATCAAGCTTATCTCTTTGCTCTCCTGGTATTAAAACAAAGCACAAACACCCAAACACACGTAAGTGATGAATTAAAGGTTTGGTTTTGTTCAATACCTGATATGGTGAAGCATCTTGAAGAACTTTGGTAGGTGTCCTATTGATTAGATAGCAAGCAGACATCACAACATCAATCAAAAACCGTTTGGGAACATTTGTATGGAACATTGGTGATCTGGCCATCTCCATTAAGTGTTTATTCTTTCTCTCAGCCACACCATTCTGTTAAGGTGTGTATGGGCAGCTTGTTTGGTGAATGGTCCCATGTTTTGCTAGGTGTTGTTTTAATGCATTGCTTGTGTATTCCCCACCATTATCTGATCTTAAATTTTTAATCTTGGCATTGAAATTGTTAGATACATAGTTCTGAAAGTTTGTAAATGCTTCTAACACCCTATCCTTAGTTTGAATCAATGTCAACCAAGTATATTTTGATTTCTCATCAATGAATGTCACAAAATACTTATGGTTCTCTCTAGAAACACATGGAGCAGTCCAAACATAAGAGTGAACAAGATCAAAACAGTTTGCATAAAAGGTTTTAGAGATAGGGAAGACTAATTTGCAATGTTTTCCAAGGATACAAGCTTCACAATCATCATTCTTAATAGAAACAGAAGGTAATATCAAGCCTAAGGCAAGAGAGTGAGGGTGACCAAGTCTAGCATGCCAAACTGAATAATTAACAAAAGTAGAGCTAAAAACAGAAGCATATAATTCAGATGCAAGGTTGGTGTCTTCAAGCATTTATAACTCATCCTTTGTCACACCTTTTCCAAGCAACTTACTTGTCTTAATATCCTGAAAACCACATCATTAAGGCTGAAGATGTCATTGTAATTTAGATCAGTAGCTACTCTCTTAACACTTAACAAGTTGGATGTAAGACTAGGCATGTGGAAAGCTTTAGATTCTCTATCAAACAACTTAACATTAACTATGCCTTTAATTGGAATCCTTTCACCATTTGCAATCTCAACATTACCTAAGGCAGGTTTCACATTCCTAATTAAGTTTCAATCACTAATCATGTGATGTGAAGCTCCTGAATCAACTATCAATGGTTTATGATTGATTAAAGCATGAAAGGAACTACCAATATCATTACCAGAACTCTCCTTGATGGATTTGATGAGGGCATCAAGATCTGACATCCTCACCACATCATTTTGGGGCACAATAACAGGGACAAGAGCAAAGGCTGGTACCATCTCCCTACACTCATTGTTAGGCCGAATTGAGGTAGTACCATGTTCAGTTGCTCCACTTGAGTAGTGAGCCTTTGATCCTTGAATTTGTTGGTGAACGGAGGCTTGAGGTGAGGGTGAAGCATCCAGCACTTGTCTTTGAAATGCCCCTTCTTCTTGCAATGATCACATACACCAGGGATCCTCCTCTCCTCAGGCTTGTATGCGCCCTTGTGTACAGTAGCAATTTCTCCTTTCCTTCCAAACAAGCCAAAGGAACCTTGCTCCTTCTAAATTTGTGCACAAACATCATCCAAGCTTGGAAGTGTCTCTGCCCTTAGCATGTGTTGAATCAGGCTGTTGTAGGATGGATTTAAGGTCAGAAGAAGTGCAAACACCTTATCTTGTTCCCTTCTTTCATTTAGAACCAATGGGTCAACTTTGGCTGGTCTTAGCATCTCCAACTCTGCCCACAAGGATGTTGATAGCAAGCTTCACTTCAAATACTCTGCTCAGGTTAGACATGTTCCCATAGACCTTCTTTAGAGTGTCCCATAACTCCTTAGAACTTTCACAGTAATAGTAAGCCTCCAAAAGGGAAGGCTGAAGAGAAATTTGGAGAATGGACATAACATTTTGGTCTCCTTGAGTCCAAGCTTCTTCATCTTCTACTATCAAGTATAAAAGTAATAGAGAGGTTGAGAGATACAAGGCAAGGCTGGTTGCAAGAGGCTTTACTCAAACCTATGGAAAGGATTATTTGGATACCTTTGCACCAATAGCTAAGCTTCATACAGTCAGGATCATCTTATCTTTGGCAACAAACCTTGATTGGGAGCTTTGGCAAATGGATGTCAAGAATGCATTCCTTCAAGGGGAGATTGAAGATGAGGTATACATGACCCACCTTCTAGTCTTGAGGATATTGTTAAACCAGGGAAGGTGTTAAGACTCAAGAAGGCTATCTATGGACTGAAACAAACCTAGAGCTTGGTACCATAAGCTGAGTTCAACACTTATGCAAAGAGGGTTCAAGAAGTCTGAGGGAGATCACACCTTGTTCACTCTTGAAGATAAGGAAGGTATCATTGTGATCCTTGTGTATGTTGATGACATTATCATATAAGGAAGCAACAAGTCAGGTATACAAGACATTAAGGCTTATCTCAAATCTGTTTTTGATATAAAAGATATTGGTGCTCTAAAGTACTTCCTTGGGATAGAAGTTTGTCGATCTAATGATGGACTCTTCTTATCTCAAAGGAAGTACACACTTTATTTGTTATCTGAAGCAGGAAAACTTGGATCAAAACCGGCTAAGACACCCCTTGAGGAAGGCTACAAAGTCATAAGAGAGGGGGAGTTTGATGACAAACCTTTTGAGAACATTACACAGTATATGAGGATGGTTGGTAAGCTCATTTATCTAACCATAACTAGACCAGACTTATGTTTTGCAGTAAACAAAGTGAGCCAAGATATGCAAGCTCCCAAGATGCATCATTGGAGTATGGTTGAAAGGATACTCAGATACTTAAGTGGTGCTCCTGGTCAAGGCATTTGGATGGGCTGCAATGGAAGCACATAAGTTGTTGGGTATTGTGATGCGGATTGGGGAGGAGATAAAGTGGATAGAAGGTCTACCACAGGATATTGCACATTCATTGGAGGTAACCTAGTCACTTGGAAGTGCAAGAAGCAGAAGATAGTCTCATGCTCAAGTGTTGAAGCTGAATATTGAGCAATGAGGAAGTTAGCAACAGAATTGGCGTGGATTAATATATCATGATATAAGTGTGTTTTAGAGTCATTTGTAGTGTCTATCGAGTCATTTACATGTGTTTATTAGTTACATGCACTTTTGGAGGATTTTTGGAGATATTGGACAAGTTTTGGAGCAAAAGCCGTGTGGAGCTGATTTCACTATCTTTGGACGACCTCTGCAACGATTGATGCATCATTGGCATCGATCGACGCAGCTCCGCGCCAGCACATTAATGAAGACTTTGGAAAATTGTTGTTTTGCCCCATAAAGTTTCAGTATTTACAAGAAGACCCCAAGTCGTGATTAGGCCTTTATAATTAGGTTTTCGGTGTTTAGTTTTAGTTACGCATTAATACTATTAGCTTTTGAGAGAGAGAGACCTAGGGGCTGATCGTTCTTGTACTCTGATAGGTTCTAAGTTTTAATCCCTATTCTCTAACTGCAAGTGCACAGTTCAGTAGTTGTAGTATATAGGGTTATCGAATCCACAGGGACTCTGGTATTCAATAGAACGAAACGGATTAATACTAGGAAGAAAACAATGTGATTGAATTAAAAGCGGTGCGAGAAAGTAAATCAGCAGCAGAGATTAACGGTTGTGAAAGCAAGTAATTAAAAGCGCTAAGTCTAGGGCGTTCTCAGGAAATCAGACAAGCAGACAGTTCATTCAGTAAGGATCTAATTAAGCACAGTTCTAGAACTCAAAACACAGATATAGAATTAACCAAATTCCTTTGCGATAATTCTCTAAGTCTAAGTGCAGCAAACCAAACTTTCGTTTGCGAGAACTAACAGATTAAACTAGCATTAATTCCAGGTTTGATATGTTCACAATTATCCTAAACCAAACTTTCATTTGCGAATAGTTTAATTGCTCAACCTAATTAGTTCAGATTCCTAAACCCCACTTCCGTGACGTATTTAGCAACCTAAGATCTATATTTTAATTGATCAGGTTAGAACTAGCTTTAAGCACAATTAGATTGAAGAACAGATATGGTTATGAATCCTTAACTGAATTTAACAAGTCTAGCAAGTCATGAAATCCTATGTGAGAAACCCTAAACCTAACTAGGAATCTACTCAGACATAGATAATGAAAACATAATCATATGATGAATAAATTGCATAAAAGAATAAGAGTAAAAGGGGTTCGAAATCTTCTCCAAATACAGATGAAGTAAAGGTTCAGATCAGCCCAAAAAGCTCTAAAAATCCCCTGCTCTTAATTATGAAAGCGTACTCTAAAATAAATCTAAAAACTCAATAATATAGGTCTAATCTCGGCCAGGGGCTTCTTTGTAAATATCAGGAACTTCTGGATCAAAGTGAAAATTCTTGACTCTTCATAAACCGCCGAGTTTTGGCCCATCTCGCTGGTGCAACGACCGTTGCAGGTGTGCAACGATCGACGCATTCCTCTGTTTCGGACAGTGAACTCTATCTCTCGGCCAATCACTCCAAAAATCTCCAAAATGCTCCATTATCTCCAATTCAGCTCCAAACCTGATTATACCTGTAAAAGACTCTAAAAGAACACAAAAGACACTAAAACACACTTATATCATGGCCTAAAACTAGTAAAAACCATGATATATCAACTCCCCCACACTTAGCCTTTGCTTGCCCTCAAGCAAAACAGAGAACTAAAGTTTGGTGAAGAGGTTTGAAAACTCTTCAGAAACTCATTTCATCTTAGAAGCTACAATACTCAGATTCCCCTTAGAAACCACTGAAAAAAATCAATCACAGGATATCAAGACCAACATGTACTTCCCCCACACTTAGCAACTGTCCTAAGTAAACTCCACAATCACATTCAAGCATTCAAATTCTCCCTACTGACTTCTGCAAGTATTTAAGTGCGGTCTCACCTAAGGAGTATCGATCAAAGGGCACATGGATTCTTACCTTATCAGCTCTAGACCACCATACTATCTTTCTCTAGTCCCTTTCTTCTCTTTCCCTTCTTTAACAACTGATTTTTCCCCATTGGGTATCATTTTATTTTTTTTATCAGTGTTCTTCCCGTTATGGGGTGTACTTTGGACACATTCCATGAATCACATGAGAGAAAAATAGTGTTTTCTACCATTCCCATGACCACTTCGGAGTTACTAACTCATCCTTAGTTTATTATCTTTTTTTTTTTTACTTTATAGAAGGGGAGAAGGGAACTAAATAGGATAGGTTGACAGGCTGTGTCAGAACTAACAAGGGAATCCGACACAGAGTATACCAAGCCCTTAGGTGAGAAATCTAAGTCAGTATTAAATTGAAGTCAGTAAAAGGATCCTCTGATACCTGAAGTGATGTGGGTGTTCCCAGTAGGTTGATCTGTGATGAGGTTTTCTAATAGTCAGAGATAGATCCTGCAACTTCATCCCAATGGTTACTTAAGTTCCTGCAAGTCTTGTAAATCTTCTCAGAAAATCATAGTTTCTTACTTAAACAATTTTGACTCAATAAAACAAAAATTTTGAAAAACGGACTGACTCTTAAGAAAACAGAAAACAAAAGTCAGTAGCACCTCCCCCACACTTAAGACACACTGTCCCCAGTAGTGTCAAGCGAAGGATCGGTAAAAAGAAAGAAAAATTGTTAAAGTTCTGTTGAGTTCTGTCGGGTTTACCTCTGTCGCTAAGCATCGATCGTTGCACTAAGTGCATCGACCGTTACTTGGCGATTTTCGTGTATGGTCGATCGTTGCTCAGAACTGCAACGATCGCTGCAATGCGATTCCGATCGTGTTGTGACGATCGACACAGAAGTGCGTAGAATCTACACCTGTAGAGATTTACAGAACTGCAACGATCGCTGCAATGCGATTCCGATCGTGTTGCGGATGGATTTACAGATTTCTGTAGAATCTACACCTGTAGAGCCTGAAGTTCGCAGATCTGAATGAATCCGTCACTAATCCGAGAGTGATTTCTCGTGATTAATTGCCATGATCTGATGATCATTGAAAGTGACGAACCTGCGAAATTCACAGAAGCGAAAGTGAGCCCGGACTCCGAAAAATTACACTGTGTGTAAGTTAGCTTCATCGATCCATTCATGGATAGAAGCAAACATATCGGAGTTGGAATCTTCGTTCTGTTGAAGTAGTCAAGGTTTTGACTTGAACAGGAACGAAGTGGAACTGTGCGTTTGCTAATAGATAAGTGGGAGCGATATTGCATTTCTCATAGTGTATGTCGATGACACACTGATTCTCGGAAATAACGTCCCAATGCTGCAGTCGGTAAAGGACTGGCTTGGGAGTTGGTTTTATGATTGACATGGGTAAAGCCACGTATGTTCTTGGATTTTGGATCTAAAGATAGAGATCCAAAAGAGCTGGTAGGACAATGTCATGATTCTTAAATTGACAAAGTAAGACACGTTTTCAGCAATCCAAGAAGGGTTTTATGCCAATGTCACATGGCATTACTTTAAGCAAGAAACAGTATCCTACGATAACTGCTGAGCTTGAATGCATGGATGAGATTCCATATGCGTCGGCAATTGGATCTATCATGTATGCCATGACACGTACTTGTTTTGATGTTGCTTTAATGTTAAGCAAGACAAGTAAAGACCAGACAAATCCAGCAAAGAATCACTGGATAGACGTAATGAATATTCTCAAGTATTTGGAAAATACTTAGGATACGTTCTTGATTTACGGAGAAAGTGAGGTGCTACGAGTCGGTAGAGTCTGAAAGGCAAGTTTCCAACGGACAAAGATGATTTCCGGTCACAGTCCGGTTATATCTTGTGTCTATCTGGCGGTGCAAGGCACTGTTGCTGACTCCATGACTTAAGCTGAACATTTCGCAGCTTGGGAAGCGGCGAAAGAGGTTGTTTGGAAAGAAGAGTTCGTCACTGAACTTGATGTGATTCCCAGCATAGATGAGACTAGCTGCACATCAGAGGTCCAAACACCTTGAGGGTAGGTATAACCTATTCCGTGAGATAAATGACAGAGATGTTAAGTAGATCAGCAAGTTTCAACGAATGAGAACGTTGCTAATCTATTAACGAAGCCACTCCTTAGGCATAAGCACGAGTCGCGGACTGTTGCTGTAGGATAAGTGAAATTAAGATGTAGTCTTAATTTCAGTGGGAGTTAGTAAAGGGCTTTATTTAGTTATTGATATGTTCTTGTAAAACATTTTAAGATGTTTAATAAAATTATTTTTATAATTATTTTAACTGTGATGAAATAATCGTTCCAAAGTGATATAAACCATTTTATAGGTCATCGAAGTAAGTGACTTGATCTTGAGTCATCAAAGTCATTTAGCTTGATCATGAGACCCTATATTTGATAGATGGCTTATATCATCGAGTCCCTAGTCGAAGGTTGTTGAAATTGGAACACCAACAACCGCGTGAGACTAGATTGGTATGTGACTTATGACCAAGTTTCATGGTGTCATAGATGTGCAGCATCAAAGTCAGTACATAGGTGTATGTTGGGGTACATACGACCGGACATGACCCGATTATAAGAACTCTTCAGGATATTTATATCTGTGTTATAAGAGATTCTTACTACGACTATAGAGTATAGTCCTTAGACCTGAGTTCGCATGCATGTGACTACACATCAACTGATGCGCTTTGATCATTGTCTAATGCTGTCGTTAAGCGATAGTTATAAGGACCTTGTTTGGGTGTATTATGAAATGAGTAGTTTATAGTGATGGAACAAGACGGGATTTGTCCCTCCAATATAAATGGAGTGAATATCTCTAGGCCAATCGGAGATTTGAATACTGGAAAATGCATGGCCATGCTCAAACGGACTGTCCCGAGTCGTTTGGATTGTCAGTATCAAATCAGAGTCCGATGAACATGATTAGGATTTATAAGGATGACACTCATCTTGCCTTATTACTAATCGAGATATTGAGACAAAAGGAATATGAATACAGAGATTCCAGTACAAGTGGGAGATTGTTGGAATTATGTCCAGTAATCTCTGTACTGTCTCTAGAAAGTAAGAGTATGTCAATGATCAGACATAAGTCATATAATACCGGGGGTCATGATGGCTTGCTAGAGTCCGCTCATGATCTATAAGTCTTGGACTTATTGCCTTTATTATATGATCCCATATGGGTCACACGCCTAAGCTAACAGGAAACTATGAAGGAACGGTTCAGCAGATGTACGGTAAAAGTGCTAGGCATTTACTGTGCTTGGAGAGATAGAAGGGCCTGATTAAATCCAAGGGATTTAATCAGACTGAGAATTGGGCCCAAAAGCCCAAAAGGAACTAGGCATAAGTTTTATGATTAAAACTTAACCTAGCCACTTTTTTCCCCTAAGCTCTTCTGCGCCTCTCTCTCTCTCTTTCTGCGCCTCCTCCCTCCTTGGTCTAGCAGCCAATTTCCTGAAGTGTGCGTGTGTGAACCTTTGGAGGAGCTGTCTCTTGGCGGTTCTGCTGATCTCTGACTCATACCTCTCCATTCCGCTGCATAACAAGGTATTAGGTGAGATCTTTTATGATTCAGCAAGAGAACCTAGATCCAATCTGTTTAGTAGGAATCAATCAATGAGAAATTGAATCAGGATTATACTAAACAATCCTTCATGGAACTTAGGAAATAATTTCCTTAAGTGTATTCAAATGTTCATAGGTTACAATACATATATAGAAAGACAATCTAGGGTTCTCAACAATTAAACACAATAAAGAAAGAAGAAGAAGACAAGAGTCGTGGTAGAAGTGTGCAACGGCTCCAAGAGTGAGAGCGATAGGTCACTGCTGGTTCTGAGGAGAGAGAAGCGCCTTCTGACCTAGGGATCAGGCCTCCTACTCTTCTGATTTGCTCCAGACAAGTTGGTACTATGTTAGGGACATAAAAAAACCATTTTACATCCGAACTCACATGTTTGTTTCTGTCCCAAGTCCCCAACTTTGCACATACCTAACCAGCTCTTGTTTCTTGTCTGAATACTCTTGGTACTTCTTTATTCTTTAAATCAATACCTTTAGGTTATCCCAACTCTTCTCTTCATAGAAACCCTTTTGACTCCACAAATCTGACATCTCTAGAGACGAATACCCTTCTTGTTTCAGGCACATAGCACTTGTACCATTTTTGATTAGTAGAATAGCCAATGAACATTGCCTTGACACTCTTTGCATCAAGCTTATCTCTTTGCTCTCCTGGTATTAAAACAAAGCACAAACACCCAAACACACGTAAGTGATGAATTAAAGGTTTGGTTTTGTTCAATACCTGATATGGTGAAGCATCTTGAAGAACTTTGGTAGGTGTCCTATTGATTAGATAGCAAGCAGACATCACAACATCAATCAAAAACCGTTTGGGAACATTTGTATGGAACATTGGTGATCTGGCCATCTCCATTAAGTGTTTATTCTTTCTCTCAGCCACACCATTCTGTTAAGGTGTGTATGGGCAGCTTGTTTGGTGAATGGTCCCATGTTTTGCTAGGTGTTGTTTTAATGCATTGCTTGTGTATTCCCCACCATTATCTGATCTTAAATTTTTAATCTTGGCATTGAAATTGTTAGATACATAGTTCTGAAAGTTTGTAAATGCTTCTAACACCCTATCCTTAGTTTGAATCAATGTCAACCAAGTATATTTTGATTTCTCATCAATGAATGTCACAAAATACTTATGGTTCTCTCTAGAAACACATGGAGCAGTCCAAACATAAGAGTGAACAAGATCAAAACAGTTTGCATAAAAGGTTTTAGAGATAGGGAAGACTAATTTGCAATGTTTTCCAAGGATACAAGCTTCACAATCATCATTCTTAATAGAAACAGAAGGTAATATCAAGCCTAAGGCAAGAGAGTGAGGGTGACCAAGTCTAGCATGCCAAACTGAATAATTAACAAAAGTAGAGCTAAAAACAGAAGCATATAATTCAGATGCAAGGTTGGTGTCTTCAAGCATTTATAACTCATCCTTTGTCACACCTTTTCCAAGCAACTTACTTGTCTTAATATCCTGAAAACCACATCATTAAGGCTGAAGATGTCATTGTAATTTAGATCAGTAGCTACTCTCTTAACACTTAACAAGTTGGATGTAAAACTAGGCATGTGGAAAGCTTTAGATTCTCTATCAAACAACTTAACATTAACTATGCCTTTAATTGGAATCCTTTCACCATTTGCAATCTCAACATTACCTAAGGCAGGTTTCACATTCCTAATTAAGTTTCAATCACTAATCATGTGATGTGAAGCTCCTGAATCAACTATCAATGGTTTATGATTGATTAAAGCATGAAAGGAACTACCAATATCATTACCAGAACTCTCCTTGATGGATTTGATGAGGGCATCAAGATCTGACATCCTCACCACATCATTTTGGGGCACAATAACAGGGACAAGAGCAAAGGCTGGTACCATCTCCCTACACTCATTGTTAGGCCGAATTGAGGTAGTACCATGTTCAGTTGCTCCACTTGAGTAGTGAGCCTTTGATCCTTGAATTTGTTGGTGAACGGAGGCTTGAGGTGAGGGTGAAGCATCCAGCACTTGTCTTTGAAATGCCCCTTCTTCTTGCAATGATCACATACACCAGGGATCCTCCTCTCCTCAGGCTTGTATGCGCCCTTGTGTACAGTAGCAATTTCTCCTTTCCTTCCAAACAAGCCAAAGGAACCTTGCTCCTTCTAAATTTGTGCACAAACATCATCCAAGCTTGGAAGTGTCTCTGCCCTTAGCATGTGTTGAATCAGGCTGTTGTAGGATGGATTTAAGGTCAGAAGAAGTGCAAACACCTTATCTTGTTCCCTTCTTTCATTTAGAACCAATGGGTCAACTTTGGCTGGTCTTAGCATCTCCAACTCTGCCCACAAGGATGTTGATAGCAAGCTTCACTTCAAATACTCTGCTCAGGTTAGACATGTTCCCATAGACCTTCTTTAGAGTGTCCCATAACTCCTTAGAACTTTCACAGTAATAGTAAGCCTCCAAAAGGGAAGGCTGAAGAGAAATTTGGAGAATGGACATAACATTTTGGTCTCCTTGAGTCCAAGCTTCTTCATCTTCTACTATCAAGTATAAAAGTAATAGAGAGGTTGAGAGATACAAGGCAAGGCTGGTTGCAAGAGGCTTTACTCAAACCTATGGAAAGGATTATTTGGATACCTTTGCACCAATAGCTAAGCTTCATACAGTCAGGATCATCTTATCTTTGGCAACAAACCTTGATTGGGAGCTTTGGCAAATGGATGTCAAGAATGCATTCCTTCAAGGGGAGATTGAAGATGAGGTATACATGACCCACCTTCTAGTCTTGAGGATATTGTTAAACCAGGGAAGGTGTTAAGACTCAAGAAGGCTATCTATGGACTGAAACAAACCTAGAGCTTGGTACCATAAGCTGAGTTCAACACTTATGCAAAGAGGGTTCAAGAAGTCTGAGGGAGATCACACCTTGTTCACTCTTGAAGATAAGGAAGGTATCATTGTGATCCTTGTGTATGTTGATGACATTATCATATAAGGAAGCAACAAGTCAGGTATACAAGACATTAAGGCTTATCTCAAATCTGTTTTTGATATAAAAGATATTGGTGCTCTAAAGTACTTCCTTGGGATAGAAGTTTGTCGATCTAATGATGGACTCTTCTTATCTCAAAGGAAGTACACACTTTATTTGTTATCTGAAGCAGGAAAACTTGGATCAAAACCGGCTAAGACACCCCTTGAGGAAGGCTACAAAGTCATAAGAGAGGGGGAGTTTGATGACAAACCTTTTGAGAACATTACACAGTATATGAGGATGGTTGGTAAGCTCATTTATCTAACCATAACTAGACCAGACTTATGTTTTGCAGTAAACAAAGTGAGCCAAGATATGCAAGCTCCCAAGATGCATCATTGGAGTATGGTTGAAAGGATACTCAGATACTTAAGTGGTGCTCCTGGTCAAGGCATTTGGATGGGCTGCAATGGAAGCACATAAGTTGTTGGGTATTGTGATGCGGATTGGGCAGGAGATAAAGTGGATAGAAGGTCTACCACAGGATATTGCACATTCATTGGAGGTAACCTAGTCACTTGGAAGTGCAAGAAGCAGAAGATAGTCTCATGCTCAAGTGTTGAAGCTGAATATTGAGCAATGAGGAAGTTAGCAACAGAATTGGCGTGGATTAATATATCATGATATAAGTGTGTTTTAGAGTCATTTGTAGTGTCTATCGAGTCATTTACATGTGTTTATTAGTTACATGCACTTTTGGAGGATTTTTGGAGATATTGGACAAGTTTTGGAGCAAAAGCCGTGTGGAGCTGATTTCACTATCTTTGGACGACCTCTGCAACGATTGATGCATCATTGGCATCGATCGACGCAGCTCCGCGCCAGCACATTAATGAAGACTTTGGAAAATTGTTGTTTTGCCCCATAAAGTTTCAGTATTTACAAGAAGACCCCAAGTCGTGATTAGGCCTTTATAATTAGGTTTTCGGTGTTTAGTTTTAGTTACGCATTAATACTATTAGCTTTTGAGAGAGAGAGACCTAGGGGCTGATCGTTCTTGTACTCTGATAGGTTCTAAGTTTTAATCCCTATTCTCTAACTGCAAGTGCACAGTTCAGTAGTTGTAGTATATAGGGTTATCGAATCCACAGGGACTCTGGTATTCAATAGAACGAAACGGATTAATACTAGGAAGAAAACAATGTGATTGAATTAAAAGCGGTGCGAGAAAGTAAATCAGCAGCAGAGATTAACGGTTGTGAAAGCAAGTAATTAAAAGCGCTAAGTCTAGGGCGTTCTCAGGAAATCAGACAAGCAGACAGTTCATTCAGTAAGGATCTAATTAAGCACAGTTCTAGAACTCAAAACACAGATATAGAATTAACCAAATTCCTTTGCGATAATTCTCTAAGTCTAAGTGCAGCAAACCAAACTTTCGTTTGCGAGAACTAACAGATTAAACTAGCATTAATTCCAGGTTTGATATGTTCACAATTATCCTAAACCAAACTTTCGTTTGCGAATAGTTTAATTGCTCAACCTAATTAGTTCAGATTCCTAAACCCCACTTCCGTGACGTATTTAGCAACCTAAGATCTATATTTTAATTGATCAGGTTAGAACTAGCTTTAAGCACAATTAGATTGAAGAACAGATATGGTTATGAATCCTTAACTGAATTTAACAAGTCTAGCAAGTCATGAAATCCTATGTGAGAAACCCTAAACCTAACTAGGAATCTACTCAGACATAGATAATGAAAACATAATCATATGATGAATAAATTGCATAAAAGAATAAGAGTAAAAGGGGTTCGAAATCTTCTCCAAATACAGATGAAGTAAAGGTTCAGATCAGCCCAAAAAGCTCTAAAAATCCCCTGCTCTTAATTATGAAAGCGTACTCTAAAATAAATCTAAAAACTCAATAATATAGGTCTAATCTCGGCCAGGGGCTTCTTTGTAAATATCAGGAACTTCTGGATCAAAGTGCAAATTCTTGACTCTTCATAAACCGCCGAGTTTTGGCCCATCTCGCTGGTGCAACGACCGTTGCAGGTGTGCAACGATCGACGCATTCCTCTGTTTCGGACAGTGAACTTTATCTCTCGGCCAATCACTCCAAAAATCTCCAAAATGCTCCATTATCTCCAATTCAGCTCCAAACCTGATTACACCTGTAAAAGACTCTAAAAGAACACAAAAGACACTAAAACACACTTATATCATGGCCTAAAACTAGTAAAAACCATGATATATCAACTCCCCCACACTTAGCCTTTGCTTGCCCTCAAGCAAAACAGAGAACTAAAGTTTGGTGAAGAGGTTTGAAAACTCTTCAGAAACTCATTTCATCTTAGAAGCTACAATACTCAGATTCCCCTTAGAAACCACTGAAAAAAATCAATCACAGGATATCAAGACCAACATGTACTTCCCCCACACTTAGCAACTGTCCTAAGTAAACTCCACAATCACATTCAAGCATTCAAATTCTCCCTACTGACTTCTGCAAGTATTTAAGTGCGGTCTCACCTAAGGAGTATCGATCAAAGGGCACATGGATTCTTACCTTATCAGCTCTAGACCACCATACTATCTTTCTCTAGTCCCTTTCTTCTCTTTCCCTTCTTTAACAACTGATTTTTCCCCATTGGGTATCATTTTATTTTTTTTATCAGTGTTCTTCCCGTTATGGGGTGTACTTTGGACACATTCCATGGATCACATGAGAGAAAATAGTGTTTTCTACCATTCCCATGACCACTTCGGAGTTACTAACTCATCCTTAGTTTATTATCTTTTTTTTTTTTACTTTATAGAAGGGGAGAAGGGAACTAAATAGGATAGGTTGACAGGCTGTGTCAGAACTAACAAGGGAATCCGAGACAGAGTATACCAAGCCCTTAGGTGAGAAATCTAAGTCAGTATTAAATTGAAGTCAGTAAAAGGATCCTCTGATACCTGAAGTGATGTGGGTGTTCCCAGTAGGTTGATCTGTGATGAGGTTTTCTAATAGTCAGAGATAGATCCTGCAACTTCATCCCAATGGTTACTTAAGTTCCTGCAAGTCTTGTAAATCTTCTCAGAAAATCATAGTTTCTTACTTAAACAATTTTGACTCAATAAAACAAAAATTTTGAAAAACGGACTGACTCTTAAGAAAACAGAAAACAAAAGTCAGTAGCACCTCCCCCACACTTAAGACACACTGTCCCCAGTAGTGTCAAGCGAAGGATCGGTAAAAAGAAAGAAAAATTGTTAAAGTTCTGTTGAGTTCTGTCGGGTTTACCTCTGTCGCTAAGCATCGATCGTTGCACTAAGTGCATCGACCGTTACTTGGCGATTTTCGTGTATGGTCGATCGTTGCTCAGAACTGCAACGATCGCTGCAATGCGATTCCGATCGTGTTGTGACGATCGACACAGAAGTGCGTCGATCGACGCACTGCGAATTCATCCGAGACCTGCAATCAAAAACTCACCAGAAACAAAAACAAACGTAAAATCCTAACAAAAACACCAAAAATTAAGTAGAAAAACACCAGTACCTAATGGTGGGTTGCCTCCCACCCAGCGCTTGTTTAAGGTCAATAGCTTGACCGGACGGACAAAAAATTTCAGGCAGTAAGAGAACCTGATAGAGACCTTTTCTGTCTCTGTTCAAGTCTCCTCATCCAAGGTGGAGAATAGGCTGTTGCAGAATGCTCATGTCCAAGAAAAAATGGAGTAAAATGTGCTCCAGGATCCAGAATCACAGTGTTATCCGGCTGCTCATCATCTGCATCCATGATTGTGAATGTCTGCCCATCTATCAGTGGCTTTCGCAGCTTCTCCATCTCATATCGCAGCTGCTCATCTCCCAGGTGGAGGTCTATTAGACTCTGTCTAACATCAATCACAGCTCCTGCTGTAGCCAAGAATGGTCTTCCAAGCAGCAATGCTTCATCAGGATTGCAGTCGTACTTCAGCACAAGGAAGTCTGTCGGAACTAAGTAGTTTCCAACTCTCACTGGTATGTCCTTCAAGAGTCCTTCCGGAACTCGTATAGACTGATCAGCTAGGACAAGAGAGGTCCTAGTGGGAGAAAAATCCAGCATTCCCAGCTTCTCTGCCACAGAATAAGGCATCATACTTCCAGCAGCTCCTAGATCACAAGGGGAGCGTCTAAAACTATCCTCAAAGATAGAACAATCAAGCACAAAGACTCCAGGGTCTGGCAGCTTCTTCGGGATCTTTGTCAGCAGAACATCACTTATATGTTGAGGAACTACAATCACCCGGTCTCTCAACTCTTCATCTAGAGGCAGCATCTTGTTCAAATACCTATGCACACATGGATGATAAGGTGGATCATCAGAAGATGGAATTTCTTCCAATTCTTCACCAATTTCCTCTAGCTTCTTAAGCTCTTCAATTTCCTGCTTAATCACCTCAGATACTGAGGAGTGTTGTCTAACAATCTGCGCATAAATCTCCTGTTGAGAGATCTCAGAAACCCCAGGGAATAGGCGATCAAGCTCCAAGTCAGCATCTATGCCATTATCGTCCGACAGTTCTGTCTGTTCACGACCTGCAACGATCGATGCTAAGTGTGTGTCGATCGTTGCAATGCTGCAGTTTCCACCCGAGACTTTTTCACAAAAATCCGAGATTTCTTCTTCCTTCACCAATTCAGCTGTACTTAGCTTTTCACCTAGGTGAGATCCATCATTAATGCACACAGACCAGGCTTTAATATGAGTGTCTGCTACTCCTTTTCCCTTCATAGAGCTGGAAATCTGACTCACCTGAGTATCTAACTGCTTCATGTGAGTGTTCAGCGTCTCAAACTTTCCATTGAGGTTCTCATAGACAACATCTATCTTCTTGTTGCTTTCCACAGTACTCTTGGTCTGACTCTCCATTAGTTGTTTAAACATTGCTTCCACCCTACTCTCATGAGCCGTAGGTGCAGGAGGAGTCTGATAAGATGTAGATCCATAGGTTCTCTGAGCACCTTGTCCCAAGGGCTTCTGAAAACCACTAGTCTGTCCGAAAGAGTTTTGATTGCCTGTGAAGGCACTCTTCTGTCCTTGGGTGAAGAATCTGTTACCCTGCTGATTACCAAATATGTTACCTTGGAAACCAGATCCTCCAATGTAATTCACATCTTCTTCCTGAGTGTCCTCCTCAGTCTGAATTACCTCAACATCTTGAGCAAAATGGACAGCCTTCTTATTAGTCAGGAGGTTGTAGATTGTGTCCATCCTAGATTTCAATTCAGTCATTTCTGTATTCTCTACACTACCACCAGATTTCTTCCTCCTCTCATCCGTAGTCTTGCAACTGTTGCTGCCAACTAGGTTCTCAATCAACTGCTTAGCTTGTGTAGGAGTCCTGGTGTTGAAGTTAGCATTACTGGAGTTATCCAGTGCAGACTGATATGGCAGATCTATTCCTCTGAAGAAGATACCAAGTAACTGCACTTCAGTGAATCCATGGTGTGGGCAGTCATGCTGGTACTTTTTAAATCTCATCCAGGCAGCTTTCAAAGTCTCCACAGCTCCTTGGGAAAATGTGAGTATGTCCTGTCTAGACTGGTCTGAACGCGCATCATCATAGAAATGACGTAGGAACTCACTCTTCAGGTCTGCCCAAGTAGTAAACTGTCCAGGTGGCAGTTGCTTCAACCATGCAGCAGCGTCTCCAGCGAGACTGTAAGGAAAGAGTTTAAGGAACAGATAATCCTGGCAAACTCCATCATACTTCATGCCATTGATTATGTCCTCAAACGAATCAATGTGGTCCATAGGCTGCTCTGTTGGATGTCCATGAAATGCATTCTGTCTTATCATCGAGTAGTAGATGGTTTTGACCTCAAAATCATTCCTCTCAAAAGCAGGAAGCACTAAAGCTGACCGGTTTCTATGAAACTCATCCGGTCTGTTGTAGTCAGCTAAAGTCCTCTCATGGACAACTAACTGTCTACGTTGGGCCTGTCCCTGACCCTGGTTCTGCTCCTGTTGCTGTTGCTCAGGAGGATCAGGGATGACATTCCCTTCAGCATCAACCCTTTGCCCAGCATCATTGTACGGGTTGTTATCTCGGTCCCTTAGGGTACCTTCAGCATCTGGTATCAAGATCAGACGTTCTCGTACCATTCTTTCTCTCTTTTCTCTTCTGATAGTTCTTTCTAGACGTCCAAGTTCTTCAAGATCGAGATTAACTAAGTCCAAGTTCGGATTACTTCTAGTTTTCTGCGTCTGCATAAACTGTCTGTAATCGTCGGGCAACGATCGATGCTATCAGTGCAACGATCGTTTCAATCTCTGAATCGCCTAGTGACAATCGATGCTAAGAATGCAACGATCGACGCAGTGCGATATTGGTACCTGCGACAGAGAGAAAATCAGAGAAAATCAGTAACTAAAAAAAATTCAAAAGCAAAAACGAAAAGAAAACGAAAAATCCTAGTAAAACCCTAAGTTCGGTCCTATCGAAGACTCTAAGAGTCCCCGGCAACGGCGCCAAAAACTTGATAGGTTCTAAGTTTTAATCCCTATTCTCTAACTGCAAGTGCACAGTTCAGTAGTTGTAGTATATAGGGTTATCGAATCCACAGGGACTCTGGTATTCAATAGAACGAAACGGATTAATACTAGGAAGAAAACAATGTGATTGAATTAAAAGCGGTGCGAGAAAGTAAATCAGCAGCAGAGATTAACGGTTGTGAAAGCAAGTAATTAAAAGCGCTAAGTCTAGGGCGTTCTCAGGAAATCAGACAAGCAGACAGTTCATTCAGTAAGGATCTAATTAAGCACAGTTATAGAACTCAAAACACAGATATAGAATTAACCAAATTCCTTTGCGATAATTCTCTAAGTCTAAGTGCAGCAAACCAAACTTTCGTTTGTGAGAACTAACAGATTAAACTAGCATTAATTCCAGGTTTGATATGTTCACAATTATCCTAAACCAAACTTTCGTTTGCGAATAGTTTAATTGCTCAACCTAATTAGTTCAGATTCCTAAACCCCACTTCCGTGACGTATTTAGCAACCTAAGATCTAGATTCTAATTGATCAGGTTAGAACTAGCTTTAAGCACAATTAGATTGAAGAACAGATATGGTTATGAATCCTTAACTGAATTTAACAAGTCTAGCAAGTCATGAAATCCTATGTGAGAAACCCTAAACCTAACTAGGAATCTACTCAGACATAGATAATGAAAACATAATAATATGATGAATAAATTGCATAAAAGAATAAGAGTAAAAGGGGTTCGAAATCTTCTCCAAATACAGATGAAGTAAAGGTTCAGATCAGCCCCAAAAGCTCTAAAAATCCTCTGCTCTTAATTATGAAAGCGTACTCTAAAATAAATCTAAAAACTCAATAATATAGGTCTAATCTCGGCCAGTGGCTTCTTTGTAAATATCAGGAACTTCTGGATCAAAGTGCAAATTCTTGACTCTTCATAAACCGCCGAGTTTTGGCCCATCTCGCTGGTGGAACGACCGTTGCAGGTGTGCAACGATCGACGCATTCCTCTGTTTCGGACAGTGAACTCTATCTCTCGGCCAATCACTCCAAAAATCTCCAAAATGCTCCATTATCTCCAATTCAGCTCCAAACCTGATTATACCTGTAAAAGACTCTAAAAGAACACAAAAGACACTAAAACACACTTATATCATGGCCTAAAACTAGTAAAAACCATGATATATCATACTCCAGAGAGAAGATTTCGAACCTCTTTAACTCTTTACTCCTTTATTTTATGCAATCTATTTATTCATTGATTTGTGTTCCATTAATCATGTCTGAGTAGATTCATAGTTAGGTTTTGGGGATTCTCTTAAGGGTTTTCATGACTTGCTAGATTAATTTATCAGTTAAGGATTCATATCTTATTTGTTCTTCAACCTGAATTGTGCTTAATACTAGTTTCTAATCTGATCACTTAGAATCTAAACTTTTGGTTTATAAATTGACACGAAAGTGTGGTTTAGAATCTGATCTATTTAGGTTGAGCAATTTAATTATCTGCAAAGAAATTTTGTTTAATTGAATTGTGAACAAATCAAACTTGCACTTAAGGCTAGTTTAATCTGTTAGGAATTGCAAATAAATTTGGGTTTCTGCTAATTAGACTTAGAGAATTCTCGCAACGAAAGTTGGTTAGTTCTATCTTGTGTTTGAGTTCTAGAACCGAACTTAATTTGATCCTGACTGATAATTGATCTGCTTGTTTGATTTCCTGAGAACTCCCTGGAATTGATGCTTTTAGCACTTGCTTACAAAAACCGACTTGCTACTGATTTACTTTCAGCCTAGTTTTAATTATTTCTGATTTGCATCGCCTAGCTTAATCTGAACTTCTATAGTTTATCGCAAGATTTCTTGAGTCTCTGTGTTCGACCCCTAGATACTACATTTGTCCTGTACACTTGCAGTGTTTACTTAGGGAATTAAACTTTGAGCATATCAAGTTTTTCGCGCCGTTGCCGGGGACTCTTTTGAGTCTTCGATAGATTTGAATCTAGGGTTTAGACTAGGTTTTTGTTTTTGTTTTTGGTTACTAATTTTCTGTTTTCTTTTTGGCTTTGCGTGTTTCAGGTAATAAGCAATTGCATCGATCGACGCACACCTTCCAGCGATCGACACAAGGCGATTCCCGAACTGAATCGATCGTTGCATAACTTTGCATCGGTCGTTGCTTGACGATTGCCGACGGTTTATGCATAATCGCGCAACCAGAAGCAATCCGAACAAGAATCTTGTGAATCTCAGACTTGAAGAACTTGCAAGGTTAGAGAGAACGAACATAAAAGCTTAGAAACCACTGAAGATGGCTAACGTGAATCTTGCGCCATTGGTTCTGGTTATGGATGAGAACGGTGTTCTGAGAGACCCGCATAATAATCCACGCAATGCTCAAGGACAGTTTTTGGATGCTGATGGTAATGTGATTAAGCAGCAGGTTGTTTAGCATGAGCAGGGAGCTCAAGGTAGAGGAGCAGAAGGTGGACAAGGAAATCCACAACCAGAAAACCCACCTGTAGCACCGGCTCGACCCGTTAGGAGGACACTAGCGGACTACAATCGCCCAGATGAGTTCTACGCTAATAGATATGCGATTGTTCCTACTGCATTTCCGTGCAATGACTTCGAGCTGAAGACCTCGTACTACACACTTGTGGGACAGCGAGTTTTCAGCGGACTTCCACATGAGAACCCATGGACCACATCGAGCATTTCGAGTCTATAGTGACTGGAATGAAGCACAATGGGGTGACTTACGATTATCAGCACTGCAAGCTTTTTCCTCACTCTCTTTTAGGAGAAGCTGCTGATTGGCTAAGTCAGATGCCACCTGGGACTTTGACTACTTGGAATGCAGTGAAGGAGAAGTTTCTGCAACACTTCTATGATGATTCTCGTTCCAATCAGCTTCGACATGATCTCTTGACCTTCAAGCAAGGGCCTACAGAGCCTTTTAAGACAGCCTGGATAAGATTTAAGAGATACCAGCGAGATTGTCCTCATCATGGTTTCTCTGAGGTGCAGCTGTTGTTTATCTTCTTCAGAGGAGTGGAATTGTGGTATCAGATGGCTCTAGATGCTGCAAGTACTAGTAATTTCTACACTAAGTCTCCAGAAGAAGCCAATGAGCTTATTGAGAACTTGTTCACTAGCAATAGTGTCAGGAATGCTGATATGGAGAGGATGAAGTCTGGTGGGAAGATGGACAATTATCAGATGGCTGAAATGAACAAGAAGATTGATTCTGTTCATACACTTCTCAAGAAGAGTGTTCACTTCGCTCATGATGTTGAAGTATATGAGCTTGAAGCTGCCTGCGAAGAAGAGGATGTGAACTATGTTGGTGGGACTTGTTTTCAGGGGAAAAGATTTCGAAATCACCAAGGTAGAGGTGGCAACAATGGAGTAGGACAGAGAAGTGCCTTCAAAGGCAATCAAAGCTTCTCTAATTTTTCTTCTAAGCCTCAGTTTCAGAAGCCTTATCAGACTACTACCAGCCCTGGAAACAGCACTAACAGTTTCACAAGGAATTATGGATCATCTTCCTATCAATTTGTTCCTCCTCAGAACGATCAGAATGATAAGGTGATGGGAATGCTGGAACAGCTTTTGGAAGGACAGCAGAAGAGTACAGTGGATTTCGATGGAAAAATAGATGCCTTGTACTTAGATCTGAATGGTAAGATTGATGCTTTGAGCACACATGTGAAGAAGCTGGATGTTCAAGTTGCGCAGACTGCTGGGTCTGCTAAGCGACCGGATGGATCTCTTCCGGGACGAACTGATGTTAATCCTAAGTACCAGTGCAATGCAGTGACGTTGAGAATTGGTAAGGAGCTTGTTTCTGGTCAGAAGAAGCCGTTGAGTTTGGAAGAAATCGTCGAAATTGAAGAGATGGAAGATGGAATCCGACAGTTACGCACTGCGTCGACCGATGCACCAGTGTAACGATCAACACAAATCATGGACAAGGATTCTGAACATAAGCTCGACGCAGAGGTCGTCACAGAATCGCCTAACAACGATCGATGCAACAATAGCAACGATCGACGCAAAGCGATACCCGAGAGCTCAAGTGCAGAAACACTGAAAAAGGCTGACGAAAGGATCCATAAGCCTAAGGTCCCCTTTCCTAAGGACCCCAGAAAGACAAAGAACGATAGGCAGCTGGCTGATACGATCAGAGTTTTAATCCCTAGATCTACACTGCAAGTGCACAAACGTGAACTAGTAGTATATAGGGTATCGAAATCCACAGAGACTCTAGACCTTACGATAGATTGTAGAATTGTCAAATTTAGCTAGGTGAATTAATGAGAAACTAAATAGGAAAGCAGAAAGTAAATCAATAGCAGAAGTGGTTTTGTAAGCAAGTACTAAAAGCGTCAAGTCTAGGGAGTTCTCAGGAAATCAGACAAGTAAATTAACTATCAGTCGGGATCAAATTAAGTTCGGTTCCAGAACTCAAACACAGATATAGAATTAACCAACTTTCGTTGCGAGAATTCTCTAAGTCTAGTTAGCAGAAACCCAAATTTTTTTTGCAATTCCTAACAGATTAAACTAGCCTTAAGTGCAAGTTTGATAAGTTCACAATTCGATTAAACCAAATTTCTTTGCGGATAATTATCAACCTAAATAGTTCAGATTCTAAATTACACTTTCGTGTCAATTTAATAACCTAAAGTCTAGATTCTAAGTGATCAGGTTATAAACTAGTATTAAGCACAATTCAGGTTGAAGAACATATAAGTTATGAATCCTAAACTGATAAATTAATCTAACAAGTCATGAAAACCTTTAAGAGAATCCCTAAACCTAACTATGAATCTACTCAGACATGATTAATGAAATACAAATCAATGAATAATTAAATTGCATAAATAGAGAGTAAAGAATAAAAGGGGTTCGAAATCTTCTCCAAAAGCAGGAAGCAGTACAAGTTCATCAACCCCAAAAGCTCTAAAATCTTTATGCTCAAAGTATGAAGGCGTATTAAAGCGTATGTAAAGCGTAGCCTAAACAAGTGGCTAAAAACACTAATATAATGATCTAATCACGGCTGGGGCCTCTTTATAATTATGAGAAACTTCTGGGCTAAAGTGCAATTTCCAAATTTTCATTAAACCGCCGAGAATAAGTCTGATTCGCATGTGTGTCGATCGATGCACGAGATGAGTCGATCGATGCAAATCTCTGTTTTGGACAGTGAACTCTTCCTCTCGGCCAAATGCTCCAAATAGCTCCAGAATGCGCCATAATCTCCAAATCCGCTCCAAACGTACCTAGACCTGTAAACATACCTAAAAGACTCCAAAACATAATAAAAGACTCGATAAATAAGAGAACTAGAATATGGTGAAGAGGTTTGAAAAATTTCAGAAACGCTTTTCATCTTAGAAGCAACAACACTCCGATTCCCCTTAGTAAGCCACATGAAAATTCACCTGCAAGACATCAAGACCAACATATACTTCCCCCACACTTAGCAACTGTCCTGAGTAAACTCCACAATCACATTCAGAGCATTCAAATTCACCCTACTGACTTCTATAAGCTATTAAGTGCGGTCTCACCAATGGATTATCGATCAAAGGGCACATGGATTCTTACTATGTTAGCTCTAGACCACCATACTATCTTTTTCTGGTTCCTTTCTTCTCTTTTTCCTCCCTTAGCAACTAATTTTTCCCATTGGGTATCATTTTTTTTTTATCAGTGCTCTTCCCGTTGTGGGGTGTACTTCGGACACATTCCATGGATGCACAGGAGGTAATAGGGGCCTCTACCACTCCCGCGACCACTTCGGAGCTACTAGCTCATCCTCTGTCGAGCAGGGACGAAAGTCGGCCTTAGTGATCTTATTATTCTCTTCTTTTTTTTACTTTACTTTAGAGAAGGGGAGAAGGGAACCTTACTCGGACATGTTTACATACTGTGTCAGAACTAATAGAGGAATCCGACTCAAGTTATACCAAGCCCTTAGGTGAGAAAATTAAGTCAAAATTAAGGGTGAAGTCAGTAAAGGATCCTCTGATACCTGAAGTGATGTGGGTGTTCTTGTTGGAATTATGTCCAGTAATCTCTGTACTGTCTCTAGAAAGTAAGAGTATGTCAATGATCAGACATAAGTCATATAATACTGGGGGTCATGATGGCTTGCTAGAGTCCGCTCATGATCTATAAGTCTTGGACTTATTGCCTTTATTATATGATCCCATATGGGTCACACGCCTAAGCTAACAGGAAAATGTGTAGGAATGGTTTAGCAGAAGTACGGTAAAAGTGCTAGGCATTTACTGTACTTAGAGAGACGAAAGGGCCTGATTAAATCTAAAGGATTTAATCAGACTGAGAATTGGGCCCAAAAGCCCATAAGAACTGGACAAGGGTTTTAATAAATAAAACTTGCCCTAGCTCTTATTTTCTCACCAAGTCTGCGCCTCCCACCAGTCGGTCTAGCAGCCAATTTCCTGTGCGTGCGTGTGTGAGCCTTTGGAGGAACTATCTCTTGGTGGTTCTGCTGATCTCTGACCCGTACCTCCTCTTTCCGCTGCATAACAAGGTAACAGGTGAGATCCTTTATGATTCTAGCAAGAGAACCTAGATCTGGCATGTTTAGTAGGATCAATTAATCTGATGAATTGAACCAGGATAGACTAAACAATCCTTCAGTGGTATCAGAGCCAGGTTCTGTTAGGATTTCTTGTTAGAATCATGTTTAGGTTGTTTAGGAGTGTTTGAATCAATCTATGATAAGAAAACACTTAAGAAACAAAGAATTAAAACCTAAACAAGAAATCGCATGATCCGATCTATAGTGAATCGGAATGCAACGGAATGATGATCGCCAAAGGATCACCATGTCCGGATCGTGTAAGGCACGGTGGACTGATCAACCGAGGGATCGCATGGATCGAACGATCGCATGGATCGACCCGAACCGATCGCGCCCCGTCCTGATGCCTCCCGTCCCGATCACACGTCCGGATCGAGTCGCGTCGCGTCGTCCCGATCGGCTGAGCGGTATGCGTCGTGGTATGCATCCCGATCGGCTGAGCAGACGCGTCGTCGTCCCGATCAGCTGTGGTGCGAATGATGGACCGGTCTGCTGTGCGATCGCGTCCCCATTCTCTCGGCCCAAGCTCGGCCCGTCCCGTCCCGCTATCGTCCGCGTCCGTGCATCGCGTGGAGCTTGGTCACGACTGTGATCGGTTCGTGGCCATTCGGGTCGATTTTTGGTTCGTGGTTCGGTTTAATATAATTAAAACTTAATCGTCACGGTTTAATAAACAGACTTAATAAAATTTATTAAGTTCTGGTTAAACCGTGATAAGAAATCCAAAGTCGAAAAATTGGATTTAGTGCCTAAACCAGTGGTTTTCTAATTTGATTTGGTTGGACCAAATAAATTGAGAAAATCCGGTTTAGTAAATAACCGGTTGACAATTGTGGTCATCGTAGTAATTAATTTTGGTTAGACCAATTTTTAATGAACCAGACCGGTTATGTCATTTAATTAGACAATTGGGTTATGTCTTGGACATGGACCAATTCTTGGGCCTCGGGCCAAGAAGTTAAAACAATTGGGCCAATTATTTGAGTCTTGTTCTTCAGATTATTTTAAAATTCATTTAATTATTAAAATTTGATTTTAAAATTAATCAGTTTCCAAAATCTGAAATTAGAAAGTTTCTTAAATTAGAAGTTTCTAGATTTGCATGTTTTGGATTTTAGGAAATTTCTATATTTAGAAAGTTTCCAATTTTAGGAAGTTTCCAATTTTAGAAAGTTTCCAAAATTAGTAGGTTTCCCAAAATGGAAAGTTTCCAAAATAGTAATCTTCTATTTTGGGAATGAAATTTTAAAATAAACCTACAAACCTCAAATAATATCAAGCATTGGATGTCTTGTCCAGATTATGTCAGCTGTTGAAGCCCATTCAATCGTACACACGGCCTTACAGTGTGAGGGTGTTTATCTTTTGCGTGGGTAAGACAGTTTGTGATTCATTAATGTCATTGGGAGTCCCAGACATTAGTGATTACATGACTGTATAGTCTGGTTTTCTTGACTAGGCCATCGGGAGTCCCGGGCCTTGAGACATCAGAGTGGATTGGGCCTCGGGCCCAGATTCACAACCAAGAGTTATATCACGGATATAATTAGCCGAAATAGGGCTTACCGATATAAGCTAAGGTTGGGTGACGGCCAGTGGCCCACTTTGATCTTAGTTATATGTGGATCTTGGAATCATTATATTCTATTGAGGGTAACTGATGTTATTGAATATAATGCGAGATTAATCATATTAAGTATAATGCGAGATTAATCATATTGAACATATTAACTAAAATCCTTTTATCTTAATTTTCAGTTATGACTAGCACAAACAATCAAAACACTTTCTCGATCCGGTCTGTCCTTGAGATGGACAAGCTGAACGGATCAAATTTCTTGACTTGGTCGCGGAACCTGAGGCTAGTCCTCAGACAGGAGAGAAAGGACTATGTCCTTGAGAGAGCTCTCCCCGTGAGGATCGGGTCCAATGCCTCTCATGCAGTATATGATGCTTGGAAAAAGCATTATAATGATGCGGTAGATGTGCGTGGTATGATGTTGGCTACCATGGACTCAGATTTGCGGAAGCAATATGAAAACGTGGAGTCGCCAATAGAGATGATCAGCAGCCTGAAATTGAAATTTCAGGAGCAGGTAAGAGTGGAGAGATACCAGTTGGTTAAGTCTCTCACTAGCTGCAAGCTACCAAATGATCATCCAGTGAGTCCTCATGTCAGTAAAATGATGGGTTACATTGATAACCTGAGGAAACTGGATTATCCAGTTAGCCAAGAATTGGCAACTGAGATCATTCTACAGTCACTGCCGTCAAGCTATGATAAGTTCAGAAGGAACTATATCAAGAAAGGCTTAACGAAGACGCTGACTGAACTGCATGATATGCTCAAGACAGTTGAGCCAAACGTGAAGAGTACCCTGAATAATCTCATGATTGAGAAGGGTAGGTTTGCTAAACCTAATGCTGACAAGGGTGAAGGCAAAGTTGTCCAGATTTTGAATCATGGCAAGCGTGTGTCTTCTGAGCCCGAGTCAGATACCTCTTACGTTGGTAAGTGCTGCTACTGTAAAGAGACAGGGCATTGGAAGAGAGATTGCATTAAATTCATGGAAGATGATGAGGAGTTGAAGTTGATGTATGAGACTACTTCCTCAGGTATTCATGTTATTACTTCAAGTTCTACCTTAAAGGTATTGGATACTGGTTGTGGCACTGATATTTGTAGTAATATGCAGAGCCTAAGCAACAGTAGAATGTTGAAGGAAGGACAAGTGGATCTACATGTCTGGAAGGAGCGATGGACGCTGCCTCAGCCGTAGGGTTTTCACTTGTAGATGCCTTCGAGGCTTGGTTTTGTATTAAGTAATTGCTACAATGTACCTGCTTTAAGCAGAGTTGTTTTTCATTTTCTTGTAAGAATTTGAATGTTTTTCATTTTGATAAAAGACAAGGTTTTGTTCTTTTGATCTTAATGAAATATTAATTGTAGCACCCTATTCAAGGAATGGGTTTTATATCTTAAACCAAAGAGTGCCTAAATGTAACATAAATACCGAATTGGTTTAAATCTGATGAATTAAACCTGATTTTTCTTGGCATAAAAGTCTTGGTCACATAGAGTAAGTCGGATTCAGAAATCCCATAGTTATGGACTGTTGGGCTCATTTGATACGATATCTTATGAGACTTGAATTCTGCTTACTGGACCAAAAGGCAAAGGGCCCATCTTAGCCGAACTAGAGAAATGCCCAAAGGCTTATTGGAGATTGAACATACTCATGTATGTGGTCCGATGAGCAGTAATGCCAGAGAAAATTTCCTGTACTTCATTGTCTCTACTGATTACTTCAGTGAGTAAGACTGTGTTCATTTGATGAGACACAAGTCGGAATTCTTTGACATGGTCGAAAGAGTTCCAGAATGAGGTATAGAATCCGAGTGACAGAAGTATTAAGACTCTGGATTAGATCACGAGTGAGAATACTTGAGTCATTAATGGTGTGATCATCTGAATGAGTGTGAAGTCGTTTCACAGCTCATTTCTCCTGAAAACCTGGAGGTGTTTCTGTGAGAAAGAATCAGATCTTATTAGAAATGATTAAAGATGAGTCACACGAATCTTCCATGATATTCTTTAAGAATAACGCTCTAGAAATATCTAAGTTTACGCTGAAATAGTTCCACCAATATCAGTTGAAAGACACCACGTAAATGTGGATTGGAATCGATCCAAATTCGTCTTTGCTGAGTATTTGTAGTTGTGCTACTTCACTGGTTGTCCTAGGGAAACCAAGGCTTGTTACTTTTACGTCCATTCTGTTTTCAAGAAGGGAAGTTAATTTCCAAGAAGAACAGTGGGAGTAAAAGTATGACTCGAAGAAATTCGACAAATACAGGTGGCTGCTCAACCTGTTGAGGGAGAGCAGCGGATGGATTTACAGATTTCTGTAGAATCTACACCTGTGGAGCCTGAAGTTCGCAGATATGAAAGAATCAGTCACTAATCCGAGAGTGAATTCTCGTCATTAGTTGAACCTGATGATCATTGAAAGTTCGCATGATCTGATGATCATTGAAAGCGACGAATCTGCGAAACTCAAAGAAGCGAAAGTGAGCCCGGACTCCGGAAAAATTACATTTTGTGAAAGTCAGCTTCATCGATCCATTCATGGATGGAAGCAAACATATCGGAGTTGGAATCTTCGTTCTGTTGAAGTAGTCAAGGTTTTGACTTGAACAGGAACGAAATGGAACTGTGCGTTTACTAATAGATAAGTGGGAGCGATGTTGCATTTCTCATATTGTATGTCGATGACATACTGATTCTCGGAAATAACATCCCAATGCTGCAGTCGGTAAAGGACTGGCTTGGGAGTTGGTTTTAATGATTGACATGGGTAAAGCCACGTATGTTCTTGGATTTTGGATCTAAAGATAGAGATCCAAAAGAGCTGGTAGGACAAAGTCAGGATTCTTACATTGACAAAGTCCTACACGTTTTGAGCAATCCAAGAATGGTTTTATGCCAATGTCACATGGCATTAAGTTAAGCAAGATACAGTATCCTACGATAACTGCCGAGCTTAAATGCATGGATGAGATTCCATATGCGTCGGCAATTGGATCTATCATGTATGCCATGAAACGTACTTGTTTGATGTTGTTTTAATGTTAAGCAAGACAAGTAAAGACCAGTCAAATCCAGAAAAGAATCACTGGATTGCCGTAAAGAATATCCTAAAGTATTTTAGGAATACTTAGGATAAGTTCTTGATTTACAGAGAAAGTGAGGTGCTACAAATCGATAGAGTCTGAAAGGCAAGTTTCCAACGGACAAAGATGATTTCCGGTCACAGTCCGTTTATATCTTGTGTCTATCTGGCGGTGCAAGGCACTGTTGCTGACTCCATGACTTAAGCTGAACATTTCGCAGCTTGGGAAGCGGCGAAAGAGGTTGTTTGGAAAGAAGAGTTCGTCACTGAACTTGATGTGATTCCCAGCATAGATGAGACTAGCTGCACATCAGAGGTCCAAACACCTTGAGAGTAGGTATAACCTATTCCGTGAGATAAATGACAGAGATGTTAAGTAGATCAGCAAGTTTCAACGAATGAGAACGTTGCTAATCTATTAACGAAGCCACTCCTTAGGCCTAAGCACGAGTCGCGGACTATTGCTGTAGGATAAGTGAAATTAAGATGTAGTCTTAATTTCAGTGGAAGTTCGAGGGCTTTATTTAGTTATTTGATATGTTCTTGTAAATTATTTGAGACGTTTAATAATAAAATTATTATTTCAAGATTATTTTAACTGTGATGAAATAATCGTTCCAAAATGATATGAACCATTTTATAGGTCATCGAAGTAATTGACTTGATCTTGAGTCATCAAAGTCATTTAGCTTGATCATGAGACCCTATATTTGATAGATGGCTTATATCATCCTATCCCTAGTCGAAGGTTGTTGAAATTGGAACACCAACAACCGCGTGAGACTAGATTGGTATGTGACTTATGACAAAGTCTCAGGATGTCATAGATGCACGGCATCAAAGTCAGTACATAGGTGTATGTAGGGGTACATACGACCGGACAAGACCCGCTTATAAGAACTCTTCAGGATATTTATATATGTGTCATAAGAGATTCTTACTACGACTATAGAGTATAGTCCTTAGACCTGAGTTCGCATGCATGTGACTGCACATTAACTGATGCGCTTTGATCATTGTCTAACACTGTCGTTAAGCGATAGTTATAAGGACCTTGTTTGGGTGTATTATGAAATGAGTAGTTTACAGTGATGGAACAAGACGGGATTTGTCCCTCCAATATAAATGGAGTGAATATCTCTAGGCCAATCGGAGGTTTGAATACTGGAAAATGCATGGCCATGCTCAAACGGACTTTCCCGAGTCGTTTGGATTGTCAGTATCAAATCAGAGTCCGATGAACAAGATTAGGCTTTATAAGGATGACACTAATCTTGCCTTATGACTAATCGAGATATTGAGACAAAAGGATTATGAATACAGAGATCCCAGTTCAAGTGGGAGATTGTTGGAATTATGTCCAGTAATCTCTGTACTGTCTCTAGAAAGTAAGAGTATGTCAATGATCAGACATAAGTCATATAATACTGGGGGTCATGATGGCTTGCTAGAGTCCGCTCATGATCTATAAGTCTTGGACTTATTGCCTTTATTATATGATCCCATATGGGTCACACGCCTAAGCTAACAGGAAAATGTGTAGGAATGGTTTAGCAGAAGTACGGTAAAAGTGCTAGGTATTTACTGTACTTAGAGAGACGAAAGGGCCTGATTAAATCTAAAGGATTTAATCAGACTGAGAATTGGGCCCAAAAGCCCATAAGAACTGGACAAGGGTTTTAATAAATAAAACTTGCCCTAGCTCTTATTTTCTCACCAAGTCTGCGCCTCCCACCAGTCGGTCTAGCAGCCAATTTCCTGTGCGTGCGTGTGTGAGCCTTTGGAGGAACTATCTCTTGGTGGTTCTGCTGATCTCTGACCCGTACCTCCTCTTTCCGCTGCATAACAAGGTAACAGGTGAGATCCTTTATGATTCTAGCAAGAGAACCTAGATCTGGCATGTTTAGTAGGATCAATTAATCTGATGAATTGAACCAGGATAGACTAAACAATCCTTCAGTTCTCAGTAGGCTGATCTGCGTTGGGGTTTTCTAATAGTCATAGATTGATCTGCAAGCTCATCCCAATGGTTACTTAAGTTCCTGCAAGTATTGTTAACTTCTCAAAAATTCATTGTTTCCTACTTAAACTGTTTTGACTCGATAAAACAAATTTGGACTGACTCTAAGAAAACAAAAGCGTGCGTCAGTAGCTACCTCCCCCATACTTGAAACACACTGTCCCCAGTAGTGTCAAGCTTAGGGTCGGTAAATAAGAGAAAATGTTTAAGGGATGAGTTAGGTTCTGTCGGATTTTTACCTTTCTCGCACCTGCATCGATCATTACGCATAAGTGCGACGATCGTTGCAAGGCGATTGCGATTTTGTGTCGATCGTTGCTCAGGTCCGCAACGATCGATGCAATGCGATTTTCGTCTTGTGACGATTGACACACAGGACCGTGTCGATCATTGCATTATATTTCGTCGGATCAGTTAGCAGTCAACAAGTTAGTCCGTGAGAAAATCTCAAATCTTAAACATGAAAGCTGGAAAACATCGCAAACAAGAAAAATCAAAGCAAAAAATAGTCTAGAATCAAGTATAGCATCCCAAACATAAGTACCAACAAGATAAGTGAAAAAGAAAAACAGAACCGATAGCCTGAAAATGGGACTCTGATCTCACTCGCTCTCATCATCATTCCCATCCAAGGGATCAGTACTACTCGAAAGAACAGGAGTTGGAGATCGCTGTCGACGACGACAGGCAGGAACAGGCTGATGAACCTATGGCTGTCTCCTGCAAATGCAGCCACGCATAAAATCCCAAATGCTCCATAGTATACCATCCCGACGCTCTCTCCACTCACCCTCAAACATCTCACTCACTGGTACCGATGGAGCTGGATAAGGACCAATGTCAAATGTAGCAGGAGGCTCCGGTGTAGGGGCAGAAGAAGAAGAAGAGGCCCGTGTAGAAGGCTCGCCTAGAGGATGAGCCATCGTAGGTACGCTGCGCCGATCATTCCTAGGAGGATCGAAACTCAAAGCAGCCAATGTATCAATCCTGGTCAGACTGGCAGCAGGAAGCTCCACACCATGCTTCCGCTCGAGTGTGTCATAGTAGACCCAGATGTGTCTCTCCTTCAGCCAAGTAGCACTCTGCAGGTGGGTCAAATCCATGAATACCTATTTATCATTACGCTCCATACCCTGCAAAGGGATCCTGCAGTGCTGAAAGATAGGAGTAAGCAAACTCCCTACTATCTCAGTGCTCTTCCCATCTAATGCCTTCTTAGTCAATGAGCACAAGTGATGAGCAAACACAGCTCCTAAGTTGAGATCCCTAGTAGGATCTCTCAAGTCAGTACCAACAAACAGCTCCTTCAACCCAATGAAAAGTACCTCCAGCTCATTCTTTCGCATCTTGTTCGCTTCAGCTTTCCACAACAGAGTATAACCCAAGATGCGTATCACATATCGCAGCACCGCATGCCTGACCTGAATCTGCTTTGTAGTCCTCGAGTCATATGGGACATTATCAAAATGGTCCCAAAAATGTTGTGCTTCCTCTTTATCCCACTCAAGAGCTATACCGCAACGTGTGGGCTCCACACTAAATACATAAATACGGCAGATATCAAGAAATGAAATCCGATACCTGGCTCCCTGACACCAGAAAGTAAAGATACCCCCAGAAGCTCTCCGGCAGTCCGGATCAGGATAGTAGACTCTGCAAGTAGCCATCAACTGTCTAACTATATCGGGGTAAAGTGGGTAGTACTGCATAGGCATCATCCCCAAACCAATGGCCTTAACCAATGTATGCACATGCCTATCAATGCCTAGGATCTTGCAGGTCCGATAATCAGCAAATTTGGTTGGCTGGACGTCCATATCCAACCAACTGTTGTATAGCAACATATCATAGTTATCCCAGTGCTCTGATATCGGCTTGTTAGTGAAATATGCTGATGGAACTTGTGCCATTCTATCATCAGATTGAATCCTAACTAGTTCCAGATAGCCTAGGATCTAGGATTTAGTTAATTGAATCATCAAGAATGATCTCGTGTTTACCTAGTGATTTGCAGCGGAATGATGAACAGGTAATTGAGATCAAGAGCGCCTCAGATGCTGCGCCTCTACTGCAGTCCACACGCACACAAGCTGAAATCCGCCGGGATGCTAGTGCCGGGAATCGGATCACCTGGGAAACCTGTGTTTTGTGAGGTGGCTGTTCTAATTCAACGACTAGGGTTCCAGGTCGTTCATATAAACCTATATATAGACCTGGAATGACTAAACCGATCATTGGACTAATTCCAATTCGTTTAAGTCATAAAATCGAAACATCAGTTTCGAAACCCGGCCTGTGTCGATCGACACACCTCTTAAAAATCGATATCAATGTGTATCCAATACACATTGACCAGACCATATGCCAATGATCAATCCCATACAAAGTGTATACAGCTTGCTTAGATGTGTGACCCTGTAGGTTCACATAATACTTGCAATGAGTTACAACTCATTTGTCATAAGCGGCTTCTAGCAAAACGTTATGACCACCTAGTATCACATGAATTGTCCGATCTCGACATTACAACTATCATGCAGAGTAAGTACAATATGATTTCAGGACATAATCCCAACAATCTCCCACTTGTACTGGAATCATCTATTCCCATAATCCCTTTCTGGCTATATCTCGATATGGCATAAGGCAAGAAACTGTGTCATCCTTATTATAGCCAACATCATGTTCACCGAACTCCTGATCTATACTGATAAAACAAACGATTGACAATCACCTCGTTTGAGCACGGCCATGCATTTTCTCAGTATCAAATCTTCGATGGGCCCTGAGATATTTATCTCCTGTTATATAGGAGGGACAAATCCCTTCTTGTTCCATCTCTGTTTCTACACACACTTCATGATACGCCTAAGCAATGCCGTTATAGCCGCCAGTTACGGAACGACGTTTGACAAGGTCAAAGCGCACCAATTCACATGCTAGAAAGCATGATGAAATCAGGTCTAAGGACTATACTCTATAGTCGTAATGAGAACCTCCTATGACACTGATATAACTATCCTGTAGAGTTCTCATTAGCGGGTCATATCCGATCATATGTTCACCAACATATATCTATGTGATTGACGTTGATACTCACATCAATGACTCCATGAAACTTAGTCATACGTCACCTCACATACTAGTCTTAATGGTTGTTAGTGTCCCACTTTAACAACCTACGACCAGGGACAAACATAATTTTATGTCATCTTTCACTTATAGGTTTTCATGATAAAGTCCTCAACTTGATGACCTATAAAATGAACATAAAATACTTTGGGACAAATTATTTAATTATCCAATAATCAAATAATGCTGATGTCAGTTTTTCATGACCATAGCATGTCTATGTGATCATCATAACTAACATAACTCCCACTAGAATCAAGACCACGTCTTCAGATATCTAGTACCTACATCAACAGTATAAAACTCGTGCTTAGGTTGTGAGAGAGGCTGCGGTGTTCTTGCTTGGAACCATTCCAACAAACCACACCGCTATTCATTAATAAGCCTTATTCTACGGTCCCTTGCTTGTAGCCATTCCAACAGATAGCACCGCTACACAGACAAAGAGACATAACCAGGTGGGAACCGGGAATCGTCTTTGTCCGTCTAACTACTCATAACAGATTCGTCACTTTCTCAGTTGAACAAGAACCTATCCTTAGTGTTCCTCAAACATTTGGGGATATTTCTTACAACTGTCCAGTGACTTTTACCGGAACATATTGGTATCTTCTCGTCATGCTTTATGCGTAAGCTGCATCTAGACGAGCGCAAAGTGTGGCATTCATGATGGATTCTATTGCAGAAGCATAAGGAATCACACTCATAGATACTAGATCAGCCAGAGTCCAAGACACTTCTTCTTGCTAAGATTATTGCCACAAGACCTTTGGTGTGAAGCCATTCCTGGAATCATGCATATTGGAACTGTCCAATACTTTATCAACATAAGGATTCTGACACGATCCAATTAGCCTACTCCAATCTATTTCAATAGAACCTTATTCCAAGAACTCACGCGGCTTCTCCCATGTCTATCGTTAAAATGACTTCCGACCCAAGTCCTGATAAGACTTAAGCGACGGAACGTCGTTTATGAGATTAAGTATGTTATATACATACAGTGTGAGAAATGCAACTACGCTCCCACTAGTATACTTGTAAACGCACGGTTTCTATTCGTTCCTGATCAAGTCAAAACTTTTGACCGTTTTAACAGAATGTAGATTCCAACTCCAAGATATTTTCTTCAATCCAGAAATGGATCGGTGAAGCTAACATGCATACCTAGCAAATTTTTGGAGTTGGGGCTCACCATCGCACCTTTGAATTTCGCAGGCTCGTCACTTTTCAATGATCTACGGATCAATTCGGATCTGCGAACTTCAGGCTCCACAGGTGTAGGTCCTACAACACTTTGTAGATCCAACCGCTGCTCTCCCTTAACAGGTTGAGCAGCCTCCTGTGTTTCTCGAATTTCTTCGAGATGTACTTCTACTCCCACTGTTTTTCTTGGAAAGAAACTTTCTATCTAGAAAAACAGAGTTCCGAACAACAAAACTTTGTTTTCGGATTGCTTGCAAAAGTAATAAGCCTCGGTTTCCCTAGGACAACAAGCGAAGCAGCACTTATCAGATTTGGGTTCAAGGTTGTCTGTTGTCAACTGCTTTACATAGACCTTGCAATCCCAATTAATCAGGAAAACATGAAGGAACATGGAGCCAATTCTACCGTATTCAGAATTCTCGCGAGTTCCCGATAGCCTATGATCTAGGGTCTAGTTGATTGAATCATGATCTCACCTCGTGAGTACCTGGAGTTTTAGCAGCGGAAGATTAAGGTAACACGAGATCTAGAGCGCCCCAATCGTTGCGCCTCTATCGTAGTCCACACGCACACAAGATGGAATCCGCCGGGATGCTAGTACCGGTGCTCGGATCTCCCTGGGAACTGAGTTCTTTAGAGGTTTCTGTGTTTTCTCTCAGGGAAAAGTGTCTGGGCGGCTCACTCTATGTTAGGTCGAATGTATAAACTCGTTTATATATTGACCTCGAGGTGAACCGAAACATCAGTTTCGGTTTCGCCATTGTGTCGACCGACACACTTAGTGGTGTCGATCGACACACGTCCTGTATCGACCGACGCACCCAATGGTGTCGATCGATACACCTCTTTGAAACTTATATTCGATGTGTATCCAATACACATCGACAAGACCATATGTCAATGATCAATCCCATACGCAGTATGTCCAACTTGCTTAGGTGTGTGACCCTGTAGGTTCACACGATACTGGAAATGAGTTACAACTCATTTGTCATAATTGGTTTCTAGCAAAACATTATGATTACCCAGTATCACATGAATTGTCCGATCTCGACAATACAACTATCTTTAGAGTTATTACAATATGATTTCAGGACATAATCCCAACAATCTCCCACTTGTACTGGAATCACCTATTCCTATAATCCCTTCGTCTCTATATCTCAATTTGGCATAAGGCAAGAGACTGTGTCATCCTTATTATAGCCAACATCATGTTCATCAAATTTCTGATCTGTACTGATAAAACAAACGACTGACAATCACCTCTGTTTGAGCACGGCCATGCATTTTTCTCAGTATCAAATCTTCGATGGGCCCTGAGATATTTATCTCCCGTTATGCAGGAGGGACAAATCCCATCTTGTTCCATCCTTGTTTCTACACATACTTCATGATACGCACAAGCAATGCCGTTATAGCCGCCAGTTACGGAACGACGTTTGACAAGGTCAACATGCACCAATTCATATGCTAGAAAGCATGATGAACTCATGTCTAAGGACTATACTCTATAGTCGTAATGAGAACCTCCCATGACACTGATATAACTATCTTGTGGAGTTCTCATTAGCGGGTCATGTCCGATCATATGTTTTCCAACATATATCTATGTGACTGACTGTGATAATCATATCATTGACTCCATGAAACTTAGTCCAACAGTCACCTCACATACTAGTCTCGCGCGGTTATTGGTGCCCCACTTCAATAACCTCGACTAGGGACAATCATAATTTATGTCATCTTTTACTTATAGGGTTTCATGATCAAGTCCTCAACTTGATGACCTATACGATGATCATAAAATACTTTGGGACTATTATTTAATTATCCAATAATTAAATAATACTGATGTCAGTTTAACTTACAGAAACACTACCAAAGCATGTCTATGTAAAAATTACAACATAACTAAAATAACTCCCACTAGAATTAAGATTATCTCTTTAGATATCTTAAACCTACAGCAACAGAATAAATTTCGTGCTTAGGTTGTGGGAGAGCCTGCGGTGTCATTGCTTGAAACAATTTCAACAAACCACACCGCCATTCGGATAAAAGCACTATTCTACGGTCCACTGCTTGGAGCCTTTCCAACAGTCAGTACCACTATTCAGACAAAGAGACATAACCAGGTGGGAACCGAGAATCGTCTTTGTCCGTTTAACTACTTTCAACTGGTTCGTCACTTCCTCAGTTCACCACGAAACTATCCTTAGAGTTCTTCAAACATTTCAGATATTTCTGGCAACTGATCAGTGACTATTACCGGAATATATTGGTATTTTCTCGTCATGGTTTATGCGTATGCTGCATCTAGACGAGCGCAAAATATGGCATTCATGATGGATTCTATTGCAGAAGCATTAGAACTCACACTCATTAATATTAGTTCAGACAGTGTTCAGAAACACTTCTTCTTACTAATAATGTTACTAGCTCAGCTAGTGTCCAAGACACTTCATCTTGCTTAGATTATTGCCATAAGACCTTTGGTGTGAAGCCATTCTTGGAATCAAGCGTATTAGATATGTCCAATACCTTATCAACATAAGGATTTTGACACGATCCAATTAGCTACTCTGATTCATTCCAATGGATCCTTATTCCAAGAATTCACGCGGCTACTCCCATGTCTATCGTTTAAATTTGACTTCCGACCTAAATCTTGACAAGACTTTAGCGTCGGAACGTCGTTTATGAGATTCAAGTATGTCAACTACATACTGTGCGAGAATTGCCATTACGCTCCCAATAGTCTTCTTTTAAACGCATGGTTTCTTTTCTTTCTGATCAAATCAAAGCCTTTGACCACTTTATCAGAATATTGATTCCAACTCCAAGATGCTTGCTTCAATCCAGAATTGGATCGATGAAGCTAACATTTTTGCCCAGCCAATTTTTGGAGTTGGAGCTCACCATCGCTTCTTTGAATTTCGCACGCTCGTCACTTTTCAATGAACAACAGATCACGACAATTGGTTACGAGAAATCACTCTCGAGTTAGTGACGGATCCTTTCGGATCTGCGAACTTCGGGATCCACAGGCATAGATCCTACAGCCCTTTGTAGATCTCACCGCTGTTCTCCCTCAACAGGTTGAGCAGCTTCCTGTGTTCATCGAATTTCTTCGATGTGTACTTTTACTCCCACTGTTCCTTTTGAAAGTATGATCTTTCTTAAAATACACAGTTCTGGACAATAAAAATACTAAGCCTTGGTTTCCCTTAGGACAACCAGCGATGTGGAACTTATCATATGTGGGTTCAAGTTTGTTTGTTGACTACTGTCTTACACAAACCTTGCAATCCCAATTAATCAGAAAAACAAATTTGGAAATCACCCAGTCCACATCCAATGTGGTGTTTTTCACTGATTCTGATAGAAACCTTTTCTTGCGCAAAGACAGACGTTTTAGGACGTAATCTTAAATGATTATTGAAGATTCCTGTGACCCATCATTAATCGGAGCATATCTAATAAGATCCGATTCATTCTTTTAGATGATCACTTAATTCTTGACTTAAGTATTTTCCTCCGCGATTCAATCGAGGATCTCAATACTTCTGTCAACTCGTTTCTACACTTCATCATGGAACTCCTCAAGGGATTTTTGGTCGTGTCTCATCAAATGAACACAACCATACTTATTGATGCCATCAATAAGGTAATGAAGTACAGAAGATTTCCTCTGGCACTAATGCTCGTTGGGCCGCATACATCAGTCTGTGTAATGCCCAATAAGCCTCTGGCCCATTTCCTTTAGCTCTGCTAAAAGGGCCTTAGTTATTTGGTCCAGTGAACAGAATTCATATCTCAAATGATTAACAATCGAATGAGTCCAAAACTATGGAACCTTTGAATTCGCTTCACTCTATGTGGTTAAACGACTATGCCAAAGAAAAGTCGAGTTCAAGTCATCAGACTTAAACCTTTAGTATTTGTGTTATATTCTGTCTTTGTTGGTTTAAGATATAAAACCCATTCCAAATGGGGTGCTACCATAGAATATTTCATTAAGATCTAAAGAACAAAACTTGTCTTTTATCAAAATGAAAAACATTCAAATTCTTACAAGAAAATGAAAGACATCTCTGCACAAGGCAGATACATAGTAGCAATTACTTAATTTCTAAAACCAAGTATGAAAGGCTCCTACAAGTGAAGAATCTCTACGGCTCATGGAGCAACCATTGCTTCATACCAGACACGCAGTTCCACTTGTCCTTTCTTCAACGTTCTACTGTTGCTTTGGTCCTGCATATTTCAAAAATATCAATACCACAACTAGTATCCAATACTTACATAGAACTTGAATTAATAACACAATACCTGAAGAAGAAGTACCATACATCTCCTTCACCTCTTGTGAATCTTCCAAGAATTTAATGCAATCTCTCTTCCAATGCCCCGACTCATCGCAGTAGAAGCATTTTCTAACATCAGATGGGCCTGACTTGGGCTTATTAGATGACACAGGCTTATCCTGATTCCAAATCTGGACGGCCCTGCCTCTACCCTTGCCAACACAAGATTTCTCAAATCTTTTACCCTTTTTGATGTCTTGCTCTACTGTTTTGAGCATGCCATTCAGCTCAGTCAGCGTCTTCGTCAAGTTATTCTTGATATAGCTTTTGATAAACTTATCATAACTAGACGGCAGTGACTGCAGAATGATGTCAGTGGCCAACTCTAAGCTGACAGGACATTCCAGTTTCCTCAGGTTATCAATGTAACCCATCAGTTTAATGAAATGAGGACTTACTGGAGCATCCTCAGGTAGCTTGCACCCAGTGAGAGACTTCACCATCTGGAATCTCTCAACTCGTGCCAGATCCTGAAACTTCAGTTTCAGGCTGGTGATCATCTTTATTGGCGACTCCATGTTCTCGTATTGACTCTTCAAGTCCGAGTTCACGGTAGCTAACATCAGGTCACGCACATCTACCACATCAATATAATGCTTATTCCAACTCCTGCTTGAGAATGAATCTCAGATTCCGATACCAATCCAGGAAGTTGGATCCATTTAACTTGTCCTTCTCAAGGACGGATCACAACGAGAAAGTAGTCATAGACATAAGCTGAAATCCAAGAAAAACAAAGATTTAGTTATGTATATGATGAGAAATCTTATTTTAATAAGAAAACTCGCATTATATTCAAACTGTTGGGATTATGTCCTGAAATCACATTGTACGAACTCTAGAGATAGTTGTATTGTCGAGATCGGACAATTCATGTGGTACTGGGTAGTCATAGCGTTTTGCTAGAAACCGCTTATGACAAATGAGTTGAAACTCATTTCTGTTATCGTGTGAACCTACAGGGTCACACACCTAAGCAAGTTGGATATACTCTGCATGGGATTGATCATTGGCATATGGTCTGATCGATGTGTATTAGATACACATCGAGTTGAGTTTCTAAGAGGTGTATCGATCGACACCATTGGGTGCATCGGTCGATACAGGGCGTGTGTCGATCGACACCACTAAGTGTGTCGGTCGACACAAGGGCGAAACCGAGACTGATGTTTCGGTTCACCGCGAGGTCAATATATAAACGTGTTTATGTGTTCGACCGAGAGCAAGTTTTGTGCGCCGCCCAGAGTGTTTTCTCAGAGAGAAAATACAGAAACCTCAGAGAACTAAAAGTCCCAGGGAGATCCGAGCACCGGCGCTAGCAACCCGGCGGATTCCAGCTTGTGTGCGTGTGGACTACGATAGAGGCGCAGCATCTGAGGCGCAGTAGATCTCGTATTACCTGATCCATCTTCCGCTGCCAAACACCAGGTAATCACGAGGTGAGATCAAGATTCAATTAACTAGACCCTAGATCCTAGGCTATCGGGAACTCGCGAGAATTCTGAATCTGTAGAATCGGCTCGGATTCCCAACAGTGGTATCAGAGCCTTAGGGTTTTATCATTGAATCGAACCTGTTTGTAGAATTTAATGAATTGAATTCGTTCATTGGAATTATGAGTTAGAACAGGTGAGATCGATCTGATCGATCTGCGATTCTGTGTTTTCGCACAGTGTCGATCGACACACTGGGTGTGTCGGTCGACACAAGGTGGCGAATTCGACAGAGTCGACGGCTAGGGTTTTTCGCGAAGAAAAACCGAAAGCCTTCTGTGTCGATCGACACAGGTTGTGTATCGGTCGACACAGAACAAATTCGGTCGAGTATCGATCGACACAGGTTAGTGTCGGTCGACACAGACCAAGCGAATGGTTAATCGGTTCAATTGGATTGGACCGGCTATCATGCTTGGTTAATTCCGAATGTATCGGTTCAAATTGGAGAATTGATTCAATTGGATTGAACTGATTATCTTAATAAGAATGAACCGATAAGTAAAATCAGTTTGATTGGATAAGTCGGTTCAATTGAATTGGACCAGTTATCGCAATTTGTTGAAACTGATTAAAACGGTTTGAATTGGATGAATTGGTTCAATTGGATTGAACTGATTATCCCAATTAGTATAAACCGATTGGTTAAGATCAGTTTGATCAGATAAGTCGGTTCAATTAGATTGGACCGGTTATCAAAACAATCTACGGTTTAGGTCTATGTCGATCGTCACACATGGGTTGCGTCGATCGACATAACTGGTTCGATGAACCGGGTTAATTGAATTAACCGGTTATTGAAATCAGATTTTAGTTTGGTGGTGTCGATCGACAGACAGAGTCTGCGCCGATCGACACAGTATTTGAAATTCTGGTTATTGAACCTTGAATTTGCAGAAACCAAACTGGACTTAAACATTGATCAAAGATTAGCTTCAATATGGTCAACTGTCAAGACTCATTTCGTTGTGTGATGTCTAGCCAAGAGCTTGGTGTCCACAACTACGTGAGTAAGGCAGGTAACAACATTGATGGACTTGCAGTGCATTAACATCAACAATTACATGACCTAAGAAATTGATTTGCTAAACTTTTGGGTTTAGTTTCCTCAACTAAATATCAAGTAACATTGATGTCTTGCCCAATCTTGTCTACTGTCAAAACTCGTGTCGTTTGTTGGATAGTCTTGGAGTCCTTGGTATCCACTGCAACATGGGTAAGGCAGGTGGTCTTTGACAGATTTGCAGTGCAACTGTCAATGATCACAAGACAGAAAAGATTGGTTGTACTTGACTGGGCTATCAGAAGTTCTGAGCCCAGAGGCATCAGAGTGGATTAGACATAGTTTGTCTCATCCACGACCAAGAGTTGTACTGAGTACAATTAGCAATGATTTGCTTACCTAGATAACCAAAGTCTGAGTAAGGCGAGTCGCCCACTCGAATTTTAGTAATCTGAGGATCTTGGATCATTATATTCATAGAGGAAACATTGTTTGAATATAATGCGAGTTTTCTTATAGTTATAAGACTTCTCATCATATACATAACTAAGTCTTTGTTTTTCTTGGATTTCAGCTTATGTCTATGACTACTTTCTCGTTGCGATCCGTCCTTGAGAAGGACAAGTTAAATGGATCCAACTTCCTGGATTGGTATCAGAATCTGAGATTCATTCTCAAGCAGGAGAGCAGGGACTATGTCCTTGAAAAGGCTCTTCCAGAAAGGCTTGAGACCAATCGCTCGCATGCATCATATAATGCTTGGAATAAGCATTATATTGATGTGGTAGATGTGCGTGACCTGATGTTGGCAACCATGAACTCGGACTTGAAGAGTCAATACGAGAACATGGAGTCGCCAATAGAGATGATCACCAGTCTGAAACTGAAGTTTCAGGATCTGGCACGAGTTGAGAGATTCCAGATGGTGAAGTCTCTCACTGAGTGCAAGCTACCAAAGGATGCTCCAGTAAGTCCTCATGTCATTAAACTGATGGGTTACGTTGATAACCTGGGGAGACTGGGATGTCCTGTCAGCTTAGAGTTGGCTACTGACATCATTCTGCAGTCACTGCCGTCTAGCTATTTTAAGTTCATTAAGAACTATATCAAGAAAGGCTTGACGAAGACGTCGACTGAGCTGCATGGTATGCTCAAAACAGCAGAGTATGACATCATAAAGGGTAAAAGATTTGAGGAATCTTGTGTTGGCAAGGGTAGAGGCTGGGCCGTCCAGATTTGGAATCAGGATAAGCCTGTGTCATCTTATAAGCCCAAGTCAGGCCCATCTGGTGTCAGAAAGTGCTTCTATTGTAATGAGTCGGGGCATTGGAAGAGAGAATGCAATAAATTCTTGGAAGATTCACAAGAGATGGAGAAGATGTATGGCACTTCTTCTTCAGGTATTGTGTTATTAATTCAAGTTCTACATAAGTATTGGATACTTGTTGCGGTACTGATATTTTTGAAATATGCAGGACCTAAGCGACAGTAGAACGTTGAAGAAAGGACAAGTGGAACTGCGTGTCTGGTTGAAGCAATGGTTGCTCCATGAGCCGTAGAGATTCTCCACTTGTAGGAGCCTTTCCTACTTGGTTTTGAAATTAATTGCCACCATGTACTTGCTATATGCAAAATGTCTTTCATTTTCTTTTGAGAATTTGGATGCTTTTCATTCTGATAAAAGACAAGTTTTGTCCTTTTGATCTTAATGAAATATTTAATGGTAGCACCCCGTTTGGAATGGGTTTTGTATCTCAAACCAACAAGAGTTAGAATATAACATAAATACCAAACGGTTTAAGTCTGATGACTCGAACTCGATTTTCTTTGGTTTAGTCGTTTAACCACAAGTGTGAAGCGGATTCAGTAATTCCATAGTTTTGGACTCATTCGATTGTTAATCATTTGAGATATGAATTCTGTTCACTGGACCAAAATGACTAAGGCCCATTTAGCAGAGCTAAAAGGAAACGGGCCAGAGGCTTATTGGGCCCTACACATACTGATGTATGCGGCCCAACTAGCATTATTGTCAAAGGAAATATTCTGTACTTCATTACCTTATTGATGGCATCAATAAGCATGGCTGTGTTCATTTGATGAGACACAAGCTGGAATCCCTTAAGGGAGTTCCAAGATGAAGTGTAGAACCAATCTGACAGAAGTATTGAGATCCTCGATTGGATCGCGGAGGAAAATACTAGAGTCATGAATTGGGTGATCATCTGAAAGAATGAATCAGATCTTATGAGATATGATTCAATTAATGATGAATCACATGAATCTTCCATAACCATTTAAGAATACGTTCTGAAATGTCTATGTTCACGCTAAAAGGTTTCTATCAGAATCAGTGAAAAACACCACATTGGATGTGGACTGGGTGATTTCCAAATTTGTTTTTCTGATGAATTGGGATTGCAAGGTTTGCGTAAGACAGTAGTCAACAAACAAACTTGAATCCAAATCTGATAAGCTCTACCTCGCTGGTTGTCCTGAGGAAACCAAGGCTTAGTACTTTTGCTGTCCAGAACTGTGTCTTTTAAGAAAGGTGATACTTTCAAAAGGAACAGTGGGAGTAAAAGTACACATCGAAGAAATTCGATAAACACAGGAGGCTGCTCAATCTGTTAAGAGAGAGCAGCGGTGAGATCTACAGAGTGCTGTAGGATCTGCAACTGTGAAGCCTGAAATTCGCAGATCCGAAAGGATCCGTCACTAACTCGAGAGTGATTTCTCGTAACCTATTGTCGTGATCTGCTGATCATTGAAAAGTGACGAACATGCGAAATTCGAAGAAGCGATGGTGAGGCCCAACTCCGAAAATTGGCTGGGTATGCATGTTAGTTTCACCGATCAATTTCTGGATTGAAACAAACATCTTGGAGTTGGAATCAACATTCTGACAGATTGGTCAAAGGTTTTGACTTGATCAGAAAGAAAAAGAAACCATGCGTTTACAAGGAGACTAGTGGGAGCGTAATGGCAATTCTCACATAGTATGTAGATAACATACTTGAATCTCACAAACGACGTTCCGACGCTAAAGTCTTGTCAAGATTTGGGTCGGAAGTCAAACTTAAACGATAGACATGGGAGTAGCCGCATGAATTCTTGGAATAAGAATCTATTAATATAGATTGAGTAAGCTAATGGGGTAGTGTCAAAATCCTTATGTTGATAAGGTATTGGACAGCTCTAAGGTGCTTGATTCCAAGAATGGCTTCATACCAAAGGTCTTATGGCAATAATCTGAGCAAGATGAAGTGTCTTGGACACTAGCTGAGCTAGTAACAATATTAGTAAGAAGAAGTGTTTCTGAACACTGTCTGAACTAATATTAATGAGTGTGAGTTCTAATGCTGCTGCAATAGAATCCATCATAAATGCCACATTTTGCGCTCGTCTAGATGCAGCTTAAGCATGACGAGAATATACCAATGTACTCCGGTAATAGTCACTGAATAGTTACCAGAAATATCCCAAGTGTTGAGAAACACTAAGGATAGGTTCGTGGTGAACTGATAAAGTGACGAACCAGTTGAAAGTAGTTAGTCGGACAAAGACGATTCCCGATTCCCACCTGGAAATATCTCTTTGTCTGAATAGCGGTACTAACTGTTGGAAAGGCTCCAAGCAGTAGACCGTAGAATAATGCTTTTATCTGAATGGCGGTGTAATTTGTTGAAATTGTTTCAAGCAATAGCACCGCTCTCTCTCCCACAACCTAAGCACGTAATTTATTCTGTTGCTGTAAGTATAAGATATCTGAAAAGATGATCTTGATTCTAGTGGGAGTTATTTTAGTTATGTTGTAAACTTAACATATACATGCTTTGGCAGTGTTTGTGTAAGTTAAAACTGACATCAGTATTATTTAATTATTGGATAATTAAATAATGGTCCCAAAGTACTTTATGGTCATCTTATAGGTCATCAAGTTGAAGACTTGATCATGAAACCCTATAAGTAAAAGATGACATAAATTATGATTGTCCCTAATCAAGGTTGTTAAAATGGGACACTAACAACCGCGCAGACTAGTATGTGAGGTGACTGTTGGACTAAGTTTCATGGAGTCAATGATATGATTATCACAGTCAGTCACATAGATATATGTTGGTGAACATATGATCGGACATGACCCGCTTAATGAGAACTCCACAGGATAGTTATATATAAGTGTCATGGGAGGTTTTCATTACGACTATAGAGTATAGTCCTTAGACCTGAGTTCATCATGCTTTCTAGCATATGAATTGATGCGCTTTGACCTTGTCAAACGTCGTTCCGTAACTGGCGGCTATAACGGCATTGTTTCGACGTATCATGAAGTATGTGTAGATACATGGATGGAAAAAAATGGGATTAGTCCCTCCTGTATAACGGGAGATAAATATCTCAGGGCCCATCGAAGATTTGATACTGAGAAAATGCATGGCCGTGCTCAAACGAGGTGATTGTCAGTCGTTTGTTTATCAGTATAGATCAGAAGTTCGATGAACATGATGTTGGCTATAATAAGGATGACACAGCCTCTTGCCTTATGCCATATCGAGATATAGAGACGGAGGGATTATAGGAATAGGTGATTCCAGTACAAGTGGGAGATTGTTGGGATTATGTCCTGAAATCACATTGTACGAACTCTAGAGATAGTTGTATTGTCGAGATCGGACAATTCATGTGGTACTGGGTAGTCATAACGTTTTGCTAGAAACCGCTTATGACAAATGAGTTGAAACTCATTTCTGGTATCGTGTGAACCTACAGGGTCACACACCTAAGCAAGTTGGATATACTCTGCATGGGATTGATCATTGGCATATGGTCTGATCGATGTGTATTAGATACACATCGAGTTGAGTTTCTAAGAGGTGTATCGATCGACACCATTGGGTGCATCGGTCGATACAGGGCGTGTGTCGATCGACACCACTAAGTGTGTCGGTCGACACAAGGGCGAAACCGAGACTGATGTTTCGGTTCACCGCGAGGTCAATATATAAACGTGTTTATGTGTTCGACCGAGAGCAAGTTTTGTGCGCCGCCCAGAGTGTTTTCTCAGAGAGAAAACACAGAAACCTCAGAGAACTAAAAGTCCCAGGGAGATCCGAGCACCGGCGCTAGCAACCCGGCGGATTCCAGCTTGTGTGCGTGTGGACTACGATAGAGGCGCAGCATCTGAGGCGCAGTAGATCTCGTATTACCTGATCCATCTTCCGCTGCCAAACACCAGGTAATCACGAGGTGAGATCAAGATTCAATTAACTAGACCCTAGATCCTAGGCTATCGGGAACTCGCGAGAATTCTGAATCTGTAGAATTGGCTCGGATTCCCAACACAAACAATGTTTCCTCTATGAATATAATGATCCAAGATCCATACATTTCCAAAATCTGAGTGGACGACTCGCCATCACCCAAACTTTAGTTATCTAGGTAAGCAAATCATTGCTAGTTGTACCCAGTACAACTCTTGGTTGTGGATGAGACAAACTATGCCTCATCCACTCTGATGTCTCTGAGCCCAGAACTTCTGATGGCTCAGTCAAGTAAACCAATCTCTTCAGTCCAGTGATCATTGACAGTCGCACTGCAAGTCTATCAATGATCACCTGTCTTACTCATGTAGCAGTGGATACCAAGGACTCCAAGACTATCCAACAAACGAAACACGTCTTGACAGTAGAAAAGATTGGGCAAGACATCAAGGTCACTTGATATTTAGTTGAGGAAACTAAACCCAAAAGTTTAGCAAATCAATTTCTTAGGTCATGTAATTGTTGGTGTTTAGCACTGCAAGTCCATCAACATTACTACCTGCCTTACTCACGTAATTGTGGACACCAAGATCTTGGCTAGACCATCACACAACGAAACGAGTCTTGACAGTTGACCACATTGAAGCTAATCTTTGATCAATGTTTAAGTCTAGTTTGGTTCCTGCAAATTCAAGGTTCAATAACCAAAATTTCGAATACTGTGTCGATCGACACCACCAAACAAAACCGGACTTCGATAACCGGTTAATTCAATTAACCCGGTTCATCGAACCGGTCATGTCGATCGACACAACCCATGTGTGACGGTCGACAATGACCTAAACCGAAGATAGTTTTGATAACCGGTTCAATCCAATTGAACCGACTTATCTGATCAAACTGATCTTTACCAATCGGTTTATACTAATTGGGATAATCAGTTCATACCAATTGAACCAATTTATCCAATTTAAACCGTTTTAATCAGTTTCAACTAATTGCAATAACCGGTCTAATTCAATTGAACCGACTTATCCAATCAAACTGATTTTACCCATCGGTTTATGCTAATTGAGATAATTAGTTTAATCCAATTAAACCAATTCATCCAATTTAAACCGATCAATTCGGACTTAACCAAGCATGATAACTGGTCCAATCCAATTGAACCGATTAACCATTCGCTTGGTCTGTGTCGACCGACACTAACCTGTGTCGATCGATACGTGACCGAATGTGCTCTGTGTCGACCGACACTCAACCTGTGTCGATCGACACAGAAGGCTTTCAGTTTTTTCTACGCGAAAAACCCTAGCCGCCGAATCTGTCGTTTTCGCTGTTCTGTGTCGACCGACACACCCAGTGTGTCGATCGACACCATGCGAAAACACAGACTCGTTTCTGATCGAACGCGATCTAACCTGTTCTAACCAAACAACCTAGTTTGCGAATCTAAATCATCAAATTCGATTTAAACAGGTTTGATTCAATGATAAAACCCTAAGGCTCTGATACCACTGAAGGAACTTGGAGCCAATTCTACCGTATTCAGAATTCTCGCGAGTTCCCGATAGCCTAGGATCTAGGGTCTAGTTGATTGAATCATGATCTCACCTCGTGAGTACCTGGAGTTTTAGCAGCGGAAGATTAAGGTAACACGAGATCTAGAGCGCCCCAATCGTTGCCCCTCTATCGTAGTCCACACGCACACAAGCTGGAATCCGCCGGGATGCTAGTACCGGTGCTCGGATTTCCCTGGGAACTGAGTTCTTTAGAGGTTTCTGTGTTTTCTCTCAGAGAAAAGTGTCTGGGCGGCTCACTCTATGTTAGGTCGAATGTATAAACTCGTTTATATATTGACCTCGAGGTGAACCGAAACATCAGTTTCGGTTTCGCCATTGTGTCGACCGACACACTTAGTGGTGTCGATCGACACACGTCCTGTATCGACCGACGCACCCAATGGTGTCGATCGATACACCTCTTTGAAACTTATATTCGATGTGTATCCAATACACATCGACCAGACCATATGTCAATGATCAATCCCATACGCAGTATGTCCAACTTGCTTAGGTGTGTGACCCTGTAGGTTCACACGATACTGGAAATGAGTTACAACTCATTTGTCATAATTGGTTTCTAGCAAAACATTATGATTACCCAGTATCACATGAATTGTCCGATCTCGACAATACAACTATCTGTAGAGTTAGTACAATATGATTTCAGGACATAATCCCAACAAAACATACTTGGAAAACTCCCAGTCCACATCCAATGTGGTGTCTTTCAACTGATTCTGATAGAAACATATTTGGCGTAAATACATACATCTCTAGAGCGTATTCCTAAAAAGGATAATGGAAGATTCGTGAGACTCATTATTAATCGGAGCATATCCAATAAGGTCCGATTCTTTCTCTCATAAACACCATTCAGGTTTTCCAGGAGAAATGAGCTGTGAGACGACTTCACACTCACTTAGATGATCACTCAATTCTTGACTCAAGTATTTTCTTCCGCGGTCTGATCGAGGATCTTTAATACTTTTGTCATATCGGTTCTATACTTCATTCTGGAACTCCTTTGACCATTTCAAAAGATTCTGACTCGTGTCTCATCAAATGAACACAACCATACTTACTGAAGTCATCAATAAAGGTAATGAAGTACTGAAGATTTCCTCTGGCACTAATGCTTATCGGGCCACATACATCAGTATGTGTAAGGCCCAATAACCCTCTGGCCCCTTTTCTTTAGCTCTGCTAAAGAAGCCTTAGTCATTTGGTCCAGTAAGCAGAATTCATATCTCATATGATTTATAATCAAATGTGCCCAAAAGCCCATAACTATGGAACTTCTGAATCCGCTCCACTCTATGTGGTTGAAACGACTATGCCAAAGAAAAATCGAGTTAGAGTCATCAGACTTAAACCGTTTGGTATTTTTGTTATATACTGGCGAACATTGGTTTAAGATATAAAACCCATTTTCAAAAAGGGGGTGCTACCATGGTTTATTTCATTAGGATCAAAAGAGCTAAACTTCTCTTTTATCAAAATAAAAAACATCCAAATTCTTACAAGAAAATGAAAGACATCTCTGCTTAAAGAAGGTACATAGTAGCAATTACTTAATTCAAAAACCAAGCTTGAAAGGCTCCTACAAGTGGAGAATCCCTACGACTAAGGCAGCAACCATTGCTCCATTCCAGACTCGCAGTTCCACTTATCCTTTCTTCAACGTTCTACTCGTTGCTTAGGTCCTGCATATTTCAAAAATATCAGTACCACAACTAGTATCCAATACCTTTGTAGAACTTGAAGTGATAACACAATACCTGAAGAATAAGTTCCGTACATCTCCTTCATCTCTCGTGAATCTTCCAAGAATTTAATGCAATCTCTCTTCCAATGCCCAGACTCTTCACAGTAGCAGCACTTACCAACATCAGATGGGCCTGACTTGGGCTTATAAGATGACACAGGCTTATCCTGATTCCAAATCTGGACAGCCTTGCCTCTACCCTTGTCTACATAAGAATGCTCAAATCTTTTACCCTTTATGATGTTTTGCTCAGCTGTCTTGAGCATGCCATGCAGCTCAGTCAACGTCTATGTCAAGCCATTCTTGAGATAGCTCTTGATAAACTTATCATAACTTGACGGCAGTGACTACAGAATGATCTCAGTAGCCAACTCTAGGCTAACAGGACAGTCCAGTTTCCCCAGGTTATCAATGTAACCCATCATTTTAATGACATGAGGACTCACTGGAGCATCCTTTGGTAGCTTGCACCCAATGAGAGACTTAACCATCTGGTATCTCTCAATTTGTGCCTGTTCTTGAAACAACAGTTTCAGGCTGGTGATCATCTCTATTGGCGACTCCACGTTCTCGTATTGACTCTTCAAATCCGAGTTCATGGTAGCCAACATCAGACCACACACATCTACCACATCAATATGATGCTTATTCCAAGCATCATATACTGCATGCGAGGCGTTGGTCCCAAGCTTCTCGGGGAGAGGTTTTTCAAGACATAGTCCTTACTCTCCTCATTGAGAACAATTCTTTAATTCCGATACCAATCCAGGAAGTTGGATCCATTTAACTTGTCCTTCTCAAGGACGGATCGCAACGAGAAAGTAGTTTTAGACATAGGCTGAAAACTGGAAAAGAAAATTTTAGTTATGAAGTTCAGGAAATGAGAAATCTTATCTAATAAGAAAACTCGCATTATATTCCAACAATGTTTCCTCTATGAATATAATGATCCAAGACCCCCACTTCACTAAAATCTGAGTGGACGACTCGCCATCACTCAAGTTTTAGTTATCTAGGTAAGCAAATCATTGCTAATTGTACCGAGTACAACTCTTGGTCGCAGATAAGACAATCCATGTCTCACCCACTCGGACGTCTCTGAGCCCAGAACTTCTGATAACCCAGTCAAGTAAACCAATCTCTTCAGTCTTGTGATCATTGACAGTCGCACTGCAAGTCTATCAATGATCACCTGCCTTACTCATGTAATTGTAGATACCAAGGATTCCAAGACTATCCAACAACGAAATGAGTCTTGACAGTAGACAAGATTGGGCAAGACATCAAGGTCACTTGATATTTAGCTGAGGAAACGGAACTTTAAAAGGTTAGTAAATCAATCTCTTAGGTCATGTAATTGTTGATGTCAAGCACTGCAAGACCATCAACACAACTACCTACCTTACTCATGTGATTGTGGACACCAAGCTCTTGGCAAGAGTATCACAACAACGAAATGAGTCTTGACAGCTGACCATATTGGCAACTAAGCTTTGATCTAATACACATCCAATGTGTATTCAAATAGATTTAGAACATTTTTAACTTCTAATTTTAATTGAGTTTTTAATTGTTCTAATAAGTGGGTTAGATCGAGTTTGGTTTTGCAAATTCAAGGTTCAATAACCAGAATTGTCAGCACTGTGTCGATCGACACATACCATGTCTGTCGATCGATGCCACCAAACAAACCGGACTTTAATAACCGGTTTAACCAATTGCGATAACCAGTCTAATCCAATTGAGCCGGTTCATCCAATTAAACCGATCTTAACCAATCAACTCGGTTTATACTAATTGAGATAACCAGTTCAATCCAATTGAACCAATTTATCCAATTTAAACCGATCTGATCTAACTTAACCAAGCATGATAACCAGTTCAATCCAATTGAACCGATCAACCAATCACAAGGCCTGTATCGACCGACACTCAACATGTGTCGATCGACACAGTAGGGCGAACCCTAAATTTTAGTTAGGTTTTCTTCATGTGTCGATCGACACCAGCTTGGTGTCGGTCGCACTTCGCGAAAAACCCTAGCTGCCAATTTTAAATAAACCTAATTCATTACGATTTTTCGTCTTGCATCGACCGATCGACACAATGCGAAAAACTCAGAATCGTTTTCAGAGAAATCGATCTAACATGCTTCTGATTCATACAACACATACGAGCGAATTTAATTCATCAAATTCATATAGCATGTTCGATTCAATGGAAAAACTAAGGCTCTGATACCACTGATGGAACTTGTGCCATTCTATCATCAGATTTAATCCTAACTAGTTCCAGATAGCCTAGGATCTAGGATTTAGTTAATTGAATCATCAGGAATGATCTCGTGTTTACCTAGTGATTTGCAGCGGAATGATGAACAGGTAATTGAGATCAAGAGGGCCTCAGATGCTGCGCCTCTTCTGCAGTCCACACACACACAAGCTGAAATCCGCCGGGATGCTAGTGCCGGGAATCAGATCTCCTGGGAAACCTGTGTTTTATGAGGTGGCTGTTCTAATTCAACGACTAGGGTTCCAGGTCATTCATATAAACCTATATATAGACCTGGAATGACTAAACCGATCATTGGACTAATTCCAATTCGTTTAAGTTATCAAATCGAAACATCAGTTTCGAAACCTGGCCTGTGTTGATCGACACACTACTGTGTCGATCGACACACCTCTTAAAACTCGATATCAATGTGTATCCAATACACATTGACCAGACCATATGCCAATGATCAATCCCATACAAAGTGTATCCAGCTTGCTTAGGTGTGTGACCCTGTAGGTTCACATAATACTAGCAATGAGTTACAACTCATTTGTCATAAGCGGCTTCTAGCAAAACATTATGACCACCTAGTATCACATGAATTGTCCGATCTCGACAATACAACTATCATGCAAAGTAAGTACAATATGATTTCAGGACATAATCCCAACATATGCATCCTTAGCCAGATCCTTAGGCGCTTTACCCCATTCCTTATCTTTCGGAATCTTGGCTCCTTCTTCTTTAGGCCAAGGCCACTGTATGGCATCACAGTCTCGTTGATATGGCTCAGGCAGTGGCGAGTCGAGTGAAAACCACTCATCTGGTATAGGAATCTGATATGCAGCAGCCAGAGTAGATCTGCCGCGTTTACGAGGCTGTCCGCGGGGAGGCATCAGCAATCAAAGAAACAAGGCCCTGTTAGTCACGCAAAAACTTCTGTGAAATCGCAGTGCAACGACCGTTGCTCAGACGCATCAATCGTTGCAAGGTGATTTCACAGATGCAATATAATTGCTCGAATCGTGTTAAAATCAATCCCACAATCACATAATCAGTATAATTTCATCATCAATCAACCTAAATTAAGCCTATATCAGCACGGTATTACCATTCTATAGCCAAAAACCTCTAATTTCAAAACCCTAAAATCGAATCCGAAAATGATGATTTTGAGAAACCTTACCTCGGAATTGCTTCGAATAGGTTATAGAAATGGATAGAGAGTGTAAAATCAAGAAGAATAACGCTTTGAATCAACGAAAATTATGAAGAATTGAGTGATTTAGGTGAGAGGCGATTCAGGTGTACGGATAGTTGAAATGGGGAAGAAGAAAAGGGAGAAAAAGGTTAAAGGCACTTACCTGTTTCGTGACTGCAACGACCGTTGCATAAAAGCAACGATCGATGCCATTGAACCGATCTGATTCCGGTTTAGCGCACGCGTACCTTTAATTTGGAAATTGAACCAGCTGCAACGATCGTTGCTCATGACCGCGACGATCGTTGCAGGGCGATTTCATCCCTTCGTATTTTCTCCTTGTGACGATCATTGCTCAGGTCTGCAACGATCGTTGCTGAACGATCTGCTAGTTTCCATACTTCGTATCTGCACACAAAAACACACCAGAAACGAAAACAAAACGTAGAATCCTAATAAAAACACCAAAATGAATATGCACAAACCAAAAAGTGGGTTGCCTCCCACTCAGCGCTTGTTTAAGGTGATTATCTTGACCGGACGAACAAGATCAGGCTCCTGGAGGTTTCGACAGAGACTGTGAGTGCCTCTGCGAAAGTCTCCTCATCCAAGGTGGAGAGTAAGCATTGTCAGTGTGAGCTCGTCCAAGAAACGATGGGACGCGACGTTCTCAAGGATCAGAAACTAAAGTTTCACTCTTCTGCTCTTCCTGTCCATCCTTAATGCTAAAGGTTTGACCATCAATCTTTGGCCTGCGCAGCATATCCATCTCAAAGTGTAGAGGCTCATCTCCCAGATGGAGATCAATCAGACCATGCCTCACATCAATCTTCGCACCAGCTGTGGATAGGAAAGGTCTTCCCAATATTAGGGCATCATCCGGCTCACTATCATACTTAAGCACCACAAAATCTGTCGTAACTAGATAGTTTCCAACTCTGACTGGGACATCCTCAAGAACTCCTTCTGGAATCCTTATTGACTGATCAACTAGGACCAGAGAAGTCCTAGTGGGTGAAAAATCTGTCATTCCCAGTTTCTCAGCCACAGAGTATGACATGAGATTTCCAGCAGCTCCTAAATCACACAAGGAACGCCTGAAGCTATCCTCCAAGATGGAACAACTCAGCACAAATATACCAGGATCAGGTAGCTTCTTGGGGATCTGAGTCAGCAACACATCACTGATCTGTTTAGGGACCTCTATCACCCAATCTTTCAACATTTCGTCCATAGGCAGCATCTTCTCCAAGTATCTCTGCACACAAGGGTGATATGGTGGATCATCAGATTGTGGTTCTTCTACCGACTTCTCATTCATTACTCTCAGCTGTCTGGCCTCATCAAGCTCTTGTTGATATATCTCAAACACCTCAGAGAAAGGTGTGGTAGGCTCGTGAGCTTTCTCTTCATCAATGACACGAGAAACAAGTGAGGCTGACTGTTCACGATATGCAACGATCGACGCAACTGGAGCATCGGTCGATGCAGTCAATTCATCAAAACTCTCGGGTTTTTCTGCTTCTACAACGAGTTCAGCTGTATTTAACTCAAATTTTTCCCCTTGGTTTGACCCATCATCAATATAAACTGACCAAGCTTTGATGTGGGTGTCCATGACATTCTTTCCCTTAACTGAGCTTGAAATTTGGTTCACCTGTGTGTCCAATTGCTTCACATGTGTACTTAACGATTCAAATTTCCCATTAAGATCCTCATACACAGCATCTAACTTCTTGTTGAAGTCCACAACAGTCTTAGTCTGCCCTTCCAGCAGCTGTTCCATCATGGCTTCCATCTTGCTCTCATGAGCACTAGCTGCAGGAGGTGTATGATATGAGGATGATCCATAAGTCCTCTGATAAGAATTACCTTGCTGAAAAGGTTTCTGAAAACCAGCAGTCTGTCCATAGCCTGAAGAGTTTTGGTTGCTTGTGAAAGCACTCTTCTGTCCACTATTAAAGAACTTGTTACCTTGCTGATTACCAAACCTGTTTCCTTAGAATCCTGATCCATTGATGTAGTTCACATCCTCTTCCTGGTGATCTTCTTCACCTGCAAACACTTCAACTTCCTGAGCAAAGTGGACAGCTTTCTTTCCAGTCAACAAACTATGAACAGTGTCCAGCTTGTTCCTAATATCAGCAATCTCCAGATTATCTATCTTCCCACCAGACTCTTTCCTTCTCCTATCAGCAGTCTTGGTGCTATTACTGCTCACCAAGTTATCAATCAATGTCTTAGCCTGTTCAGGAGTCCTTGTGTTGAAATTATCATTGCTGGCATTATCCAATGCGGACTGATAGTGGAGATCAATACCTCTGAAGAAGAAGCCCAGTAGCGTCACTTCAGAGAATCCATGGTGAGGTCAGTCACGTTGGTACTTCTTAAACCTCATCCAAGCGGACTTAAGAGGCTATGTAGGACCTTGGGTGAAGGTGAGAATATCCTGTCTCGACTGATCAGAGCGAGCATCATCATAAAAGTGCCTCAAAAACTCTCTCTTCACAGCATCCCAAATAGTAAACTTCCCAGATGGAAGTTGTTTCAGCCAAGCTGCAGCATCTCTAGCGAGAGAATAAGGGAAAAGTTTGAGAAACAAGTAGTCATAGTTTACCCCATTGTACTTCATTCCAGTGATAAAGTCCTCAAACTCATCAATATGGTCCATGGGTTGCTCATGTCGGAGACCATGGAACGGATTCTGCCTAAGAAGAGAGTAATAGACAGTCTTGATCTCGAAATCATTCCTCTCAAAGCCCGGAGGTACAATCGCTGACCGGTTAGCATGGAATTCACCCGGACGGTTGTAGTCAGCAAGAGTCCTCTCAGGATGAACAACCATCTGCCCTTGCCCTTGTCCTTGGGGCTGTTCAGGCTCAGGTTCAGGGATCACATTCCCTTGGGCATCTATCCTATGCCTACCATCATTGTAGCGGTTGTACTGGTCGTCTCTCAGAACACCCTCAACATCGGGTCTCAGAATCAAGCGATTTTGCACCATCCTTGCTCGTTGACCTTTTATGTTTGTTCTCTCTAGTCTAGCAAGTTCCTCAAGCCTGAGGTTCATAAGATTCACGTTCGGATCACTTCTGGTCTCACGCTTATGCATAAACCGTCGGTAATCGTAATGCAACGATCCATGCTAAGATGCAACGTCCGATTCAACTCGTTATTCGCCCTGTGTCGATCGATTCAAAAGATGTGTCGATCGATGCAAAGCGATATCAGACCTGAAACACACGCAGACAGAGAAAATTAGTAACAAAAACAAAAACGAAAAACCTAGTCTAAACTTTAAATTCAAATCTATCGGAGACTCAAAAGAGTCCCCGGCAACGTCGCCAAAAACTTGATACGATCAGAGTTTTAATCCCTAGATCTACACTGCAAGTGCACAGACATGAACTAGTAGTATATAGGGTATCGAAATCCACAGAGACTCTAGACCTTACGATAGATTGTAGAATTGTCAAATTAAGCTAGGTGAATTAATGAGAAACTAAATAGCAAAGCAGAAAGTAAATCAATAGCAGAAGTGGTTTTGTAAGCAAGTACTAAAAGCGTCAAGTCTAGGGAGTTCTCAGGAAATTAGACAAGTAAATTAACTATCAGTCGGGATCAAATTAAGTTCGGTTCCAGAACTCAAACACAGATATAGAATTAACCAACTTTCGTTGCGAGAATTCTCTAAGTTTAATTAGCAGAAACCCAAATTTCTTTGCAATTACTAACGGATTAAACTAGACTTAAGTGCAAGTTTGATATGTTCACAATTCGATTAAACCAAATTTCTTTGCGGATAATTAAATTGCTCAACCTAAATAGTTCAGATTCTAAATTACATTTTCGTGTCAATTGTAGGAACTTATGGTGGTTTTAATCACATTAAGCAACACTAAGTATAAATTCAATAGCCTAGTATCTAGGGTTTAGGTTTATTGAATCATAAGGATCTCGAAATTACCTGGAGATTAGCGGCGGAAGATGGACAGGTATTCGAGATTCACGAGCGCTTCAAGTTCCGCGCCTCTACTGGTATCCACATGCACACAAACTGGAATCCGCCGGGATGCTAGTGCCGGGAGATCGGATCTCTTCGGGATTCCTATGTTTCTGAGAGGTGGCTGTGAATTAGGTTCAGTTGCTGTAAAAGTCGTGCATATATCTCATATATATAGACTTTTACCACAACCTAATTAACCAATGTATAAACCGTAGTTAATTAAGTCACGAACCTAAATCAGTATTTAGGTTCGCGATCTGTGTCGATCGACACACCTTTTGTGTCGATCGACACTACCTCAGAAACTTGCCATTGAATGTATATCGAATATACATTCACCAGATCATTACACTAATGATCAATCCCATATAATTCATCCAGTTTGCTTAGGTTTGTGACCCTGTAGGATCATATAATACTAGCAATGAGTTCATAACTCACAGATCACAAGTGGCTTCTAGCAAAACATTATGATTACCTAGTATTATATGAATGTCTAATCTCGACAACACAACTATCTCTAGAGTGATTACAAGTATGATTTCAGGACATTCCCAACAATCTCCCACTTGTACTGGAATTATCTATTCCCATAATCCCTTCATCTCTATATCTCGATCTGGCATAAGGCAAGATCCGTGTCATCCTTATTAAGCCAAGATCATGTTCATCGAACTCTGATTTATACTGACAAGACAAACGACTGACAATCACCTCGTTTGAGTGCGGCCACAGATTTCTTAGTATCAAATCTTCGATGGGCCCTGAGATATTTATCTCCTGTTATATAGGAGGGACAAATCCCATCTTGTTCCATCCCTATTCCTTTACACACTTCATGATACGTCCAATCAATGCCTTTATAGTCACTTGTTACGGCTGACGTTTGACAAAGTTAAGCGGACCAATTCACATGTAAGAAAACATGATGAACTCAGGTCTAATGACTATACTCTATAGTCGTAATGAAAACTCTCATGAAACATATATAACTATCCTGTAGAGTTCTCATTAGCGGTTCAAGTCCGATCCTGTGTTTTCTAACACATATAACTTTAATACTCTTATTAATGACTCCATGAAACTTAGTCATCAGTCACCTCACACACTAGTTGTTAATGTCCCATTTTAACAACCTTGACGAGGGACCAACATAATTTATGTCATTTATTATTTATAGGGTTTCATGATCAAGTCACATACTTGATGACTGTTGGTACTGGATTTCCCTCTAGGAAATCCGGCCCATTAACAAATAAAACAAAGGCTCATATTTATGAGCCCGTTCCAGAATCAAAGATAAAGAGACGAGACGATTCATTTGTTGGGCCCAAACGAATGACACTTTGACAAGGCCCAAGCGATGCCGAAGTAAGAGGCGATCGAGCTCGGCAGGAGACGGCGTGGAGATAGAGCAACTCGGTCTTCGTCGGTTTTACTGATCCACGAAAATCTCGGAGATCGTAATGAAGGCGAGGCCGAAATATCGGAACAAGAAGGTCAAAGTCGAGACTATTTAAAGAAGAAGTGGTGATTCACTCAAGACATTCAAACCCTAACTTAGAACACTTCGACTAGATATCTCGACGATCAATCTGAATAAAGTCTTTGATTCATAGGAAACTATACCATTTCTATATCCTGAAGTCCAAATCCATGAATACAAATTCTTAGTGTGAATCCCGGATCTCACATTTGGCGCCGACTGTGGGGACTATCTATAGTTTTTCCTGTCTTAAGAATCAAATCTTAGATCCGATAGATCGAGATGAATCCCGACCAATCTGGCTCTCCCAGCGCCACACCACCAGTCGACCACCCTCAAACGGTCGACAACGTTCCTCAAAACACCACCGGGGTAAGAATCATGGGTCAGACCGATGGCGAGTTGACGAGCTCTGCCTCAGTCTCCACGACTTGGCACCAGCCGGCTCAGTCGCCCAAACGATCGCGACGAGCCAGACTCCGACAAATGTTTTGTCAGGAACTAACGATCCGAGCAGAAACTGGGTGTGGATGAGAAACGATTCAATTCCCACCCTGGAGGTGGATCTGGAATAACCAGACCTAACTCACCACTGCCTTCTGCTCCACACCAACAAGGCCCAGGTGATCTCGCTGAAATCCGTTCGATGTTAAGCATGCTGGTAAACTGAACGAGGAACAACGAGGGAAGTGCACGGGCCCAAGAGATCGCAAACCGCTCTCTGGCCGCGCAGCTCGATGAACAAGAAAGGCGCATTAACGCCCGTCTCGAAGAGCTCGCTAGCCAAAACCAGGGGGTAGGTCAGGACATGAATCACGAACCCCCATAAGTCCTCCACCGTGTACACGATTGGACTTCTCCCAGGTAGTAACTCCCCCGGGAGCGTCGGGAAGTTTCGCTAATACGTAAAGTAGCGGCCTCCGCCCTATAATGACCCCTATCGCGATACCGACACCATTCACTTCGAGTTCAATGGTCACAGATCCAACCGGATCAGGGAACCGACCATTACACGGGAATAACTCCAACATCCAGCTGAGGCAACTAAGAGGCTCTTCTTTCGCCTTGAGCTCGGGACCCGTTAACAGGTCAAATACGGTACAGTTCTGAACACCGCAGGTCGACCAGACGAGATCGATTCAAACAATCGATCTCCTCGACCCGTTTTCCCGGAACAAGCGTCAAACCAGGCACAAGCCCAGTTCACGCCTACGGTAGGCGATGAACACGATATGCTTAGACAGTACATCGAACAGGCTAAGGCCCAGTTAAACAGTCTAAGATCGAAAGTTCACATGGCAACGAGCGCGGCGCCCGACATCGATCGGGTGATCGAAGAAACGCGACAAATGATGTTCACAAACCGGATCGCCTTCGCAAGGATCCGAGAAATCAAGAAAACTAAATTTCCGGAATTCTCTGGGAAGTCGGACCCGAAAGCCCATATCAGGGCATTCCGACTAGAAATGGCAAGGGTATACCTTACCGACGAGGAGAGAGAGCCGGCTTTCTGCAGGCTCTTCGCCGAAAACTTATCGGGCTCCGCCCTAGAATGGTTTGCCGGACTGGAAGAAAGGTCCATCGACAACTTCACCCAGTTCATGACGGCTTTCCTCAAACAATACTCCGTCTTTATCGAGGAAAAGACTACTGAGGCAGCTCTATTTGGCGTCTCTCAGAAACCCGACGAGCCGCTTCGCTCGTACATCGACCGATTTAAGGAAATAAAATCCAAAATCGCAAACCCACGAGACGAAGTACTTATAGAAGCACTGCGACGTGGACTATGGTATTCAACCAGATTCCGGGAGGAAATAACAGTCCGCGAACCTCAAACACTTGATGACGCCCTTCATCGCGGATCGGCCTTCGCTCGCCTCGAGGACGAAACCACGGCCCTCAGAGAAAAGCATCGAAAAGAAAAGAACATGTCGGGCTCGCAGAAATCGAACTCAAAAAAGGATTCCCGTAAATCAGGAGACGTCAATGCGGTCGAAAGCCCGAAGAGCTCGAAGAAATTCGAGTTCGACAAGGAAAAATTCGGTGAATTTCACAACAAAAGAAGACACTCGAGTGAAGATTTCTATACTCGAGCCAAAGCCGAGGCTCAAAAGCGAGAGTTCGAAAGCAAACAAGACTCCGAAGTCGAGGAGGAAACTCCATCCGAAAAAAGGAAAGTAAACAGACCAAAGAGTCGAACACCAAAAGGCCTTCTCAGAATAAACGAGAACGGACGAAGGAGCCGAAATCTCCCGAAACACTCCCTCAGGGGTCGCGGAAGCGAATTGAGTTTATTCTCGGCGAGCTCAGCCTGAGCGGCACCCCGGAAGGTTCTGCGTTATCTCCACCTCCGGCTCCTGTTAAGAGTTTACGCTCACGAATCAATCTCCTTCGTCTCTGCAGGGGGGGTGTACGGGTTATACCCCCTAAACGAATCGACTTCATCTTCGATGTCTCCAAGCTTTGCCGAGACTCGGTCAATTCAATCAAATCTCTTCAAAGAAGAGTCGAGACCGACAAAGGGGGGAAAATCCCAATGATAGGTCCAGACCACGAGATCACTTTCCACGAGAGCGAGACAAGTAATCTCGACAAACCACATGACGACGCTCTCCTCATTTGTCTAATAGTGGGAGATGTCGAACTATCAAGAATAATGATCGACACAGGAAGTTCGGTGGATGTCCTCTTTTACGACGCGTTCAAAAAGATGGACTTCAACGACTCCGAGATCGTGGAAGAAAAGACACCACTAGTAGGGTTCGCTGGCGAAACAACATACTTGATGGGCTCTGTCTTCGCCCCAGTGATAGCTGGAGGAATCCGAAGAATGACGGAGTTTGTCATAGTGGTTCGGCCAGCTCCCTATAACGCAATTCTAGGTCGACCATGGATATACGACATGAAAGCGGTACCATCGACCTACCATCAATGCGTAAAATTCCCAACTCCCAAAGGAGTAAAAACCGTGTACGGAAGTCAAAAGATTTCCCGCCATTGCTACATGAATAGATACAAGCAGATTGAGAAATCTCCTGCGTAGCAATTACAGAAAGAGGACGAGCTCGCCACCATGCAGACCAAAAGGTCGAATGACCCGAGTCAAATAGGACCTCCAAAGGACCTCACGACCCAAGTTTGTATAGACGATGCTCAGCCCGAACGACTCGTTGGCATTGGAATCGACCAATCAGAGCCAGTCAAAAATGAACTGGTCTCTTTCCTTAAACAGAACGTCGACTCCTTTGCCTGGTCTTCAGCAGACATGAGAGGGATCAACATCGACGTCACCAGCCACGAGCTGAATGTCGACCCAACCTATAAACCGGTAAGACAAAAACGTCGAAAACTAGGTCCGGAACGAGCTCAAGCCGTCAATGACGAGGTTGATCGATTATTAAAAATCGGATCGATCAGAGAGGTCAAGTACCCCGACTGGCTTGCAAACCCTGTAGTGGTTAAGAAAAAGAACGATAAGTGGAGAGTCTGTGTAGATTTAACGGATCTCAACAAAGCATGTCCAAAGGACAGCTTCCCACTCCCACACATCGACCGGCTGGTCGAAGCCACCGCCGGACACCAGCTACTATCCTTCATGGATTCTTTCTCGGGGTACAATCAAATATTAATGAACCCCCAGGACCAAGAAAAGACTTCGTTCATAACTGATCGACGCACGTACTGATACAAAGTCATGCCCTTCGGACTAAAAAACGCAGGAACAACTTACCAACGCCTCGTGAACAAGATGTTTTCAGGACTCCTAGGTAAAACTATGGAAGTCTACATCGACGACATGCTGGTCAAATCTTCCAGGTATGAGGTGTTGGGATTATGTCCTGAAATCATATTGTACTTACTCTGCATGATAGTTGTATTGTCGAGATCGGACAATTCATGTGATACTAGGTGGTTATAATGTTTTGCTAGAAGCCGCTTATGACAAATGAGTTGTAACTCATTGCTAGTATTATGTGAACCTACAGGGTCACACACCTAAGCAAGCTGGATACACTTTGTATGGGATTGATCATTGCCGTATGGTCTGGTCAATGTGTATTGGATACACATTGAATTCGAGTTTTGAGAGGTGTGTCGATCGACACTGTTGATGTGTCAATCGACACAAGGAAGAAACCGAAACTGATATTTCGGTTCAACGACTTTAATTGACCCGGTTCATTTACTGGGTAATTGGGTCGACTCAGAGGCCTATATATAGAATATGAGGCACGACTTTGAGCAGGTTTTTTTTGACAGAAAAACGCAGCCACCTCTCTAGACACAGGGATTCCCAGGAGATCCGATTCCCGGCACTAGCATCCCGGCGGATTCCAGCTTGTGTGCGTGTGGACTGCAGTAGAGGCGAAGAATCTGAGGCGCTATTGATCTCAATTACCTGTTCATCATTCCACTGCAAATCTCCAGGTAAACACGAGATAATCGGTAAGGATTCAATAAAATAAACCCTAGATCCTAGGCTATCTGGAACTAGTTAGGATTCGATCTGTTGATAGAATTGCTCAAGTTCCAACAGTGGTATCAGAGCCTTAGGGTTTTAATCATTGAATCAGAAGCATGGAATTCGAATAATGATGTATTTGAATAGGTTGATGCATGCTAGTTTTCATTTTGATGAAAATAATCTCGGATTTTGTTTCTTATCGAAACGAAGAACCTGTGTTTTCGCACAGTGTCGATCGACACAAGTTTGTGTCGGTCGACACTCCGCGAAAACGATCATAAAACTTTAGGGTTTTCGCACAGTGTCGATCGACACTAAGCTTATGTCGGTCGATGCACCGCAAATACGCTTATTAAAACTTGGGTATCGATCTTAGAGATCGCACTGTGTCGATCGACACACTGGGTGCATCGATCGACACAGGCTGTGCGAAAGGATAGATCGGTTCAATTGGATTGAACCGGTTATCTCACATGGTTAAAATTTCCTGATATCCTACTGTGTCGATCGACACAGGTTAAGTGTCGGTCGACACAGGCCTTGCGATTGGTTGATCGGTTCAATTATATTGAACTGGTTATCATGCTTGGTTAAGGTAGATCAGACCGTTTTAAATTGGATGAATTGGTTCAATTGGATTGGACCGGTTATCTCAATTAGTATAAACCGATTTGATTGGATAAGATCAGTTTGATTGGATAAGTCGGTTCAATTGAATTGGACCGGTTATCGCGATTAGTTAAAACTGATTGAATCGGTTTAACTGGATGGACCGGTTGAATTAGATTTGACCGGTATCTCAATTGGTGTAAAACCGGTTCATTTGGTCAATTACCGGTTCTATTGGATTGACCGGTTATCGGGTTTTGTTAAGGTTGGATGCGAACCGTAATTGTTTAGTTATTGAACCAAATGATTGAGAAGTCGAACCAAATGACCTAACCCACTTTTGTTAGAACAATTAAAATTCAATTAAAATTAAAAGTTAAACGTGTTCTAAACCAATCGAATACACATTGGATGTGTATTAGATCAAAGTTTAGTTTTCAATATGGTCAACTGTCAAGACTCATTTCGTTGTTGTGATACTCTTGCCAAGAGCTTGGTGTCCACAATTACATGAGTAAGGCAGGTAATTGTGTTGATAGACTTGCAGTGCTTGACATCAACAATTACAAGACCTAAGAGATTGATTTACTAACCTTTTAGAGTTCCGTTTCCTCAAATAAATATCAAGTGACCTTGATGTCTTACCCAATCTTGTCTACTGTCAAGAATCATTTCGTTGTTGGATAGTCTTGGAGTCCTTGGTATCTACAATTACATGAGTAAGGCAGGTGATCATTGATAGACTTGCAGTGCGACTGTCAATGATCACAAGACTGAAGAGATTGGTTTACTTGACTGGGCTATCAGAAGTTCTGGGCCCAGAGACATCAGAGTGGATGAGACATGGATTGTCTTATCTGCGACCAAGAGTTGTACTGGGTACAATTAGCAATGATTTGCTTACCTAGATAACTAAACTTTGGGTGATGGCGAATCGTCCACTCATATTTTAGTGATGTATGGGTCTTGGAACATTATATTCATAGAGGAAACATTGTTTGAATATAATGCGAGTTTTCTTATTAGATAAGATTTCTCATTTCCTGAACTTCATAACTAAAAATTTATTTTCTTAGATTTCAGCCTATGTCTAAAACTACTTTATCGTTGCGATCTGTCCTTGAGAAGGACAAGTTAAATGGATCCAACTTCCTGGATTGGTATCGAAATTTGAGAATTGTTCTCAAGCAGGAGAGTAAAGACTATGTTCTTAAAAAACCTCTCCCCTAGAAGCTTGGGACCAACGCCTCGCATGCAGTATATGATGCTTGGAATAAGCATTATATTGATGTGGTAGATGTGTGTGGTCTGATGCTGGCTACCATGAACTCGGACTTGAAGAGTCAATACGAGAACGTGGAGTCGCCAATAGAGATGATCACCAGCCTGAAACTGATGTTTCAGGAACATGCACGAATTGAGAGATACTAGATGGTTAAGTCTCTCATTGGGTGCAAGCTACCAAAGGATGCTCCAGTGAGTCCTCATGTAATAAAAATGATAAGTTACATTGATAACCTGGGGAAACTGGACTGTCCTGTTAGCCTAGAGTTGGCTACTGAGGTCATTCTGCAGTCACTGCCGTCAAGTTATGATAAGTTTATCAAGAGCTATATCAAAAATGGCTTGACGAAGACGTTGACTGAGCTGCATGGCATGCTCAAGACAGCTGAGAAAATCATCATAAAGGGTAAAAGATTTGAGAAATCTTATGTAGACAAGGGTAGAGGCAGGGCTGTCCAGATTTGGAATCAGGATAAGCCTGTGTCATCTTATAAGCCCAAGTCCGGCCCATCTGATGTTGGTAAGTGCTGCTACTGTGATGAGTTTGGGCATTGGAAGAGAGATTGCATTAAATTCTTGGAAGATTCACAATCGATGAAGGAGATGAACGGTACTTCTTCTTCAGCTATTGTGTTATTACTTCAAGTTCTACGTATGTATTGGATACTAGTAGTGGTACTGATATTTTTGAAATATGCAGGGCCTAAACAACAGTAGAACGTTGAAGAAAGGACAAGTGGAACTGCGTGTCTGGTATGGAGCAATGGTTACTGCATGAGCCGTAGATATTCTCCACTTGTAGGAGCCTTTCAAGCTTGATTTTTGAATTAAGTAATTGCTACTATGTACTTGCTTTATGCAGAGATGTCTTTCATTTTCTTGTAAGAATTTGGATGTTTTCATTCTGATAAAAGACAAGTTTTGCTCTTTTGATCTTAATGAAATATTATATGGTAGCACCCCTTTTGATAATGGGTTTATATCTTGAACTAATGTACGCTTGTATATATAACATAAATACCAAACGATTTAATTCTGAAGACTCGAAATCGATTTTCCAAGCATAGTCTTTTCAACCACATAGAGTGAAGCGGATTCAGAAGTTCCATAGTTATGGGCCTTTAGGCTTATTTGATTATAAATCATATGAGAAATGAATTCTGCTTACTGGGTCAAATGACTAAGGCTTCTTTAGCAGAGCTAAAGAAAGGGGCCTGAGGCTTATCGGGCCTTGCTCATACTGATGTATGTGGCCCAGTGAGCATTAGTGCCAGAGGAAATCTTCAGTACTTCGTTATCCTTATTGATGACTTCAGTAAGTATGGCTGTGTTCATTTGATGAGACACGAGTCGGAATCCTTTGAAATGATAGTTGTATTGTCGAAATCGGACAATTCATGTGATACTAGGTGGTCATAATGTTTTGCTAGAAGCCGCTTATGATAAATGAGTTGTAACTCATTGCTAGTATTATGTGAACCTACAGGGTCACACACCTAAGGAAGCTGGATACACTTTGTATGGGATTGATCATTGGCGTATGGTCTGGTCAATGTGTATTGGATACACATTGAATTCGAGTTTTGAGAGGTGTGTCGATCGACACTGTTGATGTGTCGATCGACACAAGGAAGAAACCGAAACTGATATTTCGGTTCAACGACTTTAATTGACCCGGTTCATTTACTGGGTAATTAGGTCGACTCAGTGGCCTAAATATAGAATATGAGGCACCACTTTGAGCAGGTTTTTTCTTGACAGAAAAACGCAGCCACCTCTCTAGACACTGGGATTCCCAGGAGATCCGATTCCCGGCACTAGCATCCCGGCGGATTCCAGCTTGTGTGCGTGTGGACTGCAGTAGAGGCGCAGCATCTGAGGCGCTCTTGATCTCAATTACATGTTCATCATTCCGCTGCAAATCTCCAGGTAAACACGAGATCATCGGTAAGGATTCAATAAAATAAACCCTAGATCCTAGGCTATCTGGAACTAGTTAGGATTCGATCTGTTGATAGAATTGCTCAAGTTCCAACATGAGGATCACATCCCCCAACTAAAAGAATGTTTTATCATTCTCAATTAATACGGGATGAAACTCAACCCAGCAAAGTGTACCTTCGGGGTCCCCTCAGGAGAATTCCTTGGTTACCTAGTGACCGAAAGAGGGATCGAAGCGAACCCCAAACAGATCGCAACGTTTATAGAGATGAAATCTCCCAGAACAACGCGAGAAGTCCAGCGCCTGACTGGCAAAATAGCCGCTCTGAACCGTTTCATCTCGAGGTCGACTGATAAATGTATGCCCTTCTATCACTTGCTTAAAGCGAACAAGAAGTTCCTCTGGGATGAAAAGTGCGAAGAAGCATTCACCCAGCTTAAAGCTTACCTAAGCGAACCACATATACTGGCAAAACCAGTAGAAGGGACACCCCTCTACCTCTACCTAGCTGTTTCCACGGCAGCAGATCCTAACCTCAAAAGGATCATACCAGTCGAGGGGATCGAAAAACCAAGCATCGACATAGCCCTTAAAGCTCTATCCTTGAAAGAGGACGAGCCTACCATAAAGGACGATGTTGAATACAAGGAATGTCCCCAGGACATCAGTCGCGAGACCATCGAGATCGATGATGATCTCGATCCAAGAAACGCCGTGTACGTCGCAAACGTCCCCGATGGACCAATCCAAGCCGCATCCGCTAGTCAAGGACCCGAGCCTGACAATGACGAAGATTGGAGAACTCCGATCATTCGATACATTACAAATGGCGAAGTTCCCGACGACAAATGGGAGGCACGGAAACTCAAGACACAAAGTGCAAGGTACTGCGTCACACAAGGAGAGCTCTTTAGAAGGAGTCTCTCCGGACCTTACCTCTAATGCCTCAACAAAAAGCAAGCCCTAACCGTGATCACACAGGCCCACGATGGGTCCTGCGGAAGCCATTCCGGAGGACGAGCCTTGGCCGTACGAATCAAAAGGCAAGGATACTTTTGGCCAACAATGGCCACCGAATGCGAGTCCTTCTCCAAAAAATGCGACAAATGCCAAAAGCATGCCCCGATTATCCACCAGGCATCGAAGAAACTCTCCTCTATCTCATCGCCATACCCATCACCATTCATGCGATGGGGAATGGACATCTTGGAACCCTTAGTCGCGTCCGGCAGAAAAAAAGCTACGCACCTATTGGTAATGACGGACTACTTCACCAAATGGATTGAAGCAGAGTCATACCAAAACGTCAAAGACGTTCATGTTAAGGAGTTCGTCTGGCGAAACATCGTTTGCCGACACGGACTACCCCACGAGATTGTCACCGATAACGGTTCCCAGTTCATATCAAACGCCTTCAAGGAGTTCTGCAGAACGTGGAACATAAAGCTGACTTACTCAACACCACGCTATCCCCAATGGAATGGGCTGGCGGAAGCGGCTAACAAGGCAATCATGAACAGCCTCAAGAAAAGGCTCAATGAGTGCAAAACGAGCTGGAGCGAGGAGCTCCCAGCCGTACTCTGGGCCTACCGGACTACCCCCCGCAAATCCACCGGCGAGACTCCCTTCTCGCTGGCTTACGAGATCGAGGCGGTAGTACCAGCCGAAATCCTCGTGTCAAGCATCCGCAAAGAAGAATGCCCACGACAAGAGGAACTCAATAACAAGATGATAACTGACGAACACGATCTCGTCGACGAAAGGAGGAACCTCGCACTAGCTCGAATCCGGAACTACCAACAAGCCGCAGCTCGTTACTACGATTCCAAGATCAAAACTCGAAGGTTTCAAGTAGGAGATCTCGTCTTACGGAAAGTGTTCGACCATAAAAAGGAAGAACACACTGGAAAGTTAGGAGCAAAGTGGGAAGGTCCTTACCAGGTCACCGACGTTGTAAAGGACGGGGTCTACCGACTCAAGTCGGTGGAAACCCAGAAACCTGAACTACGACCTTGGAACATCATCAACCTCAAAAAGTACTTCCACTAAGAGTACGACAACATAATCAAACTACGAAATGGCTTGATCCCCTTAAAAGGGTACGTAGGCAGCTCGACTTCGAGCGCAGCCACCCCCCAAACACAAGGCTCTTACCGAGCTCAACAACTTCAAACGAAGTCTTACTAACTTATCTTTGTGAAATTAAAATAAGTCCCCCGATCAATGTCTCTTTATGTCTTAAAAGTCAGAGTCTTCGCGAAATACTTCGCCGTTACAAAGCGATATGAAATTATCTCTCCAAAATCTAAAGTGTATAAAATTATCTCTTCAGAAACAAACAATATTAAGTTATTCTCTCTGAGTGACCTGAAATGGCCCCTCCCCTAAAATCAAGCGATATGAAATTATCTCTTCCAAAATAAGCGACCTGAAACAGTCCTTCCAAACCGAACGAGCTAAAATGAACGTCCCCAAAATAAGGGACCTAAAACGGTCCTTCCAAACCGAAAGACCTGAAATGATCGTCCCAAAAAACAAGCGATCCAAAATGGTCCTCCCAAATCGAACAAACTGAAATGATCGTCCCAAAGAAAGAGATCCAGAACGATCCTTCCAAAACCTATAATTCTTCTAAACCTTATACGGATTAAAAGATTTGGGGGGGGCTATCCCCCTACAAGCAAAAAGCAACGAGATCGAAATAGTTATTCAAGCAAACGACCTCTGCACACACTCCAAATCAGACCTTCGTAAGTCTACTTCGATTCGTTTATATATACATTACGAAAGAGTTAAATCTCGGGCAATTCTCAACAAAGAGCTCGAGCTCGAATACAATCGACCTGGAACTAAGGCAACCAGAGACAAGTTATTTACTCGACCTCTCTGAAGAGGTTCGAGCTGCCGTAACGACCAAACTTTATGCTAAGGCATCAAAACAGTAAAATCTATGCTAAGGCACGAAAGATTCGAAAAGCAATTCATAAAAAAAAAAAGAGGACGCGATGTCCTCGAATTCAAATAAAAGCCCCCTTGGGCAACGAAAGTCTGAAAAAAGAATTAAAACCCCTTAGGGCAACAACAAATAAAAAGAAAATTAGAACTGCTTGGAAGGAGAGGAAGCCTTGTCTTGATCCTCTACCTGATCGCCGGTCGCCCCTTCCTCCTCGAGTCGACCCTCAACCTCATCGCTAGCCCGCGAGCTAGCTCCGGTTGGGAGATTCGAACCATACTGACCAAGACGAGTAGCCGCCTGGTTTAAAGGGCGCGCCAAGATCAACGAATCGTCCGACATCACCGGCAAATTGAGCTTGCTGATGCTGAAGTCCGACATCACTTCCTCGCCTCGTGGGCCGCCACCTTTATATCAAGCTCTCGGTCAGCAAGAGCCTTGTCCAAATCACCCTGGCATTGCGCAGCCAGCATATCCGCAACCCGGCCTGTCTCAACATCGTTTCGACTCGCTTCCTCTGCAACTGAAACCCGAGTCAAGGCACCCTGCAACCTCGCATCCAGGTCGCCCACCGTCTTTCGAAGCTCCTCCTCCCGAGCCAAGGCCCCCTGCAGCTGCGCCTTCAGGTCACTAACCATTTTCTCGACGGTCTCGAGTTCACTCACCTGCGGGATCTCCCGCAGATCACGCTCAGCTTTAGCCGCAAACTTGTTCGCAGCCTCCAAGGCCTATAAGAGAAACAAAAATTAAGCACGAAACGAATCAAGAAAACAAAGGAGGGAAGTCGTTACCTTCCCTGCAGCGGCCATCATCTCGGTGTAAGGATCACCGGGGGCCATACCCCCAACAGCCGGGAGTTGAACGCCTGCGGGCTTAAAATGCCTCAGCAGATAGGCAACACCATCCGCGATCGGACACTCCTTCTGGTGCCTAAAGCGCCAGTTGAAAGATCCGGAGGACCCAGAAGAGGCAGGCCTCGCATCCACATTCTGGCTCGATCTTCTCGAGCTCACCTCCGCGTCGGTTCTTTGACGCTTCGCCGCCGGAGGAGGAGGACCACCCCGACTCTGACCGTTTGATCCTCTCGAACCATTCGACCGGGAGTTGCGCAAAGCAGGCTCTCCAGATGGGACCTGGACTTGTTCCTGCCCGGCCGGAAGGGGAGGTAAATTCTCCACCTCCAGGTTTGCCCCTCCGGATCTTGTGACCGCGGGAAGAGAGACCTGAACAGGGTTAGGAGGAGGGAGCGAAGGAGGAGGAGGAGGCCCCTCGCCCATGGCAAAAAGAAGGGCATTTCCCAAGTCACCGACCTTCATTTTCTTCGCCAGATCGACGGGATCCTTCCCATTCCGACGGCTGCTAGATCTCCGCGACATCTTTTCAAGAGAAGGGGTGCTTGCGGAAGAACTGTCGTCAGGAACAGGTCGATCTGCAGACAAAACGGATTCGAGTCAACCCGACAAACAAAAGGCATATAGCGCAAAAATCCTTGTACAGACTAACCAGAATACTTACTATCTCCAGTCCGCTCTATAATCCGAAGCGGAGCCAGAACGATTTGGGTCGTAGCGGGCTGACGAGAGAGACGTGATTCGTCTCGTGAAAGAAGAGGTTGGTATGAAGGAGGTTGTCGGGCCGCGGGACCTAGAGCAGCTCGAATTCGTTGTTCTGTAAAGTTAGACCAACGGATATCTCCTCTCCGAAGACGAGCTATTAAGCTCGATGTAATCGGGTTCAGCGATAATGACTCAGTATCCTCTTCAAAAAAAAAAGGGGTTATTAGCAAATAGCTCGACGTCAACAAAGAACATCGAAGCGACCAGAGAAACTAATAAACCCTAAAATCTAACCAACGCTAGCTGCCCATCTTTTCGGGATAACCGAATAGTCGAAATCCTCGACCGAGTGGTGGTTGATCTTGAGGTAAAAGTATTTACTCTTCCACACATCCCTCGTCGGGATCTCGCCAAGGATCTTCCTGTTGGATCGTTTAGTGTTTCCTGATTCAATTGTCAATTGATTCATCCTACTAAACATGCAGATCTAGGTTCTCTTATTTAGAAACTTAATGGATCTCACCTTTTACCTTGTATATGCAGCGGAATGGGAGGTAAGGTCAGAGATCAGCAGAACCACCAAGAGATGGATCCTCCAAAGGCTCACACACGCACGCTCGGGAATTGGCTGCTAGACCAGACAAAGAGGAGGCGCAGAGAGAGGCTAAGGGAGGCGCAGAAGCTGAGGAAAAATTAGAGAGCTTTAGGTCAAGTTTTATTCATTAAAACTCCCTTTAGTTCTCATGGGCTTTTGGGCCCAATTCTCAGTTCTGATTAAATCCCATGGATTTAATCAGGCCCTTTATACTCTCTAAGTACAGTAAATGCCTAGCACTTTTACCGTACTTCTGCTAAACCGTTCCTTCGTATTTTCCCGTTAGCTTAGGCGTGTGACCCATATGGGATCATATAATAAAGGCAATAAGTCCAAGACTTATAGATCATGAGCGGACTCTAGCAAGCCATCATGACCCCCTGTATTATATGACTTATGTCTGATCATTGACATACTCTTACGTTCTAGAGACTGTACAGAGATTACTGGACATAATTCCAACAATCTCCCACTTGAACTGGAATCTCTGTATTCATAATCCTTTTGTCTCAATATCTCGATTAGTCATAAGGCAAGATTAGTGTCATCCTTATAAAGCCTAATCTTGTTTATCGGACTCTGATTTGATACTGACAATCCAAACGACTCGGGAAAGTCCGTTTGAGCATGGCCATGCATTTTCCAGTATTCAAATCTCCGATTGGCCTAGAGATATTCACTCCATTTATATTGGAGGGACAAATCCCGTCTTGTTCCATCACTGTAAGCTACTCATTTCATAATACACCCAATCAAGGTCCTTATAACTATCGCTTAACGACAGCATTAGACAATGATCAAAGCGCATTAGTTCATGTGCAGTCACATGCATGCGAACTCAGGTCTAAGGACTATACTCTATAGTCGTAGTAAGAATCTCTTATGACACAGATATAAATATCCTGAAGAGTTCTTATAATCGGGTCTTGTCCGGTCGTATGTACCCTACATACACCTATGTACTGACTTTGATGCCGCGCATCTATGACACACTGAGACTTTGTCATAAGTCACATACCAATCTAGTCTCACACGGTTGTTGGTGTTCCAATTTCAACAACCTTCGACTAGGGACAGGATGATATAAACCATCTATCAAATATAGGGTCTCATGATCAAGCTAAATGACTTTGATAACTCAAGATCAAGTCACTTACTTTGATGACCTATAAAATGGTTCATATCATTTTGGAACGATTATTTCATCACAGTTAAAATAATCTTGAAATAATAATTTCATTAAACATAAGAAAATGTTTTACAAGAACATATCAATAACTAAATAAAGCCCTCAAACTCCCACTGAAATTTAGACTGCATCTTAATTTCACTTATCCTACAGCAACAGTCCGCGACTCGTGCTTAGGCCTAAGGAGTGGCTTCGTTAATAGATTAGCAACGTTCTCATTCATTGAAACTTGCTGATCTACTTAACATCTCTGTCATTTATCTCACGGAATAGGTTATACCTACTCTCTAGGTGTTTGGACCTCTGATGTGCAGCTAGTCTCATCTATGCTGGGAATCACATCAAGTTCAGTGACGAACTCTTCTTTCCAAACAACCTCTTTCGCCGCTTTCCTAGCTGCGAAATGTTCAGCTTAAGTCATGGAGTCAGCAACAGTGCCCTGCACCGCCAGACAGACACAAGATATAACCGGACTGTGACCGGAAATCATCTTTGTCCGTTGGAAACTTGCCTTTCAGACTCTACCGACTCGTAGCACCTCACTTTCTCCGTAAATCAAGAATTTATCCTTAGTATTCCTTGAATACTTTAGGATATTCTTTACGGCAATCCAGTGATTCTTTGCTGGATTTGACTGGTCTTTACTTGTCTTGCTTAACATTAAAACAACATCAAACAAGTACGTTTCATGGCATACATGATAGATCCAATTGCCGACGCATATGGAATCTTATCCATGCATTTAAGCTCAGCAGTTATCGTAGGACACTGTGTCTTGCTTAACGTAATGCCATGTGACATTGGCATAAAACCCTTCTTGGAATGCTGAAAACGTGTAGGACTTTGTCGGGATAAGAATCCTGACTTTGTCCTACCAGCTCTTTCGGATCTCTATCTTTAGATCCAAAATCCAAGAACTACGTGGCTTTACCCATGTCAATCATAAATCCAACTCCCAAGCCAGTCCTTTACCGACTGCAGCATTGGGACGTTATTTCCGAGAATCAGTATGTCCTCGACATACAATATGAGAAATGCAATATCGCTCGCACTTATCTATCAGCAAAAACGCACAGTTCCACTTCGTTCCTGTTCAAGTCAAAACCTTGACTACTTCAACAGAACGAAGATTCCAACTCCGATATGTTTGCTTCCATCCATGAATGGATCAATAAAGCTAACTTACACATAGTGTAATTTTTCGGAGTCCGGGCTCACTTTCGCTTCTTTGAGTTTCTCAGATTCGTCGCTTTCAATGATCATCAGATCATGCGAACTTTCAATGATCATCAGGCTCAACTAATGACGAGAATTCACTCTCGGATTAATGACTGATTCTTTCATATCTGCGAACTTTAGGCTCCACAGGTGCAGATTCTACAGAAATCTGTAAATCCTTCCGCTGCTCCCCTTCAATAGGTTGAGCAGCCTCCTGTTTTTTTTTTCGAATTTCTTCGAGTTACGCTTTTACTCCCACTGTTCTTCTTGGAAAGTAACTTCCCCTCTTAGAAAACAGAATGGACGTAAAAAGTAACAAGCCTTGGTTTCCCTAGGACAACCAGCGAAGTAGCACAACTACAAATACTCAGTAAAGACGAATTTGGATCGATTCCAATCCACATTTACGTGGTGTCTTTCTACTGACATTGGTGGAACTATTTCAGTGTAAACTTAGATATTTCTAGAGCGTTATTCTTAAAATATCATGGAAGATTCGTGTGACTCATCTTTAATCATTTCTGATAAGATATGACTCTTTCTCACAGAAACACCTCCAGGTTTTCAGGAGAAATGAGCTGTGAAACTACTTCACACTCAATCAGATGATCACACCATTAATGACTTAAGTATTCTCACTCGTGATCTAATCCAGAGTCTCAATACTTCAGTCACTCAGATTCTATACCTCATTCTGGAACCTTTTTGATCATTTCAAAGAATTCTGACTCGTGTCTCATCAAATGAACACAGTCATACTCACTGAAGTAATCAGTAAAGATAATGAAGTATAGGAAATTTTTCTCTGGCATTACTGCTCATCGGACCACATACATGAGTATGTTCAATCTCCAATGAGCCTTTGGGCCTTTCTCTAGCTCGGCTAAGATGGGCCCTTTGCCTTTTGGTCCAGTAAGCAGAATTCAAGTCTCATAAGATATCCATTCAAATGAGCGCAATAGTGCATAACTATGGGATTTCTGAATCCGACTTACTCTATGTGACCAAGACTTTTATGCCAAGAAAAATCAGGTTTAATTCATCAGATTTAAACCAATTTGGTATTTATGTTACATTTAGGCACTCTTTTTGGTTTAAGATATAAAACCCATTCCTTGAATAGGGTGCTACAAATTATATTTCATTAAGATCAAAAGAACAAAACTTGTCTTTTATCAAAATGAAAAACATTCAAATTCTTACAAGAAAATGAAAGACAACTCTGCTTAAAGCAGGTACATTGTAGCAATTACTTAATACAAAACCAAGCCTCAAAGGGATCTATAAGTGAAAACCCTACGGCTGAGGCAGCATCCCAAGCTCCTTCCAGACATGTAGTTTCACTTGCCCTTCCTTCAAAGTTCTACTGTTGCACAGGCTCTGCATATTATAACAAATATCAGTGCCACAACCAGTATCCAATACCTATAAGGTAGAACTTGAAGTAATAACATGAATACCTGAGGAAGTAGTCTCATACATCAACTTCAACTCCTCATCATCTTCCATGAATTTATTGCAATTTCTCTTCCAATGCCCAGTCTCTTTACAGTAGCAGCACTTACCAACGTAAGAGGTATCTGACTCGGGCTCAGAAGACACATGCTTGCCATGATTCAAAATCTGGACAACTTTGTCTTCACCCTTGTCAGCATTAGGTTTAGTAAACCTACCCTTCTCATTCATGAGATTGTACAGGGTACTCTTCACGTTTGGCTCAACTGTCTTGAGCATATCATGCAGTTCAGTCAGCGTCTTCGTTAAGCCTTTCTTGATATAGTTCCTTCTGAACTTATCATAGCTTGACGGCAGTGACTGCAGAATGATCTCAGTTGCCAATTCTTGGCTTACTGGATAATCCAGTTTCCTCAGGTTATCAATGTAACCCATCATTTTACTGACATGAGGACTCACTGGATGATCATTTGGTAGCTTGCAGCTAGTGAGAGACTTAACCAACTGGTATCTCTCCACTCTTATCTGCTCCTGAAATTTCAATTTTAGGCTGCTGATCATCTCTATTGGCGACTCCATGTTCTCATATTGCTTCCGCAAGTCTGAGTCCATGGTAGCCAATATCAGACCGCGCACATCTACCGCATCATTATAATGCTTATTCCAAGCATCATATACTGCATGGGAGGCATTGGACCCGATCCTCACGGGGAGAGCTCTCTCAAGGACATAGTCCTTTCTCTCCTGCCTGAGGACTAGCCTCAGGTTCCGCGACCAAGTCAAGAAATTTGATCCGTTCAGCTTGTCCATCTCAAGGACAGACCGGATCGAGAAAGTGTCTTGATTGTTTGTGCTAGTCATAACTGAAATTTAAGATAAAAGGATTTTAGTTAATATGTTCAATATGATTAATCTCGTATTATATTTAATATGATTAATCTCGCATTATATTCAATAACATCAGTTACCCTCAATAGAATATAATGATTCCAAGATCCACATATAACTAAGATCAAAGTGGGCCACTGGCCGTCACCCAATCTTAGCTTATATCGGTAAGCCCTATCTCGGCTAATTATATCCGTGATATAACTCTTGGTTGTGAATCTGGGCCCGAGGCCCAATCCACTCTGATGTCTCAAGGCCCGGGACTCCCGATGGCCTAGTCAAGAAAACCAGACTATACAGTCATGTAATCATTAATGTCTGGGACTCCCAATGACATTTATGAATCACAAACCGTCTTACCCACGCAAAAGTAGACACCCTCACACTGTAAGGCCATGAATACAATTGAATGGGCTTCGACAGCTGACATAGACTGGACAAGACATCCAACGCTTGATATTATTTGAGGTTTGTAGGTTTATTAAAAAATTCATCCCAAAATAGAAGATTACTATTTTGGGAAACTTTCTTTTTTGGGAAACCTACTAATTTTGGAAACTTTTTAAAATCGGAAACTTCCTAAAATTGGAAACTTTCTAAAATCGGAAACTTCCTAAAATTGGAAACTTTCTAAATATAGAAATTTCCTAAAATCCAAAACATGCAAATCTAGAAACTTCTAATTTAAGAAACTTTCTAATTTCAAAATTTTGGAAACTTATTAATTTAAAATCGATTTTATAATTTTATAAAATAAATTTTAAATTAATTCTTAAGAAAAGACTCAAATAATTGGCCCAATTGTTTTAACTTCTTGGCCCGAGGCCCAAGAATTGGTTCATGTCCAAGACATAACCCAATTGCCCAATTAAATGACATAACCGGTCTGGTTCATTAAAATTGGTCTTAACCAAAATTAATTACTACGATGACCACAATTGTCAACCGGTTATTTACTAAACCGGATTTTCTCAATTTATTTGGTCCAACCAAATCAAATTAGAAAATCACTGGTTTAGGCACAAAATCCAATTTTTCGACTTTGGATTTCTTATCCCGGTTTAACCAGAACTTAATAAAATTATTAAGTCTGTTTATTAAACCAAGACGATTAATTTTAATAAAATTTTAAACCGAACCGAACCGAATTGGTCACGAACCAATCATGGTTGTGACCTAGCTCCACGATCACCATCGCCCAGCCGCAAGCCGTGCGATCCACGATCCGGACTGCCGAGAGCCTCACGCGATCGGGAAGGAGCTGGACGGGTCGATCGGGACGATCGGGAAGCGAGGTTGGGCGCGACGGGACGATGCGGGACGATCCATCGCGATCGATCGTACGATCGGACGATCCGATCCGATCCGACCACGCGATCATGCGCTCGTCTGTGTCGTCGATCGTGTCGACGATACAACCCGATCCGTGATCGGTTGTGTGTCTAACGATCCGGACGCGTGATCCTTTGGCGATCAACACTCCGACGCATACCAATTCATATAGATTGGATCATGCGATTTCTTGTTTGTTTAGGCTTTATTTCTTTGTTTCTTAAGTGTTTTTCCTTATCAGTAGGTTGATTCAAAAACACTTCTTAAACAATCCTAAACAAGATTCTAAACAAAAAAAACCACAGAACCAATGGCTCTGATACCACTGTTGGATCGTTTAGTGTTTCCTGATTCAATTGTCAATTGATTCATCCTACTAAACATGCAGATCTAGGTTCTCTTATTTAGAAACTTAATGGATCTCACCTTTTACCTTGTATATGCAGCGGAATGGGAGGTAAGGTCAGAGATCAGCAGAACCACCAAGAGATGGATCCTCCAAAGGCTCACACACGCACGCTCGGGAATTGGCTGCTAGACCAGACAGAGAGGAGGCGCAGAGAGAGGCTAAGGGAGGCGCAGAAGCTGAGGAAAAATTAGAGAGCTTTAGGTCAAGTTTTATTCATTAAAACTCCCTTTAGTTCTCATGGGCTTTTGGGCCCAATTCTCAGTTCTGATTAAATCCCATGGATTTAATCAGGCCCTTTATACTCTCTAAGTACAGTAAATGCCTAGCACTTTTACCGTACTTCTGCTAAACCGTTCCTTCGTATTTTCCCGTTAGCTTAGGCGTGTGACCCATATGGGATCATATAATAAAGGCAATAAGTCCAAGACTTATAGATCATGAGCGGACTCTAGCAAGCCATCATGACCCCCAGTATTATATGACTTATGTCTGATCATTGACATACTCTTACGTTCTAGAGACAGTACAGAGATTACTGGACATAATTCCAACACTTCCCATGGCGAGGAGAGAGATAGTAGGTCCCGGGAAAACGAGTGTTATGTTTTACCGAACAAACCCTCATCAACTCCTCAATCCCAAAGTCGATGCCCTCCTCAACGGCCCTGACCCCGAGCCCGATGACGTGCCGGACAAAATTTGGGGTCATCTGATGAAAAGCCAGCTGAAGCTGAGCCAAAACCCATGAGATAATGCGACGGATCGGGAACAACAATCCGCAATTATCTAAGTAGGTATAAGAGGCACAGCAGTCTCCGGCGACATCGCCGGAGACGGGATGATTATCTCCACCTCCGGCGGGATCCGGCACTTTGCCCGTAATTTTTGTATATGGTCCGCGGTTAAACTGGACGGTAGGTGGGGACCAAACGGTCCCGCCGCCACAGTTGCACTCGCCCTGACCGCACCCTTTCGAACTTGATGATTCGATGTATCGGAAATTTCTTTTAAGGAGAGAAGAAAGACGAATCTCTAGAGGAAAAAGTCTCAGAGTAACAGCAAAAAAAGATAGAATGAGGGAGAAGAAGTTACCTTGTCGATTTGTAGTGCGAGCAGTAATGGGAATCGTGCTAGGTAACTTCCCATTTTAAACTATCTCGTGCTCGAGATCCATGGGATCTTTCGTATCCCGCAATCCCAACCGCTCAATTCAAAATTTGTAAATGATTACGAAAAAGATTGAGACAGTTGGGATCCTTCGATTTCTTGCAATCTCGACTGTTGATATGAGATCTAAGGGCAGAGATGAGTGATTGACGATTAAGTCACATCCGCCGCATCAACGAATGCGCCACAAACAGATTAATCTAAGACACGCGCCCAATCTTGGCCGTCCGATTAAAACAAGATCCGCAAACGAGGCAAAAACAACCTTTAGGGTTTTCCCTAATGCCCAGGGCACGCGCGCGTCTTCCCAACAACGTCCACCGCCGATTAACCTCGACTTGTCAAAATTAATGGGCTGGGGGGCTATTGTTGGTACTGGATTTCCCTCTAGGAAATCCGGCCCATTAACAAATGAAACAAAGGCCCATATTTATGAGCCCGGTCCAGAATCAAAGATAAAGAGACGAGCCGATTCATTTGTTGGGCCCAAACGAATGACATTTTGACAAGGCCCAAGGGATGCCAAAGTAAGAGGCGATCGAGCTCGAGCTCGGCAGGAGACGACGTGGAGATAGAGCAACTCGGTCTTCGTCGGTTCAACTGATCCACGAAAATCATGGAGATCGTTATGAAGGCGAGGCCGAAATATCGGAACAAGAAGGTCAAATTCGAGACTATTTAAAGAAGAAGTGGTGATTCACTCAAGACATTCCAACCCTAACTTAGAACACTTCGACTAGATAGCTCGATCATCATACTTTGTACTCTCTTTTCGATTGTGTTTATTCTATCTCGACGATCAATCTCAATAGTTTTTGATTCATAGGAAACTATACCATTTCTATATCCTAAAGTCCAAATCCACGAATACAAATTCTTAGTGTGAATCTCGGATCTCACAATGACCTATAAAATGTCATCAATTACTTTGGGACTATTATTTAATAACATAATTAAATAGTACTGAAACAAATTTCATTAAAATAACATAACCATAATATGTCTATTTGAACATCATATCATAACTAAAACCAAAAAAAACTCGCACTAAAACCAAGATCACATCTTAGGAAATCTAATGTCTACAGCATTAGTCTGATTCTCATGCGCTCTCGCTCAGCATGTGTCGAAGGACACTGCGTCTTGCTAAGAGTAATGCCACGAGACATTGGTATGAAATCCTTCTTGGAATCATGCATACTGAACCTGTGTAAGACCTTATCAATATAAGTATCTTGACACAATCCAGTTAGCTTGTTCAATCTATCTCTATAGATTCTTATGCGGCTTCATTGAAAAACAACCTCCGAGCCAAGTTTTAAAAGACTGAAGCAATGGAACGTCATTTCCGAGAAGGACTATGTTATCTACATACAGTACGAGAAATGCAAATGTGGTCCCACTAGTCTTCTTGTAAACACACAGTTCCTCTTCGTTCCTGATGAAGTCAAAATTTTTGACCGCTTCATCAAAACGAAGATTCCAACTCCCTGATGCTTGCTTGAATCCATAAATGGATCGATGAAGCTTGCATACCTTCTTAGCAGCATTAGGATCAATGAAACCTTCAGGTTGTGTCATGTACACATCCTCTTCTAGAATTCAAATTAAGGAAAACTGTTTTCACATCCATCTGCCAGATCTCATAATCATAATGAGCGGTGGGGTCTAGGAGAATCCGAATGGACTTAAGCATAGTGACTGGGGAATAGGTTTATTCATATTCAATACCATGAATTTTCTTGAAAAATTTTGCCACCAACCTTGCTTTGTATATCCAAATATTACCATCCACGTCAACTTTTCTTCTTGAAAATCCATTTACACTCAATGGCTTTTACACCATCGGGTAAATCAACCAAAGTCCATACTTGGTTCTGTGACATGGATCCCATTTCGGATTCAGCGGCTTTCAGCCATTTTCGGAGCCAGGGCCCATCATTGCTTCTTCAAAGTTCGCAGGCTCGTCACTGTCAATGATCAACAGATCATGGCAATTGGTCACGAGAAATCCAAATCTCTCGGGTTCGTGACGAATCCTTTCGGATTTGCGAACTTCAGGCACCACAGGTGTAGGTTCTACAACTCTTTGTAGATCCAACTGCTGCTCTTCCTCATCAGGTTGAGCAGTCTCCTGTGATTCTCGAATCTCTTCGAGTTGTAATCTACTCCCACTGTTCTTCCTGGAAAGAAATTCTCTCTCAAGAAAAACACAGTTCCGGGCAACAAACACTTTGTTCTCTGATCGGTTGTAAAAGTAGTATGCCTTGGTCTACTTAGGATAACCAACGAATTAGCACTTATCGGATTTGGGTGTGAGCTTATCAGAGATTAAACGTTTTACATAAGCCTCACAACCCCAAATCTTCATGAAAGACAAATTAGGAACATTTCCAGTCCACATCTCATGTGGTGTCTTTGTAACTGATTTTGATGGAATCCTATTTAGTGTAAACGCAGACGTTTCTAGAGCGTATCCCCAGAAGGATAATTTAAGATCTGAGTGACTCATCATTGATCGAACCATATCTAATAAAGTCTGATTCCTCCTCTCGGAAACTCCATTCCATTGGGGCGTTCCAGGAGGAGTGTGTTGTGAAACAATTCCACAATCTCTCAGATGATCACTGAATTCTTGGCTTAAGTATTCACCTCCACGATCTGATCAAAGAGCTTTAATACTTTTGCCAAGTTGATTTTGTACTTCATTCTTGAACTCTTTGAACTTTTCAAAAGATTCCGACATTTTGCCTAATAAACAAGATTCGCAAACAAGATTCGCATTTCTCACATGATTCATATCAAATGAGCCCATAAACCCATCACTATGGAGCTTCTGAATCCGTTTCTCATTTATGTGGCCCAAACGACAATGCCAGAGAAAAGTTTGATTCGTGTCATTTGACTTGAATCCCTTAGTACTAATGTTATAGACTGGCACACTTTGGTTTAGAACATAAAGTCCATTCTATAATGGACCGCTACCATAAAATATATCATTGTAATCAAATGAACTACACTTATTCATAATTGAAAACTGATATCCTTCAAAATCCAAACAAGGAATAGAAATAATATTTCTGCTTATAGCAGGTACATAGTAGCAATTATTAAGTTCTAAAACCATACCAGAAGGTAAAGAAAAATGAAATGTTCCTACGGCTAATGCAGCAACTCTTGCTCCATTTCCCACGCGCAGGTCCACTTGTCCTTTCTCCAAAGTCCTACTGTTGCTTAGGCCCTGAAGAATAAGTCTCGTACGTCTTCTTCAGCTTCTCATAATCTTCCAGGAATTTATTGCAGTTTCTTTTCAAATGCCCATAACCATTACAATAATGGCACTTATCATCTTTAGAAGGACCAGTTTTAACCTTAGGAGCATGGTTAGACTCGCTTGGATTCACAATCGAGCTCGTCTTGCCATCACCTTTTTTCTTACCAAGTTTCTTAAACTTTTTACTCTTTTGTACCATAAGGACATTTGTGGTGTCCTTCTTGATGTTAGGTTCAGCAGTTTTGAGCATCCCATGCAACTCAGTCAAAGTCTTTGTCAAGTTGTTCATGTTGTAGTTCATAACAAAATGATCATAGCTTGACGGCAGTGACTGCAGAATGATGTCAGTAGCCAACTCTTGGCTAATGGGACAATCCAGTTTCCCCATGTTATCAATATAACCCATCATCTTAATGACATGAGGACTAACTGGACCGTACTTTGGTAGCTTGCACTCAATTAGAGACTTAACCGTTTGGTATCTCTCAGTTCGTGCCTGCTCCTGAAACATACTTTTCAGGCCAGTGATCATCTCTATGGGCGACTCCACATTCTCATATTGCTTCTGCAAGTCCGAGTTCATGGTAGCCAACATGAGACAACACACATCGACCACATCATTAGAATGCTTATCCCAAGTATCCTTCTCTGACTGCCAGGCATTGGATCGGTACTTTTTAGGGAGAAATTTCTCAAGGACATAGTCCTTCTTCTCCTGTTTGAGAACAATTCTCATGTTCCGATACCATTCCAGAAAGTTAGATCCATTTAGCTTGTCCTTCTCAAGGACGGATCTCAGGGAGAAATTGTTGTGATGGTTTGTACTAGACATAGCTGGAGTAAGAAAGGAAAGAGGTTTAGTTATGATGTTCAAGAAATGAGAAATCTTAACTATTAAGAAACCTCGCATTATATTCAAAACAACGTTTCCTCAAATTAATATAATGATCCAAGAACCATACTTCACTAAAACTTGAGTGATCTTTGGCTCATCGCCCAAATTTCAGCTATCTAGGTAAGCAACAGCTTTGCTAGTTATATCCAATATAACTCTTGGTTGTGGATTGACATCTCATGTCAAATCCACTTGATGTCTCTGGGCCCAAAACGATTTTAATAGCCCAGTCAAGTAAACCAATCTCTTATGTCATGTAATTGTTGACGCCTTGCACTGCAAGCCTATCAACACGATTACCTCCTGCCTTACTCATGTAATTGTGGACACCATGCACTGCAAGTCTATCGCACAATGAAACGAGTCTTGACAGTTGACAAGATCGGGAAGACATCAAGGATTGCGTGATTTTTAGTTTGAGGAACGAAACTTATAATTTAATATATATCTATCATATATGTATCTTAGAATGATTATAATTAATTAAAACAACTAATCTAACTGAGTTTCAATTATTCTAAGAAATGGGATAAGACTTTGGTTCAGTTTTTGCGATTTCTGGTTCAATAACCAAAATCCCGAGTGGTATGTCGACCGACACAACTCCGTGTGTCGATCGACACTACCAAACCAAAACCATTGTGATAACCGGTCAATCAGATTGAACTGGTTCGATAATCGGTTAGTTTCGATCGACACAACACTTGTGTCGGTCGACATTAACCCAATTCAATAAAACCGCAATTAACCGGTCAAACTGGTTTTAACCAATTGCGATAACCAGTCCAATCCAATTGAACCGATTCATCCAATTGAACCGATTTAAACAATTTTAACCAAGCACGATAACTGGTCCAATCCAATTGAACCGATTAAACCATTCGCAAGGTATGTGTCGACCGACACAACTTTTATTTTTATCGATATGATAGGGCATCAGGAACTTCAATCTTTATGATCGAAACCTAAAATTTTATTCGGGTTTCCATACTGTGTCGATCGACACCAGATTGGTATCGATCGACACCATGCGAAACCCTGGAATCGATTTGAACAAAAAAACCCTAAAACGAGATTACTTTGAACAAAATACAATCTAGCATGAATATATCACATATATCGATTCATATTCAACTAATTCGAATATCATGTTGTTAGATTCAATAGGAAAAAACATGGCTCTGATACCACTGTAGGAACTTATGGCGGTTTTAATCACATTAAGATACCCTAAGTATAAATTCCATAGCCTAGGATCTAGGGTTTAGGTTTATTGAACCATAAGGATCTCGAAATTACCTGGAGATTAGCTGCGGAAGATGAACAGGTATTCGAGATTCACGAGAGCTTCAAGTGCTGCGCCTCTACTGGTATCCACACGCACACAAACTGGAATCCGCCGGGATGCTAGTGCCGGGAGATCGGATCTCTTCGGGATTCTTGTGTTTCTGAGAGGTGGCTGTGAATTAGGTTCAGTTGCTGTAAAAGTCGTGCATATATCTCATATATATAGACTTTTACCACAACCTAATTAACCAAGGTTTAAACCGTAGTTAATTAAGTTACGCTATTTAATGTCGATCGACACTACCTCAGAACTCGCTATTGAATGTATATCAAATATACATTCACCAGATCATTACACTAATGATCAATCCCATATAATACATCCAGTTTGCTTAGGTGTGTGACCCTGTAGGATCATATAATACTAGCAATGAGTTCATAACTCACAGATCACAAGTGGCTTCTAGCAAAACATTATGATTACCTAGTATTATATGAATGTCTAATCTCGACAACACAACTATCTCTAGAGTTATTACAAGTATGATTTCAGGACATTCCCAACATCAATTTAATAACCTAAAGTCTAGATTCTAAGTGATCAGGTTAGAAACTAGTATTAAGCACAATTCAGGTTGAAGAACAAATAAGTTATGAATCCTAAACTGATAAATTAATCTAACAAGTCATGAAAACCTTTAAGAGAATCCCTAAACCTAACTATGAATCTACTCAGACATGATTAATGAAACACAAATCAATGAATAAGTAAATTGCATAAATAGAGAGTAAAGAATAAAAGGGGTTCGAAATCTTCTCCAAAAGCAAGAAGCAGTACAGGTTCAGATCAGCCCGAAAAGCTCTAAAATATCTATGCTCAAAGTATGAAGGCGTATCAAAGCGTATGTAAAGTGTAGCCTAAACAAGTGGCTAAAAACCCTAATATAATGATCTAATCACGGCTGGTGCCTCTTTGTAATTATGAGAAACTTCTGGGCTCAAGTGCAATTTCCAAATCTTTCATTAAACCACCGAGAATAAGTCTGATTCGCATGTGTGTCGATCGATGCACGAGATGTATCGATCGATGCAAATCTCTATTTTGGACAGTGAACTAGACCTGTAAACATACCTAAAAGACTCCAAAACATAATAAAAGACTCGATAAATAAGACATATACCATGGTTAAAAACCCTAAAATCCATGGTATATCACTGGCCAAATGCAAAGAGATGATTATAAAGGTGTTGATTGAAGTGCCTTTGGTTGATTCTATGCAAACTACTCCTGTGATGAGAAGATGTCTTCAAGACTTACTTGCTGGTAATTGGACTGATGAGGAGAGTGTAATGATGACCACAGAGGTTTGTAGTGCTGTGATTCAAGGTATGATACCGGAGAAGTTGAAGGATCCAGGAAGTTTTGTGCTTGACTGTGGCATCTACAGGGACAGATTTGAGAGGTCTCTATGTGATCTTGGTTCGAGTGTTAATCTTATGCCTTATTCTGTTGCTGAAAGGCTTGGGATGACTGAATTTATGCCTACTAGGATCTCATTAGTCCTAGCTGACAGAACAGTCAGGATTCCTGAAGGAGTGCTGGAAGATGTGCCAATCAGGATTGCTGGCTGTGTGATCCCTACTGACTTTATGGTTCTGCAGTATAGAGAAGAACCAAGGGATCTGCAGATTTTGGGTAGGCCATTCTTAGCTACTGCTGGTGCTATGATTGACTGGAAGAAGGGGACGATAATTTTGAATGTGGGTGATCTGAAGATGAGTTTCGATATGGACAAGCTGGTTAAGAGACCAACCATCGACGGACAGACCTTTTATATGGACACTCTCAGTGATTTGGCTGCAGATTACTTTCACAGGACACATGCTGAGGATCCACTAGAGAGAGCTTTATTGAGCTCTGTAATGGAGCTGAACATCTGCAAGACGAGCCCGCAATTTGCTATGCGAGGCTAATGGATTCCACTGAGCAAGTTATGCAGTTGGATGTGTCTGACGCAAGCTTGCATCGATCGACACCTATAGTGAAACGATCGTTGCACGTCGTCAGTGACTGGGCAGAGGAAAAAGCCCCGAAAATTAAGCTGAAACAACTTCCATCCGGGCTAAGGTACGCATTTCTTGGACCTAATTCGACATATCCAGTGACTGTTAATGCTAGTTTGAACAATGCAGAGCTCACTTTACTGCTAAGCAAGCTGCGTAAGCATCGCAAAGCTCTTGGCTATTCTCTTGATGACATTTTGGGTATCTCTCCGGAGCTGTGCATGCATCGGATACATCTTGAGGACGAGTCTAAGACATTTGTTGACCATCAGAGGAGGCTGAATCCTAACCTTAAGGATGTGGTAAAGAAGGAGATCATGAAGCTCCTAGATGCTGGGATCATCTATCTGATTTCAGACAGCGATTGGGTTAGTCCAGTCCATGTAGTGCCTAAGAAGAGTGGAGTTACAGTAGTGAAGAATGAAAAGAACGAGCTGATTCCTACAAGGACTGTGACTGGACATCGGATGTGCATAGATTACAGGAAGCTTAATGCTGCGACAAGGAAGGATCATTTCCCTTTGCCTTTTACCGATCAGATGCTGGAGAGGTTAGCAAATCACCCTTACTACTGCTTCCTCGATGAGTATTCAGGCTTCTTTCAGATTCCCATCCATCCAGAGGATCAGGGATAGACTACTTTTACTTGTCCATATGGCACATTTTCTTACCGCAAGATTCCTTTTGGACTTTGTAATGCACCAGCCACCTTCCAGAGATGCATGGTGTCCATCTTTATTGACATGATAAAGGACTTTATGGAGGTGTTTATCGATGGCTTTTCAGTCTACGGGTCATCTTATCGTGAGTGCTTGGACAATCTGTGCAAAGTGCTAGCTAGATGTGAGGAGAAGCACTTGGTTCTTAATTGGGAGAAGTGTCATTTCATGGTCAGATATGGCATTGTTCTTGGACATAGAGTGTCTGAAGCAGGATTTGAAGTAGACCGCGCTAAGATTGAGGTTATGACCAGCCTTCAGGCGCCTGATTCTGTGAAGTTTGTATGGAGATTTCTTGGACATGTTGGGTTCTATAGAAGGTTCATCAAAGATTTCAGTAAGATTGCTAGAACATTAACTGCTTTGCTGTGTAAAGATGCCAAGTTTGAGTTCAATGCAGATTGTCAGACTGCATTTGAACAGATCAAGCAAGCATTATTAAATGCTCCTACAGTACAGCCACAAGATTGGGATCTACCTTTTGAGGTAATGTGCGACGCAAGCGATTATGCTGTAGGAGCTGTTCTAGGCCAGAAGAAAGACAGAAAGCTTCATGTTATTTACTATGCTAGCATGACTCTAGATGATGCGCAGAGAAACTATGCCACTACGGAGAAGGAGTTGTTGGTGGTTGTCTTTGCTTTTGAGAAGTTTCGGCCCTATCTTGTTGGTTCTAAAGTGATTGTACACAATGATCATTCAGCTCTAAAGTATCTAATGCAGAAAAAGGATGCTAAACTGAGATTGTTGAGATGGATTATGTTGCTTCAAGAGTTTGATATTGAGGTGAAGGACAAGAAGGGGGTTGAAAATGGAGTTGCTGACCATCTGTCAAGGATTCTGGTTGATGAAGACGTCCCCATTAATGATTTCTTACCTGAGGAGAACGTCAATATGATTGAGATGGTATTTCAGACGGATTTAGATAGAAGATGCAGAACTGTCGGATTAATCGCATTGCGTCGATCGATGCCACCACTGTGACGATCGATGCATGTGACGAGAATGCAACGATCGATGCGGACCTGTGCAACTGTCGTCGCATGGAGAAATTACGAGAGACTGAAATCACTGTGTATCGATCGTTGCGGGCCTGTGTAGCGATCAACACACCTGGTTCAAATTGAAATCAAAGGTATGTGAGCTTTACCGAAAATCAGATTGGTTCAACCAATCCTGATTTGCATCGATCGTCACATATTATGCAACGATCGTCGCACGCACGCGTGAGGTAAAGTACCCTAAATCGTCTTTTGCTCAATCTCTCTCATTTCTCACTCGTTTTTGACGATTTAAGTGACTAATCCATTCGATTTTCTTCCCTCTATCCATTTCTATCATCCATTTCAACTGGTTTTGAGGTATGTGTCCTGATTCTCTCCATTTTCATTTCGGCCAAAGGTAGAAAAATCTGAACTTTACCATGATTTGTTGCTCCTAGGATGGAATTGATGCTTGATTAGGCTTATTAGTGACGATTTGGTACTACCTTAGTGCATGCATTGACAGATTTAGCAAGGTTTTGGAGATTTTTTCGATTCAATGTTGAGACTTTCGAATATCTGATTTAAGGCAGATTGTAGGACGAATTTGGGTACACATGATGTTGGTTTGACTGCTACTGATGGTTGATTGAGATGATATACGCTTATGTGGTTGAGTTTTATGATCTTAGAGCTTTGGCTTAAATGCAAGTTGCTTCTTGTGTCTTTGATTTCAGATGGCACCGAGGAAGAGACAGAATGTGCATGCTGCTCCTGAACCACCTGCTGAATGGTTCGTGCGTACATCACCTATGCCTGCACCTTACACTGGCGTGATTGGCACAGTGCTTCCCCCTTGGCCTAAGGCATAGTAGGACAAGATTCTTGTGACTAGAGCATGGACGGAGGATGCTAAGACAGTGACTGAGAGTGCTGCGTGTTTAGAGAGGACAGTTTCTGAGACTTGGGATGATTTTGACACGATGTTCTACAACGCGTGGCATGACATGACTCTCAAGCCTACGTGATTTGCAGACTACCGGACCTATTAGATGCTTGGTATTACTACTGAGGTGCTAGAGGTTACGAGACATATAGGGCTTGGGACTATGCCGATGAGGAGCTATGATCTCTATCCTGACTTGGTGCGACAGCTGTTATCTACTTGTAGTGTCTACTACACTGATCCTATTCGTAGGAAAGCTCGAGAGGGCACATTCACATTCATGTGCGACGGATCAAGGTATCGGATTAGCATTCGTGATCTCTGCAGGATTTATGGCTTTGATGATCAGGCCACTCATTGCTCTCTGGTTAAGGAGTGGGACGCCGAGAGTTGTCAGTTTTTCTGGGACCACATTGGATGTGAGGTGTATAACTCACGCCATATGAAGCAGATACAGTTGCGTCATCCAGTCCTACGATATGTTGGCCACATTTTGGGATACACTCTACTCTGCAAGTCTGAGGTGAACAAGCAAAGGAAGCTGGAGTTACAGTTGTTATACACTGGAGTGAGTCACTTGTTCGAGGAGACACCATTGCAAGACCCAGCTCCCCAGCTGAATTTGGGAGTAGTTTTTGCAGACCATTTGTGCGAGCTGAAGACTAAGCCATTCTCTGGGAAGAAGAGTGAGTCCGTAGGGAGTTTACTTACTCCCATTTTCCAGCATTTCAGGATCCCTACTGCTGGGAGAGAGTGCAACACCAAGAGGATGTGGATGGACTATGGTCATTTGAAGAACACTACTTAGAAAAAAGAAGAGATGCTTTGGGTTTATCGTGACGTAAAGTTAGATGAGTGGTGTGTGAAGCTTCGTGCTGCTGAGCTTACTAGAGTTGATTCCTTGGAGGCCTTGCGCTTTGAGCCTCCTAGGAACTTGAGACGCGGAGTTCCTACGATGGTTAACCCTCTGGGTGCTTCTTCTACTCCTGCACCCAAGGCTGCTGCTGCTACATTTGACATTGGTCCATATCCAGCTCCATCAGTACCAGTGAGCGAGATGTCTGAGGGTGAGTGGAGAGAGTGTCAAAATGGTATACTACGGAGCATTTGGGAGTTCATGTGTGGCCGCACTTGAAGGAGACAGCCACATGTTCATCAGCCGGTTCTTGTTCGTCGTCGTTGCCAGCGCTCTCCGACTCCCGCTACTTCGAGCAGTTCTGACCCTTATGCTGGCATAGATGATGAGTAGCGAGAGAGATTAGTCCCATTTGCAGACTATCGGTTATGTTTCTTTTTCACTTCTTTTGACTACTCTTTGATGCTTGTTGGTATGTTTGGGATGGTGTGCTTGACTTTAGACCATTTGTTGCTTTGACTTTCTTGTTTGCGATGTTTTCAGCTTTCAGGTTTGAGTTTTGAGATTTTTCTCACAGACTAACTGCTGACTGCTAACTGAACTGACGAAAAATCGCAATGGTCGTCACAACACGAAAATCGCATTTACAGGTGTTTATTAGCTACATGCACGTTTGGAGGATTTTTGGAGATATTGGAGCTATTGGGACAAGTTTTGGAGAAAAAGCCGTGTGGAGCTGATTTCACTATCTTTGGACGACCTCTACAACGATCGATGCATCATTGGCATCGATAGACGCAGCTCCGCGCCAGCACATTAATGAAGACTTTGGAAAATTGATGTTTTACCCCATAAAGTTTCAATATTTACAAGAAGATCCCAAGTCGTGATTAGGCCTTTATAATTAGGGTTTTGGTGTATAGTTTTAGTTACGCATTCATACTATTAGCTTTTGAGAAAGAGAGACCTAGAGGCTGATCGTTCTTGTACTCCAGAGAGAAGATTTCGAACCTCTTTAACTCTTTACTCCTTTATTTTATGCAATCAATTTTTCTTTGATTTGTGTTCCATTAATCATGTCTGAGTAGATTCATAGTTAGGTTTAGGGGTTCTCTTAAGGGTTTTCATGACTTGCTAGATTAATTTATCAGTTAAGGATTCATATCTTATTTGTTCTTCAACCTGAATTGTGCTTAATACTAGTTTTTAATCTGATACTTAGAATCTAGACTTTAGGTTTATAAATTGACACGAAAGTGTGGTTTAGAATCTGATCTATTTAGGTTGAGCAATTTAATTATCTGCAAAGAAATTTGGTTTAATTGAATTGTGAACAAATCAAACTTGCACTTAAGGCTAATTTAATCTGTTAGGAATTGCAAAGAAATTCGGGTTTCTGCTAATTAGACTTAGAGAATTCTCACAACGAAAGTTGGTTAGTTCTTGTTGGAATTGTGTCCAGAAATCTCGGTACTGTCTCTAGAAAGTAAGAGTATGTCAATGATCAGACATAAGTCATATAATACTGGGGGTCATGATGGCTTGCTAGAGTCCGCTCATGATCTATAAGTCTTGGACTTATTGCCTTTATTATATGATCCCATATGGGTCACACGCCTAAGCTAACAGGAAAATGTGTTGGAACGGCTTAGCAGAAGTACGGTAAAAGTGCCAGGCATTTGTCGTACTAAGAGAGAGATTAATGGGTCTGATTAAATCCAAGGGATTTAATCAGATTGGTATTTGGGCCCAAAAGCCCAAAAGGAAATAGACAAGTTTTATAATTAAAACTTAAGTCTGATTTTTCCTATGAACCCTAGCCCCCTGCGATTTTCCTCTCTCTCTCTGCGCCTCCCACAGCTTGGTCTAGCAGCCTCTCTTCCTGACGGTGTGCGTGTGTGAACCTCTGGAGGAGTTATCACTTGGTGGCTCTCTGATCTCTGACCTGTTCTCTCTTTCCGCTGCATAAACAGGTAAAAGGTGAGATCTATATTGTTTCTACCCAAGAGAACCTAGATCTGCATGTTTAGGATCTATTAATCTGATGAATTGAATCAGGATTAACTCCAAAACATCCTTCAGTGGTATCAGAGCTATTGGTTCTGGTTTTTCTTGTTTAGAATCTCGTTTAGGATTGTTTTTCTTGTTTAAGAAGTGTTTTGAATCAACTACTGATAAGAGAAATCACTTAAGCAACAAGGAATTGGAACCTAAACATATTTGAAATCGCAAAAACCAAGCTATATGACTTGGATTGCGATCGGCCGAGTGTTGAACCGATCGGCTTGGCCGGTTGGATCGCACGACCGAGAGGTGCGATGGATCCGATCGCGAAATCGACCACGATCGTCGGCTTCTCCCGTCCCGATCGCATGGATCCGCAAGGCAGATCGCATGGATCTCGGCCCAACCTCGCGTCCCGATCGTCGCCTCGCGTCCCGATCACTCGTCCGACCATTGTCCCGAGCGTCTCGATCTCGGATCGTCGCGTGCGGCTTGCGGCTGGGCATGATGATCGTGGAGCTAGGTCACAACCAAAATTGGTTCGTGACAATTTCGGTTCGGTTCGGTTTAAAAACTTGATTAAAATCAAAACGTCTCGGTTTAATAAACAGATTTAATAATTTTATTAAGTTCTGGTTAAACCGGGATAAGAAATCCAAAGTCGAAATATTGGATTTTGTGACTGAACCAGGATTTTCTAATTTGATTTGGTTGGACCAAATAAATTGAGAAAATCCGGTTTAGTAAATAACCGGTTGACAATAGTGGTCATCGTAGTAATTAATTTTGGTTAGACCAATTTTAATGAACCAGACCGGTTATGTCATTTAATTGGACAATTGGGTCATGTCTTGGACATGGACCAATTCTTGGGCCTCGGGCCAAGAAGTTAAAACAATTGGGCCAATTATTTGAGTCTTTTCTTCAGATTAATTTAAAATTTATTTTATATAATTATAAATCGATTTTAAATTAAAGTTTCCGAAATTTTGAAATTAGAAAGTTTCTTAAAATAGAAGTTTCTAAATTTGCATGTTTTGGATTTTAAGAAATTTCTAAAGTTAGAAAGTTTCCGGTTTTAGAAAGTTTCCAATTTTAGAAAGTTTCCAAAAATAGTAGGTTTCCAAAAATGGAAAGTTTCCCAAAATAGTAATCTTCTATTTTGGAATGAAATTTTAAAATAAACCTACAAACCTCAAAATAATATCAAGCGTTGGATGTCTTGTCCAGGCTATGTCAGCTGTCGAAGCCCATTCAATTGTATTCATGGCCTTACAGTGTGAGGGTGTCTACTTTTGCGTGGATAAGACGGTTTGTGATTCATAAATGTCATTGGGAGTCCCAGACATTAATGATTACATGACTGTATAGTCTGGTTTTCTTGACTAGGCCATCGGGAGTCCCGGGCCTTGAGACATCAGAGTGGATTGGGCCTCGGGCCCAGATTCACAACCAAGAGTTATATCACGGATATAATTAGCCGACATAGGGCTTACCGATATAAGCTAAGGTTGGGTGATGGCCAGTGGCCCACTTTGATCTTAGTTATATGTGGATCTTGGAATCATTATATTCTATTGAGGGTAACTTATGTTATTGAATATGATGCATGATTAATCATATTAAATTTAATACGAGATTAATCATATTGAACATATTAACTAATAACCTTTTTATATTATATTTCATTTATGACTACTACAAGCACACAAAACACATTCTCAATCCGGTCTGTTCTCGAGAAGGAGAAGCTGACTGGAACGAACTTCCTGACGTGGTCAAGGAACTTGAGGCTGGTCCTCAAGCAGGAGAAGAAGGATTATGTCCTTCGTGATCCTCTCCCCGAGAGGCCTGCTAACAATGCCGCCAGGACTCTGCATAATGCTTGGGAAAAGCATTCGTCAGATGAAAATGATGTGTATTGCCTTATGTTGGCGACAATGACTGCTGAGCTGCAAATGCAGTTCGAGAGTGTATTGTCACCAATTGAGATAATGGCAAGCCTGAAATCGCTTTTTCAGGAGCAAGCAAGGACTGAGAGGTTTCAGACAGTTAAGAACCTCTTAGACTGTAAGTTGGCTGCGAATGCGGCAGTGAGTCCTCATGTCTTGAAGATGATGGGTTATCTCGATCATCTTCAGAAACTCGACTGCCCTATCAGCCAGGAACTTGCCTGCGACATCATTCTGCAGTCATTACCTGCAAGCTATGATCAGTTCATTCTGAACTTTAACATGCATGGCTTGAGTAAGACATTGCCTGAGCTTCACGGAATGCTCAAGACTGCAGAGCCCAACTTGAGGAAAACCGCCAAGGACCCCAATGTGCTTATGGTGCAAAAGGGCAAGGGGTTTAAGAAATCCTCTGCTAAGGATAAGGGAAAGGCCAAGGCTGTCCAAGTCGCGGACAAGGACACGCCAAAGCCCAAGCCCAAGTCCAAGGCTGGGCCAACTGACATATGCAGGTTCTGTAAAGAACCAGGGCATTGGAGGAGAGAATGTAAGAAATTCCAAGAAGGTCTAAAGGAATTGAAGAAGAAGACTCTCGAGACTTCTTCGACAGGTATTTTTGTTATAGAAGTTAATACAACTACTTCTGATAATACCTCATGGGTTATGGATACTGGTTGTGGGGCTCATATTTGTACTAATATGCTGGCACTCAGCAACAGTAGAAGGCTGAAGCAAGGACAAGTGGAGCTACGAGTTGGGAATGGAGCGAAAGTTCCAGCACTAGCTGTAGGCACATACTTGTTGTCTTTACCTTCGGGATTGGTTTTAGAACTCAATAATTGTTATTTTGTACCTGCTATAAGCAGGAATATTATTTCAATTTCTTTGTTGGATTTGGAAGGTTATGATTTTTCAGTTAAGAATAAATTATGTTCTTTCAATCGCAACAATTTGTTCTATGGTTGTGCCCCTCTTACGAATGGGCTTTACATACTTGATCAATCCGCGCCAATTTATAACATTAATACCAAACGGTTCAAACCTAATGAGGAGAACCGAACGTTTCTATGGCATTGTCGTTTAGGGCACATCAGCGAGAAACGCATCAAGAGGCTCCATTCGAATGGACTTCTTGGCTCATTTGACTTTGAGTCATGTGAGAAATGCGAATCCTGCATGATGGGCAAAATGACACGGGCCCCCTTTAATAAACCTAACGAGAGGGCCAGTGACTTATTGGGCCTGATACACACTGATGTGTGTGGCCCAAATGTCCACAAATGCAAGAGGAAACTATCAGTACTTCATTACCTTCACTGATGATTTCAGTAGGTATGGATATGTTTATTTAATGAAACATAAGTCTGAATCTTTTGAGAAGTTCAGAGAATTCCAAAATGAAGTACAGAACCAACTTGGCAAAAGCATTAAGGCTCTTCGGTCCGACCGAGGAGGAGAATACTTAAGCCAAGAATTCAATGATCATCTAAGAGAGTGTGGGATCGTGTCCCAACTCACTCCTCCTGGAACACCTCAATGGAATGGTGTGTCTGAGAGGAGAAATCGGACCTTATTGGATATGGTTCGATCTATGATGAGTCACACAGACCTTCCAATATCCCTTTGGGGATATGCTCTGCTAACAGCAGTGTTCACTCTAAATAGAGCGCCATCAAAAGCGGTAGCAAAGACACCATATGAATTATGGACTGGATTGGCTCCAGTGTTGTCTTATCTTAGAATTTGGGGTTGTGAAGCCTATGTCAAGAGATTAATCACAGACAAGCTTACACCAAAGTCTGATAAATGCTACTTCATTGGTTATCCGAAGGAAACCAAGGCTTATTACTTCTATCTACGTTCCGAGAACAAGATCTTTGTTGCCCGGGATTGTAACTTTCTTGAGAGAGAGTTTCTCTCTAAGAAAGACAGTGGGAGTAAGGTACTGCTTGAAGAAATTCAAGATGAACAGGATACTGCTCAACCTAATGAGGAAGAGCAGCAGGAGGACCTACAAGAAATTGTAGAGCCTGAACCTGTAGTACCTGAAGTTCGAAGATCCGGGAGGATCCGTCACGAACCCGAGAGATATCAAGGATTCCTCGTGACTAACTGTCATGATCTTTTGATCATTGATGGTGATGAACCATCGAACTTCAATCAAGCCATGATGGGCCCAGATTCTCGAAGTGGCGCAAGGCCACTGATTCCGAAATGGACTCCATGTCGGTCAACCAAGTGTTTTCGTTGATTGACTTACCCGCTGGTGTAAAAGCCATCGAGTGCAAATGGATCTTCAAGAAGAAGATTGACGTGGATGGAAATGTCCAGATTTATAAAGCCAGGTTGGTGGCAAAAGGTTTCAGACAAGTTCACGGTGTGGATTACGATGAAACCTATTCACCAGTGGCTATGATGAAATCTATTCGGATTCTACTAGCAACTGCAGCTTTTCATGATTATGAAATTTGGCAGATGGACGTGAAAACCGCCTTCCTGAATGGTATTCTGGAAGAGGATGTGTATATGACGCAACCTGACGGTTACATAGATCAAAAGAATGCTGGGAAAGTATGCAAGCTTCATAAATCCATTTATGGATTGAAGCAAGCATCGAGGAGCTGGAATCTTCGTTTTGATGAAGCTATCAAGCAATTTGACTTCATCAGAAACGAAGAAGAACAATGCGTGTATAAGAAAACTAGTGGGAGCAAGATAGTATTTCTTATTCTGTATGTCGATGACATACTGCTTCTCGGAAACGACATTCCAATGCTGAAGTCGGTAAAAGACTGGCTTGGAAGTTGTTTTTCCATGAAAGACATGGGTGAAGCCGCATACGTTCTTGGAATCAGGATCTACCGGGATAGATCTAGAAGGCTGATAGGCTTGTGTCAAGATTCATACATTGACAAAGTCCTACAAAGATTCAGCATGAAAGATTCCAAGAAGGGCTTCACGCCAATGGTACATGGCACAACACTAAGCAAGAAGCAGAGCCCTACGACGGCTGCTGAGCTTGAGCGCATGAAGAATATTCCTTATGCATCTGCAATAGGATCTGTCATGTATGCCATGATCTGTACTCGTTCTGATGTTGCTTATGCATTGAGCATGACGAGTAGATACCAGTCAAATCCAGGTGAAAACCATTGGATTGCCGTCAAGAATATCCTGAAGTATCTAAGACATACTAAGGATAAGTTCTTGGTGTACGGTGGAAGTGATGTGCTTAAAGTCAGTGGATTCACGGACGCAAGTTTCCAGACAGACCAAGATGATTTCCGGTCACAGTCCGGTTATATCTTTTGTCTGAATGGCGGTGCAATCAGTTGGAGAAGCTCCAAGCAAGACACCGTTGCTGATTCCACTACAGAAGCTGAATATATCGCCGCCTCAGAAGCAGCGAAGGAAGCTGTTTGGATACGAAAGTTCATTATTGAACTAGGTGTGATACCAGATGCGGCTGAGCCTCTGGCACTATTTTGTGATAACAATGGTGCTATTGCTCAGGCAAAGGAACCAAGATCACACCAGAAATCCAAGCATGTTCTAAGAAGATTTCACTTGATACGTGACATCATTAATAGAAAGGAAGTCAAGATCAGCCGAGTTCAGACAGATGATAACGTCGCTGATCCGTTGACAAAGCCACTCCCAAGGCCTAAGCTCGAGTTTCTGACTGAAGCTGTAGGCATTAGAGACATTGAAATGTAATCTAAATTTGAGTGGGAGTTTGAGGGCTTTTATTTAGTTATTTGATATGTTCTTGTAAAACATTCTTATGTTTAATGAAATTATTATTTCAAGATTATTTTAACTGTGATGAAATAATCGTTCCAAAGTGATATAAACCATTTTATAGGTCATCGAAGTAAGTGACTTGATCTTGAGTCATCAAAGTCATTTAGCTTGATCATGAGACCCTATATTTGATAGATGGATTATATCATCCTGTCCCTAGTCGAAGGTTGTTGAAATTGGAACACCAACAACCGTGTGAGACTGGATTGGTATGTGACTTATGACAAAGTCTCAGTGTGTCATAGATGTGCGGCATCAAAGTCAGTACATAGGTGTATGTGGGGTACATACGACCGGACAAGACCCGCTTATAAGAACTCTTCAGGATATTTATATCTGTGTCATAAGAGATTCTTACTACGACTATAGAGTATAGTCCTTAGACCTGAGTTCGCATGCATGTGACTGCACATGGACTGATGCACTTTGATCATTGTCTAACGCTGTCGTTCTGCGATAGTTTTAAGGACCTTGTTTGGGTGTATTACGAAATGAGTAGTTTACAGTGATGGAACAAGACGGGATTTGTCCCTCCAATATAAATGGAGCGAATATCTCTAGGCCAATCGGAGATTTGAATACTGGAAAATGCATGGCCATGCTCAAACGGACTGTCCCGAGTCGTTTGGATTGTCAGTATCAAATCAGAGTCCGATGAACAAGATTAGGCTTTATAAGGATGACACTAATCTTGCCTTATGACTAATCGAGATATTGAGACAAAAGGATTATGAATACAGAGATTCCAGTACAAGTGGGAGATTGTTGGAATTGTGTCCAGTAATCTCGGTACTGTCTCTAGAAAGTAAGAGTATGTCAATGATCAGACATAAGTCATATAATACTGGGGGTCATGATGGCTTGCTAGATTCCGCTCATGATCTATAAGTCTTGGACTTATTGCCTTTATTATATGATCCCATATGGGTCACACGCCTAAGCTAACAGGAAAATGTGTTGGAACGGCTTAGCAGAAGTACGGTAAAAGTGCCAGGCATTTGTCGTACTAAGAGAGAGATTAATGGGTCTGATTAAATCCAAGGGATTTAATCAGATTGGTATTTGGGCCCAAAAGCCCAAAAGGAAATAGACAAGTTTTATAATTAAAACTTAAGTCTGATTTTTCCTCTGAACCCTAGCCCCCTGCGATTTTCCTCTCTCTCTCTGCGCCTCCCACAGCTTGGTCTAGCAGCCTCTCTTCCTGACGGTGTGCGTGTGTGAACCTCTGGAGGAGTTATCACTTGGTGGCTCTCTGATCTCTGACCTGTTCTCTCTTTCCGCTGCATAAACAGGTAAAAGGTGAGATCTATATTGTTTCTACCCAAGAGAACCTAGATCTGCATGTTTAGGATCTATTAATCTGATGAATTGAATCAGGATTAACTCCAAAACATCCTTCAGTTCTATCTTGTGTTTGAGTTCTAGAACCGAACTTAATTTGATCCTGACTGATAATTGATCTCCTTGTCTGATTTCCTGAGAACTCCCTGGACTTGACGCTTTTAGTACTTGCTTACAAAAACCGACTTGCTACTGATTTACTTTATGCCTAGTTTTAATTATTTCTGATTTGCATCGCCTAGCTTAATCTGAACTTTTATAGTCTATCGCAAGATTTCTTGAGTCTCTGTGTTCGACCCCTAGATACTACATTTGTCCTGTGCACTTGTAGTGTTTACTTAGGGAATTAAACTCTGGGCATATCATGGATCAAATCTCTTCTTTTGGATTTTGGGATTGAAACTTCAAAGCCAATCACCATGCATTGTGACAACCAAGCAGCCATTCACATTGCCTCAAATTCAGTCTTCCATGAAAGGACCAAGCATATATAAGTGGATTGTCATAAAGTGAGGCAAATGATTGAGCAAAGAGTGGTGTTACCTTGTTTTACAAGAAGTGAAGAACAACTTGCTTATGTCTTCACCAAGGCTGCTAGCTTGAAGGTGTGTGAGTCCATTCACACTAAGCTTGGACTCATAGAGCTTCCGGAATCCCATAAGGCTATGGAGTCTACACTCTTTTTCCCTTCATGAAGATTTATCCCATGTTGTTTTCTTCATGAAGGTTTTTAATGAGGTAGATCTCCATTTTCATCCCAAGCTTGATTCAACTCTTGAATTCAAGCTTGAGGGGGAGTATTGAAATGGAGATCCAAAGAAGATCATTAGTACATTGTGCAAAGCTTATGCATTCTTGGATAATCACCAATGTACAAGTCCGGTTCAAGTATTCTTGTGTGCAAAGTTAGGGTTGGTGTGTAAAGGCGCCTATTTTTGTATCAGAATCAAACCTTAGAAGATCAGGAACCTCAGAACCCTAATCCCAAGACTTGCACCACATAGACATGTCACTTTCATCATGGGACAAAGAGAAGAGCAGTCACTTTCCCTTATGACCGTTACTCTCTCTCTAACTCACGGTTTTGTCTTGTTCTCTTCATTTATTCTTTTGTTTATTGTGTTGCCCTAGTAGCTACACTACTTAAACCTTGTAAAGTATTATGATAATACACATTGGGAATTATTCTCCCCAATAACCGCAACTCTCTTTCTCTCTCTCGGGTTCAAGAACCCTAATCAGGTCCGACCCTCTCTCTCTTGATTCTCTCTTCCTAATCTCACTATTATAACATGACCTAGCCTAGCATGCCAAACAGAGTCATTAACTAAATCAGAATTGGAACTAAATGCAGAAACAAGTTCAGAAGCAAATGAGGATAATTCAGAAGCAAGAGAAGTGTCTTCAAGCATGTATAGCTCATCCTTTGTCACACCTCTTCCAAGCAACATACTCGTCTTAATATCTTGAAACACCACATCATTAGGGCTAAAAATTATTGAGATGAAGACACAAGGAAGTTATCAATGTGCAAAGTTGGGGAACATTTATATGTTCATAATATCACTACAAGAAATACGGGCATTGGTAGCAGTTCATTGTAGCACTAATTCACGAACTGCTACTAAAAATGTCAAAATCGGATTTTAACTCTATTTAGCATTAAATTCGGGCTGGGAAAGATTTTCACTAAGCGGGAATCCAAAAATGTCTTTTTGTAGCTGAAATTTTATTTTGGAACCAAAACACTTACCCAAATTTCACTTTGACCCCAAAATATTTCGTTAATTTTTTTTTAAGTCATTTCCTTTTCTCCAATTAAAAAAAAACTCCATCTTTCTCTCTATCTTCTTGAATCGATCTCTTCTTCCTCCATCTTCTTCTTCGTTTTGGCTTTTCTTTACAACCGTAGGATCGTTACAGAAAACTAGGTTTTTGAAGATCTTCTGGTTCTCTATGACGATTCTTTTTTTTCTGTTTCAGTTCTCTCCTCATCCTTCACAACCGTCTTCTTCTCTCCAGCCGCTCAAACACTCAAATCGGAATATTTGTAGAAGAATCATATTAATGTTGGAATTGTGTCCAGCAATCTCTGTACTGTCTCTATAAAGTAAGAGTATGTCAGTGATCAGACATAAGTCATACAATACTGGGGGTCATGATGGCTTGCTAGAGTCCGCTCATGATCTATAAGTCTCGGACTTATTGCTTTTATTGTATGATCCCATATGGGTCACACGCTTAAGCTAGCAGGAAATAAAGTAGGAACGGCTTAGCAGTACGACAAAAGTGCTAGGCATTTGTCGTACTAAGAGAGAAAGATTAACGGGTCTGATTAAATGAGATTTAATCAGATTGGTGTTTTGGGCCCAAAAGCCCAAAAGGGAAAGAGAAGGCTTTTATAAACTAAAAGCCAAAGCCTCTTTCTCCCAACCCTAATCCCAGCCGCGAAAACTCTCTCTCTCTGGCGCCTCTCTTAGCTCGGTCTAGCAGCCAGTTTCCTGTGATTGCGTGTGTGAGCCTTTGGAGGATTCATCCCTTGGTGTATCTCCCTGATCTCTGACCTGTTCATCAATTCCGCTGCAACAAACAGGTAAAAGGTGAGATCATAATGTTTCTAAATAAGAACACCTAGATCTGATGCATGTTTAGGTTGATATCAATATGAGAATTGAATCAGGATCAACCGAACTTTCCAACAGTGGTATCAGAGCCATTGGTTCTTAGGTTTCTTGTTTTAGATTCATTGTTTAGGTTGTTTAATCTGTTTAGAATTGTTTTTGAATCAATTACTGATAAGATAAAACAGTTAAGAAACATAATTGAACTCTAAACACACAAGAAAAATCGCAAAACATGAGCTATATGACTCAGATTTGCGATCAGATTGGATCGGCATGGCCGGTTGGTCGGATTGGACCGGTCGGACGCGGATCGGACGGATGGATCGGATCGGATCGGTCGACCGATCGCAGTCGATCGTCGCGTCGAGTCGATCGCGTCGTCCCGATCGCTTCCCGGCTGTCGCGCGCGTCACGTCCCGATCGCTCGGCGATCGTGGAGCGACCGTGCATCCCGACCGTCCCACCCGAGCGTCCCAACCTGCCCGGCTGTCGCGTCCCGTCCGGAGCTGCACGTCGTCTCGATCTCGGATCGTTGCACGGCTTGCGGCTGGACAATGGTCGCGAAGCTAGGGCTGACGTGATCGTCACGGTTCGTTTTGGCGGTTCGGTTTAAGTTTTTTAATTAAAATTAAATCGTCCTGGTTTAATAAACAGATTTGATAAGTTTATTAAGTCTGGTTAAACCAGGATAAGAAATCCAATCTCGAAAGAAATATTGGATTTAGTGCCTAAACCAGGAATTTCTAATTTGATTTGGTTGGACCAAATAAATTGAGAAATTCCGGTTTAGTAAATAACCGGTTGACAATTGTGGTCATCGTAGTAATTAAAACTTGGTTAGACCAGTTTTAATGAACCAGACCGGTTATGTCAATTAATTGGACAATTGGGTCATGTCTTGGACATGGACCAATTCTTGGGCCTCGGGCCAAGAAGTTAAAACAATTGGGCCAGTTAATTGAGTCTTTCTTCAGATTAATTTAAAATCTATTTTATAAAATATTAAAGTCGATTTTAAATTAAAGTTTCCGAAATTTTAAAATTAGAAAGTTTCTTAAAATAGAAGTTTCTGAATTTGCGGGTTTTGGATTTTAAAGGAATTTCTAAAATTAGAAAGTTTCCGTTTTTAGAAAGTTTCCAATTTTAGAAAGTTTCCAAAAATAGTAGGTTTCCAAAATAGAAAGTTTCCCGAAATAGTAATCTTCTATTTTGGGAATGATTTTAATAAACCTACGAACCTCAAATAATATCAAGCGTTGGATGTCTTGTCCAGGCTATGTCAGCTGTCAAAGCCCATTCAATTGCATTCATGGCCTTACAGTGTGAGGATGTCTGTTTTTGCGTGGGTAAGACGGTTTGTGATTCATAAATGTCATTGGGAGTCCCAGACATTAATGATTACATGACTGTATAGTCCGGTTTTCTTGACTAGGCCATCGGGAGTCCCGGGCCTTGAGACATCAGAGTGGATTGGGCCTCGGGCCCAGATTCACAACCAAGAGTTATATCACGGATATAATTAGCCGATATAGGGCTTACCGATATAAGCTAAGGTTGGGTGACGGCCAGTGGCCCACTTTGATCTTAGTTATATGTGGATCTTGGAATCATTATATTCTATTGAGGGTAACTTAGGTTATTGAATATAATGCGTGATTAATCATATTAAATTTTAATACGAGATTAGTCATTTTGAACATAATAACTTATTACTATTGAGGGTAACTTTTTATTTATATATTTCAGATATGACTACTACAAGCACACAAAACACATTCTCGATCCGGTCTGTTCTCGAGAAGGAGAAGCTGACTGGAACGAACTTCCTGACATGGTCAAGGAACTTGAGGCTGGTCCTCAAGCAGGAGAAGAAGGATTATGTCCTTCGAGATCCCCTCCCCGAGAGGCCTCTTGCCAATGCTGCCAGGACTCTGCACAATGCTTGGGAAAAGCATTCGTCAGATGAAAATGATGTTTATTGCCTGATGTTGGTGACAATGACTCCTGAGCTGCAAAAACAGTTCGAAAGTGTATTGTCTCCAATCGAGATCATGGCAAGCCTGAAATCGCTTTTTCAGGAGCAGGCTAGGACCGAGAGGTTCCAGACAGTTAAGAACCTCTTGGACTGTAAGTTGGCTGCGAATGCGGCAGTGAGTCCTCATGTGTTGAAGATGATGGGTTATCTCGATCATCTTCAGAAACTCGACTGCCCAATCAGCCAGGAACTTGCCTGCGACATCATTCTGCAGTCTTTACCTGCAAGCTATGATCAGTTCATTCTGAACTTTAACATGCATGGCTTGAGTAAGACACTGCCTGAGCTTCACGGAATGCTCAAGGCTGCAGAGCCCAACTTGAAGAAAACCGCCAAGGACCCCAGTGTACTTATGGTACAAAAGGGCAAGGGGTTTAAGAAATCCTCTGCTAAGGATAAGGGAGCGGCCAAGGCTGTCCATGTCGCGGACAAGGACACGCCAAAGCCCAAGCCCAAGTCCAAGGCTGGGCCAACTGACATGTGCAGGTTCTGCAAAGAACTGGGGCATTGGAGAAGAGATTGTAAGAAATTCCAGGAAGGTCTAAAGGAATTAAAGAAGAAGACTTTCGAGACTTCTTCATCAGGTATTTTTGTTATAGAAGTTAATACAACTACTTCTGATAATACCTCATGGGTCATGGATACTGGTTGTGGGGCTCATATTTGTACTAATATGCAGGCACTCAGCAACAGTAGAAGGCTGAAGCAAGGACAAGTGGAGCTACGAGTTGGGAATGGAGCGAAAGTTTCAGCACTAGCTGTAGGAACATACTTGTTGTCTTTACCTTCGGGATTGATTTTAGAACTTAATAATTGTTATTTTCTACCTGCTATAAGCAGAAATATTATTTCAATTTCTTTGTTGGATTTGGAAGGTTATGATTTTTCAGTTAAGAATAAATTATGTTCCTTCATTCGCAACAATTTGTTCTATGGTTCTGCCCCTCTTACGAATGGGCTTTACATACTCGATCAATCCGCGCCAATTTATAACATTAATACAAAACGGTTTAAACCTAATGAGGAAAACCGAACGTTTCTATGGCATTGTCGTTTAGGGCACATCAGCGAGAAACGCATCAAGAGGCTCCATTCGAATGGACTTCTTGGCTCATTTGACTTTGAGTCATGTGAGAAATGCGAATCCTGCATGATGGGCAAAATGACACGGGCCCCCTTTAATAAACCTAACGAGAGGGCCAGTGACTTATTGGGCCTGATACACACTGATGTGTGTGGCCCAATGTCCACAAATGCAAGAGGAAACTATCAGTACTTCATTACCTTCACTGATGATTTCAGTAGGTATGGATATGTTTATTTAATGAAACATAAGTCTGAATCTTTTGAGAAGTTCAGAGAATTCCAAAATGAAGTACAGAACCAACTTGGCAAAAGCATTAAGGCTCTTCGGTCCGACCGAGGAGGAGAATACTTAAGCCAGGAATTCAGTGATCATCTGAGAGAGTGTGGGATCGTATCCCAACTCACTCCTCCTGGAACACCTCAATGGAATGGTGTGTCTGAGAGGAGAAATCGGACCTTATTGGATATGGTTCGATCTATGATGAGTCACACAGACCTTCCAATATCCCTTTGGGGATATGCTCTGCTAACAGCAGTGTTCACACTAAACAGAGCGCCATCAAAAGCAGTAGCAAAGACACCATATGAATTATGGACTGGAGAAGCTCCAGTGCTGTCTTATCTAAGAATTTGGGGTTGTGAAGCCTATGTTAAGAGATTAATCTCAGATAAGCTTACACCAAAATCTGACAAATGCTACTTCATTGGTTATCCACGGGAAACCAAGGCTTATTACTTCTATCTACGTTCCGAGAACAAGATCTTTGTTGCCCGGGATTGTAACTTTCTTGAGAGGGAGTTTCTCTCTAAGAAAGACAGTGGGAGTAAGGTACTGCTTGAAGAAATTCAAGATGAACAGGATACTGCTCAACCTAATGAGGAAGAGCAGCAGGAGGATCTACAAGAAATTGTAGAGCCTGAACCTGTAGTACCTGAAGTTCGAAGATCCGGGAGGATCCGTCACGAACCCGAGAGATATCAGGGATTCCTCGTGACTGACTGTCATGATCTTTTGATCATTGATGGTGATGAACCATCGAACTTCAATCAAGCCATGATGGGCCCAGATTCCTCTAAATGGCGCAAGGCCACTGATTCCGAAATGGACTCCATGTCGGTCAACCAAGTGTTTTCGTTGGTTGACTTACCCGCTGGTGTAAAAGCCATCGAGTGCAAATGGATCTTCAAGAAGAAGATTGACGTGGATGGAAATGTCCAGATTTATAAAGCCAGGTTGGTGGCAAAAGGTTTCAGACAAGTTCACGGAGTGGACTACGATGAAACCTATTCACCGGTGGCTATGATGAAATCTATTCGGATTCTACTAGCAACTGCAGCTTTTCATGATTATGAAATTTGGCAGATGGACGTGAAAACCGCCTTCCTGAATGGTATTCTGGAAGAGGATGTGTATATGACACAACCTGACGGTTACATAGATCCGAAGAATGCTGGAAAAGTATGCAAACTTCATAAATCCATTTATGGACTGAAGCAAGCATCGAGGAGCTGGAATCTTCGTTTTGATGAAGCGATCAAGCAATTTGACTTCATCAGAAACGAAGAAGAACAATGCGTGTATAAGAAATCTAGTGGGAGCAAGATTGTATTTCTTATTCTGTATGTCGATGACATACTACTTCTCGGAAACGACGTTCCAATGCTGAAGTCTGTAAAAGACTGGCTTGGAAGTTGTTTTTCCATGAAAGACATGGGTGAAGCCGCATACGTTCTTGGAATTAGGATCTATCGGGATAGACCTAAGAGGCTGATAGGCTTGTGTCAAGACTCTTACATTGACAAAGTCCTACAAAGATTCAGCATGAAAGATTCCAAGAAGGGCTTCACGCCAATGGTACATGGCACAACGCTAAGCAAGAAGCAGAGCCCTACGTCGGCTGCTGAGCTTGAGCGCATGAAGAATATTCCTTATGCATCTGCAATAGGATCTGTCATGTATGCCATGATCTGTACTCGTCCTGATGTTGCTTATGCATTGAGCATGACGAGTAGATACCAGTCAAATCCAGGTGAAAACCATTGGATTGCCGTAAAGAACATCTTGAAGTATCTAAGACATACTAAGGATAAGTTCTTAGTGTAAGGTGGAAGTGATGTGCTTAAAGTCAGTGGATTCACGGACGCAAGTTTCCAGACAGACACAGATGATTTCCGGTCACAGTCCGGTTATGTCTTTTGTCTGAATGGCGGTGCAGTAAGTTGGAGAAGCTCCAAGCAGGACACCGTTGCTGATTCCACTACAGAAGCTGAATATATCGCCGCCTCGGAAGCAGCGAAGGAAGCTGTTTGGATACGAAAGTTCATTATGGAACTAGGTGTGATACCAGATGCGGCTGAGCCTCTGGCACTGTTTTGTGACAACAATGGTGCTATAGCTCAGGCAAAGGAACCAAGATCACACCAGAAATCCAAGCATGTTCAAAGAAGATATCACTTGATACGTGACATCATTAATAGAAAGGAAGTCAAGATCAGCCGAGTTCCGACAGATGATAATGTCGCTGATCCGTTGACAAAGCCACTCCCAAGGCCTAAGCTCGAGTTCCTGACTGAAGCTGTAGGCATTAGAAACATTGAAATGTAATCTAAATTTGAGTGGGAGTTTTGTGAGCTTTATTTTAGTTATTTGATATGTTCTTGTAAAACATTATTTTATGTTTAATGAAATTATTATTTCAAGATTATTTTAACTGTGATGAAATAATCGTTCCAAAATGATATGAAGCATTTTATAGGTCATCGAAGTAAGTGACTTGATCTTGAGTCATCAAAGTCATTTAGCTTGATCATGAGATCCTATATTTGATAAATGTTTTGTATCATCCTGTCCCCAGTCGAAGGTTGTTGAAATTGGAACATCAACGACCGTGTGAGACTGGATTGGTACGTGACTTATGACAAAGTCTCGGTGTGTCATAGATGCGCGGCATCAAAGTCAGTACATAGGTGTATGTTGGGAACATACGACCGGACAAGACCCGACTATAAGAACTCTTCAGGATATTTATATCTGTGTCATAAGAGATTCTTACTACGACTATAGAGTATAGTCCTTAGACCTGAGTTCACATGCATGTGACTACACATGGACTGATGTACTTTGATCATTGTCTAACGCTATCGTTCTGTGATAGCTATAAGGACCTTGTTTGGGTGCATTATGAAATGAGTAGTTTACAGTGATGGAACAAGACGGAATTTGTCCCTCCAATATAAGTGGAGTGAATATCTCTAGGCCAATCGGAGATTTGAATACTGGAAAACGCATGGCCATGCTCAAACGGACTTTCCCGAGTCGTTTGGATTGTCAGTATCAAATCAGAGTCCGATGAACAAGATTAGGCTTTATAAGGATGACACTAATCTTGCCTTATGACTAATCGAGATATTGAGACGAAAGGGATTATGAATACAGAGATTCCAGTTCAAGTGGGAGATTGTTGGAATTGTGTCCAGCAATCTCTGTACTGTCTCTATAAAGTAAGAGTATGTCAGTGATCAGACATAAGTCATACAATACTGGGGGTCATGATGGCTTGCTAGAGTCCGCTCATGATCTATAAGTCTCGGACTTATTGCTTTTATTGTATGATCCCATATGGGTCACACGCTTAAGCTAGCAGGAAATAAAGTAGGAACGGCTTAGCAGAAGTACGACAAAAGTGCTAGGCATTTGTCGTACTAAGAGAGAAAGATTAACGGGTCTGATTAAATGAGATTTAATCAGATTGGTGTTTTGGGCCCAAAAGCCCAAAAGGGAAAGAGAAGGCTTTTATAAACTAAAAGCCAAAGCCTCTTTCTCCCAACCCTAATCCCAGCCGCGAAAACTCTCTCTCTCTGGCGCCTCTCTTAGCTCGGTCTAGCAGCCAGTTTCCTGTGATTGCGTGTGTGAGCCTTTGGAGGATTCATCCCTTGGTGTATCTCCCTGATCTCTGACCTGTTCATCAATTCCGCTGCAACAAACAGGTAAAAGGTGAGATCATAATGTTTCTAAATAAGAACACCTAGATCTGATGCATGTTTAGGTTGATATCAATATGAGAATTGAATCAGGATCAACCGAACTTTCCAACAATTAATACCAAAAGCCCTAGTCTCTTTCTCTGCTTCCCTTTTTTCACACCACTGTCTTTTCACGGCGACCAGGTTAGTGATAGGTTTCGTGTTCTGTTTCAAAGAGGGAGTGCTTGGTTCTCTGCTCTTCGTTATCGGATCTCATCAAATTCACCTGGTTGCGATTTGCATAATTTTATCGAATTTGTGTGTTTGTTGATTGGAAGAGATGAATTTAGGGTTTGGGCGAGATTCTCTGTCGCTAGGATTGGCAACAAAGCTTCTTCGTTTCCAAATTTGTGGTGTTTTTTGTTTTTTAGCTGATTAGGTTTTCTGTAATCTTGTGCTCTCTTTGAATGGGATAGTGTTAACCAAATCGAGTTTTATTCTTATTAATTTTAGGCAAACAGAGAGTATCCATTTCGTGTGAGCTTGTCTTGCCTGTTCGTCTGAAACATGGCGACTTATTCCAAACCAGAGAATGCATTGAAGCGTGCTGATTGTAAAATTTACGAATTGTTGATTTTTACGGCTCATGCCCATAGATTTGGTTTTAGGGTGTGTGAAATGACATTTTGTTCTATGTGTTTGAAGAACTGATCAATGTTGGACATAAACAAGATGCCCTCATGACACTTCATGATCTCATTACCTCTAAGAGATACAGAGCATGGCAGAAACCACTTGAGAAGATCATGTTTAAGTATCTGGATCTTTGTGTTCTGATGCTCATCGGATTTATAGTCTTGGGAGGAGAAGGTAAACATAAACATCATCTTTTTAACAATGAGACAAACTTGTATTACTTACTATGAAGATTGAAACTTTAAATGCTGAACATTTCTTGGATTTCTACAGAGGAAATAACTCTTTTGACAGGTGAAGTGCAGGTGACGTTGAAAGAAGGTGTATGGACATTAGGAGAACTTATCTTTACAGACAACTCGAGTTGAATAAGATGCAAAAATTCAGCCTCGGTTTAAAAGTCTCTTCTGGTTTAATGGCACTTCTTCATTTCTTCCGGTTCAAAATGGCTGATGAGAAGAGCAACTTGTGGTACAAGAGAATGCTTACGCTTCATATGGAAGAATAAGGGAGGCAGTCGACTGCCTAATTTAATTGTTGGATTTGTGTTGTCTTAATTTTATTGTGGTTCAATATTTGTAACCAATGAACCGGTTCAAATATATCAATAAATATATATATTTTTCTCTAAATTAATTTTGTTTTTAGCAGAATCTTTATTTTTAATTTTAATTACAATTTCATAAATTAATTAATTTTAAAAATTTAAATTATTTGTATTTGCATATAAAGCACAAAAAGCCATGAAAACGATGCTATAATAGGTGCTCAATTCGACAAACAAAAACGTCACAAAAACATATTCACTGGCACTGAAAATGTGTTATTATAATTTATACTACAGCGTGAAAATATCGCCATGGAAAACTGCATGATAGCACTAAACATGTGTTATAAGATAATTTTCAATAGCGATTATATAATGCTACAATATGTCCATTTATTATAGCATTAAAAAAACTCTATGGTAGGGGGGTCTATTATAGCTGCGGCTGACATAGCGTTCATGAAAACGTCACCAAAACCCTATGGTAGCGTTTTCAGTGTGCTACTAATGCCGATATTTCTTGTAGTGTATGTTGATCCGGGTCACATGTTTCCTTTAGGGAAGACATGAGACAATATGACCGTTGGAAGATACAACCATAAGAGCTCAGGATCAGAGCAGTCTGAGGTTGGATCAGAGCTCAAGACAAGATCAGGTTGACCACAGGGACATGTCACTATCACCAAGAACCAAGGCGCAGGCTGTCCCTTTCTAAGTAACCCAGATGGGACTCTCTCTCTCCTAAAGGGTTCTTGTCTTCATTCTACTTATGTATATTAATTTGTTTATGCTTTAACCTAATTGTATAGCTTATATATTGTCTTGTAAACTCTCCTAAGAAATTAGATTGAGGAATTATTCTTCCTTACTATCGCAATCTCCTAAACCCTAGTTTTCTCTCTCTAACGGCTTAAGAACCCTAATCGGTTCTTCAAGCTTCTCTCTTCAATTCACTCTTCAATCTAGCTATTCTCTCAATCTAAACTTTATATTCTAACATGGTATCAGATCATTAAGCTCCTGTACCTATACATTTCCGCAAACGTTTCTTTAAAACTCTGATTTTCTTGTTCTAAAATCTGTTCTTGAAAACTTGTTCCGGTTCTTGAAACCTCTAAACTCTTAAGTCATCTCTTTGGCTTGTTTACTTCTGTGTGTGTTCTCTGTGAGTTGAGAACCCTTATGTTATAAACATTTCATCTTGAAAACTCCCTCCTTGCTACAAATCAGTCTCAGGAATGGAGAACTCAAGAGTGGTTATTCCTGTGATTCTTAAGGGCGCCAACGACATTGTTTGGCCAGAATGGTCAAGTCTGCACTTGGAGGCAGAGGTCTGTGGAAGTATATCATGAGTAGCACTGCTCCACAGAAGGTGATTAAAGAGGCTGAAGCTAAGGTTGGATCTGAGGCAGAAGCTAAAGGTGGTGTTGAGTCTCATGAAGAGGCGTTTGAAGCTGATGAAGAAGCATGGACACAAGGAGACCAAAATGTGTTGTCCATACTTCAAAGCTCACTTGACCAGCACCTGTTGGAAGCTTATTCTTATTGTGTGACTTCCAAGGAGTTGTGGGATACTCTTGAGAAGGTTTATGGTAACATGTCAAATCTGAGCAGGGTCTTTGAAGTTAAGCTGGCCATCAACAATCTCCAACAAAAAAATATGGAGTTCAAAGCTAACTTTGGGAAGTTTAGATCACTGTGGGCAGAGTTGGAGATGTTAAGCCCACCAAGCATTAATCCTATTGTGCTATATGAAAGGAGAGAGCAGGATAAAGTCTTTGCTTTTCTGCTCACCTTGAACCCATCTTACAATGGGTTGATCAAATACATTCTAAGGTAAGACACATTAACTTCTTTGGATGATGTGTGTGGACAAATTCAGAAAGAGCAAGGCTCATTTGGGAAGTTCAGAGGCAAAGGTGAGCTGGTGACTGCTAACAAAGGGGCGTATAAGGCTGATGAGAGGCAGAACTATGGTGGTGACAAGAGAGGAGTCTTGATGTGTGAGAATTGCAAGAAGAGTGGGCATTTGAAAGATAAATGTTAGCGCCTTCACCCACATCTCAGACATTCCTCTCACAACCGGTTTAAAGATCACAGGGCAATGGTGGTCCATCAAGCTCCAGCCATAACTGAATCAGGTTCTTCTTCAATGCAGTCTTGTGATGAAGGAAGAGCAATGGTGGTCCAACAAGCTCCAGCCATAACTGATCAGAATGATGTGGTAAGAAGGTCAGACCTTGAGGCTCTCATCAAAGCTCTCAAGGATAACTCTGGTATGATCCTTGGAACCTCACTCTTTGCTTTAAATAAAACCAGACCTTTGATCATTGATTCAGGAGCCTCTCACCATATGATTAGTGACCCTAAGTTAATAGAAAATGTTAAACCAGCCTTAGGATGTGTAGTAATTGCAAATGGTGATAAGATTCCAATCCAAGGCATTGGAAACCTTAAGTTGTTTAACAAAGAATCCAAAGCTTTCTATATGCCTAGTTTCACATCCAACTTAGTATATGTAAAAAGAATAGCTACTGATTTAAATTGCAATGTTGTTTTTAGTCCTAATGATGTTGTGTTTCAGGATATTAAGACAAGTAAGTTGCTTGGGAAAGGTGTGACAAGGGATGAGCTCTACATGATTGAGGACACCAATCCATCTTCTGAATTATCTACTTCTTTCTCTACTTCTATGAGTGTTGATGATTCTGTTTGGCATGCTAGACTAGGACATCCACACTCTAAGGCTTTAGGACTCTTATTACCTTCTGTTTCTTTTAAAAATGATGATTGTGAGGCTTCTATTCTTGGTAAACATTGCAAATCTGTTTTTCCAAAGTTCTAAAACTACTTATGAAAGTTGCTTTGATCTTGTTCATTCTGATGTGTGGACTGCCCCTTGTGTGTCTAGAGAGAATCATAAGTACTTTGTCACTTTCATTGATGAAAAATCTAAATACACTTGGATAACATTGATGCAAACTAAGGATAGAGTGTTAGAAGCTTTTATGAACTTTCAAAGTCATGTTACTAACCACTTCAATGCTAAGATCAAAAAATTTATATCAGAAAATGGTGGTGAGTATACAAGCAATGCCTTCAAAATACACCTGTCCAAACATAAGATTCTTCATCAAACAAGTTGTCCTCACACTCCACAACAAAATGGAGTGGCTGAGAGGAAGAACATACACTTAATGGAGGTGGCAAGGTCCATGATGTTCTACAGGAATGTCCCTAAAAGGTTTTGGAGAGATGCAGTCATGACTGCATGCTACTTGATCAATAGAACTCCCACAAGAGTTCTTAAGGATCAATCTCCATTTCAGGTATTAAACAAAACCAATCCATTAGTTGATCACTTACGTGTGATTGGGTGTATTTTAGTAGTGTTACTTAGGGGTGATTCAAAAGAACATAAACTTGTATAACATGCTTCTTATTCAACTTTAGGAGTATAGAAAAACTTACTTGTAGTTGTCTTACCTCACGTATTTTCTCCAACCCAATACACGTATGTTTAGAAAAACTTTGGTTATAAAGTTTTATTTTGGATTCTCATAGGACCTTTTAGAAGATCAAAGTTTCTTTCTAGTCTTTTAGAAGGGTTACTTAGGGGTGATTCAAAGGAACATAAAATTGTATGACATGCTTCTCATTCTACGTTTAGGAGCAAACAAAAACTTACTTATGTTTGTCTTACCTCACCTAAATTGTCCAGTCCATGCATATATGCTTCAAAAAGTTTTGGTTACAAAGTTTTGTTTAGGATTCCCATAGGACTTTACAGAAAATCAAAGTTTCTTTAAAGTATTTTAGTAGTGTTACTTAGGGGTGATTCAAAAGAACATAAACTTGTATAACATGGTTCTCTTTCAACTTTAGGAGCATAGAAAAAATTACATGTAGTTGTCTTACCTCACGTAGTTTCTCCAACCCAATACACGTATGTTTCGAAAAACTTTGGCTATAAAGTTTTATTTAGGATTTTCATAGGACCTTTTAGAAGATCAAAGTTTCTTTCTAGTCTTTCAGAAGGGTTACTTAGGGGTGATTCAAAGGAACATAAACTTGTATAACATGCTTCTCATTCTACGTTTAGGAGCAAAAAAAAACTTACTTATGTTTGTCTTACCTCACCTAAATTGTCCAGTCCATGACATATATGCTTCAAAAAGTTTTGGTTACAAAGTTTTGTTTAGGATTCTCATAGGACTTTACAGAAAATCAAAGTTTCTTTATAGTATTTTAGTAGTGTTACTTAGGGGTGATTCAAAAGAACATAAACTTGTATAACATGCTTCTCATTCAACTTTAGGAGTATAGAAAAACTTACTTGTAGTTGTCTTACCTCACGTATTTTCTCCAACCCAATACACGTATGTTTCGAAAAACTTAGGCTATAAAGTTTTACTTAGGATTCTCATAGGACCTTTTAGAAGATCAAAGTTTCTTTCTAGTCTTTTAGAAGGGTTACTTAGGGGTGATTCAAAGGAACATAAAATTGTATAACATGCTTCTCATTCTACGTTTAGGAGCAAACAAAAACTTACTTATGTTTGTCTTACCTCACCTAAATTGTCCAGTCCATGCATATATGCTTCAAAAAGTTTTGGTTACAAAGTTTTGTTTAGGATTCCCATAGGACTTTACAGAAAATCAAAGTTTCTTTAAAGTATTTTAGTAGTGTTACTTAGGGGTGATTCAAAAGAACATAAACTTGTATAACATGCTTCTCTTTCAACTTTAGGAGCATAGAAAAAATTACATGTAGTTGTCTTACCTCACGTAGTTTCTCCAACCCAATACACGTATGTTTCGAAAAACTTTGGCTATAAAGTTTTATTTAGGATTCTCATAGGACCTTTTAGAAGATCAAAATTTCTTTCTAGTCTTTTAGAAGGGTTACTTAGGGGTGATTCAAAGGAACATAAACTTGTATAACATGCTTCTCATTCTACGTTTAGGAGCAAACAAAAACTTACTTATGTTTGTCTTACCTCACCTAAATTGTCCAATCCATGACATATATTCTTCAAAAAGTTTTGGTTACAAAGTTTTGTTTAGGATTCCCATAGGACTTTACAGAAAATCAAAGTTTCTTTAAAGTATTTTAGTAGTGTTACTTAGGGGTGATTCAAAAGAACATAAACTTGTATAACATGCTTCTCATTCTACGTTTAGGAGCAAACAAAAACTTACTTATGTTTGTCTTACCTCACCTAAATTGTCCAGTCCATGACATATATGCTTCAAAAAGTTTTGATTACAAAGTTTTGTTTAGGATTCTCATAGGACTTTACAGAAAATCAAAGTTTCTTTATAGTATTTTAGTAGTGTTACTTAGGGGTGATTCAAAAGAACATAAACTTGTATAACATGCTTCTCATTCAACTTTAGGAGCATAGAAAAACTTACATGTAGTTGTCTTACCTCACGTAGTTTCTCCAACCCAATACACGTATGTTTCGAAAAACTTTGGCTATAAAGTTTTATTTAGGATTCTCATAGGACCTTTTAGAAGATCAAAGTTTCTTTCTAGTCTTTTAGAAGGGTTACTTAGGGGTGATTCAAAGGAACATAAACTTGTATAACATGCTTCTCATTCTACGTTTAGGAGCAAAAAAAAAACTTACTTATGTTTGTCTTACGTCACCTAAATTGTCCAGTCCATGACATATATGCTTCAAAAAGTTTTGGTTACAAAGTTTTGTTTAGGATTCTCATAGGACTTTACAGAAAATCAAAGTTTCTTTATATTATTTTAGTAGTGTTACTTAGGGGTGATTCAAAAGAACATAAACTTGTATAACATGCTTCTCATTCAACTTTAGGAGTATAGAAAAACTTACTTGTAGTTGTCTTACCTCACGTATTTTCTCCAACCCAATACACGTATGTTTCGAAAAACTTAGGCTATAAAGTTTTATTTAGGATTCTCATAGGACCTTTTAGAAGATCAAAGTTTCTTTCTAGTCTTTTAGAAGGGTTACTTAGGGGTGATTCAAAGGAACATAAAATTGTATAACATGCTTCTCATTCTACGTTTAGGAGCAAACAAAAACTTACTTATGTTTGTCTTACCTCACCTAAATTGTCCAGTCCATGCATATATGCTTCAAAAAGTTTTGGTTACAAAGTTTTGTTTAGGATTCCCATAGGACTTTACAGAAAATCAAAGTTTCTTTAAAGTATTTTAGTAGTGTTACTTAGGGGTGATTCAAAAGAACATAAACTTGTATAACATGCTTCTCTTTCAACTTTAGGAGCATAGAAAAAATTACATGTAGTTGTCTTACCTCACGTATTTTCTCCAACCCAATACATGTATGTTTCGAAAAACTTTGGCTATAAAGTTTTATTTAGGATTCTGATAGGACCTTTTAGAAGATCAAAATTTCTTTCTAGTCTTTTAGAAGGGTTACTTAGGGGTGATTCAAAGGAACATAAACTTGTATAACATGCTTCTCATTCTACGTTTAGGAGCAAACAAAAACTTACTTATGTTTGTCTTACCTCACCTAAATTGTCCAGTCCATGACATATATGCTTAAAAAAGGTTTGGTTACAAAGTTTTGTTTAGGATTCCCATAGGACTTTACAGAAAATCAAAGTTTCATTAAAGTATTTTAGTAGTGTTACTTAGGGGTGATTCAAAAGAACAAAAACTTGTATAACATGCTTCTCATTCTACGTTTAGGAGCAAACAAAAACTTACTTATGTTTGTCTTACCTCACCTAAATTGTCCAGTCCATGACATATATGCTTCAAAAAGTTTTGGTTACAAAGTTTTGTTTAGGATTCTCATAGGACTTTACAGAAAATCAAAGTTTCTTTATAGTATTTTAGTAGTGTTACTTAGGGGTGATTCAAAAGAACATAAACTTGTATAACATGCTTCTCATTCAACTTTAGGAGCATAGAAAAACTTACATGTAGTTGTCTTACCTCACTTAGTTTCTCCAACCCAATACACGTATGTTTCGAAAAACTTTGGCTATAAAGTTTTATTTAGGATTCTCATAGGACCTTTTAGACGATCAAAGTTTCTTTCTAGTCTTTTAGAAGGGTTACTTAGGGGTGATTCAAAGGAACATAAACTTGTATAACATTCTTCTCATTCTACGTTTAGGAGCAAAAAAAAAACTTACTTATGTTTGTCTTACGTCACCTAAATTGTCCAGTCCATGACATATATGCTTCAAAAAGTTTTGGTTACAAAGTTTTGTTTAGGATTCTCATAGGACTTTACAGAAAATCAAAGTTTCTTTATAGTATTTTAGTAGTGTTACTTAGGGGTGATTCAAAAGAACATAAACTTGTATAACATGCTTCTCATTCAACTTTAGGAGTATAGAAAAACTTACTTGTAGTTGTCTTACCTCACGTATTTTCTCCAACCCAATACACGTATGTTTCGAAAAACTTAGGCTATAAAGTTTTATTTAGGATTCTCATAGGACCTTTTAGAAGATCAAAGTTTCTTTCTAGTCTTTTAGAAGGGTTACTTAGGGGTGATTCAAAGGAACATAAAATTGTATAACATGCTTCTCATTCTACGTTTAGGAGCAAACAAAAACTTACTTATGTTTGTCTTACCTCACCTAAATTGTCCAGTCCATGCATATATGCTTCAAAAAGTTTTGGTTACAAAGTTTTGTTTAGGATTCCCATAGGACTTTACAGAAAATCAAAGTTTCTTTAAAGTATTTTAGTAGTGTTACTTAGGGGTGATTCAAAAGAACATAAACTTGTATAACATGCTTCTCTTTCAACTTTAGGAGCATAGAAAAAATTACATGTAGTTGTCTTACCTCACGTATTTTCTCCAACCCAATACATGTATGTTTCGAAAAACTTTGGCTAAAAAGTTTTATTTAGGATTCTGATAGGACCTTTTAGAAGATCAAAATTTCTTTCTAGTCTTTTAGAAGGGTTACTTAGGGGTGATTCAAAGGAACATAAACTTGTATAACATGCTTCTCATTCTACGTTTAGGAGCAAACAAAAACTTACTTATGTTTGTCTTACCTCACCTAAATTGTCCAGTCCATGACATATATGCTTAAAAAAGGTTTGGTTACAAAGTTTTGTTTAGGATTCCCATAGGACTTTACAGAAAATCAAAGTTTCATTAAAGTATTTTAGTAGTGTTACTTAGGGGTGATTCAAAAGAACAAAAACTTGTATAACATGCTTCTCATTCTACGTTTAGGAGCAAACAAAAACTTACTTATGTTTGTCTTACCTCACCTAAATTGTCCAGTCCATGACATATATGCTTCAAAAAGTTTTGGTTACAAAGTTTTGTTTAGGATTCTCATAGGACTTTACAGAAAATCAAAGTTTCTTTATAGTATTTTAGTAGTGTTACTTAGGGGTGATTCAAAAGAACATAAACTTGTATAACATGCTTCTCATTCAACTTTAGGAGCATAGAAAAACTTACATGTAGTTGTCTTACCTCACGTAGTTTCTCAAACCCAATACACGTATGTTTCGAAAAACTTTGGCTATAAAGTTTTATTTAGGATTCTCATAGGACCTTTTAGAAGATCAAAGTTTCTTTCTAGTCTTTTAGAAGGGTTACTTAGGGGTGATTCAAAGGAACATAAACTTGTATAACATGCTTCTCATTCTACGTTTAGGAGCAAAAAAAAAACTTACTTATGTTTGTCTTACGTCACCTAAATTGTCCAGTCCATGACATATATGCTTCAAAAAGTTTTGGTTACAAAGTTTTGTTTAGGATTCTCATAGGACTTTACAGAAAATCAAAGTTTCTTTATAGTATTTTAGTAGTGTTACTTAGGGGTGATTCAAAAGAACATAAACTTGTATAACATGCTTCTCATTCAACTTTAGGAGTATAGAAAAACTTACTTGTAGTTGTCTTACCTCACGTATTTTCTCCAACCCAATACACGTATGTTTCGAAAAACTTAGGCTATAAAGTTTTATTTAGGATTCTCATAGGACCTTTTAGAAGATCAAAGTTTCTTTCTAGTCTTTTAGAAGGGTTACTTAGGGGTGATTCAAAGGAACATAAAATTGTATAACATGCTTCTCATTCTACGTTTAGGAGCAAACAAAAACTTACTTATGTTTGTCTTACCTCACCTAAATTGTCCAGTCCATGCATATATGCTTCAAAAAGTTTTGGTTACAAAGTTTTGTTTAGGATTCCCATAGGACTTTACAGAAAATCAAAGTTTCTTTAAAGTATTTTAGTAGTGTTACTTAGGGGTGATTCAAAAGAACATAAACTTGTATAACATGCTTCTCTTTCAACTTTAGGAGCATAGAAAAAATTACATGTAGTTGTCTTACCTCACGTATTTTCTCCAACCCAATACATGTATGTTTCGAAAAACTTTGGCTATAAAGTTTTATTTAGGATTCTCATAGGACCTTTTAGAAGATCAAAATTTCTTTCTAGTCTTTTAGAAGGGTTACTTAGGGGTGATTCAAAGGAACATAAACTTGTATAACATGCTTCTCATTCTACGTTTAGGAGCAAACAAAAACTTACTTATGTTTGTCTTACCTCACCTAAATTGTCCAGTCCATGACATATATGCTTAAAAAAGGTTTGGTTACAAAGTTTTGTTTAGGATTCCCATAGGACTTTACAGAAAATCAAAGTTTCATTAAAGTATTTTAGTAGTGTTACTTAGGGGTGATTCAAAAGAACAAAAACTTGTATAACATGCTTCTCATTCTACGTTTAGGAGCAAACAAAAACTTACTTATGTTTGTCTTACCTCACCTAAATTGTCCAGTCCATGACATATATGCTTCAAAAAGTTTTGGTTACAAAGTTTTGTTTAGGATTCTCATAGGACTTTACAGAAAATCAAAGTTTCTTTATAGTATTTTAGTAGTGTTACTTAGGGGTGATTCAAAAGAACATAAACTTGTATAACATGCTTCTCATTCAACTTTAGGAGCATAGAAAAACTTACATGTAGTTGTCTTACCTCACTTAGTTTCTCCAACCCAATACACGTATGTTTCGAAAAACTTTGGCTATAAAGTTTTATTTAGGATTCTCATAGGACCTTTTAGACGATCAAAGTTTCTTTCTAGTCTTTTAGAAGGGTTACTTAGGGGTGATTCAAAGGAACATAAACTTGTATAACATTCTTCTCATTCTACGTTTAGGAGCAAAAAAAAAACTTACTTATGTTTGTCTTACGTCACCTAAATTGTCCAGTCCATGACATATATGCTTCAAAAAGTTTTGGTTACAAAGTTTTGTTTAGGATTCTCATAGGACTTTACAGAAAATCAAAGTTTCTTTATAGTATTTTAGTAGTGTTACTTAGGGGTGATTCAAAAGAACATAAACTTGTATAACATGCTTCTCATTCAACTTTAGGAGTATAGAAAAACTTACTTGTAGTTGTCTTACCTCACGTATTTTCTCCAACCCAATACACGTATGTTTCGAAAAACTTAGGCTATAAAGTTTTATTTAGGATTCTCATAGGACCTTTTAGAAGATCAAAGTTTCTTTCTAGTCTTTTAGAAGGGTTACTTAGGTGTGATTCAAAGGAACATAAAATTGTATAACATGCTTCTCATTCTACGTTTAGGAGCAAACAAAAACTTACTTATGTTTGTCTTACCTCACCTAAATTGTCCAGTCCATGCATATATGCTTCAAAAAGTTTTGGTTACAAAGTTTTGTTTAGGATTCCCATAGGACTTTACAGAAAATCAAAGTTTCTTTAAAGTATTTTAGTAGTGTTACTTAGGGGTGATTCAAAAGAACATAAACTTGTATAACATGCTTCTCTTTCAACTTTAGGAGCATAGAAAAAATTACATGTAGTTGTCTTACCTCACGTAGTTTCTCCAACCCAATACACGTATGTTTCGAAAAACTTTGGCTATCTCATAGGACCTTTTAGAAGATCAAAGTTTCTTTCTAGTCTTTTAGAAGGGTTACTTAGGGGTGATTCAAAGGAACATAAACTTGTATAACATGCTTCTCATTCTACGTTTAGGAGCAAAAAAAAAACTTACTTATGTTTGTCTTACGTCACCTAAATTGTCCAGTCCATGACATATATGCTTCAAAAAGTTTTGGTTACAAAGTTTTGTTTAGGATTCTCATAGGACTTTACAAAAATCAAAGTTTCTTTATAGTATTTTAGTAGTGTTACTTAGGGGTGATTCAAAAGAACATAAACTTGTATAACATGCTTCTCATTCAACTTTAGGAGTATAGAAAAACTTACTTGTAGTTGTCTTACCTCACGTATTTTCTCCAACCCAATACACGTATGTTTCGAAAAACTTAGGCTATAAAGTTTTATTTAGGATTCTCATAGGACCTTTTAGAAGATCAAAGTTTCTTTCTAGTCTTTTAGAAGGGTTACTTAGGGGTGATTCAAAGGAACATAAAATTGTATAACATGCTTCTCATTCTACGTTTAGGAGCAAACAAAAACTTACTTATGTTTGTCTTACCTCACCTAAATTGTCCAGTCCATGCATATATGCTTCAAAAAGTTTTGGTTACAAAGTTTTGTTTAGGATTCCCATAGGACTTTACAGAAAATCAAAGTTTCTTTAAAGTATTTTAGTAGTGTTACTTAGGGGTGATTCAAAAGAACATAAACTTGTATAACATGCTTCTCTTTCAACTTTAGGAGCATAGAAAAAATTACATGTAGTTGTCTTACCTCACGTATTTTCTCCAACCCAATACACGTATGTTTCGAAAAACTTTGGCTATAAAGTTTTATTTAGGATTCTCATAGGACCTTTTAGAAGATCAAAATTTCTTTCTAGTCTTTTAGAAGGGTTACTTAGGGGTGATTCAAAGGAACATAAACTTGTATAACATGCTTCTCATTCTACGTTTAGGAGCAAACAAAAACTTACTTAGTTTGTCTTTCACCTAAATTGTCCAGTCCATGACATATAGCTTAAAAAAGGTTTGGTTACAAAGTTTTGTTTAGGATTCCCATAGGACTTTACAGAAAATCAAAGTTTCATTAAAGTATTTTAGTAGTGTTACTTAGGGGTGATTCAAAAGAACAAAAACTTGTATAACATGCTTCTCATTCTACGTTTAGGAGCAAACAAAAACTTACTTATGTTTGTCTTACCTCACCTAAATTGTCCAGTCCATGACATATATGCTTCAAAAAGTTTTGGTTACAAAGTTTTGTTTAGGATTCTCATAGGACTTTACTGAAAATCAAAGTTTCTTTATAGTATTTTAGTAGTGTTACTTAGGGGTGATTCAAAAGAACATAAACTTGTATAACATGCTTCTCATTCAACTTTAGGAGTATAGAAAAACTTACTTATAGTTATCTTACCTCACGTATTTTCTCCAACCCAATACACGTATGTTTCGAAAAACTTAGGCTATAAAGTTTTATTTAGGATTCTCATAGGACCTTTTAGAAGATCAAAGTTTCTTTCTAGTCTTTTAGAAGGGTTACTTAGGGGTGATTCAAAGGAACATAAAATTGTATAACATGCTTCTCATTCTACGTTTAGGAGCAAACAAAAACTTACTTATGTTTGTCTTACCTCACCTAAATTGTCCAGTCCATGCATATATGCTTCAAAAAGTTTTGGTTACAAAGTTTTGTTTAGGATTCCCATAGGACTTTACAGAAAATCAAAGTTTCTTTAAAGTATTTTAGTAGTGTTACTTAGGGGTGATTCAAAAGAACATAAACTTGTATAACATGCTTCTCTTTCAACTTTAGGAGCATAGAAAAAATTACATGTAGTTGTCTTACCTCACGTAGTTTCTCCGACCCAATACACGTATGTTTCGAAAAACTTTGGCTATAAAGTTTTATTTAGGATTCTCATAGGACCTTTTAGAAGATCAAAATTTCTTTCTAGTCTTTTAGAAGGGTTACTTAGGGGTGATTCAAAGGAACATAAACTTGTATAACATGCTTCTCATTCTACGTTTAGGAGCAAACAAAAACTTACTTATGTTTGTCTTACCTCACCTAAATTGTCCAGCCCATGACATATATGCTTCAAAAAGTTTTGGTTACAAAGTTTTGTTTAGGATTCCCATAGGACTTTACAGAAAATCAAAGTTTCTTTAAAGTATTTTAGTAGTGTTACTTAGGGGTGATTCAAAAGAACATAAACTTGTATAACATGCTTCTCATTCTACGTTTAGGAGCAAACAAAAACTTACTTATGTTTGTCTTACCTCACCTAAATTGTCCAGTCCATGACATATATGCTTCAAAAAGTTTTGGTTACAAAGTTTTGTTTAGGATTCTCATAGGACTTTACAGAAAATCAAAGTTTCTTTATAGTATTTTAGTAGTGTTACTTAGGGGTGATTCAAAAGAACATAAACTTGTATAACATCCATTTTCCATAGGGACAGAACCGCTTGAGAACAGGGACATATAACAGAGTTTTAGAACAAGAATGGAACAAGAGATGAACACGAAAATAAGAATGAGAGATCAGCGGAAGTGAGTATTAGGTACATGAGCTTTTAAGCTCTGATACCATGTAAGAATGAGAGATTAATGAGAAGAGTATAAGGAGAAGAAGATAACTAGAGAGAGAGTAGGGTTTCCGAGAGAAAGAAGTATGTGGGAAGAATAATCCCAAAGTGTGTATTGATTAATGAGATGTTACAATTCATATATAGTCTGAGAACTAGGGCTACAATCAGAATAAAAAAAAAGATATATTATAAGAAGACAAAAGAATGCTGCAGCCAAGAGACTCCAACGGCTAGGTGTGATGGTGACAGCTCAGTGCTTGATTCCAAGTATTATGGGCAGAACTATTGGGGACCGTGGCTTCTGCACCTCTGATTCATTCAGACTTGTACAACCTTTGAACTTAAAATTTTCGAACTCCTCATTTCTGGACAGGCAAGAAGTCCCCAACTTTGCACAAACCGAACAATACACATTATCATAATGTGCACAGATTATGTACTTCATGATCCTATGCATTCCTTTTAGTCTTCATCTCAATAAGGAGCAAGGTTCATTTGTTTTGTTTGGAGGCGAAGGGGAGCTTGAAACCGCAAATAAAGGTGTGTACAAGCAGGAAGAGAGAAGCTCCCCTACTTGTAGCCATTGCAAGAGAAGGGGACACTTTAAGGACAAGTGTTGGCTGCTACATCCTCACCTCAGGCCCAACCAAGCCAACACGTTCTGGGAACAAATATTTCATTTCTCCAATGGAGCAGCTGATACCGGCTCTACCTCAACACGGCTTAGAGAAGAAGGCAGAGCTTTGGTTGTGTCCACTCTTGTCCCTTCTCCTGCTCCTGTTTTGCCGGTTCAGAATGATGTGGTGAGAAGGTCAGACCTTGATGCTCTCATCAAAGCCATCAAAAAAGTTCTGGTAAAGCTATTGGTAACTCTCTTCATGCATCCATTAATCCTAGTCCATTGATAGTTTATTCTGGTGCATCACATCATATGATCAGTGATTCAAATTTGATTAAAAATGTGAAACATGCCTTAGGTAATGTGGTGATTGCAAATGGAAAAAGGATTCCTATTAAGGGTGTAGGAAATGTTAGTTTGTTTGATAGAGAATAAAACAGCCTAACTTATTGTCTGTGAAAAGAGTTGCTACTAATCTTAATTGCAATGTCATCTTTAGTCTTAATGATGTGGTTTTTTCAGGATATTGAGACTAGTAAGTTGCTTGGGAAAGGTGTGACAAAAGATGAGTTATACATGCTTGAAGACACCAACCATGCATCTGAATTATCTGCTTATGTTTTTAGCTCTACTCTAGTTAATGATTCTGTTTGGCATGCTAGACTTGGTCACCCTCACTCTCGTGCCTTCAGACTTATGTTACCTATGTTTCATTTAAGAATGATGATTGTGAAGCTTATATCCTTGGAAAACATTGCAAGTCTGTCTTCCCTATCTCTAAAGCCGTTTATGCACACTGCTTTGATCTTGTTCATTTTGATGTTTGGACTTCTCCATGTGTTTCTAGGGAAAACCATATGTCTTTTGTGACATTCATTGATGAGAAATCCAAATATACTTGCTTGACATTGATTCAAACTAAAGATAGGGTGTTAGAATCATTCACAAACTTTCAGAACTATGTACGTAACAATTTCAATGCCAAGATCAAAATTTTTAGATCAGATAATGGTGGGGAATACACAAGCAATGCATTCAAACAACATCTAGCTAAACATGGGATCATCCATCAAACAAGCTGTCCACACACACCACAACAGAATGGTGTTGCTGAAAGGAAGAATAGGCACTTGTTGGAGGTGGCCAGATCAATGATGTTCCATACAAACGTTCCAAAATGTTTTTGGAGTTGTGATGTCTGCATGCTATTTGATCAATAGAACTCCCACCAAAATTCTTCAAGATGCATCACCTTATCATGTGTTGAACAAAACCACACCTTCAATTCATCACTTACATGTGTTTGGGTGTTTGGGCTTTGTTCTAATTCCTGGAGAAAAGAGAGACAAACTTGATGCAAAGAGTGTCAAGGCAATGTTGATTGGCTACTCAACTAATCAGAAAGGGTACAAGTGTTATGTGCCTGAAACCAGAAGGGTGTTGATCTCTAGAGATGTCAAATTTGTGGATTCAAAGGGCTATTATAGTGAGAAGAGCTGGGACAACCTAAAGGATCTCCCAAATCACCCATCTGACTGTGCTAACAACCTGAGGATCATCTTAGAGAACCTTGGGATCGGTCAACCAAGACAAAAGAAGGATGCACCAAACGCTAAACCGGATGCTGAGGAGGCTCCAATTGCTGCTGATACTCACCACCTTGATCATGTTGGGGACAATGGAGAATCACCATTTGATCAACGAGAGGATTCTGCCATTAATGATCAAGGAGGAGAAGCACATCAAGAAGCATATCAAATGGAGTCTGAACAGTCTGAAATGGAGGAGGAACAAGAGGAAATGGATACTGATCAGAATGTGCATGTCATGAGAAGGAGCACAAGGGTGACGAAGGACCCATCTGAATGGAGAAACACAAGAGTCTACTACAATAGTCAGGCGGTTGCTCATCCAAACCAACATGTTTGCACACTCGCACTTCCCTACTGAACATCAAGTCTTCATTGGTGCTCTAGATGCTGAATTGGTTCCCAAAACTTATGAAGAAGCAAAGGAGCATAAGAAGTGGAGAGTTGCAGTAGGATATGAAATCAAAGCAATGGAGAATAACAACACTTGGTATGAGACAGACTTACCTAGAAAGAAGAGGGCAGTGAGCTCCAAATGGGTGTTCACTGTCAAATACAAAAGCAATGAAGAGATAGAGCGGTACAAGGCTAGATTGGTTGCAAGAGGATTCAAACAAAATTATGGGGAGGATTACCGTGATACTTTTGAACTAGTGTCCAAGCTTCATACAATGAGAGTTATTTTATCCTTAGCAACAAAATTGGAATGCGACTTATGGCATATGGATGTCAAGAATGCCTTTCTTCAAGGAGAGCTAGAGGATGAAGTGTACATGACTCCACTACCTGGTCTTGAAGACATGGTTACACCATGAAGAGTTTTGAGACTTAAGAAGGCTATCTATGGGCTGAAGCAATCTCCTAGAACTTGGTATCACAAACTGAGCACCACTCTCATGGAAAGATGCTTCAAGAGATCAGAAGCTGATCATACACTCTTTACTCAATCAAACAAGTAAGGTAGTGTAGTCATTCTCATTTATGTTGATGATATTATCATCTCAGAGAATGACAAGGTAGGAATTCAAGCTAGCAAGGATTTTTTAAAGTATGTATTTGATATTAAAGATCTTGGAGAATTAAAATACTTCATAGGGACAAAAGTTTTCCGTTTTAAGGAAGGTCTCTTCTTATCACAAAGGAAGTATACTCTTGATTTGTTGAGTGAAGCAGGTAAGCTGGAAGCAAAGGCAGCTAAGACACCTCTTGAAGATGGTTACAAAGTCATAAGAGAGGGGGAGATTGAAGATTAACCGTTTGGAGACATCACTCTATACAGAAGGATGGTTGGTAAGTTGATCTATCTCACCATTACTAGACATGATTTGTGTTTTGCTGTGAATCAGGTGAGTCAACATAATGCAAGCTCCTAAGATGCATCATTAGATCATGGTGGATCACATAATAAGTGATGAGGACATCAAGTCATCATTAACCAAGGAGCATGGAGAGGAAATAAATCAACCAACCAAGATCCTTTGAGAGAAGCAGTTTGAGCCCAAAATAGATATATGTGCTTGCCTTGGAGCATATCTACCCAACAAGGAAGACTTAAGCAACAAATCAACCTGTTAAAGAAACTTAACTCATCAAGGAATCATGACAAAGTGGAAGTGTTTCAAAAGCTTTCCATAAGAAGAAGATATGCAAGTTACAACTCAGAAGATTTCCAAGGAACCCGCTGGAGACCAACTTCCAGTTATTGGAGTGTTCAAATCGGACCAGGATTAATCAAGTTATAAACCAATGCCTATCAAAGCTGCAATGTTTTGGGATCGTTTTCATCAAGTCTAGACGTCCTCAGCTGCACAAAACCACACCAGATTCTCAAGAACTTCAACAAGTCACACTTACCATTTTTGGAGCAGAAAGAAATCAAACACCAACGGCTCCTTTCCAGGAATGCAAGCTGCGAATTCTTTGACAATAAAGTTGTTCGAGAGATCCTCACTTATCCTCTGAAGCCATCCAGATACAAAGACCACATCACATCTTCCTATTTTGGCTGATTCTCCCTTAATGACTCCAACGGCTAGTTTTTACTTAATTCTGTGATTTTCTATCTTGTTTTAGACCTTAGGGACGTTGTGTACTGAGCCAATATAAGCTCATTAGTTGTTTCATTGCAAAAGTACCTTTCAATCAGCCAATAAAAGTATCATTCAGTTTCTATTCAAAGAGAGTTCTTTGTTAGAGTTTTCCCTTCTTTTGAATAAGTGTGTGATTCATTTATTCACTAGAAACCTTGGATTAACTTGTTTGTGTGATTCAAATAAGTTGTTCAACCACAGATTGAGAGAGTCAGTCAGCCCAATTTAACAAGTGAGTTTTTCATCTCGCCATCCATCTTCTGTTCAAAGCTGAGAGTTATAAAACCGGCAGCCTTGAATACATCCATCTATTCGTGCCTGCATCATCTGGTATCAGAGCCGAAATGCTTACTAACATGTGTTATCTATCCATTACTCTTTTCTTTCATTGCATCAAATTCATAGTTTCATTCATTCAGTTTCTGTTTCATTGCATCTTAAATCAAAAACTCATAAAAACCATTTGTTTATCATCCTGTCTAGTTTGTAGTTTCTGGTTTGTTGCATATTCATAAGAAAAACCCATAAAAATCGTTTTGTCTTGCATTCATTCACTAGTTCATTATGTTTATCATCATATTTGCATCTAGATTGTTTATGTGTTTTAAGTTTATCATCAAAAACAAAAGAAAAAGTAGACTGCATTCATAAAGCTTCTCTTCTTAGTTTCATTACATTCAAAAAAAAAAAAGGAAGTGATTTTCTTCAAGTTGAAGTTTTCTGTGTTTTCATTAATCAATCAAAAACCAAAGAAAATAGTTTGTTTCTGTTTTATAGTATTTGATTTGCATCTTTTAAACCAAAACCAAAAAGAAAAGTATATTTGCATTAGTTTTCATTCTTGGTATTCTTACAAGCTTTGTTTTCGAACACCAGAAGAAAGAAAAGAAAATGAAGATTTTTGTTGTGCCTGATTCGATTTCTATCACTCAAATCAAAAAGAAGTTGTTGTTTCCTTTATTTTTCCTTAGAATTTTCGAAAATCAAAACAGAAGAGGCTCCCAAAGTAATACTTTATTTCTATCTCTTAAAGCTAATGTTCCTAATTGCCATTACATAATACTTTATCAATTTTCCTTTAAACCTTTGTGTAGAAGGTTTATAAGGAGAGGAGAAAGGCATGGACATTCTTAAGGAGCATTAGAAAATGAAGGAGACATAAGGAGCATCCAAACGCCATGAAGTCTATCCATAAGGAAGATGAAACCGAGTTGAAGTTCTTCCAAGAAGAGAAGGATGATGGAAGTTGGGGTTAAAGGCTGGAGCCCAATGGATTCCAAATTTCAAAAGACACAACAAGATCAAGAAGCTCATATCAAGAGAAGTCAAGTCAACGAATGCTAAGGAATGAAAGAGTTATGGAAAGGAGTAGCTGTGTTTCTAAGATGTTCATACCAAGGTCAGGTTACATCTTGAGTATGTGGGCTATACTCTTTTTGTCCTCCTTAAGGTTTTATCCCAAAGAGGTTTTCCTTAAGGAGGTTTTTAATGAGGTAGTTCCACAGCTCTAAGCTTAGTCTATGGTCCTCTTCTCCCTTTGGTCCTTTTGGAGTCCCGACGACCAAGCTTGCGGGGGAGTATTAGAGAGGAAGATGAAATGGAAGAGGAGAGGCTGAAATTGTGAAGACAAAGCCGAGCCTCACTCCATGAAGAATCCTTGGTGTTTATCACAAGCAAATAAAGCAATTCTTAAGTGAGCAACAAAGGCAACTATCAAGATATGGCAATGTGCAAAGTTGGGGCTGGTATGGGTGATGGCGAGAGCTGGTCCGAATGGCCGGCAGAGAATGGGATGGTGGCGCGGGTGATGATCGAATGGAACGAGAAGCTGGCTGTTGGCACTCTCTTCTCGTCAAGGGATGGTCGGATGATGATTGATGAACTACTGATCTTTAGGAACGCTGGAGATAACCGAGACAGCAAGCAAAAGCCAAGAGATCCACTCGTTTAAGGGGCAGCCGCACAAAGAGAGAGAGATCGAGAAACCTATAGGGTTTTCTTGGTTTAAACTTGCTTAGTTTTACATTAATCAAAAAAGAGTTTTTATGACTTACAAGATGGACCAGAATACCAATGGGCTATCGAAAATTAGCAAAAGAAAACAAAGAACATAAAAGAAATAGAGATAAGACCAAAAATGGAAAGTCTTGATCGCAAGAGAAGAGAGAGGCCGGCCTGTCTCTCTAATGAATGGGCCTCGGATCACCTCGTTAAAAACCTTGTGAAGAAAATCCATTTGGGACAAAACTTCACAAGGGAAAAAGAGTATGATCTTTATTCCAGAGGCAGACCGGTCAAAGGATCATCTGGCTCGATGCAGAAGATCATGGTCGGTCCGTGCGTCCAGAGTATGGGCCAGGGCGTGGTCTGATCAAATGGGCCGCCATCTTCAGTATGGATCATCCTCCGGGCCAAATTGTTCAGGACAGGTTGTCCTTGATCGAGCTGGCCTAGCTGGGTCGTGATGTCTTCTAGGCTTGTCCTCGAGATCCGCTGCTCCATGGCATTGTTGAATTCAGCCTGTATATGTCGCTGTCCCAAACGTATCCTTGGTACATCTCGCATGGTCGGAAATAGGTCGGCCAGCTTCTTGGTAAAGCCTGGTCCATCTTGCTCGTTCAACTCAGTGTCGGTCAAGCTGATGTCCTCATCAATAAGCGAAGACATGTCACTCTCACCATTTGGGAGTGTGCTCTCTCTCTCTATCTCCAGACCTGCAACACGTGAATTAAGAGTGAGGACAAGTCACTTTCAAGGTCTGAACACACTAGAACCAAAACGAAGAGGAGAAGATCCAACCATCCATTCAAACTCGGTTTTCCCTTCAATGAATCAATGGATGAGATTTAATATTGGTTTATCTTTGTTTATTCTGAGTTTAACCTAATTGTAAGCCTATATAAAGGTCTCACACGACATTGTAATGTTGGCTAAGTCACAATACAATTCAGAACTCATTTGTTACAAACAAACTCTTATCTCTTTCTCTCTTCTTCTTGTAACCGGTTCTTCTCTTTCTATTCAGTGTATATTAGAGTTCATATACAATGTAGACCCTAAAGAGCCACGGTTATGGCTGCTTAAGGCAGCCTCTTATCATGCTTGGATAACTCTTCCATAGTTAGTCCAAGTATGATGAGAGAATCGCTCATAGATAGTTCTTACTTCTTCTCTTGGATGTTCTCTTAGTTAATTACTGATTCTCTTCCATGTTTATGAGTAGACTCTCCTGGTGAGATGTTAAGCTCTTGGAAGTGTTTTTATATAGCTAAGGACTCCTATATACAACTAGATTAATGGATTTCTTAAGTACAAACTAGTTGTCTTTGTTGAGCAGAACCGGTTTCATTTCTCTTCGTTAATATATTTTTGTTCTTGTTATGAGTTATGGTTCATAGCTTCTTATGGATGTCTCATGAACCAAACTAGATGATCAGAGCTTCCTCATTGATGATTCTGAAATTCTAACACATTTACTTGGTTTCTCAGAGCCTTTGTTGTTGATCTTGTCAATGGACCTTTTCTTATGATTGTCATTGGACCTTCTGCTTCTGGTTCTATGTCCTCATCATCTTGAATCATCCATCTATTCTCCATCTAATCTCATAAATCTAACATGGTGTCAAAGACTTTAAGCTCTTGTACCTAATCTACACTTCCACAAACTTTACTTTCTCAAATAAGTTCCAAAACTCTGTTCTTGATCTGCTCTGTTATGTTCTTCTTCAAATATTTTTTAAATCGTTTGTTCTTAAAAAATCCCTCATATTTCAGACATGTAGAACTCTTGAGTGGTTATACCAATTACCTTAAAGGGGATTAACTACTTGGTGTGGGCAAGAATGGCTAAATCTGCCCTTGGAGGCCGTGGGCTGTGGAAGTATGTCTTGAGCAGTGAAGCTCCACCCCAGCAAGCTCAAAATGATGGCACAGAGATGGTTCATGAAAAAGAAGAAGCCTGGACTCAAGGAGACCAGAATGTGTTGTCTATTCTCCAAAGTTCTCTTGAACTCTCACTCTTGGAAGTCTATTCCTACTTTGCAACTTCCAGGGAGATTTGGGACACTCTCTATAAGGTCTATGGAAACATGTCTAATCTGAGTAAAGTGTTTGAAGTGAAGCTTGCTATCAACAACCTCCAACAGGAAGATATGGAGTTCAAAGCTCACTTTGGAAATGTTTGGTCCTTATGTGCAGAGTTGGAGATGTTAAGAACATCTACTGTTGACCCGGTTGTTCTTAGTGAAAGAAGAGAGCAGGATAAGGTCTTTGCCCTCCTACTGACCTTCAATCCCTCCTACAATAGCTTAAACAAGCATATCCTAAGAGCATACACACTTCCTAACTTGGATGATGTGTGTGCACAAATTCAGAAGGAGTGTAAGAATGAGAGATTAATGAGAAGAATATAAGGAGAAGAAGATAGAATCGCTAGAGAGAGAGTAGGGTTTCCGAGAGAAAGAAGTATGTGGGAAGAATAATGCCAAAGTGTGTATTGATTAATGAGATGTTACAATACATATATAGTCTGAGAACTAGGGCTATAATCATAATAAATAAAAGATATATTAGAAGAAGACAAAACAATGCTGCAGCCAAGAGACTCCAACGGCTAGGTGTGAGGGTGACAGCTCAGTGCTTGATTCCAGGAGTTATGGGCAGACTGAACCAGTGGGGACCGTGGCTTATGCACCTCTGATTCATTCAGACTTGTACTACCTTTGACCTTAAACATTTCGAACTCCTCATTTCTGGATAGACAAGAAGTCCCCAACTTTGCACAGACCCAACAATACACATTATCATAATGTGCACATATTATGTACTTCCTGATCCTATGCATTCCTTTAAGTCTTCATCTCAATACTCCCCCTCAAGCTTGAATCACAAGGATTGAGATCAAGCTTGAAACAATGAAGACCTACCTCATTAGAAACCTAAGTATAGAAAACCACATGGATAAAACTATACTTATGGAAAAATAGTGTAAACTTCAAGTCTTAGGAGAACATGATTGAGGGATGTCCATGAGCCCTAACTTCGAGTGAATGGACTCACAAACCTTCTGACTTGCTACCTTAGTGAAGATATTAGCTAATTGCTCATCACTTCTTGTGTAACAAGGAACGATCACTCCTTGTTCCACCATCTGTCTAACTTTGTTACAATAAACTTCAATGTGCTTGGTCCTCTCATGGAATACTGAGTTAGAGGCAATGTGAATTGCTGCTTGATTATCACAATGCATAGTGATAGGTTCTGATGACTCAATCCCCAAGTCCTTTAGAAGAGCCTTGATCCACACCAACTCAGTTACAAGCTTTCTCATGGCTCTATACTCAGCTTCAGCACTATAGCATGAGACAATCTCATGCTTCTTGCTCTTCCAACTAACTAGGTTGCCTCCAATGAAAGTACAATAGCTGGTTGTTGATCTTCTATCAACTCTATCTCCAGCCCAATCAGCATCACAATAACCAACAATGTCTGAGCTTCCATTGCACCCCATCCATATGCCTTGACCAGGCGACCCCTTAAGATACTTCAATATCCTCTCTACCATGTTCCAGTGGTGCATCTTAGGAGCTTGCATGTGTTGACTCACCTGGTTCACAACAAAACAAATACCAGGTCTAGTAATTGTCAAATAGATCAACTTACCAACCATCCGTCTATATTGTGTGATATCATCAAATGGCTTGCTATCTCCAATCTCCCCCTTTCTCATGACTTTGTGGCCATCCTCAAGAGGTGTTTTTGCAGGTTTGCATCCAAGCTTTCCTGTTTCAGACAATAAATCAAGTGTGTACTTTCTTTCGGACAAGAAGAGTCCATCCTTAGATCGACACACTTCTAACCCTAGAAAGTACTTTAGCTCACCAAGATCCTTAATATCAAATATTGATTTAAGAAAGTCTTTAGTGTCTTGAATACCTTTGTTGTCACTTCCTGATATGATGATATCATCAACATATACAAGAATGAAAACTATACCTTCTTGGCTTTGAATGGTGAAGAGAGTATGATCAGCTTCTGATTTCTGAAATCCTCTATCCTTTAGAGTTGAGCTTAGTTTATGATACCAAGCTCTAGGTGATTGTTTCAATCTGTAGATGGCCTTCTTGAGTCTAAGAACCTTTCCTGGTGTAACCGTGTCTTCAAGACCAGGAGGAGGTGTCATGTACAATTCATCTTCTAGTTCACCTTGAAGGAAAGAATTCTTGACATCCATTTCCAAAGATCCCACTCTAGATTGGCTGCCAAGGAAAGAATGATCCTCACTGTATGTAACTTAGCTACTGGTGCAAAAGTGTCTAATTAATCCTTCCCATTGGTCTGAGTAAATCCTCTTGCAACCAACCTTGCTTTGTACCTTTAAATCTCCCCATCACTCTTGTACTTGATGGTGAACACCCATTTAGAAATCACAGCCTTCTTTCCCTTTGGAAGATCTGCTTCATACCAAGTTTGATTATTCTCCATTGCTTTGGTTTCATCAATCAAAGCATCCATACATTCCTTATGCCCCTTGGCTTCTTCATAAGTTGTTGGAGTTTGTTCTTGATCCAACTTGCCAACTAATACTTGATGTTATTGAGCAAAGTGAGCCATGGAACAAACTGCTTGGATAGGATCAGCTACTGCATTGATGTTGAAGTAGACTCTTGTATTCTTCCATTCAGAAGGGTCCTTCTTCATTCTGGTACTCCTTCTTAGGGCTTGAACCGGTTGTGGCTCTTGTTGTGGCTCTAGTTCCTTCTCCATATACATGATCCTCTACATCACTTACTACTGCCTCTTGATCATGGATTATAGAACCAGCTTGATCCAAGTCTTCTTGTGCCATCTCTGATTCTTGCTTTCCCCCCCCCCCCCTCATGATCAAGATCAGTAGCTTCTGAATTCTCCACAGCCACATCCTTCTTTGGAGGATCAGTCTTACTATTGTCTTGCCCAATTCCCAAGTTCTCCAAGATGATTCTTAGGTTGGTTGCTCGGTCAGAAGGGTTTTGGGATAGATCCTTCAAATCATCCCACCTCTTATCATTGTAGAAGCTCTTGTTTTCCATGAACTTCACATCCCTTGATACCAAAACTCTTCTTGTTTCTGGTACATAACATTTGTATAATTTCTGAGTTGTTGAATACCCAATGAACATAGCTCTTGTACTCTTTGCCTCAAGCTTATTCATTTGTTCTCCTGGGATCAAAACAAAACACACGCAACCAAACACTCCAAAGTGATTAATATATGGACTGGTTTTGTTCAATACCTGATATGGAGAGACATCATGGAGGCTTTTAGTTGGAATCCTATTTGTTGGTACTTGATTTCCCTCTAGGAAATCCGGCCCATTAACAAATATAATAAAGGCCCATAGTTATGAGCCCGCTCCAATATCAAGACAGAGAGAGATCGACCGCTATCCTCTGATGGGCCTGTACAATTGACTTCTTGACAAGGCCTAAGCAATGCCGAAGTGGGAAGCAATCGAGCTCGAGCTCGGCATGAGACGACACGGAGATAGAGCAACCCGGTCTTCGTCAGTTCAACTGATCCACGCAAATCTCGGAGGTCGTTATAACGGCGAGGCCGAAATATCGGAACAAGGACATCAAAGTCGAGAGTATTTAAAGGAGAAGTGGCGATTCATTCAAGACATTCCAACCCTAGCTAAGAACACTTCGACTAGATAGCTCGATCATTATACTTTGTACTCTCTTTTCGATTGTGTTTGTTCTATCTCGACGATCATTCTCAATAATGTCTTTGATTCATAGGAAATCTATACCATTTCTATATACAAAAGTCAAAATCCACGAATACAAATTCTTAGTGTGAATCTCAGATCTCACATTTGGCGTCGACTGTGGGGACTATCTATAGTTTTTCCTGTGTTAAGAATCGGATCCTAGATCCGATAGATCGAGATGAATCCCGACCAATCTGGCTCTCCCAGCGCCACACCACCAGTCGACCACCCTCAAACGGTTGACAACGTTCCTCAGAACACCACCAGGGTAAGAATCATGGGTCAGACCGATGGCGTGTTGACGAGCTCTGCCTCAGTCTCCACAACTTCGGCACCAACCTGCCCAGTCGCTCAAACAGTCGCGACGAGCCAGACTCCGACAAATGTTTTGTCAGGAACTAATGATCCGAGCAGAAACTGGGTGTGTATGAGGAATGATTCCATTTCCGCCCCCGCTTCAGGAGGCGGATCTGGAACGACAAGACCTAATTCGCCACTGCCTTCTGCTCCGCAGCGACAAGGCCCGGATGACCTCGCTGAAATCCGTTCGATGTTAAGCCTGTTGGTAAACCAAACGAGAAACAATGAGGCAAGCGCACGAGCCCAAGAGATCACAAACCGCTCTCTGGCAGCGCAGCTAGATGAACAGGAACAGCGCTTTAACGCCCGTCTTGAAGAGCTCGCCAGTTAAAACCAGGGGGTAGATCAACACATGATCCACGAACCCCCATAAGTCCTCCACCGTGTACACGCTTGGACTTCTCCCATGTAGTAACTCCCCCGGGAGCGTTGGGAAATTTCGCTAATACGTCAAGTAGCGGCTTCCGCCCTATAATGACGCCTATCGCGACTCTGACTCCATTTGGTTCGAATTCAATGGTCACAGATCCAACCGGATCGGGAAACCGACCATTACCCGGGCCACCACCTTTCCCGAATAACTCGAATATCCGGTCGAGGCAACTAGGAGGCTCCACTTTCGCCTCGAGCTCGGGACACCCTAACAGATCAAATACGGTACAGTTCCGAACAACGCAGGTCGACCTGACGGGATCGGTTCCAACAATCGATCTTCTCGACCCCGTTTTCCCGGGATAAACGTCCAATCAAGCACAAGGCCAGTTCGCGTGTACGGCAGGCGATGAACACGATATGCTTAGACAGTATATTGAACAAGCTAAGGCCCAATTCGTCAGTCTGAGCTTCAAAGTTCACATGGCAACAAGTGCGGCGCCCGACATCGATCGAGTGATCGAAGAAACGCGACAAACGCCGTTCACAGACCGGATCGCCTTCGCACGAATCCGGGAAATAAAGAAAACAAAGTTTCCGGAGTTCTCTGGAAAATCGGACCCGAAAGCCCATATCAGGGCATTCCGACTAGCAATGGCAAGGGTATACCTTACCGATGAGGAGAGAGAGCCGGCTTTCTGCAGTCTCTTCGCCGAAAACCTATCAGGCTCCGCCCTATAATGGTTTGCCGGACTGGAGGAAAGGTCCATTGAAAACTTCACTCAGGTCATGACGGCTTTCCTCAAACAATATTCCGTCTTTATCGAAGAAAAGACTACTGAGGCAGCTCTATTTAGCGTCTCCCAGAAACCCAACGAGCCACTTCGCTCGTACATCGACCGATTTAAGGAAATAAAATCCAAAATCGCAAACCCGCGAGACGAAGTAGCAATAGAAGCACTGAGACGCGGACTATGGTATTCGACCAGATTCCGCGAGGAAATAATGGTGTGCGAGCCTCAAACGCTCGATGATGCCCTTCGTCGCGCATCGGCCTCCTCTCGCCTCGAGGACGAAACTACGGCCCTCAAAGAAAACCATCGAAAAGAAAAGAACCCGTCGGGCTCACAGAACTCGAACTCAAAAAAGGATTCCCGTAAATCAGGAAACGCCAATGCAGTCTAGAGCCCGAAGGGCTCGAAGAAATTCGAGTTCGACAAGAAAAAATTCTGTGATTTTCACAACAAAAGAGGACATTCAACTGAAGAGTGCTACACTCGAGCTAAAGCCGAGGTCAAAAGCGAAAGTCCGGAATCTCCCGAAACCCTCCCCCAGGGGTCGCGAAAGCGAGTCGAGGTCATTCTCGGCGAACTCAGCCTGTGCGACACCCCGGGAGGCTCAGCACTATCTCCACCTCCAGCTCCTAGTAAGAGTTTACGCTCACGAATCAATCTCCCTCGTCTCTGCGCGGGGGGGGGGGGGGGGTGTACGGGCTATACCCCCTAAACGAATTGACTTCATTTTCAGTGGCTCCAAGCTATGCCGAGACTCGGTCAATTCAATCAAAGCCCTTCAAATAATAGTCGAGACCGACAAAGGGGGAAAAATCCAAATGTTAGATCCAGACCATGAAATCACTTTCCACGAGAGTGAGACAAGTAATCTCGACAAACCACACGACGACGCTCTCCTCTTCTGTCTAGTAGTGGGAGATGTCGAACTCTCGAGGAAAATGATCGACACAGGAAGTACGGTGGATGTCTTCTTTTACGATGCGTTCAAAAAGATGGATTTCAACGACTCCGAAATCGTCGAGGAAAAGACACCACTGGTAGGGTTCGCTGGCGAAACAACATACTCAATGGGCTCTGTATTCGCCCCAGTAATAGCTGGAGGAGTTCGAAGAATGACAGAGTTCGTCGTAGTAGATCGGCCAGCTCCCTACAACGCAATCCTAGGTCGACCATGGATATACGACATGAAAGCGGTACCATCGACCTACCATCAATGCGTAAAATTTCCAACTCCCAAAGGAGTAAAAACCGTTTACGGGAGTCAAAAGATTTCCCGGCATTGCTACATGAACGGATACAAGCAGATTGAGAAATCCCCCGCGTAGCAATTACGGAAAGAGGAGGAGCTCGCCACTATGCTGACCAAAAGGTCGAACGACCCAAGTCAAATAGGACCCCCGAAGGACCTCACGACCCAAGTTTGCATAGACGATGCTCATCCCGAAAGACTTGTTGGCATTGGAATTAACCTATCACGGCCAGTCAAAAACGAATTGGTCTCTTTCCTTAAACAGAACGTCGACTTCTTTACCTGGTCTTCGGAAGACATGAAAGGGATCAACATCGACGTAACCAGCCACGAGCTGAATGTCGACCCAACCTACAAACCGGTAAGACAAAAAGGTCGAAAACTAGGCCCGGAACGAGCTCAAGCCTTCAATGACGAGGTCGATCGATTATTAAAAATCGGATCGATCAGAGATGTCAAGTACCCCGACTGGCTTGCGAATTCCGTAGTTGTCAAGAAAAAGAACGGGAAGTGGAGAGTCTGCGTAGATTTCACAGATCTCAACAAAGCATGTCCGAAAGACAACTTCCCACTCCCGCACATCGACCGACTGGTCGAAGCTACCGCTGGACACCAACTACTATCCTTCATGGATGCCTTCTCGGGGTATAACCAAATACTAATGAATCCCGAGGACCAAGAAAAGACCTCGTTTATAACTAATCGAGGAACGTACTGCTACAAAGTCATGCCCTTCGGATTAAAAAATGCAGGAGCTACTTACCAACAAATCGTCAACAAGATGTTTTCGGGACTCCTGGGTAAAACCATTGTTTGGGCCAAAATCCACCACAGTGAATTCAGCTGAACAAAGGATCAAGGCCCGACGCATTCACAGTCAAGCCCAATCCAACAAAGGAGACTCCGACTTCGGAGTATAGCTCGACAAGCGATGAATCCGTCTGTTGGCAACAAACCGGCGAAGAAGGAGGAGTCGTTGGAGCGCACGATCCCGATAATCTCGCAGGTTGTTGAAGCTGACTCCGCAAGCTGAGGAAAGCAGTCGTGGAGAGGAAGGCTATAAGAAGGAGGAGTCGTTGGAGCGCACGATCCCGAGAATCTCGCAGGTTGTTGAAGCTGACTCCGCAAGCTGAGGAAAGCAGTCGTGGAGAGGAAGGCTATAAGAAGAGGCTTCGACGACTGGGGAAGGGATCCGATTCTTGATATTATATTCTAACCTAGCATTAAGACTTTGTAATCGCTATTCAGCTCGAGTTCTTACTGTTCTTATATTGAAATCAATACAAATCTATTTTTCACCATTGTTAAGCTCTTTGATCTCGTTCAACCAAGAATCTAGCCCACCTATTTTATAAATCAGCTCATCTAAACACTCTAAAATCTGAATGTGGGTTTTAGGATCCACATTTTTGGGCCGACTGTGGGGAGATTCATAGATACTCCTTACACACGAACCTGATCAACAGCCTACTAGCGTGGAGATGGATCCCAACGCAACGTCTCCGATCGGATCACCAAGATCACAAGATCTTGACCAGACGAACGTAAACGTTCAAACCGGGAATACCGGATCAGAGTCAGCGTTGACTCAAGCAGGATCCGGAGCAGCGAACCGCATCCCTGCATCCCAGCCAACCGGAGTTGCGCCTCCGGGCTTGACTTCACAAACAATTGAGAGAACAAACTCTCGAACCTGGATACGGTCCGAGGATCGCTCTCAAGGGGACACGCAAACTCCTCGGATTATTCCGCAGACTCGCCCTGACTCGCCAAGCCTGACGAGATCCATCACCGATGGCATGGCAGAGCTCCGTAAAATGCTAGCAGTCCTAATTGACAGATCGCACCGTCAAGAAGCCACACAACGGACAGTATTAGCCCGGCTAGACATGCACGACAAAAGTCTGCTAAACCTCGGAAACAGGCCACGGCCCGTCACGGGGACTACGGTAGACACCTCTACGAGGAGCCCGTTACCTCGCATGCGTATGGACTTTGAGGAGGAATATGTAACTCCTGAGGCCCTGAGACAGACTTCCGTGGCGGGAAACAGCAGCTATCCGGTGTTTAGTCTGATCTCGGGAAATACACTTCCCAGCTCAAACTCCGTGGCTTCAACCTCAACGGGTATTACGGCCCCTGATGGAGCGCGACTGCCAATGCCTCCGCCCATGCCAACGAGCTATGAAACAAACAGGCATCGGGTGTTGGGAGCATCGGCCTTCGCCTCCAGCACGCGTCCTCCAGTGACGGAACCAGGGACTACCACTGCTCGGCCTCCCCCGAGCGAGATAGCCCAACAAGCCGGAACTAGAGGACCGAACAACACGCATCCGCGGAGCACGCAGCTCCCTATGTTCGACCAACGAACATACATAAACGACGAAGGCATATATGCCAGGCTCCAGCGTCTGCAAGCTGCGGTCCACTCAGCAACGAGCGCGGCTCCAGACATCGATCAGGTTATCGAGGAGACCCGTCGAACCCCATTCACGGACAGAATCGCTAGCGCGAGGATCTAGAATACTGAGAAAATCAAAATCCCAGAATATGCAGGAACTACAGACCCGAAGGCCCACGTTAGAGCTTTCAGGCTCGCGGTCTCCCGAGCACACCTACCGATGAAGAAAAAGAAGCAGGGTACTGCAGACTTTTCGCCGAAAATCTCACCAGTACCGCACTAGAATGGTTCGCCAGCCTAGAAGGAAATTCGATAGATAACTTCACACAGTTCGTATCGATTTTTCTAAAGCAATACTCGATCTTCATCGAAGAGAAGACCTCGGAAGCCGACCTCTGGGCTCTGAAGCAAGGATCGGACGAAACTCTCAGAGCCTACATCGCTAGGTTCAGAGAAGTCAAATCGAGTATAGCCGACCCAAACGAGACCATAGCAATCGCGGCTCTGGAAAACGGACTCCTGTACACGTCGGAGTTCAGAAAAGAGCTCGCGTTTCGACCATGCACGTCTTTGGACGATGCGCTGCACAAAGCTACTTACAACGCAAAATACGAAGAAACCGTAGCTGCAACAAAAGAAGAGTCAAGCCAGAAGAAAACCAGCAAAAAGGAATCCTCTGGCAAGGGACAACACTGCCTGGCGGTAGATGGCAAGCCTCAGTGGCGCAAGCCTTACGACGCAAACAAGTATTGCAAATACCACGACAAAAAGGACACTCCTCCGAGGAGTGCAGGTCCAAAGACCGCCTGCTGGCAGCCAAAAACGGCAGCGGCGCAGCAGAAACTCCGGAACCGGAGGAGAAAGAGCCAGAAAAGAAAGACAAAGAAAAGAGCAAGTCGAAAAATAAGAAGAATTCGCAATCTAAACGCGAGAGAACTCCAGAGAAGGAGGGATCAGACTCTCCGGTCCCCTCTCGCAAACGCATAGACGCGATTTTCAGCTTAGCTAGATGCGGGGGGTCGATGAAATCGGTCATCACAACACCCCCAGCTCCAAAGAAACCAGCTGGCCAGTGCTTGCCTAAGCTCGGACTATGCAACTCGAACCTCCCCAAAACGATAAACTTTATATCGGGAGGCTCGAAGTTTTGCCGAAATTCGGTTAATTCGATCAAAGCTCACCAAAGGTGAGTTGTGAACGAAGTCAGAGAAATGGCCCCGATCGAAGGACCAGACACTCACATAACGTTCTCTGAAAGCGAAACTTTCAAACTCGACAAACCGCATGACGATGCTCTAGTAATCGGACTCGACGTAGCCAGATTCGAGTTGTCAAGGGTCATGATTGATACTGGAAGCTCCGTAGACCTCTTATTCTACGACGCCTTCAGAAGAATGGGCTTCAAAGATTCAATGTTGACCGGAGGGAAAACCACCCCTAACCGGATTCGACGGAAAAACCACCTATTCGTTGGGAACTATAAAGCTCTCGTCCATCGCCGGGGGGCAACAGGAAATCCTGGAGTTTGTAGTAGTAAACAAACCGGCCCCGTACAACGCGATATTAGGTAGACCATGTGTGAAGTTCCCAACCCCCTCGGGGATAAAGACAATTTACGGGGACCAGAAGGCCGCAAGGTCATGTTACCTGACATTCTTTAAACAACTAGAAGCTCTGCAGGTATAGAAATTATAGAAAGCGGAAGAGCTCGCGACCCGAACGACGAAACGTAACAACGATCCGATGGTCCGAGGCCCCCGCAAAGATCTGGTTGTCCCAGTCTGCATCGACGACACTGATCCGGAAAGATGTGTGAACATCAGCTCCGAGCTCCAGAGCTCCACGCGGAACGAGCTCATCATTTTTCTCAAAGAAAACGTAGACACGTTCGCATGGTCTACACGATACATGCAGGGGATCGACATCAACGTCACCTCACACGAATTGAATGTGGATCCCACATTCAAGCCAATTAAACAGAAGCGCCGAAAGCTCGGCCCAGACCGAGCTAAGGCAGTACACGACGATGTCGACAGACTGCTAAAGGTCGGGTCAATCAGGGAGGTAAAATACCCCAACTGGTTAGCCAACCCGGTCGTCATCAAAAAGAAAAACGGAAAGTGGAGGGTCTGGATAGATTTTACAGACCTGAATAAGGCATGCCCAAAAGATAGCTTTCCACTGCCGCATATAGATCGTCTGGTGGAAGCCACCGCTGGACACGAACTATTATCCTTCATGGATGCGTTCTCCAGGTACAACCAAATCTTAATGAACCCAGAGGACCAAGAAAAGACAGCCTTCATAACCGATCGCCGGACCTATAGCTATAAAGTGATGCCTTTCGGGCTAAAGAACGCCGGAGCTACCTACCAAAGATTGGTGAACAAAATGTTCACCGATCAGCTCGGAAAGTCAATGGAAGTCTACATTGACGACATGCTAGTAAAGTCCTCCAAAGAAAGCGACCATATTGCACAGCTCCGGGAATGTTTCAAGATCCTAAACCAATACGGGATGAAACTCAACCCAGCCAAGTGCTCCTTCGGGGTACCATCGGTGAATTCCTCGGGTATCTAGTAACGGAACGAGGGATCGAAGTAAATCCAAAGCAAATAGCAACCTTCCTAGAAATGCCCTCCCCGAAAAACACGAGGGAAGTACAGAGGCTAACAGGACAAATGCCTACCGTTTTACAATCTCCTCAAGGAAACCGAAAGTTCCAATGGAACGAGGACTGCGAAAACGCCCTAAATGAGCTCAAGAGGTGCCTTAGCGAACCTCCAATACTAGCTAAACCTGTGGAGGTCGAGCCTTTGTATCTCTACATCGTGACTTCGCCCGCCGCCGTCAGCGCAGTCCTGGTCCGCGAGGAACAAAACGAGCAAAAGCCAATATACTACGTGAGTAAAACACTCATAGACGCAGAGACGAGGTATCCAGCAATGGAGAAGCTCTTACTCTCAGTAGTAATGGCGGCAAGAAAGCTTAGGCCATACTTCCAGTCACACGCCATAGTATTGATGACGTCACAACCCGTACGAACTATACTCCATAGTCCGAGCCAATCCGGCAGACTAGCCAAATGGGCAATCAAGTTAAGCGAATACGATATCGAGTACCGGACCAGAACGAGTGCTAATGCCCATGTCCTAGCAGACTTCATTATCGAGCTCCCGCTCACGGCTCCGGAACAGGAAAATCAAAACAAACATTGGACTCTCCATGTAGACGGAGCCTCATCCAAACACGGCTCCGGGGTAGGAATCAAACTCGTAACCCCCACAGGAGAGATAATCGAGCAATCATTCAGACTCGGCTTCAGCGCGTCCAACAATGAGGCCGAGTATGAAGCCCTCATAGCCGGACTCCAACTCGCAATCGGAGTTGGAGCACAAGAAGTACGCGCTTTTAGCGATTCACAGTTAGTTACGAGCCAATATCACGGCGAATACGAAACTAAGGATGAGCGCATGGAAGCGTACGTCAAGGTAGCTCACGAGTTGGCAGATCAGTTAAAAGATTTCACACTCGAGAGAATACCTCGGGGGGAAAACTCCTCCGCCGACGCCCTGGCAGCATTAGCCTCGACGTCCGACCCTATGGTCAAAAGAATCATACCCGTAGAAGGGATAGAAAAACCAAGCATCGACGTGGCACTCAAGGCGCACACCGCAGATCAGTCCACGACGGTCCAGACCAAAAACTCAACGGAAACCCCAGAACCTGAAGTTCGAGCAGAAACGGCCTCGGAATGCCACGAAGTCTGTGACATCGGTCTCCGTAGCGGCCGGCAAATTCCTGAACCTCCCGCCGAGGAGGAGGAATCCGAGCCTGAAACCGAAGAACCGGATGCAGAATTCTTGAACAGGCCGGATTGGAGGGAACCAATCCTAAGCTACATCCGACACGGCCAAGTCCCCGACGACAAGTGGCAGGCCAAAAAGCTTAAAGCCCGAAGCGCCCGATATTGCATAATCAACGATTGCCTATTCAAACGTAGCACCGCGGAACCTTACTTGCGATGTGTGCACGCCGCGGAAGCCGTCGCCGTAATGGGTAACACCCATGAAGGCACCTGCGGTAACCACTCCGGAGGGCGAGCCCTAGCCATCTGCATCAAAAGACAAGGATTCTTCTGGCCAACTATGAACGCAGATTGCGAGAACTACACCAGGCTGTGTGATAAATGCCAAAGGCACGCACTAATTATTCACCAGCCTGCAGAGAAACTGTCCTCGATCTCTGCACCATACCCCTTCATGAGGTGGTCAATGGACATAGTGGGGCCTCTCGTTTCTTCAGGACCAAAACAGCTAAAACTCCTCCGGGTCCTAACCGACTATTTCACCAAGTGGATAGAAGCTAAAGCTTACCAGCAGACTACAGAAATCGAAGTTCAACACTTCGTTTGGGAACACATAGTCTGCCGACACGGGCTTCCCTACGAAATAGTAACCGATAACGACTCACAGTTCATCTCCCGAACTTTCAGAAACTTCTACAAAACTTGGAAGATACGCCTGACCACCTCAACTCCGAGGTACCCCCAAGGAAATGGTTAAGCAGAAGCTGCGAACAAGACACTACTCGGTAGCCTCAAAAAAAGACTCGACTCTAAGAAGTCCGCGTGGTCTGAAGAGTTACCAGGAGTCCTGTGGGCCTCCCGCACTACACCTCACAGCGCGACTGGTGAGACTCCGTTCTCGTTAGCATACGGGATGGAAGCAGTAGTCCCTGCAGAGATATCAGTTCCGACTATCAGAAGGGCACTGAGCTCGAGACACGAGGAACTAAACGAACAAATGCTCCGAGATCGTCTAGACATGATCGAGGAACAACGCGACCTCAGAAGTTTATCGTGGGAGACTTAGTATTGCGCAAAGTATACGAAAACACCAGAGAGCCAGGCGCCGGGAAACTCGGGACAAACTGGGAAGGACCCTACAGAGTCACCGAGATAGTCCGCAACGGCGTCTACAAGCTCACGAAAGTCAAAAACGGAGTGCCTGTGAAGAGGCCATGGAATGCCATGAACCTCAAGCTATACAACTCATGAGTACTCACAAAAATCAAACTACGTTAGGCTTGATCCCTTGGCGGGGTACGTAGGCAGCTCGAACTACGAGTGCCGCCACTCCACCCAAAAACTTAGCAATCTTTTCATTCTACCTTTTTTCGTTTTTCTGGGGGGAGTACAGGGTTATCACCCAATACACCATTGTAAACTCTGAAGTATACATTAATGAAATTCGTTTCGTTACATATCTCTCCCTATTAAACTTCATGACAAACACCACATACTACTGCGAATTCACCAAGTCTTAAAACCTTGGCAATTCCAAACGCGAAAGCTCGCATTTAATAAAGTCTTACTTTACACAAGTTTTACTTCGTACAAATTCAACACTACGCGTCGCTCCGAGTCTACACCAAATCTCTTTACAGCAGACGCGGGCTACAAACACAAATCGCAAACATACTAAGTCTTAAAACCTTAAGTGCTTCGCGAACCACAAACTCCAGGGGGTTCCTCCAGAGTAATCCTCCAAAGCCCAGAACTCGCAAACGAACTCGGAAGTAAACCCTAAACGACTTTGCACGGGTTAAACGGGTATCCGAACCATATCGAACCAAAAAGGGGCTCTAAGTCGCGAAATGAACTCCAAAACACAAGGAACGTCTGGCCAGACTAAATAACAAAAATTAAGAGTTCTAGTTAGCGACTCGAAGGTTCAACTTGCAAACTTACAACGCATAAGCGAACCTCGATATTTTGCTAAACTAAAGAATCCAAACTCAAACGAAAACATAAACATAAAAGCGTGCATTAAAAGGCGCACCCGAGCCAAAAAGAGTTATGGATAAAAGCCCTCCCGGGCAACACCAAAAGCAAAATAAAAGAGTTCAACTTTAGCCCAAGAGGGGGCTTTAGGGGATTCCAAAAAAAAAACAGAAATTAAAATTTTTTCTAAGGAGCAGCCATCAGCCCTGCTCCTCACCGCCAGCTTTCTCGCCTTCACCGCCTTGCTTCTCCTGGACTCCGACCTCCGCCGCCTGGTTCACTCCGGTGCTCGCAGCTCCCAACATTATCTCGGTGTTCGACCCGAACTCATTAAAACCAGTGGAGCGAGCCACGAACATCACCGAGTCCTCGGAGATCTGAGGAATGGCACGTAGCTCTGCGCTCAGGGAAAAGTCGGACACCTGCGCAGCTTCGAACTCCTTCGCGAAAGTCTCCCTCTGCTCCAGTAACTTGGGAAGTTCCTCCTCGATAGTAGTCACCCCACTTTGGAGAAGGTTTATCAGCTCGATATTGGCCTCCACTTCTTGAACTTTCATCTCGCAGTCCGTCTCCTTCTTCTTCCTCTCGAACTTGTCCTTGTGAGCTTCGAACATGTCATAGTAATGACTGTCCCTTATCCTCATTCAATCGTGCCTAGCCGAGCGAATTGCATCCTCCGCCTTCTCAAGGAGTTCCTTGACCTTCTGCTCCAGAGCAACCGTCCTCTCCACGGCAATCGAGCGCTCGGACTTCACAACGTTAAGCTGAGCCTCGAAGAGCTTCACCTTCTCTTGGCAACTCTTGAGGTTCGCGGTCAACTGGTGCACAACGCTCTGAGCTTGCTCGAGCTCTTCCTGATGAGGGACACTCCTGAGGCTTTGCTCATAAAAGGCCGTGAGTTGGTTGTCCGCCTCCAGAGACTAAAACAGAAAATGAGCATTAAAATCCAGAGAGGGAAAGAAGAAGCAAAAACTCGAAGCTACCTTTCCCTTGGCGGTCATTGCTTTGACGTATAGCTCCCAGCCTATCAGGTTCTTCACCGAAGGAAGCGAGCATCCAGCAGCCTTGCAATGGCGGAGCAAATGAGCGAGTCCGTCGGGATCGTCTATAATCGGAAAATCCTTCGTGTGGTCAAAGTTCCAGTGAAACGGTTTAGACCCCGGAGCATGCGACGAGCCCGACCGAACAGCTGCCTCCTTTTCATATCGAGGCTTCTTGTTCAAAGGCTGCACCGAGGAATCACTTCCGGTGGCCCTGGAACTCAGATGAATCACTTGGTCGGGGCGTACAGCCTCCGGGCCCTTCCCAGACTCCGTGTCCCGACGCGGAGGCGGCAGCAGAACGTTCCCAGACCTCCCATCGTTAATCGCACCAGCTAAAGCATCGCTCAGCTGGCCAGCACGGATGGGCGCGTATCCACCAGACGTCGCCTTCTCAGAAGGCCTCTTGGATGACTCTCGAACAGTGGGACGTCTCCTCATCTTTTTCTTTGTCTGGATCGTGCTTGACGAAGCAGCTTCAGAAAGCGAGTGTTCTCAGGAAGCTGCAAAACGAAGAAAAGCGGTCAGGACTCGCATCCGGGCTGTATAGATAGAAATATACATACAAAAAAACACGCATATACCCACCAAGAAGTATCGGGGCAGGGCAAACCTCCAGCGGCTCAATCACCTTCGGGAGCTCGAGCGCACGCCTAACTCTGTCAACGGTGAACGCTGACCAGAGTACGTCTCTGGAGCCTAGAGTAACCGCTAACCTTCTAATCGCAGGGGTTATTCCGTACCTCTCCGGGATCTCTGAAAACAGATAAAAAATTCAGATACCCCCAAGCAAAGCCAACATGCAACAAAAGAAAAACCTAGCTAAACGCTCTAACCAATAGACTGCGACCACGAGGTCGCGACTCTAGAGGGGTCATAATTCCCGATTGAATGGTGGTCGAGTTTGAACCAAAAGGGACGCTTTCTCCAACGATCCTCCCGGTTCGGCCTAGCCACCAGAATCGCCAAACTCCGCCGGGGAGAGAGATAGAAAATCCCCGTCGCCGAGTTATGTTTGATCGAACACAAATCATGAAGAATAGACAAGTCAAACGGAATCCCCACTTCTCGAGCCCTACCCAACAGGCCGATAAGGCAGCGAACGAAATTTGGTGTTAGTTGCGGAAGCGCTATCCCAAGCTCGCCTATCACATCCAACAGGAGACGAGGAATCAGAAAGACCAGGTTACACTTCTCGAAGTAGGCCTTGTAGGCACAGCAATAGCCTGGTCTAACCGACTCCGGCGTCTCTCCAGGATCGAGAAGCCTCAACTCCACCGACCTCGGTACGTCGTGCGACGAATATAGATTCTCAATGTCCTCCGCTTTCGTAGTCGGGATGGGATGCTCGAACTCCTCCTCTTCGACTATCTGCTTCTCTTTCTTAACCCTAGCCAGACTCAATTTCGACATCGCTTAAAGCTTTCAAGAACGAAATTTCTTTATCGCAAGAAAAGAAATGAAAACTGCAAAAAAAAGGAGAAGATATATCGCTATAAAGAGAAGTGGAGAAGTTACCTTGAGTTTACGGTTGAACCTTGGAGAGTGGGTGCATGAAGAGGTGAAATATAAATCAATCATAATTGCGCAACCTAGGGACTCCAAAGATTTTTTGAGATCTCCGAGATCTAAAGTGTTCGATCTCCTCGCTACCCCTCACGCGCCGCGATTACGCGTGGCATTTCCCCCACACTCTCATCTTGGCCGTTCGATTTGGCGGGATTTTCACTTACTCGTCATCTGACGGTGCACACTAGAAGACGAAGTGTTCGCGTATCTCGGGTGTATCTCAAGCAAACAAGATTTGATCATATCCGAAAGAACGATGTGGGCCTTTCGCGAATATACTCCACCCTTCAAGCTCGGGAACTCGCTTAAAGGGCTGGGGGAAAATTTTTGGGCCAAAATCCACCACAGTGAATTCAGCTGAACAAAGGATCAAGGCCCGACGCATTCACAGTCAAGCCCAATCCAACAAAGGAGACTCCGACTTCGGAGTATAACTCGACAAGCGATGAATCCGTCTATTGGCAACAAACCGGCGAAGAAGGAGGAGTTGTTGGAGCGCACGATCCCGGGAATCTCGCAGGTTGTTGAAGCTGACTCCGCAAGCTGAGGAAAACAGTCGTGGAGAGGAAGGCTATAAGAAGAGGCTTCGACGACTGGAGAAGGGATCCGATTCTTGATATTATATTCTAACCTAGCATTAAGACTTTGTAATCGCTATTCAGCTCGAGTTCTTACTGTTCTTATATTGAAATCAATACAAATCTATTTTTCACCATTGTTAAGCTCCTTGATCTCGTTCAACCAAGAATCTAGCCCACCTATTTTATAAATTAGCTCATCTAAACACTCTAAAATCTGAGTGTGGGTTTTAGGATCCACAACCATGGAAGTCTACATCGAAGATATGTTGGTCAAATCTTCCAAGTACGAAGACCATATCCCCCAGCTAAAAGAATGCTTTATCATTCTCAATAAATACGGGATGAAACTCAATCCAGCGAAGTGCACATTCGGGGTCCCCTCAGGAGAATTCATGTTGGGATAGTGTCCTGAAATCACATTTGTACTCACTCCTGATGATAGTTGTGAGTCGAGATCAGACTTTCGTATGATACTGGGCGGTTGCAATGTTTTGCTAAAAGCCACTTGCAATCTGTAAGTTGTAGACTTACTGCCAGTATTATATGATCCTATAGGGTCACTCACCTAAGCAATCTGGAATTTAACATATGGGAACGATCGTTTTGATAATGATCACATTGATGTGTATTGGATACACATTGATATTGAGTTTTGATGTGGTGTGTCGATCGACACAGTGAGTGTGTCGATCGATGCATATCGGGTTTCAAATTGAAAGTTTCAGATTAATGACTTAAACGAATCGGGCTTGTTCCGACGGGCTGTGATGTCATTTTCCAGGTCGATATATAAAGGATTATATGGTCGACCTGGACCCTAGCCGTGGCTGTCATCCTCACAGAGAAAAGCAGAGACATCGAAACTCTTTTCCCAGAATCCGGCACTAGCATCCCGGCGTTCCAGCTTGTGTGAGTGTGTATCTGGTAGAGGCGAAGCACTTGATTCGCTACTGATCTCGTTTCACCAAATCATTCCGCTGCCAGTACAAGGTAAGAACGAGGTCAGTGATTCAATACAACAAACCCGAGATCCTAGGCGATCCAACAGTGGTATCAGAGCTATTAGGGTTTAGTCTATTGAATCTAAGGCATTTAAATCGAATACTGATGAATTTGATTAGTTAATTGCCTGTAGAATCGTGTTTTATAGAAATTAATCTCGGATTAAAGTCTCTGTTGAAAACGACGAACTACTGTTTTCGCACTGTGTCGATCGACACTAAGCTTGTGTCGGTCGACACGCCGCGAAATGTATAATAAAATTTTAGGGTTTGTCGCATGATGTCGATCGACACTAAAATTGTGTTGGTCGACACACCGCGAAAACTCGTAAAAGATTTTGAGGTTTGTCGCATAGTGTCGATCGACACTAATCTTGTGTCGGTCGACGCACCGTGAAAACTCTCACTCGGTCTTGGAGATCGTTATGTGTCGGTCGATACACTGGGTGTGTCGGTCGACACAGACTATGCGAATCGATAAATCGGTTCAAATGGATTGAATCAATTATCTCGCTTGGTTAACTATGTTAACCAATTTGGTTCTGGTTGGGTAATGTCGATCGACACAGAGTTGTGTGACGATCAATATGGACCATTAAACCGGACCGGTTCAATTAGATTGAATCGGTTAAGGAAATTCGATCCGGTTTGACCGGTTATCGAAGACCGGTTTAAATTGGGTTGTGTCGACCGATGCCAATGGTTGGCGTCGATCGACACACCAATCGCAAACTTGATGGTTGGACTTCAAATTTGTAAATACCAGACCAAATTTAATCCTAAAGTTCTAGATGAACCTAAACTTAATAAAACTATATGTTTTAATTAACTTAATAACTTCTTGGATGTATATTGGATATACATAAAGATTAAATAGTTCTTTTCCTTAACTAAATATCAAGTAATCTTGATGTTTTGCCCGATCTTGTCTACTGTCAAGACTCGTTTCGTTGTTGGATAGCCTTGGAGTCCTTGGTATCCACAGCTACATGAGTAAGGCAGGTGATCATTGATAGACTTGCAGTGCAACTGTCAATGATCACAAGACTGAAGAGATTGGTTTACTTGACTGGGCCATCAGAAGTTCTGGGCCCAGAGACATCAGAGTGGATAAGACAAGGATTGTCTTCTCTGCGACCAAGAATTGTACTGGGTACAATTAGCAATGATTTTCTTACCTGGATAACTAAAGTTTGGATGATGGCGAGTCGCCCACTAAGAGTTTAGTGATCTGAGGATCTTGGTTCATTGTATTCATATGAGGAAACATAGTTTTTGAATACAATGCGAGTTTTCTTATTAGATAAGAATTCTCATTTCTTGAGCATCATAACAAAAACCTCTACCTCTTAATTACATATATGTCTGTCTCAACTCACATCAACACTTTCTCACTAAGATCCGTCCTTGAGAAGGACAAGCTTAATGGATCAAATTTCTTGGAATGGTATCGGAACCTGAGAATAGTTCTCAGGCAGGAGAACAAGGAATATGTCCTTACAAGAGTTCTCCCCGAGAGGCCACGTTCCAATGCCACGCAGGAAGATAAGAATGCTTGGGATAAGCATTCAGCTGATGTCAAAGATGTTAATTGTCTAATGCTGTTGACTATGAACTCTGAGCTGCAGAAGCAATATGAGAACGTGATGTCACCCATTGAAATGATTAACAACCTGAAAGCTTTGTTTCAGAAGCAAGCTCTCACAGAGAGATACCAGACGGTTAAATCTCTTATGGATTGCAAGCTGGCTAAGGACAGTCCAGTAAGTCCTCATGTCCTTAAAATGATGGGTTACATTGATAACCTGGGGAAACTGGACTGTGCCATTAGCCAGGAGCTGGCCACTGACATGATTCCGCAGTCTTTGCCGTCGTGTTTTGATCAGTTCATCATGAACAACAACATGCAAAACATGACTAAGACATTGACTGAGTTGCACAGCATGCTGAAGATAGCAGAGCCGAATCTCAAGAAGGCAACTCCCAGTGTACTGATGGTACAAGGGGGTAAAAGGTTTAAGAAACCTAAGAAGCATAAGGGAAAGGCCCAGGTTGTCCAGACTGAGAGTCAGGACAAGCCCAAGCCAAAGCCCGAATCCGGGCTTTCTCCTGAGGACAAATGCAACTACTGCAAGCAGTTAGGGCATTGGAAGAGAGACTGCAAGAAGTTCAGGGAAGATTACAAGAAGCTGAAGAAGACGTATGATGCGTCTGACTCTGGTATTTATGTTATCGAACTTAATGTTATGTCTTCTAGTTCTACTTCGTGGGTATTGGATACCGGCTGCGGTGCTCATATCTGTACTAATATGCAGGCACTAAGAAACAGTAGGACGCTGAAGAAAGGACAAGTCGAGCTACGGGTAGGGAATGGAGCTAAGGTTGCTGCACTGCCGTAGGCACTTATGATTTGTCTTTACATTCTGGCATGGTTTTAGTATTGAATAATTGCTACTTTGTACCTGCGATTAGCAGAAACATAATTTCAGTTTCCGTTTTGGATTTGGAAGGTTTTGATTTTGCTCTTAAGAATAAAGTTTGTTCTTTTAATCGTGATGGTACGTTTTATGGTAGCGCCCCATTAGATAATGGGTTATATATATTAAACCAAGAAATGTCTGTCTTTAACATAAATACAAAGCGGTTTAAGTCAAATGATGAAAACCCGACTTTCTTATGGCATTGTCGTTTAGGCCATATCAATGAGAAACGCATTTAGAGACTCCATCGTAATGGGCTTCTGGGCTCATTTGATTTTGAATCATGTGAGAAATGCGAATCTTGCTTGATGGGCAAAATGGCTAGGGCCCCTTTCAACAAACCAAATAAAAGGGCCAGTGACTTATTGGGCCTTATTCATACTGATGTATGTGGGCCGATGAGCACAGTTGCCAGAGGAAATTACAAGTACTTCATTACCTTCACTGATGACTTCAGTAGGTATGGCTATGTCTATTTGATGAGACACAAGTCAAAATCCTTTGATAGATTCAAAGAGTTCAAGAATGAAGTACATAACCAACTTGGCAAAAGTATCAAAGTTCTGCGGTCGGATCGCGGAGGAGAATACTTGAGTCAAGAGTTCAACGACTATCTGAGCGAGTGTGGAATTGTTTCACAACTTACTCCTCCTGGAACACCCCAATGGAATGGAGTGTCAGAGAGGAGGAATCAAACCTTATTGGATATGGTTCGGTCTATGATGAGTCATTCAGATCTTCCATTATCCTTTCGGGGATACGCTCTAGAAACGTCTGCGTTTACACTAAATAGGGTGCCATCTAAATCAGTGGAAAAGACACCATATGAAATGTGGACTGGGAATGTTCCAAGTCTGTCTTTCCTGAAGATTTGGGGTTGTGAGACTTATGTCAAACGTTTAATCTTTGACAAGCTCGCACCCAAATCAGATAAATGCTACTTCGTTGGTTAACCTAGGGATACCAAGGCATACTACTTTTACAACCGATCTGAGAACAAAGTTTTTGTTGCTCGGGACTGTTCTTTTCTTGAAAGAGAATTTCTTTCTAAGAAAAACAGTGGGAGTAAAGTACATCTCGAAGAAATTCAATATGCACAGGAAGCTGCTCAACCTGTTGAGGAAGAGCAGCAGTTGGATCCACAAAGCTCTGTGGAACCCGCGCCTGTGGAGCCTGAAGTTCGCAGATCCGGAAGGATCCGTCAGGAACACGAGAGAAACTATGGATTTCTCGTGACCAATTGCAATGATCTGATGATGTGTATATGACACAACCTGAAGGTTTTGTAGATCCTAACAATGCTGGGAAGGTATGCAAGCTTCATAAATCCATTTATGGATTGAAGCAAGCATCACGGAGTTGGAATCTTCGTTTTGATGAAGCAGTAAAACAATTTGGTTTCATCAAGAACGAAGAAGAACCATGTGTATACAAGAAGACTAGTGGGAGCGGAATTGCGTTTCTTGTACTGTATGTCGATGACATACTCCTTCTCGGTAATGACGTTATGTTGCTTCAGTCTGTTAAGACTTGGCTCGGAAGTTTTTTTTCCATGAAAGACATGGGAGAAGCCGCGTACATCCTTGGAATCAGAATCTACAGAGATAGAGTGAACAAGCTGATTGGATTGTGCCAGAACACTTATATTGATAAGGTGTTGCACAGATTCAAGATGCATGATTCCAAGAAGGGTTTCATACTGATATCTCATGGCATTTGTCTCAGCAAGAAGCAGTGTCCGGCGACACATGTTGAGCGAGAGCGCAAGGATAGGATTCCTTATGCTTCTGCAATAGGATCTATCATGTATGCCATGCTCTGCACTCGTCCAGATGTAGCTTACGCATTAAGCATGACGAGTAGATACCAATCTGATCCAGGTGAAGATCACTGGACAGCTGTCAAGAATATTCTCAAATATTTGAGACATACTAAAGATAAGTTCTTGGTATATGGAGGAAGTGAAGAGCTTGTAGTGAATGGATATGTCTTCTGTCTTAATGGCGGTGCAGTGAACTGGAAGAGCTCTAAGCAGAATACCATAGCTGATTCCACGACGGAAGCTGAATATGTTGCTGCTTCAGAAGCGGCAAAGGAAGCTGTTTGGATCAAGAAGTTCATGACTGAACTTGGTGTGGTTCCTAGTATCTTGGAGCCAGTGGCTTTATTTTGTGACAACAATGGAGCCATTGTTTAGGCGAAAGAGCCCAGGTCACACCAGAAGTCCAAACACGTAGAGAGAAGATATCATCTAATTCGTGATATCGTCAATAGAGGTGATGTGAAGATCAGCCGAGTTCCGACAGATGAGAATGTCACTGATCCTCTGACTAAGCCACTCCCAAGGCCTAAGCATGAGAGTCATACGACTGCTGTAGGCATTAGAAATCTTAAGATGTAATCTTGATTCTAGTGGGAGTTTTGTGGTTTTATTTTAGTTATATCAAGATGTTCTTGAAAACATACTTTTGGATATGTTTAATGAAATTTTATTTCAGCATTATTTATTGTGATCTAAATAATGGTCCCAAAATAAGTTTATGCCATATTATAGTGTTGAGAATGTCCTGAAATCTACCGTACTATCTCTAGAAAGTATGATAAGTGTCGAGATCAGACATAAGTCATAAATACTGGGTGATCATGATGACTTGCTAGAGCCCGCTCATGATCTATAAGTTTAGGACTTATTACCAGTATTGTATGATCCCAAAGGGTCACACACCATAGCTAACGGGAAAGTTAAAATGGAATTAATACAGTAAGATGCAAGGCATTTTAATGTATTTGTACAGAGAATTGGGCCAGACAAAAGACAGTCTTTTGTCTGATTTGGGCCTTGGGCCCAAAAGCCTAATGAGCCATTAGTTTAATTACTTGGGCCCATATAAGGAAGAGGAGAGGCGCAGGAAGCCCTAATGCTTCAGTGGTCTGCGATTTTGGAGCCTCAGCCGTCTTCCTCTCTCTCTGTGATTTCCAGCTTGGGCTAGCAGCCTGATCCAATAGCTTGTAAGCGTGTGGATACCTGAGGAGGAGCCGGTAATCATCAGCTCTTGCAGATCTCGATATTCCATTGATTAATCCGCTGCAATCATAAGGTAATGATCCTGATCTGTTTATGATTCAACTGCAATCACCTAGATCCTAGATATTATGTGCTAGGTTGTAACCTGACAATTACACCATGAATGCACATAATCCTACAGTGGTATCAGAGCCTAGGTCGTTAGGTTTTTGCTGTTTGGATCATATTTAGGTTGTTTTAATGTTAAGAATCGAATTTGGCTTAAGAAATTTGATTAGAACTTGTAAAACCCTAGTTTGAAATCGTCATTGAAATTGCTTGATAAAGTCAAACCGAAAACTTTGTTTTTATTAATGATGATTTGTCTTCAAGCTATATGATCGATCGCTTTCAATTCGATATGTTGACTTTGTTTGATAATGAGAAGCGATTTAATTAGTTTCTCAATGATCAAAATCGATTTGATTGGTTTCTTTATGTGAAGATCATGCGATTGTTTGAATTAGAAAGTGTGATGGTTTAATTAATTATCAATCACAAGCAGTTTGAAAAGGTTGAATTAAAAATCGTGTTTGTTACGATTTTGTTGATTTCTTGATCGGAAATTAAGAAACGATTGTTTAATTGTTAATGTATGAATCAATTAATTATTTAATTAATGTATGGTTTAAGCCGTTAACCCAAATCGCGGTTTGCTGGAAATTATTTAATACAATTGGTATTATTTAATTTCTGGTTAAACCGGATTTAAAATTCAAAATTGAATTTTAACCTAAACCGAAGGCTGGTCTAAGTTTGATTTGGTTGGACCAAATAATTTAGAGCTGGTGTGGTTTAGTGAATAACCAGTTGGATTTAGTAGTTAATTTGGTCTTGGACCAGAATTAATGAACCGACTCGATTATGTCAAATTATTGGGCCAATTGGAATTCTGTGGTCTTGGGCCAAGAATTGGGCCTATAATTTGTGACCCAACCGAAAACTTTAATAAAATATTAAATTAGAAATTTCTATTTTTAGTATATTTCTAAATTTAGAAAGTTTCTAAAATAAGTAAGTTTCCCAAAATAGTAATCTTCTATTTTTGGAAAGAAAACCTAAAATCCTCAAAACCAATATCAAGCTTGGATGTCTTGCCCAATCTTGTCAGCTACTTAACGCTTATTCAATTACAGATATGGCTTACAGTGTGAGGTGTCTGTTTTTGCGTAAGTAAAGTAGTATATAGTCACTAATTTCATTGGGAGTCCCAGACTTTAGTGATTATTTGGCTGTAAGAGATTGGTTTCCTTGACTGGGCCATCGGGAGTCCCGGGCCTTGAGACATCTGGTGAATTGGGCCTTGGGCCCAATCCACAACCGAGAGTTATATAGATATAACTAGCTGTGTGCATGCTTACCAAGTAAAGCTAATTCCGGGTGACGGCCAGTGGCCCACTTTGGTTTTGGTTGAACATGGGTCTCGGAATCATTGCATTCTTATGAGGTTAAACAGAGAAATTTTGAATGCAATGCGAGTTTTCTTATAAGTTATTAAGATTACTCTTTTATGAACTGAATAACTAAAACTCTATTTATCTCTAAATTTTCAGTTATGACTAGCACAAACAATCAAAACACTTTCTCGATCCGGTCTGTCCTTGAGAAGGACAAACTGAACGGATCAAATTTCTTGACTTGGTCGCGGAACCTGAGGCTAGTCCTCAGGCAGGAGAGAAAGGACTATGTCCTTGAGAGAGCTCTCCCCGAGAGGATCGGGTCCAATGCCTCTCATGCAGTATATAATGCTTGGAATAAGCATTATAATGATGCGGTAGATGTGCGTGGTCTGATATTGGCTACCATGGACTCAGATTTGCTGAAGCAATATGAGAACATGGAGTCGCCAATAGAGATGATCAGCAGCCTGAAATTGAAATTTCAGGAGCAGGTAAGAGTGGAGAGATACCAGTTGGTTAAGTCTCTCACTAGCTGCAAGCTACCAAATGATCATCCAGTAAGTCCTCATGTCAGTAAAATGATGGGTTACATTGATAACCTGAGGAAACTGGATTATCCAGTTAGCCAAGAATTGGCAACTGAGATCATTCTGCAGTCACTGCCGTCAAGCTATGATAAGTTCAGAAGGAACTATATCAAGAAAGGCTTAACGAAGACGCTGACTGAACTGCATGATATGCTCAAGACAGTTGAGCCAAACGTGAAGAGTACCCTGTATAATCTCATGAAGGAGAAGGGTAGGTTTACTAAACCTAATGCTGACAAGGGTGAAGACAAAGTTGTCCAGATTTTGAATCATGGCAAGCGTGTGTCTTCTGAGCCCGAGTCAGATACATCTTACGTTGGTAAGTGCTGCTACTGTAAAGAGACTGGGCATTGGAAGAGAGATTGCATTAAATTCATGGAAGATTATGAGGAGTTGAAGTTGATGTATGAGACTACTTCCTCAGGTATTCATGTTATTACTTCAAGTTCTACTTTATAGGTATTGGATACTGGTTGTGGCACTGATATTTGTTATAATATGCAGAGCCTAAGCAACAGTAGAACGTTGAAGGAAGGACAAGTGGAACTACGTGTCTGGAAGGAGCTATGGATGCTGCCTCAGCCGTAGGGTTTTCACTTGTAGATGCCTTTGAGGCTTGGTTTTATTGAGTAATTGCTACAATGTACCTGCTTTAAGCAGAGTTGTCTTTCATTTTCTTGTAAGAATTTGAATGTTTTTCATTTTGATAAAAGACTAGTTTTGTTCTTTTGATCTTAATGAAATATTGATTGTAGCACCCTATTCAAGGAATGGGTTTTATATCTTAAACCAAAGAGTGCCTAAATGTAACATAAATACCGAATTGGTTTAAATTTGATGAATTAAACCTGATTTTTCTTGGCGTAAATGTTTTGGTCACATAGAGTGAGTCGGATTCAGAAATCCCATAGTTATGGACTTTTGGGCTCATTTGATCGGATATCTTATGAGACTTGAATTCTGCTTACTGGACCAAAAGACAAAGGGCCCATCTTAGCCGAGCTAGAGAAAGGCCCAAAGACTTATTGGACATACTCATGTATGTGGTCCAATGAGCAGTAATGCCAGAGAAAATTTCCTATACTTCATTGTCTCTACTGATCACTTCAGTGAGTATGACTGTGTTCATTTGATGAGACACGAGTCAGAATTCTTTGAAATGGTCGAAAGAGTTCCAGAATGAGGTATAGAATCAGAGTGACATAAGTATTGAGACTCTGGATTAGATCACGAGTGAGAATACTTAAGTCATTGATGGTGTGATCATCTGAATGAGTGTGAAGTCGTTTCACAGCTCATTTCTCCTGAAAACCTTGAGGTGTTTCTGTGAGAAAGAATCAGATCTTATTAGAAATGATTAAAGATGAGTCACACGAATCTTCCATGATATTCTTTAAGAATAGCGCTCTAGAAATATCTAAGTTTACGCTGAAATAGTTCCACCAATATCAGTTGAAAGACACCACATAAATGTGGACTGGAAATGATCCAAATTCGTCTTTACTGAGTATTTGTAGTTGAGCTACTTCGCTGGTTGTCGTAGGGAAACCAAGGCTTGTTACTTTTTACGTCCATTCCGAAAACGAAGTTAGGTTGTTCGGAATTCTGTTTTCTAAAAGGAAAGTTATTTTCCAAGAAGAACAGTGGGAGTAAAAGTATAACTCGAAGAAATTCGAGAAATACAGGAGGCTGCTCAACCTGTTGAGGGAGAGCAGCGGATGGATTTACAGATTTCTGTAGAATCTACACCTGTAGAGCCTGAAGTTCGCAGATCTGAATGAATCCGTCACTAATCAGAGAGTGATTTCTCGTGATTAGTTGCCATGATCTGATGATCATTGAAAGTGACGAACCTGCGAAATTCACAGAAGCGAAAGTGAGCCCGGACTCCGAAAATTATACTATGTGTAAGTTAGCTTCATCGATCCATTCATGGATGGAAGCAAACATATCGGAGTTGGAATCTTCGTTCTGTTGAAGTAGTCAAGGTTTTGACTTGAACAGGAACGAAGTGGAACTGTGCGTTTACTAATAGATAAGTGGGAGCGATGTTGCATTTCTCATAGTGTATGTCGATGACATACTGATTCTCGGAAATAACGTTCCAATGCTGCAGTCGGTAAAGGACTGGCTTGGGAGTTGGTTTTATGATTGACATGGGTAAAGCCACGTATGTTCTTGGATTTTGGATCTAAAGATAGAGATCCAAAAGAGCTGGTAGGACAAAGTCAGGATTCTTAAATTGACAAAGTCCTACACGTTTTCAGCATTCCAAGAAGGGTTTTATGCCAATGTCACATGGCATTACGTTAAGCAAGAAACAGTGTCCTACGATAACTGCTGAGCTTGAATGCATGGATGAGATTCCATATGCGTCGGCAATTGGATCTATCATGTATGCCATGACACGTACTTGTTTTGATGTTGCTTTAATGTTAAGCAAGACAAGTAAAGACCAGTCAAATCCAGCGAAGAATCACTGGATAGACGTAATGAATATCCTTAAGTATTTGGAAAATACTTAGGATAAGTTCTTGATTTACGGAGAAAGTGAGGTGCTACAAGTCGGTAGAGTCTGAAAGGCAAGTTTCCAACAGACAAAGATGATTTCCGGTCGCAGTCCGGTTATATCTTGTGTCTGTCTGGCGGTGCAAGGCACTGTTGCTGACTCCATGACTTAAGCTGAACATTTCGCAGCTTGGGTAGCGGAGAAAAGGTTGTTTGGAAAGAAGAGTTCATCACTGAACTTGATGTGATTCCCAGCATAGATGAGGCTAGCTGCACATCAGAGGTCCAAACACCTTGAGGGTAGGTATAACCATCGAAGTACATGAGTAGACTTGATCCTGAAACCCCATATTTAACGAAATGACATAAATCATAATGTCCATAGTCGAAGGTTGTTGAAATTGGAACACCAACAACCACTTGAGACTAGATTGTGTTGAGACTTATGACCAAGTTTCGAGGTGTCATAGATGCGCGGCATCAAAGTCGACACATAGGTATATGTAGGGGAGCATATGACCGGACATGGCCCGCTGATGAGAACTCTACAAGATATTAATATTTGTGTCATAAGAGGTTCTCATATACGACTATAGAGTATAGTCCTTAGACCTGAGTTCGCATGCATGTGGCTGCACATGGAGTGATGCGCTTTGATCATTGTCTAACGCTGTTTCGTAACTGGGAGCTATAAGGACCTTGGTTGGGTGTATTATAAAGTGTGTAGTTCATAGTGATGGAACAAGATGGGATTTGTCCCTGCCGTTTAACGGAGGTAATATCTCTAGGCCAATCGGAGACTTGATAGCTGGTAAGAGAGTGGCCACTCCCAAACGGACTTGCCCAAGTCGTTTGCATTGTCAGTATCAAATATGTTCCGATAAATATGGTCTGGCTATATAAGGATGACACGCATCTTGCCTTATGCCAGATTGAGATATTGAGACAAAAGGATTAGGGAATGTAGGATTCCAGTACAAGTGGGAGATTGTTGGGAATGTCCTGAAATCTACCGTACTATCTCTAGAAAGTATGATAAGTGTCGAGATCAGACATAAGTCATAAATACTGGGTGATCATGATGACTTGCTAGAGCCCGCTCATGATCTATAAGTTTAGGACTTATTACCAGTATTGTATGATCCCAAAGGGTCACACACCATAGCTAACGGGAAAGTTAAAATGGACTTAATACAGTAAGATGCAAGGCATTTTAATGTATTTGTACAGAGAATTGGGCCAGACAAAAGATAGTCTTTTGTCTGATTTGGGCCTTGGGCCCAAAAGCCTAATGAGCCATTAGTTTAATTACTTGGGCCCATATAAGGAAGAGGAGAGGCGCAGGAAGCCCTAATGCTTCAGTGGTCTGCGATTTTGGAGCCTCAGCCGTCTTCCTCTCTCTCTGTGATTTCCAGCTTGGTCTAGCAGCCTGATCCAATAGCTTGTAAGCGTGTGGATACCTGAGGAGGAGCCGGTAATCATCAGCTCTTGCAGATCTCGATATTCCATTGATTAATCCGCTGCAATCATAAGGTAATGATCCTGATCTGTTTATGATTCAACTGCAATCACCTAGATCCTAGATATTATGTGCTAGGTTGTAACCTGACAATTACACCATGAATGCACATAATCCTACATATAGGTCATCAAGTTGAGGAATTGATCATGAAACCCTATAAGTTACAGATGACATATATTATGATGTGTCCCTAGTCGAGGTTGTCAATGTGGGACACTGACAACCGCGAGACTAGCTTGTGAGGTGACTGTTGACTAAGTTTCATGGAGTCAATGATATGAGTATTACAGTCAGTCACATAGATATATGTTGGTGAACATATGATCGGACATGACCCACTAATGAGAAGTCTCCAGGATAGTTATATCTGTGTCATGAGAGGTTCTCATTACGACTATAGAGTATAGTCCTTAGACCTGAGTTCATCATGCTTTCTTGCATATGAATTGGTACACTTTGACCTTGTCAAACGTCGACCCGTGAGTGGCGGCTATAACGGCACTGCTCAGGTGTATCATGAAGTGTGCGTTGAAATAGGGATGGAACGAGATGGGATTTGTCCCTCCTGAATAACGGGAGACAAATAACTCAGGGCCTATCGAAGATTTTATACTGATAAAATGTGTGGCCGCACTCAAACGAACTGTAGTTCAGTTGTTTAGCTTGTTCAGTATAGATCAGGAGTTCAATAAACAAGATATTGGCTTAATAAGGATGACACCTATCTTGCCTTATGCCAAATCGAGATATAGAGACAAAAGGATTATAGGAATTGATGATTCCAGTACAAGTGGGAGATTGTTGGAATAGTGTCCTGAAATCACATTTGTACTCACTCGTGATGATAGTTGTGAGTCGAGATCAGACTTTCGTATGATACTGGGCGGTTGCAATGTTTTGCGAGAAGCCACTTGCAATCTGTAAGTTGTACACTTACTGCCAGTATTATATGATCCTATAGGGTCACACACCTAAGCAATCTAGAAGCTAACATATGGGAACAATCGTTTTGATAACGATCACATTGATGTGTACTGGATACACATTGATATTGAGTTTTGATGTGGTGTGTCGATCGACACAGTGAGTGTGTCGATCGATGCATATCGGGTTTCGAAATTGAAAGTTTCGGATTAATGACTTAAACGAATCGGGCTTGTTCCGACGGGCTGTGATGTCATTTTCCAGGTCGATATATAAAGGATTATATGGTCGACCTGGACCCTAGCCGTCGCTGTCATCCTAACAGAGAAAAGCAGAGACATCGAAACTCTTTTCCTAGAATCCGGCACTAGCATCCCGGCGTTCCAGCTTGTGTGAGTGTGTATCTGGTAGAGGCGAAACACTTGATTCGCTACTGATCTCGTTTCACCAAATCATTCCGCTGCCAGTACAAGGTAAGAACGAGGTCAGTGATTCAATACAACAAACCCGAGATCCTAGGCGATCCAACAATTCCTTGGTTACCTAGTGACCGAAAGAGGGATCGAAGCGAACCCCAAACAGATCGCAACATTTATAGACATGAAATCTCCCAGAACAACGTGAGAAGTCCAGCGCCTGACTGGCAAAATAGCTGCTTTGAACCGCTTCATCTCGAGTTCGACTGATAAATGTCTACCCTTCTATCACTTGCTCAAAGCGAACAAGAAGTTCCTCTGGGACGAAAAGTGCGAAGAAGCATTCACCAAGCTCAAGTTTTACCTAAGCGAACCACCTATACTGGCGAAACCAGTAGAAGGGGAGCCCCTCTACCTCTACCTAGATGTTTCCACGGCAGCAGTAAGTGGAGTCCTGGTTCGCGAAGAACAAAACTAGTAACGGTCGGTGTACTACATCACTAAGACCTTATTCGATGCTGAAACCAGGTACCCCGCCATGGAAAAACTTGCTTTAGCGCTAGTCACATCGGCTCAGAAACTCCGACCATACTTCCAATCGCACTCAATTATAGTGATGACCTCTCAGCCACTGAGAACCATCCTTCACAGTCCAAGCCAGTCAGGTCGACTGGTCAAATGAGCTATCGAACTCAGCGAGTATGACATAGAATATAAAGCTCGGACGTGCCTAAAAGCGCAAGTGCTGGCAGATTTCATAATGGAGCTCCCCCCGACCATAGAACTCGACCCGACCTCCGCCAAGAAATCGAAACTCTACGTCGATGGAGCTTCATCGACGCAAGGATCCGGAGTCGGAGTAAAACAGGTTTCCCCCACTAGCGAAGTATTGGAATAGTCTTTAAGACTGGGATTCGCCGCATCAAATAACGAAGCAGAATATGAAGCGTTAATAGCCGGGCTCAGACTAGCAATAGCGATAGGAGCCCGAGAAGTAGACGCCTTCAGTGATTCCCAATTGGTCATGAGCCAATATCACGGCGACTACAAGGCCAAAGACGAACGCATGGAAGCATACCTACAAGTAGTCCATACGCTCGCCAAACAGATCGAATTATTTGATCTAACACGGATCCTGCGAGGGGAAAACACCGGAGCCGATGCCCTGGCCGCTATAGCGTCGACATCAGATCCTAATCTCAAAAGGATCATACCTGTCGAGGGGATCGAAAAACCAAGTATCGACATAGCCCTGAAAGCTCTATCCTTGAGAGAAGACGAGCCCACCATAAAGGACGGGGTCGAACACAAGGAACGTCCCAAGGACACCGGTCGCGACATCATCGAGATTGATGATGATCTCAATCCAAGAAACGATGTGTACGTCGCGAACGTCCCCGATGGACCAATCCAAGCCGCATCCACTAGTCAAGGACCTGAGCCTAACGATGACGAAGATTGGAGAACTCCGATCATTTGATACATTACAAATGGCGAAGTCCCCAATGACAAATGGGAGGCGCGGAAACTCAAGACAGAGAGTGCGAGGTACTGCGTCATGCAAGGAGAGCTCTTTAAAAGTAGTCTCTCTGGACCTTACCTCAAATGCCTCGACAAAAAGCAAGCTCTAGCCGTGGTCGCGCAGGCCCACGACGGATCCTGCGGAAGCCATTCCGGAGGACGATCCCTAGCTGTACGAATCGAAAGGCAAGGCTATTTCTGGCCAACAATGGCCACCGAATGCGATTCTTTTTCCAGCAAATGTGACAAATGCCAAAAGCATGCCCCAATTATCCATCAAGCATCGGAGAAACTCTCCTCTATCTCATCACCATACCCATTCATGCGGTGGGGAATGGACATCGTGGGACCTTTAGTCCCATCCGGCAAAAAGAAAGCTACACACTTATTAGTAATGACAGACTACTTCACTAAATGGATCGAAGCAGAGTCATACCAAAAGATCAAAGACGTTCACGTTAAGGAGTTCGTCTGGCGAAACATCGTGTGCCGACATGGACTACCCCACGAGATCGTCACCGATATCGGATCGCAATTCATATCAAACGTGTTCAAGGAGTTCTGTAGAACCTGGAACATAAATTTGACTTACTCAACGCCCCGCTATCCTCAAGGAAACGGACTGGCAGAAGCAGCTAACAAGGCAATCATGAATAGCCTCAAGAAAAGACTCAATGAGTGCAAAACAAGTTGGAGCGACGAGCTCCCAGCCGTATTTTGGGCTTACCGGACCCCTCGAAAATCCACCGGCGAAAATCCCTTCTCGCTGGCTTACGGAATCGAGGCGGTCGTACCAGCCGAAATTCTCGTGTCAAGCATCCGCAAAGAAGAATGCCCACGTCAAGAGGAACTTAACAACAAGATGATAACGTACGAGCTCGATCTCGTCGACGAAAGGAGGAACCTCGCACTAGCTCGAATCCAGAACGACCAACAAGCCGCAGCTCGCTACTACGATTCCAAGATCAAAACTCGAAGGTTTCAAGTAGGTGAGCTCGTCTTACGGAAAGTGTTCGACCATAAAAAGGAAGAACACGTTGGAAAGTTAGGAGTAAAGTGGGAAGGTCCTTACCAGGTCACCGATGTCGTCAAGGATGGGGTCTACCGACTCAAGTCGGTGAAAACCCAGAAACCAGAACTACGACCCTGGAATATCATCAATCTCAAAAAGTACTTTCACTAAAGTACGCAACATAATCGAACTACGAAATGGCTTGATCCCTTTAAAAGGGTACGTAGGCAGCTCGACTTCGAGTGCAGCCCCCCCCCAACACATAGCTCTTACCGAGCTTGATAACTTCAAACGAAGTCGTAATAGCTTATCGTTGTGAAATCAAAATAAGTCTCCCTATCAATGTCTCTTTCCGATTATAAAACTTAAGAGTCGTCGTGAAATATTTCGCCATTACATTTTACCAAGTGATATGAAATTATCTCTTCGAAGATAAAGTGATATGAAATTATCTCTTCGGAAGCAAACAAAATTAAATCACCCTCTCCGAGCGACTTGAAACGGCCTCCCCTAAAATCAAGCGATATGAAATTATCCCTTCAAACCTAAGCGACCCGAAACGGTCTCCCCCAAATCGAGCGAACTGAAATGATCGCCCCAAAATTGAACGACCTGAAATGATTGTCCCGAAAATAAGCGACCCGAATGGTCCCTCCAATCAGAACGAACTGAAATGCTCGTCCCAAAAACAAAGCAACCCAAAATGGTCCCTCCAAGCAGAACGAACTGATAGGTCGAGTTTTAATCCCTATTCTAAACTGCAAGTGCACAGTATAGTCAATGTAGTATATAGGGTTATCGAATCCACAGGGACACTTGGTCTCAAGAGAATCAAACTGTAGGAATTAATACTAGAAATAAGCAAGGAGTGATTGTAATGAATTGCGGTGCAAGAAAGTAAACAGTAGTAGGAAATCGGTTTGTAAGCAATAAACTAAAAGCGTCAAGCCTAGGGTATTCTCAGGAAATCAGACAAGCAGACAAGTTAATCAGTCAGGATCAAATTAAACTCAGTTCTAGAACTCAAATCACGAAAATAGAATTAACCAAATCTCTTTGCGAAAACTCTCTAAGTCTAAGTGCAGTAATCCAAATCTCTTTGCAATTACTAACAAATTAAACTAGCATTAAGTTCAAGTTCGATATGTTCACAATTAAACTAAACCAAATCTCTTTGCGAATAATTCAATTGCTCAACCTAAATAGTTCAGATTCCTAAACCCCACTCTCGTGACGTATTTAGTAACCTAGGATCTAGATTCTAATTGATCAGGTTAGAACTAGCTTTAAGCACAATTTAGTTTGAAGAACATTCTAATCATATGAATCCCAACTGAATTAAACAAGTCTAGCAAGTCATCAAACCCTAATGAGAAACCCTAAACTCAACTATGGATCTACTCAGACATGATTGATGAAAACATAATCATAGAATAAATAGATTGCATATAAGAAATTAAAATATCAAAGGGGTTCGAAATCTTCTCCAAAATAAATCAATACAAGGAAAATAGATCAGCCCCAAAAGCTCTAAAAATCTCTTAGCTCTAAGTATCAAAGCGTATCTAAATTAAACACCAAAAACTAGTATATATAGGCATAATCTCGGCTGGGGCTTCTGTGTAAATACTGAAAGTATCTTGGGCTTCTTTGCAAATCTTCAATACTTGTTACGCCGACGCGTACGGCCCATCTCGCGACTGCATCGACCGATGCACAATGCGTGTCGATCGATGCAACATCAAATAATCGAACAGTGAATAAAGCTCTCGGCCAAAACGTCCCAAAATGCCCAAAATGCTCCATATATCTCCAATTAGCTCCAAACCTGATTTAACATGTAAAAGACTCTAAACTAATAAAAAGACTCTAAAAACACAACTATATCATGGTATAAAGTGGGTAAAAACCATGATATATCAACTCCCCCACACTTAGCTTTTGCTTGCCCTCAAGCAAAACAGAGAACTAAAATGCAGTGAAGAGGTTTGAAAACTCTTCAGAAACTCATTTTGTCATAGAAGCAGCAGCATTCAGATTCCCCTTAGTAATCCACATGAAAGAATCAATCTACAGACATCAAGACCAACATGTACTTCCCCTACACTTAGCAACTGTCCCAAGTAAACGCCACAATCACATTCAAGCATTCAAATTCACCCTACTGACTTCTGCAAGTATTTAAGTGCGGTCTCACCTAAGGAGTATCGATCTAAAGGCACATGGATTCTTACCTTGCCAGCTCTAGACCACCATACTATCTTTCTCTAGTCCCTTTCTTCTCTTTCCCTTCTTTAACAACTGATTTTTCCCCACTGGGTATCATTTTATTTTTTTTATCAGTGTTCTTCCCGTTATGGGGTGTACTTTGGACACATTCCATGGATCACATGAGAGATAATAGTGTTTGCTACTATTCCCATGACCACTTCGGAGTTACTAACTCATCCTCAGTTTATTATTTTTTTTTTTTTTTTTTTTACTTTACAGAAGGGGAGAAGGGGACTAAATAGGACAGGTTTACAGGCTGTGTCAGAACTAACAGGGAATCCGACATAAAGCATACCAAGCCCTTAGGTGAGAAAAATTAAAGTCAGTATTAAGGTGAAGTCAGTAAAGGATCCTCTGATACCTGAAGTGATATGGGTGTCCTCAGTAGGCTGATCTGTGATGGGGTTTTCTAATAGTCATAGATAGATCTGCAGCTTCATCCCAATGGTCACTTAAGTTCCTGCAAATGCTGCTAATCTCCTCCAAAAATCATTGTTTCCTACTTAAACCAATTTTGACTCGAAAAACAAATTTTGAAAAATTTAACTGACTCTAAGAAAACAAAAGAAACTAATTAGTAGAACCTCCCCCACACTTAAGACACACTGTCCCCAGTAGTGTCAAGCAAGGGATTGGTTAAAGAAAAGAAAAATTAAAATAGTTGAATGGTTAGTTCTCTCGGGTTTTACCTCTGTCGCAGTCAGGCATCGATCGTTGCACTAGGTGCACCGACCGTTGCTGTGCGATTTCTGTTGTAACGATCGACACAAATGTGTGTCGATCGACGCAATGCGATTTTCACGAACCCTGCAACCAAAAACTCACCAAACAGAAACAAAAACGTAAAATCTAGAAAAAAAAAACTAAAATCAAAATGCAAAAACGAAAACAGTGGGTTGTCTCCCACTCAGCGCTCTTTTAACGTCAATAGCTTGACCGGACGCACAAGATCTTTCAGGCGCTTAGAGATCCTGACAGAGACTTTTTCTGTCTCTGTTCAAGTCTCCTCATCCATGGTGGAGTGTAGGCTGTTGCTGAATGCTTCAGTCCAAGAAAAGCAGGTGTGGATTGTGCTCCAGGATCTAGTATCACAGGCCCATCTGGCTGCTCATCTTCTGCTTCCAGGATTGTGAAGGTCTGCCCATCTATCAGTGGTTTCCGCAGCTTCTCCATGTCATATCGCAGCGTCTCATCTCCCAGGTGGAGGTCTATTAGACTTTGTCTGACATCAATCACAGCTCCTGCTGTAGCCAAGAATGGTCTTCCAAGTAGCAGTGCTTCATCCGGATCGCAATCATATTTCAGCACAAGGAAGTCTGTTGGAACCAAGTAGTTTCCAACTCTCACTGGTATGTCTTCTAAAACTCCTTCTGGAACTCGTATAGACTGATCAGCTAGGATAAGACGGGTTCTAGTAGGAGAAAAATTCAGCACCCCCAGCTTCTCTGCCACAGAATAAGGCATCATACTTCCAGCAGCTCCTAAATCACAAAGAGAGCGTCTAAAGCTATTCTCGAAGATGGAGCAATCAAGTATAAAGACTCCAGGGTCAGGTAACTTCTTTGGGATCTTGTTCAGTAGCACTTCACTAATGTGTTGGGGAACTACAATCACCCATTCTTTCAGGTCATCATCCAATGGTAGCATCTTGTTCAAATACCTCTGCACACAGGGATGATAAGGTGGATCATCAGGCGGTGGAATTTCTTCCAAGTCTTCACCACTCTCCTCCAGTTTCTTCAGCTCCTCTATCTCCTGTTTAATTACCTCAGATACCTTGGGATATTGCCTAATGGCTTGTGCATAAATCTCCTCCTGAGTGATTTCAGATACATCAGGGAATAGGCGGGCCAGTTCTGCATCAGTCTCATAATCATCCGGCAACACTGTCTGTTCACGTCCTGCATCGACCGACACAAGGTGTGTGTCGATCGTTGCAATGCGGTTGTCGCGGATTCCACCCGTGAGTTTTTCACTCAATTCCGAAAATTCTGCTTCATCAACCAACTCAGCTGTGCTTAGCTCAAACTTCTCGCCCAGATGAGATCCATCATTAACGAGTACAGACCAGGCTTTAATATGAGTATCTGCAGGTCCTTTTCCTTTCATAGTACCTGAAATCTGATTAACCTGAGTGTCCAGTTGCTTCATGTGAGTGTTCATAGACTCAATCTTCCCATTGAGATCTCCATACATAGCATCAATCTTCTTGTTGCAATCCACAGAAGTCTTGATTTGGCTCTCCAGCAACTGTTCCATCATTGTCTCCATCTTAGTCTCGAAAGCAGTAGGTGTAGGAGGTGTTTGATAAGATGAAGACCCGTAGGTCCTTTGAGCATTCTGTCCATAAGGCTTCTGAAAGTTGCTGTTCTGTCCATAGCCTGAAGAGTTCTGATTGCCCGTGTAGGCAGTTTTCTGTCCTCCACCGGAAAATCTGTTCCCAGATTGATATCCAAATCTGTTTCCTTGGAAACCAGATCCTCCGATGTAATTCACATCCTCTTCCTGAGTGTCCTCCTCAGTCTGATTCACTTCTACTTCTTGAGCAAAATGGACAGCTTTCTTCTCACCTAGAAGAGTGCAGATTTTATCCATTCTGGACCTCAATTCAGCCATCTCCGAGTTATCAATACTTCCACCAGATTTCTTCCTCCTATCATCCATGGTCTTGCAACTGTTGCTGCTAATCAAATTCTCAATTAACTGCTTAGCATGTGTAGGAGTCCTGGTGTTGAAGTTGGCATCACTAGAATTATCCAGCGCCTGCTGATACGGAAGATCTATTCCTCTGAAGAAGATACCAATCAGCTGAACTTCAGTGAATCCATGGTGCGGACAGTCACGCTGATACTGCTTAAATCTCATCCAGGCAGTCTTTAAAGGCTCCACAACTCCTTGGGAGAAAGTAAGTATGTCCTGTCTAGATTGGTCTGAACGTGCATTGTCATAGAAATGACGCAGGAACTCACTCTTTAAGGCTGCCCAAGTAGTATACTGACCAGGTGCCAGTTGTCTCAGCCATGCACTAGCGTCTCCAGCAAGACTGTGCGGAAATAGCTTAAGGAACAGATAGTCCTGGCAAACTCCATCGTATTTCATACCAGTAACTATGTCCTCAAACTTGTCTATGTGATCCATAGGCTGCTCTGATTGAAGACCATGAAAAGCAATCTGCCTCATCAGTTGGTAGTAGATAGTCTTTACCTCAAAGTCGTTCCTCTCAAAGGCAGGAAGCACTAAAGCTGCTCGGTTCGCATGAAACTCGTCAGGTCTGTTGTAATCAGCTAATGTCCTTTCACGGACAACCATCTGGCCCAGTGGCTCAGCTTCATCAGGGATCACTCGTCCCTCAGCATCAATCCTATGCCCAGCAGCATTGTAAGGATTGTTCTCTGGATCCCTCAGGGTTCCATCAGCATCTGGTATCAAGATCAAGCGTTCTCGTACCATTCTCTCTCTCTTTTCTCTTCTGATTGTCCTTTCTAGACGTCCAAGTTCCTCTAGATTGAGATTAACCAAGCTCGAGTTCGGATTACTTCTAGTGTTCTGCGTTGGCATAAACTGTCTGTAATCGTCCAGCAACGATCGATGCTATCAGTGCAACGATCGGTTCAATCTCAGAATCGCCTAGTGTCGATCGACGCAAGATGTGCAACGGTCGACGCAAGGCGATTTCGGTACCTGCGACAGAAAGAATCAGAGAAAAGAATCAGTAAAATCAAAATAAAACAAAAACGAAAAGCAAAAACAAAAACGAAGAATTTCTAGTAAAACCCTAAGTTCGGTCCTATCGAAGACTCAAAGAGTCCCCGGCAACGGCGCCAAAAACTTGATAGGTCGAGTTTTAATCCCTATTCTAAACTGCAAGTGCACAGTATAGTCAATGTAGTATATAGGGTTATCGAATCCACAGGGACACTTGGTCTCAAGAGAATCAAACTGTAGGAATTAATACTAGAAATAAGCAAGGAGTGATTGTAATGAATTGCGGTGCAAGAAAGTAAACAGTAGCAGGAAATCGGTTTGTAAGCAATAAACTAAAAGCGTCAAGCCTAGGGTATTCTCAGGAAATCAGACAAGCAGACAAGTTAATCAGTCAGGATCAAATTAAACTCAGTTCTAGAACTCAAATCACGAAAATAGAATTAACCAAATCTCTTTGCGAAAACTCTCTAAGTCTAAGTGCAGTAATCCAAATCTCTTTGCAATTACTAACAAATTAAACTAGCATTAAGTTCAAGTTCGATATGTTCACAATTAAACTAAACCAAATCTCTTTGCGAATAATTCAATTGCTCAACCTAAATAGTTCAGATTCCTAAACCCCACTCTCGTGACGTATTTAGTAACCTAGGATCTAGATTCTAATTGATCAGGTTAGAACTAGCTTTAAGCACAATTTAGTTTGAAGAACATTCTAATCATATGAATCCCAACTGAATTAAACAAGTCTAGCAAGTCATCAAACCCTAATGAGAAACCCTAAACTCAACTATGGATCTACTCAGACATGATTGATGAAAACATAATCATAGAATAAATAGATTGCATATAAGAAATTAAAATATCAAAGGGGTTCGAAATCTTCTCCAAAATAAATCAATACAAGGAAAATAGATCAGCCCCAAAAGCTCTAAAAATCTCTTAGCTCTAAGTATCAAAGCGTATCTAAATTAAACACCAAAAACTAGTATATATAGGCATAATCTCGGCTGGGGCTTCTGTGTAAATACTGAAAGTATCTTGGGCTTCTTTGCAAATCTTCAATACTTGTTACGCCGACGCGTACGGCCCATCTCGCGACTGCATCGACCGATGCACAATGCGTGTCGATCGATGCAACATCAAATAATCGAACAGTGAATAAAGCTCTCGGCCAAAACGTCCCAAAATGCCCAAAATGCTCCATATATCTCCAATTAGCTCCAAACCTGATTTAACCTGTAAAAGACTCTAAACTAATACAAAAGACTCTAAAAACACAACTATATCATGGTATAAAGTGGGTAAAAACCATGATATATCACGAACTGAAATGCTTGTCCCAAAAATAAAGCGACCCAAAATGGTCCCTCTAGGCAGAACGAACTAAAATGGTCGTCCCAAATCAAGCGATCTGAAACGATCCCTCAAAAACATAAATTCTTCCAGCCTTATGCAGCTTAGAAGAATTGGGGGGCTACCCCCTCCCTTTAAGCAAAAACAACGAGGTTGAGTCTACATCAAGACTGATAAAACAAGACAGCCGCTCACACAAAAAGACCTCCGCACACATCCAAAATCCGTGTAAGTCCATTTTTGACTTATCATATACTCAGAAATTTCCGTCGAACGCCAAACTCGAAATCCGAACCTTGAAAGGGTTGAACTTCAAACATACTCGAAGAGGAACTCGGACCCAAATTTGTTCGAGCTAAAAGCTCGTTGAGAATTTTCTAAAACAATTTGATCCAAGTTGTTTATTCGACCTCTCGGGAGAGGTTCGAACTACGGCCAAACTTTATGCTAAGGCATTAAACAGTAAAACCTATGCTAAGATATGAAAGGTTTGAAGACAATTAATAAATAAAATGAGGACTTAACGTCCCCAACGTCGCAAAAGCCCGCTAAGGGCAAATACCAAAAGCAAGTAAAAAAGAAAAAAGCCCCTTTGGGTAACAAAGTTTGGAAAAGAAAGCAAAGCCCCCTTGGGCACCAAAGTCTGGAAAAGGAAATGAAAGCCCCTCGAGGCAGCCACAACTAAAATTTATTAGAACTGCTTGGAAGGAGAGGAAGCCTCGTCCCGATCCTCTGTCTGATCACCGGCAGTTCCTCCCTCCTCGAGTCGACCCTCAGCCTCATCTCTAGCGAGCTAACACCGGTCAGGAGATTCGACCCATACTGATCAAGACAAGTGGCCACCTGGTTTAAAGGGCGCGCCAAGATCACCGAATCGTCCGACATCACCGGTAAATTGAGCTTGCTGATGCTGAAGTCCGACACTGCTGCAGCGTTCATCTCCTCCATAGCTAATCGCTTCTTCTCAGCCAAGTCCATCACCTCCTTGGTCAAATCCTATTCGCCAGAGGCGAACTCAGCGATAAGCGCGATATTGTCCAAGGCCTCTTGGAGCCTTATCTCAGCACTCACAGCAACCTTCCTTTGGCTTTCCTTCGCCGCAATTCCCTCAAGAATCTTGAGGTATTCATCATTTAGCCCCTTCCTCGCCTCGTGGGCAGCCACCTTGATATCAAGCTCCCGGTCGGCGAGAGCCTTGTCCAAATCAGCCTGACATTGCGCAGCCCGCATATCCGCAACCCGACCTGCCTCAACAACATTTCGACTCGCCTCCTCCGCAACTGAAACCCGAGCCAAGGCCTCCTGCAACTGCGTTTTCAGGTCACTAACCATTTTATCGACGGTCTCGAGCTCACTCGCCTGTGGTATTTCTCGCTCAGCCCTAGCCGCAAACTTGTTCGCAGCCTCCAAGGCCTATAAGGAAAATAAAAAAAACTAAGCGTGAAACAAGTCAAGAAAGCGAAGGAGGGAAATCGTTACCTTCCCAGCAGCAACCATCATCTCGGTGTAAGGATCACCGAGGGCCATATCCCCAACAGCTGGGAGCTGAACGCCTGCGGGCTTAAAATGCCTCAGCAGATAGGCAACACCCATCGGGTCATCCACTATCGGACATTCCTTCTGGTGCCTGAAGCGCCAGTTGAAAGATCCGGATGACCCGGAAAAGGCAGGACTCGCCTCCACATTCTGGCTCGATCTTCTCGAGCTCACTTTCCCGTCAGTTCTTTGACGCTTCGCCGCCGGAGGAGGAGGACCGCCCCGACTCCGACCGTTCGATCCTCTCAAACCATTCGACCGGGAGTTGCGCAAAACAGGCTCTCCAGGCGGGACCTGGACTAGTTCTCGACCGGTCGAAAGAGGAGGTAAATTCTCCACCTCTATGTTTGCGTCTCCGGATCTTGTGGCCAGGGGAGAAAAACCCGAACAGGGTTAGGAGGAGGGACTGAAGGAGGAGGAGGAGGCCCCTCGCCCATGGCAAAAAGAAGGGCGTTGCCCAAGTCGCCGGCCTTCATTTTCTTCGCCAGATCAACGGGATCCTTCCTGTTCCGACGGCTGCTCGATCTTCGCGACATCTTTTCGAAAGAAGGGGTACTGGCGGTAGAACTGTCGTCTGAAAAAGTCGATCTGCAGGTAAAACGGACTCGAGTCATCTCGACAAGTAAAAGACGTGTAGCACGGAAGTCCTTGCACAAACTAATCAGAATACTTACTCTCTCCAGTCCGCTCGGTAATCTGAAGTGGAGCCTGAACGATTCTGGTCGAAGCAGGCTGGTGGGGGAGCAGCGACTCGTCTTGCGAAAGCAGAGATTGGTATGAAGAAGGTCGTCGGGCAGCAGGACCTAGGGCAGCTCGGATTCGCTGGTCTGAGAAATTAGACCAGCTGATATCTCCTCTCCTGAGACGAGCTATCAGACTCGATGTGATTGGGTTCAGAGATAGTGATTCGGGAGACTCTGCAAGAAAAACAAAAAAAAACTATTAACAAACAGCTTAATGTCAACTAAAAACATCAAAGCGATCAGGGAAACAAGTAAATCCTAAAAGCTGACCGACACTAGCTGTCCACTTCGTCGGGATAACCGAATAATCGAAGCCCTCGACCGAGTGACGGTTGATCCTGAAGTAAAAATATTTACTCTTCCACACATCCCTCGTCGGGATCTCGTCGAGGATCTTCCCATGACGAGGAGAGAGGTAGTAAGTCCCAGAGAAGTGAGTGTTATGTTTCACCAAACAAACCCTTATCAACTCCTCAACCCCGAAATCGATGCCCTCCTCGACGGCTCTGACTCCGAGTCCGATAACGTACCAGACGAAATTCGGAGTCATCTGATGAAAGGCCAGCTGAAGCTGAGCCAAAACCCATGAGATAATGCGAGGGATTGGAAAAAATAATCCGCATTTATCAAAATAGGTATAAGAGGCACAACAATAGCCCTCGACGAAGGTCTCCGGCGACATCGCCGGAGATGGGACGATTATCTCCACCTCCGGTGGGATCCGACACTTCGTCCGCAAATTTTGTATATGGTCCACGGTCAAACTGGCCGGCGGATGGGGACCGAACGGTCCCGCCGCCGCGTTTTAACTCGCCCTGACTGCATCTTTCCGAACCATAATGGTCGGTGTACTGAGAATTTCTTTCTTTTGAAAAAAGAAAAAGAGGAAAGACGAAATCCCTAAAGAGAAAAGTTTCGAAATAACAACAAAAGGATTTGTAGTGTGAGCAGTAATGGGAATCGTGCTAGGTAACTTCCCCTTTTAAACTATCTCGTCCTCGAGATCCGTGGGATTTTTCGTATCCCGGAATCTCAACCGCTCAATTCGAAATTTGTGAATAATTACGAAAAAGATCGAGACAGTTGGGATCCTTTGATTCCTTGCGATCTCGACAATCAATATAAGGTCTAAGGGCAGGGGTAAATGGCTGATAACTTAGGTCACATCCGCACGAATCGAGGCCGATAAGATTTATCAAACTCAAGAGATCTCAGCCGTTGATGATCAACTAGACCAACGGTAGATCGAGTTACACTAGTTGTGGCAACGGACGCGCCACAAATACGTTGATCTGATCCACGCGCCCAACCCTAGCCGTCCGATCAAAACAAGATCTGCGAACGGGACGAAAACGATCATTGGGGTTCCCTAATATCCAAGGCACGCGCGTGTCCTCCCAAGACCGTCCACCGCCCATTAACCTCGACTTCTCGAAATAAATGGGCTGGGGGGCTTTTGTTGGTACTGGATTTCCCTCTAGGAAATCCGGCCCATTAACAAATAAAATAAAGGCCCATAGTTATGAGCCCGCTCCAATATCAAGACGGAGAGATTTCGACCGCTATCCTCTGATGAGCCTGTACAATTGACTTCTTGACAAGGCCCAAGCAATGCCGAAGTGGGAAGCAATCGAGCTCGAGCTGGGCAGGAGACGACACGGAGATAGAGCAACCCGGTCTTCGTCAGTTCAACTGATCCACGCAAATCTCGGAGGTCTTTATAACGGCGAGGCCGAAATATCGGAACAAGGAGATCAAAGTCGAGAGTATTTAAAGGAGAAGTGGCGATTCATTCAAGATATTCCAACCCTAGCTAAGAACACTTCGACTAGATAGCTCGATCATTATACTTTGTACTCTCTTTTCGATTGTGTTTGTTCTATCTCGACGATCAATCTCAATAAAATCTTTGATTCATAGGAAATCTATACCATATCTATATACAAAAGTCCAAATCCACGAATACAAATTCTTAGTGTGAATCTCATATCTTACACTATTGATCAAATAACATGCTGCCATGACAACATCTCCCCAAAACCTCTTGGGAATATTGGTATGAAACATCATGGATCTTGCAACCTCCATTAGATGTCTGTTCTTTATCTCAGCCACTCCATTCTGTTGTGGAGTGTATGCATAGCTTGTTTGATAGAGAATTCCATGCTTGGATAGGTGTTGTTTGAAGGCATGACTAGTGTACTCCCCACCATTATCTGATATAAATTTTTTGATCTTGGCATTGAAATGGTTAGTAATATAGTTCTGGAAGTTCACAAATGCTTCTAACACCCTATCCTTTGATTGAATCAGAGTTATCCATGTATATTTTGATTTTTAATCAATGAATGTGACAAAGTATTTATGGTTCTCTCTAGATACACATGGTGCAGTCCATACATCAGAATAACAAGATCAAAGCAACTTTCATAGATAGTTTTAGAAGATGGAAATACATACTTGCAATGCTGACCAAGTATACAAGCCTCACACTCATCATTCTTAAAAGAAACATTAGTGTGAGATCGCGGATTCACACTAAGAATTTGTATTCGTGGATTTGGACTTTAGGATATAGAAATGGTATAGTTTCCTATGAATTAAAGACTTTATTGAGATTGAACGTCGAGATAGAACAAACACAGTCGAAAAGAGAGTACAAAGTGTAGTGATCGAGCTATCTAGTCGAAGTGTTCTAAGCTAGGGTTGGAATGCCTTGAATGGATCGCCACTTCTTCTTTTAAATAGTCTCGACTCTGACCTCTCTGTTCCGATATTTCGGCCTCTCCTTCGTAACGATCCCCGTGATTCTCGCGGATCAGTTGAACTGGAAAAGACCGAGTCGCTCTATCTCCACGTCGTCTCCTGCCGAGCTCGAGCTCGATCGCCTCTTACTTCGGCATCGCTTGGGCCTTGTCAAAGCGTCATTCGTTTGGGCCCAACGATCGGAGCGGCTCGTCTCTTCGCCTTTGATCCTGGAACGGGCTCGTGGATACGGGCCTTTGTCTTGTTTGTTAATGGGCCGGATTTCCTAGAGGGAAATCCAGTACCAACAATAGCCCCCCAGCCCATTGATTTCGAGAAGTCGAGGTTAATGGTGGTAGACGTTTTCGGGAAGACGCGCGCGTGCTCTAGGCGTTAAGGAAACCCTAATGATTGTTTTCGCATCGCCCGCAGATCTTGTTTTGATCCGATGGCCAAGATCAGGCGCGTGGGTTGAACCAGCCTATTAGTGGCGCGTCCGTTAGCACGGCGGATATGACTCAATCGTTAATCGTTCGCTCCTGCCTTTAGATCTTGAATTGACTGTCGAGATCGCAAGGAATCGAAGGATCCCAACTGTCTCAATCTTTTTACAAATTTTGAATTGAGCGGTTGGGATTGTGGAATGCGAAAGATCCCACGGATCTCGAGCACGAGATAGTTTAAAAGGGGAAGTTACCTAGCACAATTCCCATTACTGATTGCACTACAAATCGTCAAGGTAACTTCTTCTCCCTCATTATATCTCTTTGTTTTTATGTTTGCCTCTCGCTCTTATTCCTTTTGCTGTTATTCCGAGACTTTCTCCTCTAGAGATTTCGTCTCTCTTCTTTTCTTGAAAGAAATTTCCGATTTACCGAACTATCATGGTTCGAAAGAGTACGGCCAGGGCAAGTTCGACTGTGGCGGCGGGACCGGGCGGTCCCCATCCCCCGTCTAGTCTTACTGTTGAACAAATACGGAAGTTGCGGGCGAGGTGCCGAATCCCGCCGGAGGTGCTGTGCTTCTTACACCTACTTTGATAAATGCGGATTGTTTTTTCCAATCCCTCACATTATCTCATGGGTTTTGGCTCAGCTCTAGCTGGCCTTTCACCAGATGACTCCGAATTTCGTTCGGTATGTCGTCGGGCTCGGGGTCAGAGCCGTCGAGGAAGGCATCGACTTCGGGGTCGAGGAGTTGATGAGGGTTTGTTCGGTAAAACATAACACTCGTTTTCTCGGGACCTACTACCTCTCTCCTCGCCATGGGAAGATCCTTGATGATATCCCGACGAGGGATGTGTGGAAGAATAAATACTTTTTCTTCAGGATCAATCATCACTCGGTCGAGGATTTTGATTACTCGGTTATCTCGACAAGATGGGCAGCTAGCGTTGGTTAGCTTATGGGGTTTACTAGTTTCTCTGGTTGACATCGAGCTATTCGCTAATAACCTTTTTGGTTTCCTTGCAGAGGTTCCTGAGTCATTACCTTTGAACCCAAATACATCGAGTTTGGTAGCTCGCCTTCGGAGAGGAGATATCCGCTGGTCTAACTTTATGGACCAGCGAGTTCGAGCTGCCTTAGGTCCTGCGGCCCGGCAACCTTCTTTATACCAACCTCGTCTTTTGCGAGACGGATCACGCCTCCCTTCTCGGCCTACTTCGACTTGAATCGTTCAGGCTCCGCTTCAGATTATCGAGCGGGCTGGGGAGAGTAAGTACTTTGGCTAGTCTGTACAAGGATTTCTGCGCCGTATACTTTTCGTTTGCCTGGCTGACTTGAGTTTGTGTTGCCTGCAGATCGATCTGTTTAGGACGACAGTTCTACCGCAAGCACCCCTTCTCTAGGAAAGATGTCACAAAGATCTAGTAGCCGTCGGAACGGGAAGGATCCCGTTGATCTGGCGAAGAAAATGAAGGCCGGCGACTTAAGCAACGCCCTTCTTTTTGCCATGGACAAGGGGCCTCCTCCTCCTCCTTCGATTCCTCCTCCAAACCCTGTTCAGGTTTCTCTCCCCAAGGTCGCAGGGTCCGGAGAGGTAAATGTGGTGGTGGAGGATTTACCTCCTCTTTCGGCCGGTCAGGAACCGGTTCAGATCCCGTCTGGGGAGCCTGTTTTGCGTAACTCCCGGTCGAATGGTTCGAGGGGATCAAACGGTCGGAGCTGGGGCGGCCCTCCTCCTCCGGCGGCGAAGCGTCAAAGGACTGACGCGTAGGTGAGCTCGAAGAGATCAAACCAGAGTGTTGAGGCAAGACCTGCTTCTTCCGGGTCCTCCGGGTCTTTCAACTGGCGCTTCAGGCACCAGAAGGAATGTCCGATTGCGGATGACCCGACGGGTGTGGCCTATCTGCTGAGGCATTTTAAGCTCGCGGGTGTTCAGCTCCTGGCTGTCGGGGATATGGCTCTCGGTGACGTTTATACCGAGATGATGGCGGCTTCAGGGAAGGTGATGATTTTCTTCCTTTGCTTTTTGATATGTTTTATGCTCAATTCTCGTTTTTCTCGTAGGCCTTGGAGGCTGTGAACAGGTTTGCGGCTAGGGCCGAACGAGAGCTGCGGGAGATACCACAGGCAAGTGAGCTCGATACCGTTGAGAAGACGGTTAGGGACCTGAGAGCGCAGTTGCAGGGGGCCTTGGCTCGGGAGTAGGAGCTACAAAAAAAGGCGGGCGACCTGGATGCGCAGTTGCAGGGTGCCTTGGCTCGGGCTTCGGTCGCGGAGGAAGCGAGTGGAACCGCTATTGAGGCAGGTCGGGTTGCGGATGTGCGGGCCGCGCAATGTCAGGGCGATCTGGACAAGGCTCTCGCCGACCGAGAGTTTGACGTCAAGGTGGCGGCCCATGAGGCGAGGAAGAGGCTGAATGGTGAATACCTCAGGATCCTCGAGGGAATTGCGGCGAAGGAGAGCCAAAGGAAAGTCGCTGTGACTGCCGAGATGAGGCTTCAGGAGGCTTTGGCCAATATTGCGCTTATCGCTGAGTTCGCTTCTGGCGAACTTTATCTGACCAAGGAGGTGATGGACTTGGCCGAGAAGAAAAGGTTGGCCACGGAGGAGATGAATACCGCAGCGGTGTCAGACTTCAGTATCAGCAAACTCAATTTGCCGGTGATGTCGGACGATTCTGTGATCTTGGTGCGTCCTTTAAACCGGGCGGCCCCTAGTCTTGATCAATATGGATCGAACCTTCCGACCGGAGTTAGCTCGCGAGTTAGCGACGAGGTCGAGGGTCGGCTTGAGGAGGACCGAGCGAATGATGATCAGATGGAGGATCAAGACGAAGCTTCCTCTCCTTCCAAGCAGTTCTAGTCCTCCTTCTTTTTTTTTTATTCGTTGTTGCCCAAGTGGGCTTTTGATTTGTTTCCAGACTTTTGTTGCCCAAGGGGGCTTTTCTTTTTGTTTTTGGTGTTGCCCTTAGTGGGCTTTCGTTCGAACTCGAGGACATCGTGTCCTCTCTCTCTTTATGAATTGCTTTAAAATCTTGCATGCCTTAGCATAGATTTTACTGTTTTTAGCGCTTTAGCAAAAAGTTTGGCTGTTAAAGCGACTTGAACCTCCTCGGAGGGGTCGACAAATAACTCGTCTCGAATTGCCTTAGGGAGTTCTTTGCGAACTTTCAGGTCGATTGCATACGAGGTACCACTCTTTTGAAGTGTAGGATTCGAGCTTATAGCTGGGTGCTTTCGAAATTGCTGAATATAAGGAATACTAAGTATATAGGAATGAATCGAAGTAAACTTACAAAGGTTGTTTGTTTGAATGACTTTCTTGACTTCGTTGTCCTTTTCTTGGAGGGAGGGGGTAGTCCCCGAATTCTTTTAATCCGTATAAGGTTTAGAAGAATTATTGGTTTTGGAAGGATCGATCTGGATCTCTTTCTTTGGGACGATCATTTCAGCTCGTTCGATTTGGAGGGACCATTTCGGGTCGCTTGTTTTGTGACGATCATTTCAGCTCGTTCGATTTTGAAGGACTATTTCGGGTCGCTTGTTTTGGGACGATCATTTCAGCTCGTTCGATTTAGGAGGACCATTTCGGGTCGCTTGTTTTGGGACGATCATTTCAGCTCGTTCGATTTGGGAGGACCATTTCGGGTCGCTTGTTTGAGGGGATAATTTCATATCACTTTGACTTTGGGAGAGGCCGTTTCAGGTCGCTCGGAAGGGATAATTTCATATCGCTTGATTTTGGGAGAGGCCATTTCAGGTTGCTCGGAAGGGATAATTTCATATCGCTTGTTTTAGAAGAGATAATTTCATATCACTTTGGCTTTTGAAGAGATAATTTCATATCACTTTTTGGGAATGTATTGGTGAGGTACTTCGCAATGACTCTTTGTAGGATTATGTTTGTTCATTGGTTTAATTATCAGATTACAACCTATCACATAATCAACTAGGATCTAGGTGATTTACAGTTGAATCATGTTGGAATTGTGTCCAGTAATCTCGGCACTGTCTCTAGAAAGTAAGAGTATGTCAATGATCAGACATAAGTCATATAATACTGGGGGTCATGATGGCTTGCTAGAGTCCGCTCATGATCTATAAGTCTTGGACTTATTACCTTTATTATATGATCCCATATGGGTCACACGCCTAAGCTTACAGGAAAATGTGTAGGAACGGATTGACAGAAGTACGGTAAAAGTGCTAGGCATTTACTGTACTTAGAGATTAAAGGGTTCAGCAATCGTGTGTCGATCGATACACAAGGTGTGTCGATCGACACAGTGCGTGAACGCCTAGGAAATAATAAGACCGAGAATTGGGCCCGAAAGCCCATGAGAACTAAGACAGGTTTTAAATGAATAAGACCTGACCTAGCTCTCCAATTTCTCTCGAAGTCTGCGCCTCTCTCTCTCTCTCTGTCGCCTCCCTCCTCGTGGTCTAGCAGCCAGATTCCTTTGCGTGCGTGTGTGAACCTCTGGAGGAGTTATCCCTCGGTGGCTCTCTGATCTCTGACCATACCATCCCTTTCCGCTGCATAAACAGGTATAAGGTGAGATCAACAATTGTTTCTAATCAAGAGAACCTAGATCCGCATGTTCAGGATAATCTGAATCAGAGAATTGAATCAGGATTCACCTAAACATTCCTTCAGTGGTATCAGAGCTATTGGTTCTGGTTTTTCTTGTTTAGATTCATGTTTAGGATTGTTTAAAGAGGTGTTTTTGAATCAATCTACTGATAAGATTAAAACACTTAAGAAACAAGAATTGAATCCTAAACAAACAGTTGAAAAATCGCATGACCAAGCTATATTGATTTGGTATGCGACCTAAACTGATTTTTGCATCGACTGAGATCGCATTGCATCGATCGATCGTTGCAACCGCGAGAGATTGACCACGATCGCATGGATCAATCAAACGATCGCATGGATCTCGCGAGAATCTCTCGGCCAAATCTGTTAACCGTTCGTGCACGCGTGAGAGCATTGATCGATGCAGGATCGATGCACGATCGATGCAGGATCGATGCTGAGAGCATCGATCGATGCGGTTAGGGTTTTGGCTCGGTTTAATTTAATTAAAACTTAAAAACGTCACGGTTTAATAAACAGACTTAATAAATTTATTAAGTTCTGGTTAAACCGGGATAAGAAATCCAAAGTCGAAAATTGGATTTTGTGCCTAAACCAGGATTTTCTAATTTGATTTGGTTGGACCAAATAAATTGAGAAAATCCGGTTTAGTAAATAACCGGTTGACAATTGTGGTCATCGTAGTAATTAAAATTTGGTTAGACCAATTTTAATGAACCAGACCGGTTATGTCATTTAATTGGACAATTGGGTCATGTCTTGGACATGGACCAATTCTTGGGCCTCGGGCCAAGAAGTTAAAACAATTGGGCCAATTATTTGAGTCTTTCTTCAGATTAATTTAAAATTTATTTTATAAAATTATAAAGTCGATTTTAAATTAAAGTTTCCGAAATTTTGAAATTAGAAAGTTTCCAAAAATAGAAGTTTCTAGATTTGCGGGTTTTGGATTTTAAAGAAATTTCTAAAGTTAGAAAGTTTCCGGTTTTAGAAAGTTTCCAATTTTAGAAAGTTTCCTAAAATAGTAGGTTTCCAAAAATAGAAAGTTTCCCGAAATAGTAATCTTCTATTTTGGGAATGAAATTTTAATAAACCTACGAACCTCAAATAATATCAAGCGTTGGATGTCTTGCCCAGTCTATGTCAGCTGTCGAAGCCCATTCAATTGTATTCATGGCCTTACAGTGTGAGGGTGTCTACTTTTGCGTGGATAAGACGGTTTGTGATTCATAAATGTCATTGGGAGTCCCAGACATTAATGATTACATGACTGTATAGTCTGGTTTTCTTGACTAGGCCATCGGGAGTCCCGGGCCTTGAGACATCAGAGTGGATTGGGCCTCGGGTCCAGATTCACAACCAAGAGTTATATCACGGATATAATTAGCCGACATAGGGCTTACCGATATAAGCTGAGGTTTGGTGACGGCCAGTGGCCCACTTTAATCTTAGTTATATGTGGATCTTGGAATCATTATATTCTATTGAGGGTAACTTATGTTATTGAATATAATGCGTGATTAATCATATTAAATATAATACGAGATTAATCATATTGAACATAATAACTAATAACCTTTTTATCTTATATATTTCAGCTATGACTACTACAAGCACACAAAACACATTCTCAATCCGGTCTGTTCTCGAGAAGGAGAAGCTGACTGGAACGAACTTCCTGACGTGGTCAAGGAACTTGAGGCTGGTCCTCAAGCAGGAGAAGAAGGATTATGTCCTTCGTGATCCTCTCCCCGAGAGGCCTGCTAACAATGCCGCCAGGACTCTGCATAATGCTTGGGAAAAGCATTCGTCAGATGAAAATGATGTGTATTGCCTTATGTTGGCGACAATGACTGGTGAGCTGCAAATGCAGTTCGAGAGTGTGTTGTCACCAATTGAGATAATGGCAAGCCCGAAATCGCTTTTTCAGGAGCAAGCAAGGACTGAGAGGTTTCAGACTGTTAAGAACCTCTTAGACTGTAAGTATGCTGCGAATGCGGCAGTGAGTCCTCATGTCTTGAAGATGATGGGTTATCTCGATCATCTTCAGAAACTCGACTGTCCTATCAGCCAAGAACTTGCCTGCGACATCATTCTGCAGTCATTACCTGCAAGCTATGATCAGTTCATTCTGAACTTTAACATGCATGGCTTGAGTAAGACATTGCCTGAGCTTCACGGAATGCTCAAGACTGCAGAGCCCAACTTGAGGAAAACCGCCAAGGACCCCAATGTGCTTATGGGGCAAAAGGGCAAGGGGTTTAAGAAATCCTCTGCTAAGGATAAGGGAAAGGCCAAGGCTGTCCAAGTCGCGGACAAGGACACGCCAAAGCCCAAGCCCAAGTCCAAGGCTGGGCCAACTGACATATGCAGGTTCTGTAAAGAACCAGGGCATTGGAGGAGAGAATGTAAGAAATTCCAAGAAGGTCTAAAGGAATTGAAGAAGAAGACTCTCGAGACTTCTTCGACAGGTATTTTTGTTATAGAAGTTAATACAACTACTTCTGATAATACCTCATGGGTTATGGATACTGGTTGTGGGGCTCATATTTGTACTAATATGCAGGCACTCAGCAACAGTAGAAGGCTGAAGCAAGGACAAGTGGAGCTACGAGTTGGGAATGGAGCGAAAGTTCCAGCACTAGTTGTAGGCACATACTTGTTGTCTTTACCTTCGGGATTGATTTTAGAACTCAATAATTGTTATTTTGTACCTGCTATAAGCAGGAATATTATTTCAATTTCTTTGTTGGATTTGGAAGGTTATGATTTTTCAGTTAAGAATAAATTATGTTCCTTCAATCGCAACAATTTGTTATATGGTTCTGCCCCTCTTACGAATGGGCTTTACATACTCGATCAATCCGCGCCAGTTTATAACATTAATACCAAACGGTTCAAACCTAATGAGGAGAACCGAACGTTTCTATGGCATTATCGTTTAGGGCACATCAGCGAGAAACGCATCAAGAGGCTCCATTCGAATGGACTTCTTGGCTCATTTGACTTTGAGTCATGTGAGAAATGCGAATCCTGCATGATGGGCAAAATGACACGGGCCCCCTTTAATAAACCTAACGAGAGGGCCAGTGACTTATTGGGCCTGATACATACTGACGTGTGTGGCCCAATGTCCACAAATGCAAGAGGAAACTATCAGTACTTCATTACCTTCACTGATGATTTCAGTAGGTATGGATATGTTTATTTAATGAAACATAAGTCTGAATCTTTTGAGAAGTTCAGAGAATTCCAAAATGAAGTACAGAACCAACTTGGTAAAAGCATTAAGGCTCTTCGGTCCGACCGAGGAGGAGAATACTTAAGCCAAGAATTCAGTGATCATCTAAGAGAGTGTGGGATCGTATCCCAACTCACTCCTCCCGGAACACCTCAATGGAATGGTGTGTCTGAGAGGAGAAATCAGACCTTATTGGATATGGTTCGATCTATGATGAGTCACACAGACCTTCCAATATCCCTTTGGGGATATGCTCTGCTAACAGCAGTGTTCACTCTAAATAGAGCGCCATCGAAAGCAGTAGCAAAGACACCATATGAATTATGGACTGGAGTGGCTCCAGTGCTGTCTTATCTTAGAATTTGGGGTTGTGAAGCCTATGTCAAGAGATTGATCTCAGACAAGCTTACACCAAAGTCTGATAAATGCTACTTCATTGGTTATCCGAAGGAAACCAAGGCTTATTACTTCTATCTACGTTCCGAGAACAAGATCTTTGTTGCCCGGGATTGTAACTTTCTTGAGAGAGAGTTTCTCTCTAAGAAAGACAGTGGGAGTAAGGTACTGCTTGAAGAAATTCAAGATGAACAGGATACTGCTCAACCTAATGAGGAAGAGCAGCAGGAGGACCTACAAGAAATTGTAGAGCCTTAACCTGTAGTACCTGAAGTTCGAAGATCCGGGAGGATCCGTCACGAACCCGAGAGATATCAAGGATTCCTCGTGACTGACTGTCATGATCGTCTGATCATTGATGGTGATGAACCATCGAACTTCAATCAAGCCATGATGGGCCCAGATTCCTCTAAGTGGCGCAAGGCCACTGATTCCGAAATGGACTCCATGTCGGTCAACCAAGTGTTTTCGTTGGTTGACTTACCCGCTGGTGTAAAAGCCATCGAGTGCAAATGGATCTTCAAAAAGAAGATTGACGTGGATGGAAATGTCCAGATTTATAAAGCCAGGTTGGTGGCAAAAGTTTTCAGACAAGTTCACGGTGTGGATTACGATGAAACCTATTCACCAGTGGCTATGATGAAATCTATTCGGATTCTACTAGCAACTGCAGCTTTTCATGATTATGAAATTTGGCAGATGGACGTGAAAACCGCCTTCCTGAATGGTATTCTGGAAGAGGATGTGTATATGACACAACCTGACGGTTACATAGATCCAAAGAATGCTGGGAAAGTATGCAAGCTTCATAAATCCATTTATGGATTGAAGCAAGCATCGAGGAGCTGGAATCTTCGTTTTGATGAAGCGATCAAGCAATTTGACTTCATCAGAAACGAAGAAGAACAATGCGTGTATAAGAAAACTAGTGGGAGCAAGATAGTATTTCTTATTCTGTATGTCGATGACATACTGCTTCTCGGAAACGACATTCCAATGCTGAAGTCCGTAAAGGACTGGCTTGGAAGTTGTTTTTCCATGAAAGACATGGGTGAAGCCGCATACGTTCTTGGAATCAGGATCTACCGGGATAGATCTAGAAGGCTGATAGGCTTGTGTCAAGATTCATACATTGACAAAGTCCTGCAAAGATTCAGCATGAAGGATTCCAAGAAGGGCTTCACGCCAATGGTACATGGCACAACGCTAAGCAAGAAGCAGAGCCCTACGACGGCTGCTGATCTTGAGCGCATGAAGAATATTCCTTATGCATCTGCAATAGGATCAATCATGTATGCCATGATCTGTACTCGTCCTGATGTTGCTTATGCATTGAGCATGACGAGTAGATACCAGTCAAATCCAGGTGAAAACCATTGGATTGCCGTCAAGAACATCCTGAAGTATCTAAGACATACTAAGGACAAGTTCTTGGTATACGGTGGAAGTGATGTGCTTAAAGTCAGTGGATTCACGGACGCAAGTTTCCAGACAGACCAAGATGATTTCCGGTCACAGTCCGGTTATATCTTTTGTCTGAATGGCGGTGCAATCAGTTGGAGAAGCTCCAAGCAAGACACCGTTGCTGATTCCACTACAGAAGCTGAATATATCGCCGCCTCAGAAGCTGCGAAGGAAGCTGTTTGGATACGAAAGTTCATTATTGAACTAGGTGTGATACCAGATGCGGCTGAGCCTCTGGCACTATTTTGTGATAACAATGGTGCTATTGCTCAGGCAAAGGAACCAAGATCACACCAGAAATCCAAGCATGTTCTAAGAAGATTTCACTTGATACGTGACATCATTAATAGAAAGGAAGTCAAGATCAGCCGAGTTCAGACAGATGATAACGTCGCTGATCCGTTGACAAAGCCACTCCCAAGGCCTAAGCTCGAGTTTCTGACTGAAGCTGTAGGCATTAGAGACATTGAAATGTAATCTAAATTTGAGTGGGAGTTTGAGGGCTTTTATTTAGTTATTTGATATGTTCTTGTAAAACATTCTTATGTTTAATGAAATTATTATTTCAAGATTATTTTAACTGTGATGAAATAATCGTTCCAAAGTGATATAAACCATTTTATAGGTCATCGAAGTAAGTGACTTGATCTTGAGTCATCAAAGTCATTTAGCTTGATCATGAGACCCTATATTTGATAGATGGATTATATCATCCTGTCCCTATTCGAAGGTTGTTGAAAATTGGAACACCAACAACCGTGAGAGACTGGATTGGTATGTGACTTATGACAAAGTCTCAGTGTGTCATAGATGCGCGGCATCAAAGTCAATACATAGGTGTATGTTGGGAACATACGACCGGACAAGACCCGATTATGAGAACTCTTCAGGATATTTATATCTGTGTCATAAGAGATTCTCACTAATCGGGTCTTGTCCGGTCGTATGTTCCCAACATACACCTATGTATTGACTTTGATGCCGCGCATCTATGACACACTGAGACTTTGTCATAAGTCACATACCAATCCAGTCTCTCACGGTTGTTGGTGTTCCAATTTTCAACAACCTTCGACTAGGGACAGGATGATATAATCCATCTATCAAATATAGGGTCTCATGATCAAGCTAAATGACTTTGATGACTCAAGATCAAGTCACTTACTTCGATGACCTATAAAATGGTTTATATCACTTTGGAACGATTATTTCATCACAGTTAAAATAATCTTGAAATAATAATTTCATTAAACATAAGAATGTTTTACAAGAACATATCAAATAACTAAATAAAAGCCCTCAAACTCCCACTCAAATTTAGATTACATTTCAATGTCTCTAATGCCTACAGCTTCAGTCAGAAACTCGAGCTTAGGCCTTGGGAGTGGCTTTGTCAACGGATCAGCGACGTTATCATCTGTCTGAACTCGGCTGATCTTGACTTCCTTTCTATTAATGATGTCACGTATCAAGTGAAATCTTCTTAGAACATGCTTGGATTTCTGGTGTGATCTTGGTTCCTTTGCCTGAGCAATAGCACCATTGTTATCACAAAATAGTGCCAGAGGCTCAGCCGCATCTGGTATCACACCTAGTTCAATAATGAACTTTCGTATCCAAACAGCTTCCTTCGCAGCTTCTGAGGCGGCGATATATTCAGCTTCTGTAGTGGAATCAGCAACGGTGTCTTGCTTGGAGCTTCTCCAACTGATTGCACCACCATTCAGACAAAAGATATAACCGGACTGTGACCGGAAATCATCTTGGTCTGTCTGGAAACTTGCGTCCGTGAATCCACTGACTTTAAGCACATCACTTCCACCGTATACCAAGAACTTGTCCTTAGTATGTCTTAGATACTTCAGGATGTTCTTGACGGCAATCCAATGGTTTTCACCTGGATTTGACTGGTATCTACTCGTCATGCTCAATGCATAAGCAACATCAGGACGAGTACAGATCATGGCATACATGATTGATCCTATTGCAGATGCATAAGGAATATTCTTCATGCGCTCAAGCTCAGCAGCCGTCGTAGGGCTCTGCTTCTTGCTTAGCGTTGTGCCATGTACCATTGGCGTGAAGCCCTTCTTGGAATCCTTCATGCTGAATCTTTGCAGGACTTTGTCAATGTATGAATCTTGACACAAGCCTATCAGCCTTCTAGATCTATCCCGGTAGATCCTGATTCCAAGAACGTATGCGGCTTCACCCATGTCTTTCATGGAAAAATAACTTCCAAGCCAGTCCTTTACGGACATCAGCATTGGAATGTCGTTTCCGAGAAGCAGTATGTCATCGACATACAGAATAAGAAATACTATCTTGCTCGCATCGATTGATGCTCTCACGACTATAGAGTATGCATGTATGTGACTGCACATGGACTGATGCACTTTGATCATTGTCTAACGCTATCGTTTTGCGATAGTTATAAGGACCTTGTTTGGGTACATTATGAAATGAGTAATTTACAGTGATGGAATAAGACGGAATTTGTCCCTCCAATATAAATGGAGTGAATATCTCTAGGCCAATCGGAGATTTGAATACTGAAAATGCATGGCCATGCTCAAACGGACTGTCCCGAGTCGTTTGGATTGTCAGTATCGAATCAGAGTCCGATGAACAAGATTAGGCTTTATAAGGATGACACCAATCTTGCCTTATGACTAATCGAGATATTGTGACAAAAGGATTATGAATACAGAGATTCCAGTACAAGTGGGAGATTGTTGGAATTGTGTCCAGTAATCTCGGCACTGTCTCTAGAAAGTAAGAGTATGTCAATGATCAGACATAAGTCATATAATACTGGGGGTCATGATGGCTTGCTAGAGTCCGCTCATGATCTATAAGTCTTGGACTTATTACCTTTATTATATGATCCCATATGGGTCACACGCCTAAGCTTACAGGAAAATGTGTAGGAACGGATTGACAGAAGTACGGTAAAAGTGCTAGGCATTTACTGTACTTAGAGACTAAAGGGTTCAGCAATCGTGTGTCGATCGATACACAAGGTGTGTCGATCGACACAGTGCGTGAACGCCTAGGAAATAATAAGACCGAGAATTGGGCCCGAAAGCCCATGAGAACTAAGACAGGTTTTAAATGAATAAGACCTGACCTAGCTCTCCAATTTCTCTCGAAGTCTGCGCCTCTCTCTCTCTCTCTCTGTCGCCTCCCTCCTCGTGGTCTAGCAGCCAGATTCCTTTGCGTGCGTGTGTGAACCTCTGGAGGAGTTATCCCTCGGTGGCTCTCTGATCTCTGACCATACCATCCCTTTCCGCTGCATAAACAGGTATAAGGTGAGATCAACAATTGTTTCTAATCAAGAGAACCTAGATCCGCATGTTTAGGATAATCTGAATCAGAGAATTGAATCAGGATTCACCTAAACATTCTTTCAAATCATAGACAGATCGAGATCATTACCTTATAATTAGGTGCAGCGGATTGGTGGTAATGATGAGATCACTGAGAGCTGATAAAAACCGGCTCCTCCTAGGTATCCACACGCTTACAAGCTACTGGATCAGGCTACTAGACCAAGCTGGAACAACAGAGAGAGAGGAGGACGGCCAGACCTAGAAATCGCAGAAGCATAGGGCTAACTGGCGTCCCCTCTTTCTTTATATAGGCCCAAGTAATTAAACTAATGGCCTATTGGGCTTTTGGGCCCAAGGCCCAAATCAGACAAAAGACTGTATTTTGTCTGGCCCAATTCTCTGTACAAATACAGTAAATGTCTTGCATCTTACTGTATTAATTCCTTTTAACTTTCCCGTTAGCTATGGTGTGTGACCCTTTGGGATCATACAAAACTGGTAATAAGTCCTAAACTTATAGATCATGAGCGGGCTCTAGCAAGTCATCATGACCACCCAGTATTTATGACTTATGTCTGATCTCGACACTTATCATACTTTCTAGAGATAGTACAGTAGATTTCAGGACATTCCCAACAATCTCCCACTTGTACTGGAATCCTACATTCCCTAATCCTTTTGTCTCAATATCTCGATCTGGCATAAGGCAAGATGCGTGTCATCCTTATATAGCCAGACCATGTTCATCGGACTAGATTTGATACTGACAATGCAAACGACTTGGGCAAGTCCGTTTGGGAGTGGCCACTCTCTTACCAGCTATCAAGTCTCCGATTGGCCTAGAGATATTACCTCCGTTAAACGGCAGGGACAAATCCCATCTTGTTCCATCACTATGAACTACACACTTTATAATACACCCAACCAAGGTCCTTATAGCTCCCAGTTACGAAACAGCGTTAGACAATGATCAAAGCGCATCAATCCATGTGCAGCCACATGCATGCGAACTCAGGTCTAAGGACTATACTCTATAGTCGTAAATGAGAACCTTTTATGACACAAATATCAATATCTTGTAGAGTTCTCATCAGCGGGCCATGTCCGGTCATATGCTCCCCTACATATACCTATGTGTTGACTTTGATGCCGCGCATCCATGACCCATGAAACTTGGTCATAAGTCTCAACACACTCTAGTCTCAAGTGGTTGTTGGTGTTCCAATTTCAACAACCTTCGACCATGGACACTATGATTTATGTCATTTCGTTAAATATGGGGTTTCAGGATCAAGTCTACTCATGTACTTCGATGGCCCATATATTATGACATGAATCATTTTGGAACGATTATTTTATATCACAGTTAAAAATAATCCAGAAATAAAAATTTCATTAACATTTAAAAAATGTTTACATGAACCAATTAAAATAACTAAAATAAAGCCCTCACAACTCCCACTCAAAAAGAGATTACATTTGAATATCTCTAATTCCTACAGCAGCAGTATGCAACTCGTGCTTAGGTTTCGGGAGTGGCTTTGTCAACGGGTCAGCCACGTTCTCATCAGTGGGAACTCTGCTGACCATCACTTCACCTCTATTCACTATATCACGAATCAGGTGATACCTTCTCATAATATGTTTTGATTTCTGATGATGTCTCGGTTCCTTAGCTTGAGCAATTGCACCATTGTTGTCACAATACAGTGTTAGAGGCTCAGTGGCATTTGGGAATACACCGAGTTCAATCATGAAGTTCCTTATCCAAACTCCTTCCTTCGCAGCTTCTGAAGCAGCGATGTATTCAGCTTCAGTTGTGGAATCTGCCACGGTGCTCTGCTTGGAGCTCTTCCAACTTACTGCACCGCCGTTCAGACAGAAGATGTAACCAGACTGTGACCGGAAATCATCTTTATCTGTCTGAAAACTTGCATCCGTGAATCCACTCATTTCAAGCACTTCACTTCCTCCGTAAACCAAGAACTTATCCTTAGTATTCCTCAAATACTTCAGGATATTCTTTACGGCAATCCAGTGATTCTCACCTGGATTAGACTGGTACCTACTCGTCATGCTTAGTGCATAAGCAACATCAGGACGAGTACAGATCATGGCGTACATGATAGATCCTATAGCCGAAGCATAAGGAATCCTACTCATGCGCTTAAGCTCATCAGGGGTTTTAGGACACTGAGTCTTGCTTAGTGTAGCACCATGATCATTGGCGTGAATCCCTTCTTGGATTTATCCATTCCGAATCAATGCAGGATTTTGTCTATATAAGAATCTTGACAAAGTCCAATCAGCCTTTTAGATCTGTCTCTAAAGATTCGGATTCCAAGAACATACGCGGCTTCACCCATGTCCTTCATGGAAAAACAACTTCCCAGCCAGTCTTTAACAGACTTCAGCATTGGAATATCATTCCCAAGAAGCAATATGTCATCGACATATAGGATAAGAAACGCCACTTTGCTCCCACTAGTTTTCTTATACACACATTGTTCTTCCTTGTTTCTGATGAAGTCAAAATTCTTTATTGCCTCATCAAAACGAAGATTCCAACTCCTGGATGCTTGCTTCAATCCATAAATGGATTTATGAAGTTTGCATACTTTCCCAGCATTCTTAGGATCAATGTAACCGTCAGGCTGTGTCATATACACATCCTCCTCCAAGATTCCATTCAGGAAGGCGGTTTTCACATCCATCTGCCAAATCTCATAATCATAATATGTAGGAATGTTTAGATGAATCCTGATTCAATTCTCAGATTCAGATTAACCTAAACATGCTGATCTAGGTTCTCTTGAATAGAAACAATGATAGATCTCACCTTATACCTGTTTGCAGCGGAAAGGGATGGTATGTCAGAGATCAGAGAGCCACCGAGAGATAACTCCTCCAGAGGTTCACACACGCACACCGAGCAGGAAGAGGCTGCTAGACCAGTAGGGAATCGGCGCAGAGAGAGAGAGGAGGCTCGCGGCTAGGCTTATCTCAACCTGAACTCGTCTTAAGTTTATATAAAACTCGTTCAGTTCGTTTTGGGCCATTTGGCCCAAATGCCAATTTACTCCGAGGCGTTCGCGCACTGTGTCGATCGACACGCCTTGTGCATCGATCGACACACAGTGCCTAAACCTTTTATTCTCTCTAAGTACAGTAAATGCCTAGCACTTTTACCGTACTTCTGCTAAACCATTCTTACACGTTTTCCTGTTAGCTTAGGCGTGTGACCCATATGGGATCATATAATAAAGGCAATAAGTCCAAGACTTATAGATCATGAGCGGACTCTAGCAAGCCATCATGACCCCCAGTATTATATGACTTATGTCTGATCATTGACATACTCTTACTTTCTAGAGACAGTACCGAGATTACTGGACACAATTCCAACAATCTCCCACTTGTACTGGAATCTCTGTATTCATAATCCTTTTGTCTCAATATCTCGATTAGTCATAAGGCAAGATTAGTGTCATCCTTATAAAGCCTAATCTTGTTCATCGGACTCTGATTTGATACTGACAATCCAAACGACTCGGGACAGTCCGTTTGAGCATGGCCATGCATTTTCCAATATTCAAATCTCCGATTGGCCTAGAGATATTCACTCCATTTATATTGGAGGGACAAATCCCGTCTTGTTCCATCACTGTAAACTACTCATTTCATAATGTACCCAAACAAGGTCCTTATAACTATCGCTGAACGACAGCGTTAGACAATGATCAAAGTGCATCAGTCCATGTGCAGTCACATGCATGCGAACTCAGGTCTAAGGACTATACTCTATAGTCGTAGTGAGAATCTTTTATGACACTGATATAAATATCCTGAAGAGTTCTCATAAGCGGGTCTTGTCCGGTCGTATGTTCCCAAACATACACCTATGTACTGACTTTGATGCCGCGCATCTATGACACACTGAGACTTTGTCATAAGTCACGTACCAATCCAGTCTCACACGGTTGTTGGTGTTCCAATTTCAACAACCTTCGACTAGGGACAGGATGATATAAGCCATCTATCAAATATAGAGTCTCATGATCAAGCTAAATGACTTCGATGACTCAAGATCAAGTCATTTACTTCGATGACCTATAAAATGGTTCATATCATTTTGGAACGATTATTTCATCACAGTTAAAATAATCTTGAAATAATAATTTCATTATTAAACATCTCAAATGTTTTACTAGAACATATCAATAACTAAATAAAGCCCTTTACTAACTCCCACTGAAATTAAGACTATATCTTAACTTCACTTATCCTACAGCTACAGTCCGTGACTCGTGCTTAGGGCTAAGGAGTGGCTTCGTTAATAGATTAGCAACGTTCTCATTTGTTGAAACTTGCTGATCTACTTAACATCTCTGTCATTTATCTCAAGGTGTTTGGACCTCTGATGTGCAGCTAGTCTCATCTATGCTGGGAATCACATCAAGTTCAGTGATGAACTCTTCTTTCCAAACAACCTCTTTCGCCGCTTCCCAAGCTGCGAAAGATTCAGCTTAAGTCATGGAGTCAGCAACAGTGCCGTGCACCGCCAGACAAACGCAAGATATAACCGGACTGTGACCGGAAATCATCTTTGTCTGTTGGAAACTTGCCTTTCAGACTCTATCGACTTATAGCACCTCACTTTCTCCGTAAATCAAGAACTTATCCTTAGTATTCCTCAAATACTTTAGGACATACTTTAGGAAACTTGATTCTTTGCTGGATTTGACTGGTCTTTATTTGTCTTGCTTAACATTAAAGCAACATCAAACAAGTATGTTTCATGGCATACATGATAGATCCAATTGCCGACGCATATGGAATCTCATCCATGCATTTAAGCTCAGCAGTTATCGTAGGATACTGTATCTTGCTTAACTTAATGCCATGTGACATTGGCATAAAACCCTTCTTGGATTGCTCAAAACGTGTATGACTTTGTCAATTTAAGAATCCTGACTTTGTCCTACCATCTCTTTTGGATCTCTATCTTTAGATCCAAAATCCAAGAACTACGTGGCTTTACCCATGTCAATCATTAAACCAACTCCCAAGCTAGTCCTTTACCGACTACAGCGTTGGGACGTTATATCCGAGAATCAGTATGTCATCGACATACACTTTGAGAAATGCAATATTGCTCCTACTTATCTATTAGTAAACGCACAGTTCCATTTCGTTCCTGCTTAAGTCAAAACCTTGACTACTTCAACAGAACGAAGATTCCAACTCCGATATGTTTGCTTCCATCCATGAATGGATCGATGAAGCCAACTTACACAAAATGTAATTCTTCGGAGTCTGGGCTCACTTTCGCTTCCTTGAATTTCGCAGATTCGTAGCTTTCAATGATCATCAGATCGTGCGAACATTCAATGATCATCAGGCTGAACTAATGACGAGAATTCACTCTCGGATTAGTGACTGATTCTTTCATATCTGCGAACTTCAGGCTCCACAGGTGTAGATTCTACAGAAATCTGTAAATCCTTCCGCTGCTCTCCGTCAATAGGTTAAGCAGCCTCCTGTATTTCTCGAATTTCTTCGAGTTGTACTTTTACTCCCACTGTTCTTCTTGGAAAGTAACTTCCCTTCTTAGAAAACAGAATGGTCGTAAAAGTACCGAGCCTTGGTTTCCCTAAGAAAACTTCGAGTTATATTTTTACTCCCACTGTTCTTCTTGGAAAATAACTTCCCTTCTTAGAAAACAGAATGGACGTAAAAGTAATAAGCCTTGGTTTCCCTGGGACAACCAGCGAAGTAGCTCAACTACTAATACTCAGTAAAGACGAATTTGGATCGATTCCAATCCACATTTACGTGGTGTCTTTCAACTGATGTTGGTGGAACTATTTCAGCGTAAACTTAGATATTTTAGAGCGTTATTCTTCAATAATATCATGGAAGATTCGTGTGACTCATCTTTAATCATTTCTAATAAGATCTGATTCTTTCTCAGAGAAAAACCTTCAGGTTTTCAGGAGAAATGAGCTGTGAAACGATTTCACACTCATTCAGATGATCACACAATCAATGACTTAAGTATTCTCACTCGTGATTTAATCCAGAGTCTTAATACTTTTGTCATTCAGATCCTATACTTCATTCTGGAACTCTTTCGACCATGTCAAAGAATTCCGACTTGTGTCTCATCAAATGAACACAGTCACACTCACTGAAGTAATCAGTAGAGACAATGAAGTACAGGAAATTTTCTCTGGCATTACTGCTCATTGGGCCACATACATGAGTATGTTCCAGGTCCAATAAGCCTTTGGGCCTTTCTCTAGCTCGGCTAAGATAGGCCCTTTTCCTTTTGGTCCAGTAAACAGAATTCAAGTCTCATAAGATATTTTATCAAATGAGCCCAACAGTCCATGACTATGGGATTTCTGAATCCGACTTACTCTATGTGACCAAGACTTTATGCCAAGAAAAATCAGGTTTAATTCATCAGATTTAAACCAATTCGGTATTTATGTTACATTTAGGCACTCTTTGGTTTAAGATATAAAACCCATTCCATGAATAGGGTGCTACAATTAATATTTCATCAAGATCAAAAGAACAAAACTTGTCTTTTATCAAAATGAAAAACATTCAAATTCTTACAAGAAAATGAAAGACAACTCTGCTTAAAGCAGGTACATTGTAGCAATTACTTAATACAAAACCAAGCCTAAAAGGGATCTATAAGTGAAAACCCTACGGCTGAGGCAGCATCCCAAGCTCCTTCCAGACATGTAGTTTCACTTGCCCTTCCTTCAAAGTTCTACTGTTGCCCAGGCTCTGCATATTATAACAAATATCAGTGCCACAACCAGTATCCAATACCTATAAGGTAGAACTTGAAGTAATAACATGAATACCTGAGGAAGTAGTCGCATACATCAACTTCAACTCCTCATCATCTTCCATGAATTTAATGCAATCTCTCTTCCAATGCCCTGTCTCCTTACAGTAGCAGCACTTACCAACGTAAGAGGTATCTGACTCGGGCTCAGAAGACACACGCTTGCCATGATTCAAAATCTGGACAACTTTGTCTTCACCCTTGTCAGCATTAGGTTTAGTAAACCTACCCTTCTCATTCATGAGATTGTACAGGGTACTCTTCACGTTTGGCTCAACTGTCTTGAGCATATCATGCAGTTCAGTCAGCGTCTTCGTTAAGCATTTCTTAATATAGTTCCTTCTGAACTTATCATAGCTTGACGGCAGTGACTGTAGTATGATCTCAGTTGCCAATTCTTGGCTAACTGGATAATCCAGTTTCCTCAGGTTATCAATGTAACCCATCATTTTACTGACATGAGGACTCACTGGATGATCATTTGGTAGCTTGCAGCTAGTGAGAGACTTAACCAACCGGTATCTCTCCACTCTTATCTGCTCCTGAAATTTCAATTTCAGGCTGCTGATCATCTCTATTGGCGACTCCATGTTCTCATATTGCTTCCGCAAGTCTGAGTCCATGGTAGCCAATATCAGACCACGCACATCTACCGCATCATTATAATGCTTATTCCAAGCATCATATACTGCATGAGAAGTATTGGACCCGATCCTCACGGGGAGAGCTCTCTCAAGGACATAGTCCTTTCTCTCCTGTCTGAGAACTAGCCTCAGGTTCCGCGACCAAGTCAAGAAATTTGATCCGTTCAGCTTGTCCATCTTAAGGACAGACCGGATCGAGAAAGTGTTTTGATTGTTTGTGCTAGTCATAACTGAAAATTAAGATAAAAGGATTTTAGTTAATATGTTCAATATGATTAATCTTGTATTATACTTAATATGATTAATCACGCATTATATTCAATAACATCAGTTACCCTCAATAGAATATAATGATTCCAAGATCCACATATAACTAAGATTAAAGTGGGCCACTGGCCGTCACCCAACCTTAGCTTATATCGGTAAGCCCTATATCGGCTAATTATATCCGTGATATAACTCTTGGTTGTGAATCTGGGCCCGAGGCCCAATTCACTCTGATGTCTCAAGGCCCGGGACTCCCGATGGCCTAGTCAAGAAAACCAGACTATACAGTCATGTAATCATTAATGTCTGGGACTCCCAATGACATTTATGAATCACAAACCGTCTTATCCACGCAAAAGCAGACACCCTCACACTGTAAGGCCATGAATACAATTGAATGGGCTTCGACAGCTGACATAGAATGGACAAGACATCCAACGCTTGATATTATTTGAGGTTCGTAGGTTTATTAAAATTTCATTCCCAAAATAGAAGATTACTATTTCGGGAAACTTTCTATTTTTTGGAAACTTACTATTTTAGGAAACATTCTAAAATTGGAAACTTTCTAAAACCGGAAACTTTCTAACTTTAGAAATTTCTTTAAAATCCAAAACCCGCAAATCTAGAAACTTCTATTTTAAGAAACTTTCTAATTTCAAAATTTCGGAAACTTTAATTTAAAATCGACTTTATAATTTTATAAAATAAATTTTAAATTAATCTGAAGAAAGACTCAAATAATTGCCCAATTGTTTTAACTTCTTGGCCCGAGGCCCAAGAATTTGTCCATGTCCAAGACATGACCCAATTGTCCAATTAAATGACATAACCGGTCTGGTTCATTAAAATTGGTCTAACCAAATTTTAATTACTACGATGACCACAATTGTCAACCGGTTATTTACTAAACCGGATTTTCTCAATTTATTTGGTCCAACCAAATCAAATTAGAAAATCCTGGTTTAGGCACAAAATCCAATTTACGACTTTGGATTTCTTATCCCGGTTTAACCAGAACTTAATAAAATTATTAAATCTGTTTATTAAACCAGGACGAATTAATTTTAATCAAAATATTAAACCGAGCCTTAAACCAACCATGTTGATCGATGAACCAACCGTGTCGATCGATCCATCAACCGCATCGGTCGATGCTCTTAGCATCGATCCTGCATCGATCGTGCATCGATCCTGTATCGATCGATGCTCTCACGCATGCACGGAACCGAGCCAAAACCCTAACCGTGTCGATCGATGCACCAACCGCATCGGTCGATGCACCAACATCGAACTTGCATCGATCCTGCATCGATCGATGCTTTCACGCGTTAACAGGGTTAGCCGATAGACTGTATCGACCGATCCATGCGATCGTATCGATCGATCCATGCGATCGCAGTCGATACTGACTTTTGAAAATCGCATTCTACCAAATCAATATAGCATGGTTTCTGCGATTTTAAGTGTGTTTAGGTTTCAATTCCTTGTTGCTTAAGTGATTTCTCTTATCAGTAGTTGATTCAAAACACTTTCAAACAAGAAAAACAATCCTAAACTTGAATCTAAACAAGAAAAACCAGAACCAATAGCTCTGATACCACTGTAGGAATGTTTAGATGAATCCTGATTCAATTCTCAGATTCAGATTAACCTAAACATGCTGATCTAGGTTCTCTTGAATAGAAACAATGATAGATCTCACCTTATACCTGTTTGCAGCGGAAAGGGATGGTATGTCAGAGATCAGAGAGCCACCGAGAGATAACTCCTCCAGAGGTTCACACACGCACACCGAGCAGGAAGAGGCTGCTAGACCAGTAGGGAATCGGCGCAGAGAGAGAGGAGGCTCGCGGCTAGGCTTATCTCGACCTGAACTCGTCTTAAGTTTATATAAAACTCGTTCAGTTCGTTTTGGGCCATTTGGCCCAAATGCCAATTTACTCCGAGGCGTTCGCGCACTGTGTCGATCGACACGCCTTGTGCATCGATCGACACACAGTGCCTAAACCTTTTATTCTCTCTAAGTACAGTAAATGCCTAGCACTTTTACCGTACTTCTGCTAAACCATTCTTACACGTTTTCCTGTTAGCTTAGGCGTGTGACTCATATGGGATCATATAATAAAGGCAATAAGTCCAAGACTTATAGATCATGAGCGGACTCTAGCAAGCCATCATGACCCCCAGTATTATATGACTTATGTCTGATCATTGACATACTCTTACTTTCTAGAGACAGTACCGAGATTACTGGACACAATTCCAACATAATAAGCGGCAGTTGCTAGGAGAATCCGAATTGATTTCATCATGGCCACTGGTGAATAGGTTTCATCATAGTCTATACCATGAATTTGCTTGAAACCTTTTGCCACCAACCTGGCCTTGTAAATCTGGACATTTCCATCCATGTCAATCTTCTTCTTGAAGATCCATTTACACTCGATGGCTTTAGCACCAGCGGGTAAGTCAACCAGTGAAAACACTCGGTTGACAGACATGGAGTCCATCTCGGATTCAGTGGCTTCACGCCACTTTGAGGAGTCAGGGCCTATCATGGCTTCTGCAAAGTTCGAGGGTTCATCACCGTCAATGATCAAAAGATCATGGCAATTAGTCACGAGGAATCCCTGATATCTATCGGGTTCGTGACGGATCCTTCCGGATCTTCGAACTTCAGGTACTACAGGTTCAGGTTCTACTACAACTTCATGTAATTCATCCTGCTGTTCTTCCTCATTAGGTTGAACAGGTTCCTGTCCTTCTTGAATTTCATCAAGTTGTACCTTACTCCCACTATCTTTCTTAGAGAGAAATTCCCTCTCAAGAAAAGTACAATCCCGAGCAACAAAGATCTTGTTCTCGGACCGCAGATAGAAGTAATAAGCCTTGGTATCCCTAGGATAACCAATGAAGTAGCACTTGTCAGATTTTGGTGTAAGATTGTCTGAGATTAATCTTTTGACATAGGCTTCACAACCCCAAATTCTGAGAAAAGACATTACTGGAGCCTTTCCAGTCCATAACTCATATGGTGTCTTTGCTACTGCTTTTGATGGCACTCTGTTCAGTGTGAACGTTGCGGTCAGCAAAGCATATCCCCAAAGGGATATAGGAAGGTCTGTGTGACTCATCATGGATCGGACCATATCTAACAATGTTCGATTCCTTCTCTCAGACACACCATTCCACTGAGGTGTTCCAGGAGGTGTGAGTTGGGAGATGATCCCACACTCACTCAGATGATCACGGAATTCCTGGCTCAAGTATTCTCCTCCTCGGTCCGACCGAAGAGCCTTAATACTTTTACCAAGCTGGTTCTGTACTTCATTCTGGAATTCTTTGAACTTCTCAAAGGTTTCCGACTTATGTTTCATCAAGTAGACATATCCATATCTACTGAAATCATCAGTGAATGTAATGAAGTACTGATAGTTTCCTCTAGCATTTGTGGACATTGGGCCACACACGTCAGTATGTATCAGGCCCAATAGTTCACTGGCCCTTTCTGTGGGTTTATTAAAAGGGGCCCGTGTCATTTTGCCTATTAGGCAAGATTCGCATTGCTCACAAGACTCAAAGTCAAATGAGCCCAAGAGTCCATTTGAATGGAGCCTCTTGACGCGTTTCTCACTAATGTGCCCCAAACGACAATGCCAGAGAAACGTTTCATTTTCTTCGTTAGATTTGAACCGTTTTGTATTAATGTTATATACTGGAGTAGATTGATCCAGCATGTACAGCCCATTAATAAGAGGGGCACAGCCATAGAACATATCATTGAGATTAAAGGAACACAATTTATTCTTAATAGAAAAATCAAATCCTTGTAAATCCAATAATGAAACTGAAATGATATTTCTGCTTATAGCAGGTACAAAATAACAATTCTCAAGTTCTAAAATCAATCCAGAAGGTAAAAATAACAAGTAAGTGCCAACGGCCAGTGCTGGAACCTTCGCTCCATTGCCAACCCGCAACTCTACTTGCCCTTGCTTCAACCTTCTACTGTTGCTGAGCGCCTGCACATTAGTACAAATATGAGCCCCACATCCAGTATCTAATACCCAAGTGGTATTATCAGAAGTAGTAGTATTTACTTCAATAACAAAAATACATGAAGCAGTAGTCGCGAAAAACTTCTTCTTCTCCTTCAGACTTTCCTGGTATTTCTTACAGTCCCTGCGATAATGCCCTGCCTCTTTGCAAAAGTGGCAGATATCAGAAGGCCCAGCTTTAGACACGGGCTTGGGCTTGGCCTTTTCGTTGTGGACTGCCTTGCCCTTTCCCTTGTCTGCTGCGGATTTCTTGAAACCCTTGCCCTTCTGCACCATGAGTACAGACGGCTCCTTGGCCTTCTTCAGATTAGGTTCTGCAGTCTTGAGCATACCATGTAGCTCAGGCAAAGTCTTTGTCAACCCATGCATATTATAGTTCAAGATGAACTGGTCATATGCAGGAGTAAGAGACTGCAGAACGATATCACAAGCAAGCTCTTGGCTTATAGGACAGTCGAGTCTAGTCAAATGATCGAGATAACCCATCATTTTCAGAACATGTGGACTCACTGCTGCATCCTTAGCCATTTTACAGTCCAAGAGATTCTTTACAGTTTGGAATCTCTCTGTACGAGCCTGCTCCTGAAACAACGCTTTCAGGTTTGCCATCAGTTCCATGGGACAAGTCAGGCCTTCCCACTGCATCTGCAGTTCGGGAGCCATTGTCGCCAACGTTAGGCAAATCACGTCATTAGCATCTGAAGAATGCGTATCCCAAGCATTCTTCACAGCTTGTTCGGCATTATTCGCAGGTCTAGGGGGGAGAACTCTTTCAAGGACATAAGCCTTCTTCTCCTGCCTGAGCACAAGTCTCAGGTTCCTGGACCAGTTCAGGAAGTTTGATCCGTTCAGTTTGTCCTTCTCAAGGGCAGACCGGATCGAGAAAGTGTTTTGTGTTGTTGTGCTTGACATAGCTGAAATTATGAGACAATAGAGTTTTAGTTATTTAGTTCATAAAAGAGTAATCTTAATAACTTATAAGAAAACTCGCATTGCATTCAAAATTTCTTTGTTTAACCTCATAAGAATGCAATGATTCCGAGACCCATGTTCAACTAAAACCAAAGTGGGCCACTGGCCGTCACCCAGAATTAGCTTTACTTGGTAAGCATACACACAGCTAGTTATATCTATATAACTCTCGGTTGTGGATTGGGCCCAAGGCCCAATTCACCAGATGTCTCAAGGCCCGGGACTCCCGATGGCCCAGTCAAGGAAACCAATCTCTTACAGCCAAATAATCACTAAAGTCTGGGACTCCCAATGAAATTAGTGACTATATACTACTTTACTTACGCAAAAACAGACACCCCACACTGTAAGCCATATCTGTAATTGAATAAGCGTTAAGTAGCTGACAAGATTGGGCAAGACATCCAAGCTTGATATTGGTTTTGAGGATTTTAGGTTTTCTTTCCAAAAATAGAAGATTACTATTTTGGGAAACTTACTTATTTTAGAAACTTTCTAAATCTAGAAACATGCTAAAAATAGAAACTTCTAATTTAATGTTTTATTAAAGTTTTCGGTTGGGTCACAAATTATAGGCCCAATTCTTGGCCCAAGACCACATAATTCCAAATGGCCCAATAATTTGACATAACCGAGTCGGTTCATTAATTCTGGTCCAAGCCCAAATTAACTACTAAATCCAACTGGTTATTTACTAAACCAGACCAGCTCTAAATTATTTGGTCCAACCAAATCAAATTTAGACCAGCCTTCGGTTTAGGTTAAAATTCAATTTTGAATTTAAATCCGGTTTAACCAGAAATTAAATAATACCAATTGTATTAAATAATTTCCAGAAAACCGCGATTTGGTTAACCGCTTGAACCACCAATTAAATTGGATCGGTTCAGTTAAGTCCAAAATCGGGAAGAAACGCCTTGCGTTTTAGCCAATTTTGACCTAACTTGCGGGTTAAGCTAAAGCTAACAATGAAACACAATCGGATTGATCGGTTCATTGTCGCGGGTTAGGGAAGGACGAACCGCGAAGCTCGGCTGAACCGATTGGCTACTCGCGGAACGTATGCCTCGCCAGCCGGATCACGCATCGCCGGATCGAGAAGACGAGCCAAGCTCGCTTTCGGGACCTCGCGCGATACGATCGGGACAGGCGCATCAGCTCGTTGCGATCGGGTCATCGGGACAGCGAGAAGCAATCGATCCGATCGATATCGATTCGCGATCGCATTGCTCATGCTTCCTCGTCGATCGATACTCGCGTCCGCTTCTCATACCGATGGGTTTCAATCGGTTCATGCGATTTACATATTAGGTTTTTTAAGTTTTCTAATCAAATTTCTTAGCACAAATTCGATTCTAAACATTTAAAACAACCTAAATATGATCCAAACAGCAAAAACCTAACGACCTGGCTCTGATACCACTGTAGGATTATGTTTGTTCATTTGTTTAATTATCAGATTACAACCTATCACATAATCAACTAGGATCTAGGTGATTTGCAGTTGAATCATAGACAAATCGAGATCATTACCTTATGATTAGGTGCAGCGGATTGGTGGTAATGAAGAGATCACTGAGAGCTGATAAAAACCGGCTCCTCCTAGGTATCCACACGCTTACAAGCTACTGGATCAGGCTGCTAGACCAAGCTGGAACAACAGAGAGAGAGGAGGACGGCCAGACCTAGAAATCGCAGAAGCATAGGGCTAACTGGCGTCCCCTCTTTCTTTATATAGGCCCAAGTAATTAAACTAATGGCCTATTGGGATTTTGGGCCCAAGGCCCAAATCAGACAAAAGACTGTATTTTGTCTGGCCCAATTCTCTGTACAAATACAGTAAATGTCTTGCATCTTACTGTATTAATTCCTTTTAACTTTCCCGTTAGCTATGGTGTGTGACCCTTTGGGATCATACAAAACTGGTAATAAGTCCTAAACTTATAGATCATGAGCGGGCTCTAGCAAGTCATCATGACCACCCAGTATTTATGACTTATGTCTGATCTCGACACTTATCATACTTTCTAGAGATAGTACAGTAGATTTCAGGACATTCCCAACACTCTTAACCTTTACGACAGAAAGAAGCATTGGATTAAGAGACTTATTTTGATTTCACAAAGATAAGCTAGTATGACTTCGTCAGAAGTTGTTGAGCTCGGTAAGAGCTTTGTGTTTGGGGGCTGGCTGCGCTCGAAGCCGAGCTGCCTACGTACCCTTTTAAGGGGATCAAACCATTTCGTAGTTCGATTATGTTGTCGTACTCCTAGTGGAAGTACTTTTTGAGGTTGATGATGTTCCAAGGTCGTAGTTCAGGTTTCTGGGTTTCCACCGACTTGAGTCGGTAGACCCCGTCCTTTACAACATCGGTGACCTGGTAAGGACCTTCCCACTTTTCTCCTAACTTCCCAGCGTGTTCTTCCTTTTTATGGTCGAACACTTTCCGTAAGACGAGCTCTCCTACTTGAAACCTTCGAGTTTTGATCTTGGAATCGTAGTAACGAGCTGCGGCTTATTGGTAGTTCTGGATTCGAGCTAGTGCGAGGTTCCTCCTTTCGTCGACGAGATCGAGCTCGTCAGTTATCATCTTGTTATTGAGTTCCTCTTGTCGTGGGCATTCCTCTTTGCGGATGCTTGATACGGGGATTTCGGCTGGTACTACCGCCTCGAACCCGTAAGCCAGCGAGAAGGGAGTCTCGCCGGTGGATTTGCGGGGGGTAGTCCGGTAGGCCCAGAGTACGGCTGGGAGCTCGTCACTCCAGCTTGTTTTGCAATCATTGAGTCTTTTCTTGAGGCTACTCATGATTGCCTTGTTAGCCGCTTCCGCCAGCCCATTCCCTTGGGGATAGCGTGGCGTTGAGTAAGTCAGCTTTATGTTCCACGTTCTGCAAAACTCCTTAAAGGCGTTTGATATGAACTGAGATCCGTTATCGGTGACGATCTCGTGGGGTAGTCCATGTCGGCAAACGATGTTTCGCCAGACGAACTCTTTAACGTGGATGTCCTTAACTTTTTGGTATGACTCTGCTTCAATCAACTTTGTGAAGTAGTCCATCATTACCAATAGGTGTGTAGCTTTCTTTTTGCCGGATGCGACTAGTGGTCCCACGATGTCCATTCCCCATCGCATGAATGGGTATGGCGATGAGATAGAAAAGAGCTTCTCCGAGGCTTGGTGGATAATCGGGACATGCTTTTGGCATTTATCGCACTTGTTGGAGAAGGACTCGCATTCGGTGGCCATTGTCGGCCAATATTAACCTTGCCTTTTGATTCGCACGGCCAATGCTCGTCCTCCGGAATGGCTTCCGCAGGATCCGTCGTGTGTTTGTGTAATCACGGCTGTGGCTTGCTTTTTGTCGAGGCATTTAAGGTAAGGTCTGGAGAGACTCCTTTTAAAGAGCTCTCCTTGTGTGACGCAGTACCTTGCGCTCTGTGTTTTGAGTTTCCGTGCTTCCCATTTGTCGTCGGGAACTTCGCCGTTAGTAATGTATCGAATGATCGGAGTTCTCCAATCTTCGTCATTGTTAGGATCGAGTCCCTGACTAGTGGATGCGGCTTGGATTGGTCCGTCGGGGACGTTCGCGACGTACACGGCGTGTCTGGGATCGAGTTCATCATCTATCTCGACGATGTCGCTACTGGCGTCCTCGGGACATTCTTTGTGCTTGACATCGTCCTTCATGGCTGGTCCGTCTTCTTTTAAGGACAGATCTTTGAGGGCTATGTTGATGCTTGGTTTTTCGATCCCCTCGACTGGTATGATCCTTTTGAGGTTAGGATCTGATGTCGATGCTAATGCGGCTAGGGCATCGGCTGCAGTGTTTCCCCCTCGTTGGATTCGCGTTAGATCAAAGAATTCGATTTGTTCGGCCAGTGTATGGACTACCCGTAGGTATGCTTCCATCCGTTCGTCTTTGGCCTCGTAGTCGCCATGATATTGGCTCATGACCAATTGGGAATCGCTGAAGGCGTTTACTTCCCGGGCTCCTATTGCTATCGCTAGTCTGAGCCCGGCTATTAACGCTTCGTATTCTGCTTCGTTATTTGATGCGGCGAAGCCCAGTCTGAACGATTGTTCTAGTACTTCGCTCGTTGGGGAGACTAGCTTTACTCCAACTCCGGATCCTTGCCTCGAGGAAGCTCCATCGACGTAGATTTTCCATTTTTGGGCCGAGGTCGGGTCGAGTTCTATAGTCGGAGGGAGCTCGATTACGAAATCTGCCAGTACTTGTGCTTTTGGGCACGTTCGAGCTTTGTATTCTCTTTCGTACTCGCTAAGTTCGATAGTTCATTTGACCAATCGACCTGACTGGCTTGGACTGTGAAGGATGGTTCTCAGTGGCTGAGAGGTCATCACAATGATCGAGTGCGATTGAAAGTATGGTCGGAGCTTCGGAGCTGATGTCACTAGCGCTAAGGCGAGTTTTTCCATGGCGGGGTATCTGGTTCAGCGTCGATTAAGGTCTTACTGATGTAATACACCGGCCGTTGTTCGTTCTGTTCTTCGCAAACCAAGACTCCACTTACCGTTGCCGTTGAGACAACTAGGTAGAGGTAGAGGGGTTCCTCTTCTACTGGTTTCGCCAATATGGGTGGTTAGCTTAAGTAAGCTTTGAGCTGGGTGAACGCTTCTTCGCACTTTTCTTCCCAGAGGAACTTTTTGTTCGCTTTGGGCAAGTGATAGAAGGGCAGACATTTATCAGTCGACCTTGAGATGAAACGATTCAGGGCAGCTATTTTGCCAGTCAGGCGCTGGACTTCTCGCGTTGTTCTGGGAGATTTCATCTCTATGAACGTTGCGATCTATTTGGGGTTCGCTTTGATCCCTCTTTCGGTTACTAGGTAACCTAGGAATTCTCCTGAGGGGACCCCGAAGGTGCACGTTGCTGGGTTGAGTTTCATCCCGTATTTATTGAGAATGATAAAACATTCTTTTAGTTGTGGGATGTGATCCTCATACCTGGAAGATTTGCAAGCATATCGTCGATGTAGACTTCCATGGTTTTGCGTAGGAGTCCTGAGAACATCTTGTTGACGAGGCGTTGGTAAGTTGCTCCTGCGTTTTTTAGTCCGAAGGGCATGACTTTGTAGCAGTATGTGCCTCTATCGGTTATGAACGAAGTCTTCTCTTGGTCCTCGGGGTTCATTAATATTTGATTGTACCCCGAGAAAGCGTCCATGAAGGATAGTAGCTGGTGTCCGGCGGTGGCTTCGACCAACCGGTCGATGTGTGGGAGTGGGAAGCTGTCCTTCGGACATGATTTGTTGAGATCTGTAAAATCTACGCAGACTCTCCACTTCCCGTTCTTTTTTCTTGACCACTACAGGGTTCGAAACCCAGTCGGGGTATTTGACCTCTCTGATCGATCCGATTTTTAACAATCGATCGACCTCGTCATTGACGGCTTGAGCTCGTTCCGGGCCTAGTTTTCGACGTTTCTGTCTTACCGGTTTGTAGGTTGGGTCGACATTCAGATCGTGGCTGGTAACGTCGATGTTGATCCCTTTCATGTCTGCTGAAGACCAGGCAAAGGATTCGACGTTTTGTTTAAGGAAAGAGATCAGTTCGTTTTTGACTGGCTCTGATAGGTCGATTCCAATGCCAACGAGTCTTTCGGGATGAGCATCGTCTATGCAGACTTGGGTCGTGAGGTCCTTTGGGGGTCCTATTTGACTCGGGTCATTCGACCTTTTGGTCTGCATGGTGGCGAGCTCGTCCTCTTTCTGTAATTGCTACGCAGGGGATTTCTCAATTTGCTTGTATCCATTCATGTAGCAATGGCGGGAAATCTTTTGACTTCCGTATACGGTTTTTACCCCTTTGGGAGTTGGGAATTTTACGCATTGATGGTAGGTCGATGGTACCGCTTTCATGTCGTATATCCATGGTCGACCTAGAATAGCGTTGTAGGGGGCTGGCCGATCCACTATGACGAACTTTGTCATTCTTCGGACTCCTCCAGCTATTACCGGGGCGAAGACAGAGCCCATCGAGTACGTTGTTTCGCCAGCGAACCCTACTAGTGGTGTCTTTTCTTCCACGATCTCGGAGTCGTTGAAGTCCATCTTTTTAAACGCATCGTAAAAGAGGACATCCACCGAGCTTCCAGTGTCGATCATTATCCTTGAGAGTTCGACATCTCCCACTACTAGACAAACGAGGAGGGCGTCGTCGTGTGGTTTGTCGAGATTGTTTGTCTCGCTCTCGTGGAAAGTGATCTCGTGGTCTGGACCTATCATTGGGATTCTCCCCCCCTTGCCAGTTTCGATTCTTCTTTGAAGAGCTTGGATTGAATTGACCGAGTCTCGGCAAAGCTTGGAGCCACCGAAGATGAAGTCGATTCGTTTAGGGGGTATAGCCCGTACACCCCCCCCCCCCGGCAGAGACGAGGGAGATTGATTCGTGAGCGTAAACTCTTAAAGGGAGCCGGAGGTGGGGATAACGCCGACCCTTTCGGGGTGCCGCTCAGGCTGAGCTCGCCGAGAATAAACTCAACTCGCTTCAGTGACCCTTGAGGAAGTGTTTCAGGAGATTCCGGCTCCTTTGTCCGTTCTCGTTTATTCTGAGAAGGCCTCTTGGTGTTTAACTCTTTGGTCTGTTTACTTTCCTTTTTGTCGGACGGAGTTTCCTCCTCGACTTCGGAATCTTGTTTGCTTTCGGACTCTCGCTTTTGAGCCTTGGCTTTAGCTCGAGTATAGCAATCTTCAGTCGAGTGTCCCCTTTTGATGTGAAACTCACAAAAATTTTCCTTGTCGAACTCGAATTTCTTCGAGCTCTTCGGGCTCTTGACCGCATTGACGTTCCCTGATTTACGGGAATCCTTTTTCGAGTTTGAATTCTGCGAGCCCGAAGGGTTCCTTTCTTTTCGGTGCTTTTCTCTGAGGGTCATGGTTTCGTCCTCAAGGCGAGCGAAGGCCGATGCGCGATGAAGGGCGTCATCGAGTGTTTGTGGTTCGCGGACTGTTATTTCCTCGCCGAATCTGGTTGAATACCACAGTCCACGTCGCAGCGCTTTTATGGCTAGTTCGTCTCGTGGGTTTGCGATTTTGGATTTTATTTCCTTAAATCGGTCGATGTACGAGCGAAGTGATTCGTCCGGTTTTTAGGAGACGCCAAATAGAGCTGCCTCGGTAGTCTTTTCCTCGATAAAGATGGAGTATTGTTTGAGGAAAGCCATCATGAACTGGGTGAAATTGTCGATGGACCTTTCTTCCAGTCCGGCAAACCATTCTAGGGCGGAGCCCGATAGGTTTTCAGCGAAGAGCCTGCAGAAAGCCGGCTATGTCTCCTCGTCGGTAAGGTATACCCTTGCCATCGCTAATCGGAATGCCCTGATATGGGCTTTGGGTCCGACTTCCCGGATAATTCCGGAAATTTAGTTTTCTTGATTTCTCGGATTCTCGCGAAGGCGATCCGGTCTGTGAACAGCGTTTGTCACGTTTCTTCGATCACTCGATCGATGTCAGGTGCCGCGCTTGTCGCCATATGAATTTTGGAGCTCAGACTGACGAACTGAGCCTTAGCTTGTGGTCTTCGCCCGTCGTAGGTGCAAACTGGGCTTGTGCTTGATTGGACATTTGTCCAGGGAAAGTGGGGTCGAGGAGATCGATTGTTGGAAACAATCCCATCTGGCCGATATGCGACGTTCGGAACTGTACCGTATTTGCGGGTCCTGAGCTCGAGGCGAAGACGGAGCCTCCTAGTTGCCTCGGCCGGATATTCAAACTACTCGGGAAAGGTGGTGGCCCGGGTAATGGTCGACTACCCGATTCGGTTGGACCTATGATCGCCGAGTTCGAACCGAATGGGGTCGGAGTCGCGATGGGCGTCATTATAGGGCGAAAACCGCTATTTGACGTACTGGCGAAATTCCCCGACGTTCCCGGTGGAGTTACTACCTGGGAGAAGTCCAAGCTTGTGCACGGTGGAAGACTTATGGGGGTTCGTGGATCGTGTGTTGATCTCCCCCCCTGGTTTTGGCTGGCGAGCTCTTCAAGACGGGCGTTAATGCGCCTTTCCTGTCGTCGAGTTGCGCGACCAGAGAGCGATTTGCGATCTCTTGGGCCCTTGCGCTTGCCTCATTATTTCTCGTTCGATCTACCAATAGGCTTAACATCGAACGGATTTCGGCAAGATCATTTGGCCCTTGTCTCTGTGGAGCAGAAGGCAGTGGCGAATTGGGTCTGGTTGTTCCAGATCCGCCTCCAGTGGTGGGAATCAAATCATTTCTCATCCACACCCAGTTTCTGCTCGGATCATTAGTACCTGACAGAACATTTGTCGGAGTTTGGCTCGTCGCGATTGTTTGAGCGACTGACCCATGATTCTTACCCCGGCGGTGTTCTGAGGAACGTTGTCGACCGTTTGAGGGTGGTCAACCGGTGGTGTGGCGCTGGGAGAGCCAGATTGGTCGGGATTCATCTCGATCTATCGGATCTAAGATCTGATTCTTAAGACAGGAAAACTATAGATGTCCCCACAGTCGGCGCCAAATGTGAGATCGGGGATTCAGACTAAGAATTTGTATTCGTGGATTTGGACTTTAGGATATAGAAATGGTATAGTTTCCTATGAATCAAAGACTTTATTGAGATTGAACGTTGAGATAGAACAAACACAGTCAAAAAGAGAGTACAAAGTGTAGTGATCGAGCTATCTAGTCGAAGTGTTCTAAGCTAGGGTTGGAATGCCTTGAATGAATCGCCACTTCTTCTTTTAAATAGTCTCGACTCTGACCTCTCCGTTCCGATATTTCGGCCTCTCCTTCGTAAAGATCCCCGTGATTCTCGCGGATCAGTTGAACTGGAAAAGACCGAGTCGCTCTATCTCTACGCCGTCTCCTGCCGAGCTCGAGCTCGATCGCCTCTTACTTTGGCATCGCTTGGGCCTTGTCAAGCGTCATTCGTTTGGGCCCAACGATCGGATCGGCTCGTCTCTTCGCCTTTGATCCTGGAACGGGCTCGTGGATACGGGCCTTTGTCTTGTTTGTTAATGGGCCGGATTTCCTAGAGGGAAATCCAGTACCAACAATTAGGCATTAACAATCCTAAGACCCCTAGAGTGAGGATGACCTAGCCTAGCATGCCAAACAGAGTCATTAACTAAATCAGAATTGGAACTAAATGCAGAAACAAGTTGAGAAGCAAATGGGGATAATTCAGAAGCAAGAGAAGTGTCTTCAAGCATTTATAGCTCATCCTTTGTCACACCTCTTCCAAGCAACATACTAGTCTTAATATCCTGAAACACCACATCATTAGGGCTAAAACTAACATTGCAATCAAGGTCAGTAGCAACACACTTAACAGATAGAAGATTAGAAGTGAAATTAGGCATGTAGAATGCTTTGGACTCTTTATCAAATAGCTTAATGTTTCCTATGCCTTTAACATGAACTCTATCTCCATTTGCAATAACAGCATTCCCTAAGGTCGGTTTAACATTTCTGATCAGGTTAGAGCCACTAATCATATGATGTGAAGCTCCTGAATCAACAATTAAAGGCTTAGAGCTATTTGATGCATGTAGAGAGTTACCAAATGCATTACCAGGATTGTCTTTGAGAGCTTTGATGAGTGCATCAAGGTCTGTTCTCCTGTTCTCATGAACCACCATCTGTGGGTTATGGGTTGAGACAACCATGGCTTTGCCCTCTCCGTTACTAGCAGCAACATAAGCCCTTGGAGAACCGAGACCATCCTGCTCAGCTGCTCCATTGGAGTAGTGTGCTCTCTGCTTCCTGAACCGGTTGTTGTTGTTGCTGCCATTGAAGTTCTTAGGCTTGAGATGAGGATAGAGAGTCCAGAACTTGTTCCTGAGATGCCCTTTCATTTTGCAGTGATCACACACCACTACATTCCCATCTTCCTGCTTGTACACACCTTTGTTTGCTGTGACAAGCTCTCCTTTTCCACCAAACAATCCAAAGGAACCATGCTCCTTTTGAATCTGTGAACATACATCATCCAATGATGGAAGTGTTTTTGACCTCAAGATGTGTTGAATGAGGCTGTGGTAAGAGGGATTCAGAGTGAGCAAGAGAGCAAAGACCTTGTCTTGCTCACGCCTCTCACTTAAGACCATAGGATCCACAGAACTTGGCCTCAACATTACTAACTCGGCCCATAAGGACCTGAACTTGCCAAAATGAGCCTTGAACTCCATGTCTTCTTGATGGAGGTTACTGAGAGAAAGCTTGACCTCAAATACCCTGGTCAGATTAGAGTTGTTGCCATACACCTTATCAAGTGTATCCCAAAGGTCTTTAGCAGTCTCACAATAACAGTAGCCTTCCAAGATTGATGGTTCAAGAGAGCTTTGCAGAATGGAGAGTACATTCTGGTCTCCTTGAACCCACAGTTCTTCATCAACATGAAAAGCTTCTTCACCAGCTTCAGCACCAACTTTAGCTCCTGCTTTAGCTCCAGCTTCAGCACCAGCCTTAATCATCTTCTGTGGAGCAGTACTACTCATGACATGCTTCCACAATCCTCTACCATCAAAGGAAGACTTGGCCATCCTAGCCCATAACAAATAGTTAGCCCCCTTTAGGGTCACTGGTATCAAGACTCTTGAGTTCTCCATGACTTAGACAGGAGGGGATATCAAGAAAGAAAGGCTGCAAAAGAGCTTAAGGATTGGGACAGAACCGCTTGAGAACAGGGACATATAACAGATTTTTAGAACAAGAATGGAACAAGAGATGAACAAGAAAAGAAGAATGAGAAATCAGCGGAAGTGAGTATTAGGTACAGGAGTTTTTAAGCTCTGATACCATGTAAGAATGAGAGATTAATGAGAAGAGTATAAGGAGAAGAAGATAGAATCGCTATAGAGAGAGTAGGGTTTCCGAGAGAAAGAAGTATGTGGGAAGAATAATCCCAAATTGTTTATTGATTAATGAGATGTTACAATTCATATATAGTCTGAGAACTAGGGATACAATCAGAATAAATAAAAGATATATTATAAGAAGACAAAACAATGCTGCAGCCAAGAGATTCCAACAGCTAGGTGTGATGGTGACAGCTCAGTGCTTGTTTCCATGAGTTATGGGCAGACTGAACTAGTGAGGACTGTGGCTTCTGCACCTCTGATTCATTCAGACTTGTACTACCTTTGACCTTAAAAATTTTGAACTCCTTATTTTTGTACATACAAGAAGTCCCCAACTTTGCACAAACCGAACAATACAGATTATCTTAATGTGCACAGATTATGTACTTCATGATCCTATGCATTCCTTTTAGTCTTCATCTCAATAAGGAGCAAGGTTCATTTGGTTTGTTTGGAGGCAAAGGGGAGCTTGTAACCGCAAATTAAGGTGTGTACAAGCAGGAAGAGAGAAGTACCCCTACTTGTAGCCATTGCAAGAGAAGGGGACACTTTAAGGACAAGTGTTGGCTGCTACATCCTCACCTCAGGCCCAACCAAGCCAACAAGTTCAGGGAACAAAGATTTCATTTCTCCAATAGAGCAGCTGAAACCGGCTCTACCTCAACACAGCTTGGAGAAGAAGGCAGAGCTTTGGTTGTGTCCACTCTTGTCCCTTCTCCTGATCCTGTTAGGCCGGTTCAGAACGATGTGGTGAGAAGGTCAGACCTTGATGCTCTCATCAAAGCCATCAAAAAAAGTTCTGGTAAAGCTATTGGTAACTCTCTTCATGCATCCATTAATCATAGGCCATTGATAGTTTATTCTGGTGCATCACATCATATGATCAGTGATTCAAATTTGATTAAAAATGTGAAACCGTCCTTAGGTAATGTGGTGATTGCAAATGGAGAACGGATTCCTATTAAGGGTGTAGGAAATGTTAGTTTGTTTGATAGAGAATAAAACAACCGAACTTATTGTCTGTGAAAAGAGTTGCTACTAATCTTAATTGCAATGTCATCTTTAGTCCTAATGATGTGGTTTTTCAGGATATTGAGACTAGTAAGTTGCTTGGGAAAGGTGTTACAAAAGATGAGTTATACATGCTTGAAGACACCAACCTTGCATCTGAATTATCTGCTTCTATTTTTAGCTCTACTCTAGTTATTGATTCTGTTTGGCATGCTAGACTTGGTCTCACTCTCGTGCCTTCAGACTTATGTTACCTCTGTTTCTTTTAAGAATGATGATTGTGAAGCTTATATCCTTGGAAGACATTGCAAGTCTGTCTTCCCTATCTCTAAAACCGTTTATGCACACTGCTTTGATCTTGTTCATTTTGATGTTTGGACTTCTCCATGTGTTTCTAGGGAAAACCATATGTATTTTGTGACATTCATTGATGAGAAATCCAAATATACTTGCTTGACATTGATTCAAACTAAAGATAGGGTGTTAGAATCATTCACAAACTTTCAGAACTATGTATGTAACATTTTTAATGCCAAGATCAAAAATTTTAAATCAGATAATGGTGGGGAATACACAAGCAATGCATTCAAACAACATCTAGCTAAACATGGGATCATCCATCAAACAAGCTGTCCATACACACCACAACAGAATGGTGTTGCTGAAAGGAAGAATAGGCACTTGATGGAGGTGGCCAGATCAATGATGTTCCATACAAACGTTCCAAAACGTTTTTGGAGTTGTGATGTCTGCATGCTATTTGATCAATAGAAATCCCACCAAAGTTCTTCAAGATGCATCACCTTATCAGGTGTTGAACAAAACCACACCTTTAATTCATCACTTACGTGTGTTTGGGTGTTTGGGATTTGTTCTAATTCCAGGAGACCAGAGAGACAAACTTGATGCAAAGAGTCTCAAGGCAATGTTGATTGGCTACTCAACTAATCAGAAAGGGTACAAGTGTTATGTGCCTGAAACCAGAAGGGTGTTGATCTCTAGAGATGTCAAATTTGTGGATTCAAAGGGCTATTATAGTGAGAAGATCTGGGACAACCTAAAGGATCTCCCAAATCACCCATCCGACCGTGCTAACAACCTGAGGATCATCTTAGAGAACCTTGGGGTCGGATAACCAAAACAAAAGGAGGATGCACCAAAGGCTAAACCGGTTGCTGAGGAGGCTCCAATTGCTGCTGATACTCATCACCTTGATCATGTGGGGGACAATGGAGAATCACCATCTGATCAACGAGAGGATTCTGCCATTCCTGATCAAGGAGGAGAAGCACATCAAGAAGCATATCAAATGGAGTTTGAACAGTCTGAAATGGAGGCGGAACAAGAGGAAATGGATACTGATCAGAATGTGCATGTCTTGAGAAGGAGCACAAGGGTGACGATGGACCCATCTGAATGGAGAAACACAAGAGTCTACTACAATAGTCAGGCGGTTGCTCATCCAAACCAACTTGTTTGCACACTTGCTCACTTCCCTACTGAACATCAAGTCTTCATTGGTGCTCTAGAACCTGAATTGGTTCCCAAAACTTATGAAGAAGCAAATGAGCATAAGAAGTGGAGAGTTGTAGTATGAGATGAAATCAAAACAATGGAGAATAAAAACACTTGGTATGAGACAAACTTACCTAGAAAGAAGAGGGCAGTGAGCTCCAAATGGGTGTTCACTATCAATACAAAATCAATGGAGAGATAGAGTGGTACAAGGCTAGATTGGTTGCAAGAGGATTCAAACAAAATTATGGAGAGGATTACCGTGATACTTTTGAACCAGTGTCCAAGCTTCATACAATGAGAGTTATTTTATCGTTAGCAACAAACTTGGAATGGGACTTATGGCAGATGGATGTCAAGAATGCCTTTCTCCAAGGAGAGCTAGAGGATGAAGTGTACATGACTCCACCACCTGGTCTTGAAGACATGGTTACACCAGGAAGAGTTTTGAGACTTAAGAAGACTATCTATGGGCTGAAGCAATCTCCTAGAGCTTGGTATCACAAACTGAGCACCACTCTCATGGAAAGAGGCTTCAAGAGATAAGAAGCTGATCATACACTCTTTACTCAATAAAACCAGGAAGGTAGTGTAGTCATTCTCATTTATGTTGATGATATTATCATCTCAGAGAATGACAAGGTAGGAATTCAAGCTAGAAAGGATTTTTTAAAGTATGTATTTGATATTAAAGATCTTGGAGAATTAAAATACTTCATAGGGATAAAAGTGTGATGTTTTAAGGAAGGTCTCTTCTTATCACAAAGGAAGTATACTCTTGATTTGTTGAGTGAAGCAGGTAAGCTGGAAGCAAAGGCAGTTAAGACACCTCTTCAAGATGGTTACAAAGTCATAAGAGAGGGGGAGATTGAAGATTAACCGTTTGGAGACATCACTCTATACAGAAGGATGTTTGGTAAGTTGATCTATCTCACCATTACTAGACATGATTTGTGTTTTGCTGTGAATCAGGTGAGTCAACATATGCAAGCTCCTAAGACGTATCATCGGATCATGGTGGATCGCATCATAAGTGATGAGGACATCAAGTCATCATCAACCAAGGAGCAAGGAGAGGACATAAATCAACCAACCAATATCCTTGGAGAGAAGCAGTTTGAGCACAAAAGAGACATATGTGCATGTCTTGGAGCATATCTACCCAACCAGGAATACTTAAGCAACAAATCAACCTGTTAAAGAAACTAAACTCATCAAGGAATAATTACAAAGTGTAAGTGTTTCAAAAGCTTTCCAGACGAAGATGATATGCAAGTTACAACTCAGAAGATTTCCAAGGAACCCGCTGGAGACCAACTTCCAGTTATTGGAGAGTTCAGATCGGACCAGGATGAATCAAGTTGTAAACCAACTTGTTTTCGAAACCTTACTCAACAGGGGTTCAGGGAGAATTTGATTCGGTTTAAAACTAATTATGGTTTAAAAGTTATTCAACTTCTAAACCAGGAAATGCTACACTTCCCTTATTTGGATGCATTCACACTAAAGGGATCAAATCAGCACCAAACCTTTTCCTATCAAAGCTGCAATGTTTTGGGATCGTTTTCATCAAGTCTAGACGTCCTCAGCTGCACAATACCACACCAGATTCTCCAGAACTTCAACAAGTCACACTTACCATTTTTGGAGCAGAAAGAAATCAAACACCAACGGCTCCTTTCCAAGAATGCAAGCTGCGGATTCTTTGATAATAAAGTTGTTCCAGAGATCCTCTCTTATCCTCTGAAGCCATCCAGATACAAAGACCACATCACATCTTCCTATTTTGGCTGACTCTCCCTTAATGACTCCAATGGCTAGTTTTTACTTAATTCTGTGATTTTCTTTCTTGATTTAGACCTTAGGGATGTTGTGTACTGAGCCAATATAAGCTCATTAGTTGTTTCATTGTAAAAGTACCTTTCAATCAGCCAATAAAAGTATTATTCAGTTTCTATTCAAAGAGAGTTCTTTGTTAGAGTTTTCCCTTCTTTTGAATAAGTGTGTGATTCATTTATTCACTAGAAAACCTTGGATTAACTTGTTTGTGTGATTCAAATAAGTTGTTCAACCACAGATTGAGAGAGTCAGTCAGCCCAATTGAACAAGTGAGTTGTTAATCTCGCCATCCATCTTCTATTCAAAGCTGAGAGTTACAAAACCAGTAGCCTTGAATACATCCATCTATCCGTGCCTGCATCATCTGGTATCAGAGCCGAAATGCTTCCTAACAGGTGTTATCTATCCATTACTCTTTTCTTTCATTGCATCAGATTCATAGTTTCATTCATTCAGTTTCTGTTTCAATGCATCTTAAATCAAAAACTCATAAAAACCATATGTTTATCATCCTGCCTAGTTTATAGTTTCTGGTTTGTTGCATATTCATAAGAAAAACCCATAAAAATCGTTTTGTCTTCCATTTATTCACTAGTTCATTCTGTTTATCATCATATTTAAATCTAGATTGTTTCTGTGTTTTAAGTTTATCATCAAAAACCAAAGAAAAAGTAGACTGCATTCATATAGCTTCTCTTCTTAGTTTCATTACATTCAAAAAAAAAGGAAGTGATTTTCTTCAAGTTTAAGTTTTCTATGTTCTCATTCATCAATCAAAAACCAAAGAAAATAGTTTGTTTCTGTTTTATAGTATTTGATTTGCAATCTTTAAACCAAAACCAAAAAGAAAAGTCTATTTGCATTAGTTTTCATTCTTGGTGTTCCTACAAGCTTTGTTTTCGAACACCAGAAGAAAGAAAAGAAAAACAAGATTTTTGTTGTGTTTGATTCGATTTCTATCACTTAAATCCAAAAGAAGTTGTTGTTTCCTTTATTTTTCCTTTGAATTTTCGAAAATCAAAACAGAAGAGGCTCCCAAGTTATTCTGTTTTTCTTTACTAAGAGTTCAAAACGTGTGCAAAACTTTCAAAAGAGGAAATCACATATTTGTTTTTCAAACCCTCTTTCTTTGTTTTCAAAAAGCTTTAAAACCGGTTTTCCTCAATTGAAATTGAAGATTCCAGATTATTTTAAAACCAAAACGGTGTTTAGCTCTTTTTAAACCAAGTCTGATTATTCCTAAACCCAAAACCCCTAGAAACCGTGTGTTAAGCTTTGTGTATAGTTTGATTGAGGTTTGACCAATTACAACTACTTGTTCTGAGCTAGTTACATAACTTCAGAACATATTGATACATTTTGAGTTATTGTTCAGGTACTGCATCAGTAACATGGAGGAAGAGGAATCAGACAATTGGAATGAGGAACAAGAGAGCTTAATCTGCTCAGATGAGGAGACAGATTATGAAACGCCACCATGGCCAGGAGATGATGTCTTTGAGTGTAGAGATGATTCAGATGGTGAAAGCTGTGAACCTGAACTCTCAGCCACATGTTCCAACCATCCAGAGCCACAGTACAAGGAGATGCACATTACAACCTCATCTTGGAGTCAGCTTAGCATGAAACTCAGTGAGGATAGTGACAACTCAGAAGCGTACATGTATAGAGAGTACCATCCACCTAGACGCAAGATTGCATTCAGCAATCATGGAGTTACTTCATATCATGTACCAGTTCAACATAAGCTCACTGGCACAAGGAAGTGGATTGTCATAAGGTGAGGCAAATGTGCAAGAAGGAGTAATCTTGCCTTGCTACATAAGAAGTTCAGATTAGTTGGCTGATATATTCACCAAGGCTGCTATCTTGAAGGTTTGTGAGTTCATTCATCCTAAGCCTGGACTCATAGATCTATCTGAAGCTTGATTCCCTAGGCTGTGGTTCCATACTCTTTTTCCCTTGGTACAGTTTTTATCCCATGAAGTTTTTCTGTATCAAGGTTTTTAATGTGGTGGATATCCACAGTTCCAAGCTTAACCATTTGCTATCTCCATGGTTAAGCTTGAGGGGGAGTATTGAGATGAACACCTTTAGTGTTCAGATGAATGTGCAAATCTCGGGCACAGACAAGACAGACAGACCGAAAGACTTGTGCAAAACTGGGGCATTATTATCAGGCTGTGCAAAGTTGGGGCATAAACAGACTTGGAGTTCGAATGTTTAGTGTCTAGGAGTGGTCCCAAGTGTTCTGAAAATAATCAGAAGAGAAGATCATTTAGTCCCAAGAGATTTGTCTCTTTGACCACGTTTCTCTCTCCTTGGGACCAGCTCAGACCTTTCACTATCCTTCCTGACTGTTGGAGCATTGCAAGCTGTGAATTCTTGTGTCTACTATCCCATACTTCTTTCTTTATTCAAGTTTAATGTCTGTAAAACCTAAATGTCTGTTTATAAAGGCTGTCTCTATTGATCATGATACAACAATGTGCATTATCTAAGTGTGCATTATCTAAGTGTGCACAAGCATTGCACATTGTTGAAGTGCAAAACCAGGGACACCTTGAGATGAATCAAGAAGTGTCTGTTTAAAGGTTATTCAAGAGATGTGCAAAGTTGGGGACTCTTATGACCGTTGGAGAATTCAAAAAGGGGTAAGAGGCGCATGAAGGATTGATTAAATATTACTCAAGCCGTCACAAGACCCTCTTTCCTTTTTAGGTCATTCTTTTATTTGTTTCCTCTTTAGGTTAAACACTATCTCTTGTAAAAGCCCCCTATATATACTTTGTAGCCGAGACCTAATCAATTACGGGTTTTGAACCTTATTCTCTCTTCTCTCTTGCGGCCACATCCTATTCTCACACAAGAAGCCTAATTCTTCTTAATGTTCATTCTCTAAAACTATCATGGTATCAGAGCATTAGTGTTCAATATTCTTCATTCTCTTAATTCTCTATCTTTGATTTATCATTCTCACGGTTCTAGATTTTCATTCTCTCGGTTTCTCTTATTCTCTCTGTCCTAAAAAAACCCTAACCTCATTCTCTCGGTCCTAAAACCCTAAAACCCTAAGACTCACTCCTTCTCTCGGTTCTTTGTTCATTCATTCTCTCCATCTCTCATCATGGAAGACACGGTCCAGAATAGCTCGAGCTTGAAGCCCACAGTCATCCCTGTCATTCTCAAAGGTCTCAACTATAGGACTTGGCAGAGAACCATCAAGACTGCTATTTGTGGAAGAGGGCTTTGGGAACACATTTTGGAAGACAAAACTCCAAGTGAAGATGATGCTGCAAAGAAGAAGGATGAGCAAACCAAGAAGGAAGAGGCAAGATGGTTCCAGGAAGATCAGTCTGTTCTTGGCTTCCTCCAAAACTCTCTTGAATCCATTCTTGAAGCCTATTCCTACTGTGAGACAGCCAAGTCACTGTGGGATACACTCAAAAAGGTTTATGGTGATGTTTCTAATCTCATCAGAGTGTATGAGGTGAAGAAAACCATAAGTGAGCTTCGCCAAGAGGACCATGAGTTCACTACATACCTTGGGAAGTTCTCTTCAGCATGGTCTGAGCTTGATATGCTGAGACCAAGTACAATGGACCCTAAGGTTCTCATTGAGAGAAAGGAGAAAGACAAGATCTTTGGCCTTCTACTAAACTTGAACCCGGTTAATAATGATGTCATAATGAAGATTCTAAGAGAGACTACACTTCCTGATTTTGAAGAGGTGTGTTCAAGGATCCACAAAGAGCAAGGAAACATTGGTTTGTTTGGAGGAAAAGGGGAGTTGGTTACTGCCAACAAAGGCGTCTTCAAACCAGAGGAGAGGAAGGCTGCATCTTGTGATCATTGCAAGAAGAAAGGCCACTCCAAGGATAAATGCTGGATCCTCCATCCCCATCTCAAACCAGCCAAGTTCAAAGACTCAAAGGTAAATGCAAACATCTCCCAAGAGGCTGTGAATGAGCAGGCTACTTCTTCAGCTCAAGGAGGAGAGCTAGCACTCTTCACCAACACTGAGTACGCGAGGAAGAGTGACTTGGAGGACCTCATCAAGGCTTATGCCTCTAAGCTCTCTGGTATCACTTTATTATCTCATAAATTACTTGCTAAAACAAATCAAGACTTGGTAGTAGATTCAGGAGCTTCTCACCACATGATTAGTAATGTTAAGTTGTTAAAAGACATTAAACCTGCCATAGGAAGAGTAACTATTGCTGATGGTCAAGGAATTCCTATCATAGGTACAGGAAAGTTAAGATTGTTTGACAAGGAAAGTGATGCATTCTATGTTCCTAAGTTTAAATCTAACTTGATGTCTGTTAAAAGGATCACTAAGGACTTGAATTGCAATGTTATCTTTGGGCCTAATGAAGTTTGTTTTCAGGATATTAAGAATGGAAAGGTTATTGGCAGAGGTGGTACACAAGATGAGCTCTACCTTCTTAAAGACACTTCTCCAAGCAACCCGGATACCTTAGCTTTTAAATCCTGTTTTTCTTCTAATCAAAGTTTCCTATGGCATGCTAGACTAGGACATCCTCATGCTCGTGCTTTGAACTTAATGTTGCCTAATGTTAGCTTTGATCATTCATCTTGTGAAGCTTGTATTCTTGGAAAACATTGTAGAACTATCTTTCCTAAATCAACTACTATTTATGAACATTGTTTTGATCTTGTGCACTCTGATATATGGACCTCACCTTGTCATTCTAGAGATAGGAACAAGTATTTTGTGACTTTCATAGATGAAAAATCAAAATACACTTGGGTAACATTGCTTCCATCTAAAGATAGGGTGTATGATGCATTTCTGAACTTTCAAAACTATGTTACTAATCAATTTAATGCCAAGATTGAAGTGTTCAAATCAGATAATGGAGGAGAGTATACAAGCCAAAGATTCAAAGCTCACTTGAACAAGTATGGGCTCCTACATCAAACAAGCTGTCCCCATACACCTCAACAAAATGGTGTGGCTAAAAGAAAGAACTAGCATCTAATGGAAGTGGCTAGGTCAATGATGTTCTATACCAATGTTCCTAAGAGATTTTGGGGAGATGTAGTCTTGGCAGCATGCTATCTTATCAATAGGATCCCAACTAAAGTCCTTCAAGACAATTCACCATATGAGGTATTGAACAAAACTAAACCATTTATTGAACACTGACGTGTGTTTGGTTGTGTTTGTTTTGTACATATCACATGAGATCAAAGGAATAAGCTAGAAGCTAAGAGCACAAAGTGTATGTTCCTTGGATACTCTACAACTTAGAAGGGCTACAAGTGTTTTGATCCAAGCAACAACCGTACCTATGTGTCAAGGATGTTAAGTTCATTGACGAGCAGAGATACTATGAGAAAAGAGATTGGGAAGGTTTGAAGGATCTCTCAAGATCACCTTCTGATTTGGCCACAAATTTGAAGTACTTATTGGATCACTTGGGTAATGATCCTCCAAGGCAAATGGCGCCTAATACAACTACCCAAGAAGCTCCACAAGAAGATGCTGAACCAGACACTCACACACATGAACCGGCTCAAGCTCAAGAAGACACTCTACCCCAAGATCAGAACCAAGTAAACTTGGACATGAATGAGGATGAGATGGTCTATCAAGAGGAAGAGGGTACAGTGGAAGTGGCTGATCAACAGGTTCAGAAACTCATGAGAAGCACAAGGGAGAGGAAAGATCCATCTGAATGGATGAAGACAAGAGTCTACTACAACAACCAAGCGGTAGTTCATCCTAGTCAGTCTACTTGTTCTATTGACTTGCTACCATCTAGTCACAAAGCCTTTCTTGGAAAGATTGAGCTAAACCAGGTTCCTAAGACTTATAAAGAGGCTAAGGATATCAAGGTATGGATTGATGCAATAAGGGATGAGAATGAAGCTATGGAGAGGAACCACACTTGGATTGTTGAGAAGTTACCAAAGGGTAAAAAGATTGTTAGCTCCAAATGGGTCTTCACAATCAAGTACAAAAGCAATGGAGACATAGAGAGGTACAAGGCAAGACTAGTAGCAAGGGGATTCACTCAAACATATGGAGAAGACTATACGGATATCTTTGCACCTGTGGCTAAACTTCATACAGTAAGAGTCACATTGAGCTTAACCACAAACCTCTCATGGAATCTATGGCAAATGGATGTGAAGAATGGCTTTCTACAAGGTGAACTTGAAGAGGAAGTGTATATGACTCCACCACCAGGATTGAAACACTTATCTGAAGATGGTGAGGTATTGAGGCTAAGAAGGGCAATCTATGGTTTGAAGCAATCACCAAGGGCTTGGTACAACAAGCTCAGTCATACACTCATGGACCATGGTTTCAAGAAGTCTCAATCTGATCACACATTGTTCACACTTCAAAGTGCTCTAGGAGTGGTGGTAGTTCTGATCTATGTGGATGATTTAATCATCACAGGAAGTAATGATGATGGGATTCAATCCACAAAGGCATTTCACAAGAGTTCCTTTGATATCAAAGACCTTGGTGAGTTGAAGTATTTCTTGAGCATTGAAGTATGCAGATTCAATGATGGATTGATTCTGTCCCAAAGGAAGTATGTTAAAGACTTGTTAACAGAAACAAGTATGCATGATTGCAAGCCAGCAAAGACTCCTCTTGAAGATGGCTACCAAGTCAATAGAAAGGGGGAGAAATCAGATGAAGTAAAGTTCAAGGATGTCTCCTTGTATAAGAGGCTGGTTAGGAAGCTTATCTATCTTACTCTCACTAGACCAGACCTATGTTTTGCTGTGAATCAAGTTAGCCAACATATGCAATCACCCACGGTTTATCATTGGAGTTGATTGAGAGGATCCTTAGATATCTCAAAGGCTCAACAGAACAAGGCATTTGGATGGATAAGAATGATAATACTGAGATTGTTGGCTATTGTGATGCAGATTGGGCTGGTGATAAGAGTGATAGGAGATCAACTACCAGCTATTGTACCTTCATTGGAGGTAACTTAGTGATTTGGAAGACAAAGAAGCAGAAGGTGGTGTCTTGTTGAAGTGCTGAAGCTGAGTATAGGGCCATGAGAAAGCTTGCAACTGAGTTAACTTGGCTAAAGGCTCTACTCAAGGACTTTGGCATAGAGAAATCAAGTCCAATCACCTTTCATTGTGACAACCAGGCTGCTATTCACATTGCAACCAATTCAGTGTTTCATGAGAGGACCAAACACATTGAGATTGACAGTCACAAAGTCAGGGAGAAGATTGAAGATGGAACCATCCTACCTTGCTACACAAAGAGTGAAGATCAGCTTGCAGATATCTTTACTAAGGCCGCCAGCCTTAAGGTTTGCAACCATGTCTTTAGGAAACTAGGGCTGGTAATCATACATGATTAGAACTCTCCTGATTCATGTGCAGCATACTCTTTTTCCCTTGATGTGGTTTTGTCCCAAGTGGTTTTTCACATCAAGGTTTTTAATGAGGTGTTGCCATGATCATTCCAAGTTCAGCCTTTAGGGGTGATTCCAAAGTCTGAACTTGAGGGGGAGTATTGATCATGATACAACAATGTGCTATAGGTTGTGCATTATCTAAGTGTGCACAAGCATTGCACATTGTTGAAGTGCAAAACCAGGGACACCTTGAGATGAATCAAGAAGTGTCTGTTTAAAGGTTATTCAAGAGATGTGCAAAGTTGGGGACTCTTATGATCGTTGGAGAATTCAAAAAGGAGTAAGAAGCGCATGAAGGATTGATTAAACATTACTCAATCCATCACAAGACCTTCTTTCCTTTTTAGGTCATTCTTTTATTTGTTTCCTCTTTAGGTTAAACACTATCTCTTGTAAAAGCCCCCTATATATACTTTGTAGCCGAGACCTAATCAATTAAGGGTTTTGAACCTTATTCTCTCTTCTCTCTTGCGGCCACATCCTATTCTCACACAAGAACCCTAATTCTTCTTAATGTTCATTCTCTAAAACTATCAGACTCACCGAAATCATAATGTACACACTTTTGGGATAGTTTTTCCCTAGTTACTCTCAACATCTCTTTCTCACAAACTCTTTCTCTCAAGAACCCTAATCTTGTTCTTGATTGTTCTTCTCTTGAATCTCCATTTATTCTCCATCTACTCTCATAAATCTAACATTTAATACATGACAAGGACTAGAAGTAATGGAAAAAATAGAAAAGCGTCAAGCATATACCATCACAATAAGAACCGAAGATGAACAAAGGGCTTAAGGCAGAGAAGATATCAAACAAAACAACCAAACCATAAGAAGGAAAGAGAGGTTGTTAATCAGGTAAGTTTGTCTCTATTCCAATTTGTTTCTACTGATTTCGTAGCTGTGTTAAAGTAGTTAACGAATTCTCAAGGAGATGATGATTAACATAGTTTTTAAAACGGCAATTAGACAAAGACCCTACTATAGCTAGTGGTAAGATCACAAGATTATTGTGTCATATATAATACCTAATGCACTTTTTTGCCCAAAGTGTGAATATTACTGTAGGAACTAAGTAAGAAAACATTAAAGAAGAACCACCAGGAGATAACTTGTCACTAGACATGATAAAAACAAGAAGGCAGCACCACAAATGGTGAACAAGACAGAGGGTACCTATGGAGATAATGGTGCAACAAGTCTCCATTTGTACGAAAACAAGAGTGGAGGAGTTATATTGACTTATCTACTCCAAGGAGAACCATATGATGTTCCTTACATCACCCGACCACAAATCCATAATGTCAGACCCAAACTCATAAAATAGAACGAAAATAACTTGCTTTCTCGTGGTGAAGATTATCCAGTTTTGAGGTTGAAATCTTTTCAAAAGGGAGAGTATGATGAGGAAATTAAGTCATCATCAAAAAATCAGCATCGAAAAGAAAACAACCAACTCACCCAGAATCGAGGAGAAAACCAACCCGAGCACAACAAAGACATATGTTCATGTTTTCGAGCATATCATCCCAACCAGTAGGATTTAAGCCACAAACAAACATGTTCCAGAATGTCCGCTCATCAAGGAGTCGGTTCACGACTACATAATTATCCATCGAAAGCACTGAGAAATCTGTGCGATCCTTCAAAGTTCCCTTTTGGAATTCCACCCCTTGTGCGACTCCGATAAGTGGTTGGGCCTTTGCGTTCATCAACTTAGTCTGGCATAATTTATTCATCCAAGTCAAACCTAGATTCTTTGCTTCCTCTTCAGAAATGAAGTTGTGAGTTTCCCCAGTATCCACGATAACCTCGGAAAATTTTAACTTTATTTGAGCCTCAACTAACAACATTCCCTTACGTGACTGTTTTGCCTCGGGTTTGGTTGCTAGTGCATTGAGGAGGTTCACCGAACCCATCATTGCTGCTTCCTCCTCTTCTGCCTCATGAGCTCTTGCTCGATCATGGCGCTTTTTGTTCCCTTTTTGGGTATTCCTTCATCAGGTGTGGCCCTTGCAGAAAAAACACCTGCCGTTTGGAATAAAATTATTTTTTTCTACATAATCTTCCCGACTTAAGCCCTTCCCGAATCTGGGTTGCCTCTTTCCAAATTGAATGGGCACACGGCCACATCTTCTTTGACTTATTTGCCTTGAATTCGATCACTCTTATCGTCCCCTTACCTTTGGCCTCATACCCATTTTGCCTCTCATAGGATCAAGATCGGTCGTTGGTGGTAAAATAAAACAATGACTCGGCTACCGCAATCGCTTTGTCTAACGATCAGACATCCCTCCTTTGCATCTCTTGCTAGGCCCATGGATGTATTCCATCAATGAAGTAGAACACCGAGTCGTCATCGGTCATGATTAGGATCCTTAACAAATGTACGTTAAATTCAGTGACATAGTCACGAATACTACCTTGTTATCGAAGCTCCCTTAGCCTCTTTCTCGCCAGGTATGCATTATTTGGGTCGAATTTCCTTTTCAAATCCCATTTGATCTATCCCTATGTCTCAATCCGAACAGTCCCTAATTTGATATCTGCAAATCGCGTTCTCCCCCAAATCATGGTTGTTTCCGCTAAGTAGGATGTTGCAGTCTTGATATTTGTCACCGCCTCCGTAAGACCAAAATTCTCAAATTATTTCTCCATCTCCCACAAGAAATTATAAACTTCTTGAGTGTCCATCACGCCACTGAACCGCGATGACCATGGATATTCTATCCTAGCTTATGATACCCCATTGATAGCGGGTCTAGTGCAGGCAACCCTCTTCCAGAAAGACACGTCCATCTCCATGACCTCCAGTCATGGGCCCATCTTGATGTCGTCCCGCAAATCTTGGATGGCTCCCATCACTTTCTCTTCAAGTTGTCAGAACTGAATGTTAGTTTCAATCAAGTTCTCCTTGATTCAATCAAATTATTCTAACACGAGCTTATCTAACTCTGTTGTGTTGTGCTTGACCCTCTCGAGCCCTCAACCAACATCCACCACAACGTTATACAACACCTCCATAGAAACTCTACCATCTCGCTTAGTCGTCTCATGGACTGGTGCAGATTTTCTCCTTTGTTCTTTAATTTTCTAGTAGTTCTGGTGTAGGAAGGTTTCCTTCCTCTAGCCATTCTCTTGTGTCGTCTTCTCTCTAGCCTCGGTCAAACTTTGCTCTGATACCACCTGTCACGGACTAATTTTTCTGAATTGGGACGTGCAGCCTTAGCACCTTTTCAGTTCTCGTGTTTGCTAAGTCATCCTCACTGAAACTCGAACTTTCGAACTTAGAAAGATAAGGAGAAAACTCTTAGAGAGATGTTTATAATATAAACTTTAGGCTTGTGTGGTTCACGTTTCTATGCATGTATGCTTATAGTTGATGAAATTGTTTACTAGATGTTTTCATAACCGATAAAGTGTTGGATGTTGCATTCATGAATGTTTTGATGTGTTATTCTGGTGCATGTTTCTCTTAGAAGTTATTGTAGATTTCTTTGAGTTTGTGTTGATCATGCATTGTGAGAAAGACATGTGGTTTTCCTGTAAGGGTGAGGATGTGGTAGCTTCATGTGATCTTTGAACCATGAAACTCTCCCTTCTGTTTTGGAAATGGTTGTAGGGCTGTCGTGATCTTAGGATCCTATGCAAGACCCTACACCGTAACAAGTGTGAGATGCATGTTTTGATATGCATGTGACTGTGGTGGTAACAAGGGACCCGCAGACCAATTGATTGATGTTTTGATGGAGCATGTGTTGTTTGCCCTTATGGCCTAGGACATGCAGGTGGAGTCGTAGTCGGTGCATTCTAGAACTAAGGGTGAGTGTTCTAGATTTAGTGTACGCGGTACTCCCGTTGTGGCCGTTACGACACAATCCCGAGAGATAGAGATCTCCGTAATCAGGAACCCGAGGGAAGTGTGTTCCCCATAATCGGGTGTGATGCTCGGCTTATGATCCTTTGTGGTGATTAAGGCGCGAGTAGTCATGTGAGTAGGAGGGAGTATTCGGTACATTTGAAGGACTTCGCACGGTTTTTGTTTGGAGAGTGTAAAGAGTCCTAGAAAGTCTAGGCTAGCAACTCATTATGCATGCATGATTGGTTGCTCATGTTTTCATATTTTTTCATGCTTCTGCTTGCGTTGCTTTGTTGTCTTGGAATTGCTTGTTGACGCTTAAACGAATATTGCTTGGGATCGTGAATTTGATGAGTGTTGTTTCACGATTATTACTTTTTCTTTGGCTATGGGTTGGGCGGGACACTGATGTTTCTTTTAGCGGGTCTTGGACTCACTGGGTAACCTTAGGTTACTAATTAAACAACTTTTGTCTAGCAGGATGCCTTAGAGACGGGTTAGCTAGTAAGTAGGATTCAGACTTAGGAAGCCGGTGTAGATTTCTAAGTTGGTTGTTCACTCGAAGCTAAGTACGTAAAGTAAAATATTATGTTTTTAATATTAATATCATTTCAGAAGCGCGGACATAGATTTTTTATATTGATTACATATTATTTTGCTGCGAGGCATAACGTATTTTCAGGAACAACCCTTTATAACCTGATGATACATGAGTTAGTCCGAGCAACAAAACTCTCGGCTTTGGTACAGGTTGGCAAGCCTTAAGCCTTAGTCGATAGGAATGGATATCGCGAACGGATTTGCCTAACCTTCAGGTGGGCCTGACCGTCGACGGTATTCAACACTTGTGACATCTCCGGTTTGGCTATTGTCCGTAGTCCGAGTCGGGGGTGTTTCAAATGGTAGTATCATAGCATGGTTTACGATCATGATCAAGGACTAGAATTTTCAGTCGGTTTTATCGAATCCATTGAGTCACAACCAACTCATAGGAATCCGGACGTCCGAATTCCATTAGGATAATGGGCAGGAAAACCTTTAGGACTCACCCTATTATCGAGTATTGCATGATGTTGACAGGTACTGGACGAAACGTTGGAGACGTGGAAGGGAACCAGGCGGATAGTGAGGACAATGTGACACGATACTATGGATCCAATGAGACAAATTCGTGGGATAATTCCAGCAGTTCCAGTAATAGCTCAGACTCTGTCGAGGAGATCTATTTGATGGGAGATGATAGTAGTGACGATGACAGCAGAGACGATTCAGGCTCAGTACATGAAGTGTACAACATCGACTCAGGCACCTCAGATGAGTGAGACCCAGAGATGTCCGACTGTGCCTAGAGTATTACGGACCAAGACTACTTTGCCAATTTGTCGCTTGGGTCCTTGGAAAAAGAGCCCATAACTTTGGAAACATACTAGGGTAATGGATTCAGGGCAGTCCAAAAAAACGACCCAAACATGGATATATTCGAGTCCCCCAGCACAACCGGTAATCAACTTGTTTTCCGACATCTCAACGTCCGTTTCAGAGGACACCAACAACCCAACGACTCTCTTTCTCCTTTATGCATTCTTTCTTGGCTGTACCCACCAGCACATTCCCACGGAGCCAGTGATAGTTGAGAAGGAATATCTGGAACCACATCAGGAAACGATGAGTGTCCATGTCGAAGAAGAAGTGGCTGAAAGGGAATGGGCTAGGAACGCGGTTGAGGCATATTATGCTCAACAAGCCTTGGAAGCATAAAAATGGGAAGTAGCACAACAACCTACTTTAACGGAACTCCTGCAAAGAGGCATGCAGCCGGGATGGGACAATCTCGACATACCAGTGGCCGAAGAGACAAATTCTAAAGGAGGCGGAAACATGGAAGGAAACAAAGGACCGAACTCAAACAAAAGTAACAAAACTTAGAGTGAGCAGAGCATAGCTCAACGGTTTGCACAAAGGAAGTGGAAGGAGAGATGCACCCATGAAATGGAGAGTCGAGCAACCAACATAATATGCTCAGAGTTTATATCTCTAAGTTACACTGCAAGTGCACAGGCAAATATAGTATATAGGGATCGAACCACAGAGACTCAAGAATCTTATGACAAATTATAAATTATCGAGTAAAGCTAAGAAGCAACAATCAATAACCAAATAAATAAAAGCAGTAAACAGATCAGCAGATGAGTAGTTTATCAAATACTAAAGGCGCTAGGTCAAGGTAGTTCGCAAGAAACTAGGTCATGCAAATTAACAATGAATCAGGATCGAATTAAGTACCGTTCTAGAATCAAACATAGATGTAAAACTAACCAACTTTCGTTGCGAGAATTCACTAAGTCTAAACCCTAGAAATCCAAAATTCTTTGCAATTTCTAACAGATTAAACTAGCATTAAGTGCAGGTTCGATTAGTTCACAAATTAGCTAATCCAAATTTCTTTGCAGATAACTAATTTGCTCAACCTAAATAAATCAGATTCCAAATTATACTTTCGTGTCAATTTAAAAACCTAAGATCTAGATTCCAATTGATCAGGTTAGAAACTAGCTTTAAGAGCAATGTATGTTGAAGAACTAACAGGTTATGAATCCTTAACTGATTAAATCAATCTAACATGCCATAAAACCTTATGAGAATCCCAAAACCTAACAATGAATCTAATCAGACATATTGAATGAAACAGACAACATAATTTGAATAGATTGTATTCAAGAAGAGTGGAGAATAGAAAAGGGGTTCAAAAACTTTTTCAAAAGCAGTACAAGGTTCGGATCAGCCCCAAAGCTCATAAACTCTTTCTATCCAAAAAACTTAATATAAAACAACAAAAAACTTAATATAAAGTGTATAACACATCTTGGGTCTTCTTTGTAAATACTGGAACTTCTGGGTCAAAACTGCAAATCCTCATATCTTCATTAAATCGCTGGCATTTTACGATTTGGGTGCTGCGTCAATCGATGCTCGGGTCAATCTCACATGGTGATTTTTGCTCATCACGGATCCAACTCCAATCTTTTCCCAAAAAGGTCCAAAATCTTCCAATGTCCTCCAAACGTGCGTGTCTATAAAACACCTGAAAAGACTCGAAAGACACAACAAAAGACTCGAATATATACTTATATCATGGATTAAAACACCTAAAAACCATGATATACCCACTCCCTCACACTTAGCCTTTTCTTGCCCTCGAGCAAAACAGAAAACTAAGATAAGGAGAAGGAGTTTGAAAACTTCAGAAATTCGTTTCATCGTTGAAGTATTACATTTAGATTCCCCTTAGTAATCCACATGAAAAATGAACTTGTAGACATCAAGACCATGATGTACTTCCCCCACACTTAGCAATTGTCCTAAGTAAACTCCACAATCAGATTCAGAGCATTCAAATTCACCAGACTTCTATAATCTAATAGGTGCGGTCTCACCTAGGGAGTATCGATCAAAGAACACATGGACTCTTACTCTGTTAGCATCTAACCACCATACTATCATTTTCTGGTTCATTTCATCTCCTTTTCCTTTCTTAGCATCTGATTTTTCCCTATTGAGTATCATTTATTTTTTTATCAGTTCTCTTCCCGCATTGGGATCTACTTTGGACACATTCCATGAATGCACATGAGGTAATAGGGGTATCTACCACTCCCGTGATCACATCAAAGCTACTTGCTTATCCGTAGTTTATCTCTTATTTTTTACTTTAAGTAAGGGGACAAGAAAAGCATACTTAGACAGGTTTACAAGCAGTTTCAGAACTAACTGAGGAATCCGATCCAAAGTATACCAAGCCCCTAAGTGAGCAAAATTAAGTCAAGTTAAAGGTGAAGTCAGTAATGGATTCTCTGAATACCTGAAGTGATATGGGTGTCCTCAGTCGGTTAATCTGTGTTGTGTTTTCTAATAGTCAGAGATCATCTGCAAGCTCAACAAATGATCACTTAGGTTCCTGCAAGTGTAGTGATCTCCTCAAAAAGCATAGTTTCTAACTAAACAGTTTTGACTCAATAAAACAGACTCAACTGACTCTAAGAAAAGAAAGAGATTATGTCAGTACCACCTCTCCCACACTTGAAACACACTGTCCCCACTGGAATCGAAGCTAGGTTTGGTAAAAGATGAAAAAGGGACTGAATGTACATATGTTCGACAATTTTTACTTGTCTAGCAACGGCGTTGACCGACGCACATGTGCAATGGTCGACACATGTTTTGGGAAGGGTGCACCGATCGGGGCACAGGACCGCGTCGATCGATGCACAGCGTGTTTGTTCTGTGAATTTCTGCAGACATCATTTGTTCCGTGAATAATCACAAAAACTCAACTTGTAAGCTACATAAACCAAAGACAAGGCAAAATAAAAGCAACCAGATAGTAAAAAAAAGCAAGTACATTAATTCCAACGTAGAAGGACTGACATAGACTCAAGAAAACATAAAAATGACTCAAGGAAAAAAAAAAGAACGAAAAGTAGAGAACCAAAGTCATGGAAATAGATATCATCGGACTCAGTCTCATCAAGATACCATCATACCTGTCAAAACTACTAGTCTCATGGGTAGGAGAGCAACTTTGTCGTGGAGCAGGTGTAGGAACATGTACTCTTGGCTGACGTCTGCAAGAGAAGCTAGCTATCATCTCCCAAAGGCCCTTCACTATGTCATTCAGCATGGTCTGGAAGGCTCCTCTAGACATATATGTGGGTACCATAGGTGGATCTGGGTATGGTATATGCACGAAGTCACCTGCTGCATTTGTAGGGGCAGGCGCAGGTGGAGGAGCAGCAGAGATTGAAAATCAAGAAGTATAAGCACCTAGAGGGTTAGGAGCTGTAGGCATTCCGCGCAGATATTTCCTTTGAGGCTCAAAGCTCATTGCTAGCAATGTATCAACCTTTGTGAGCTCCGGTAAGGGAAGCTGCACGCACCACTCTCGTAAGTTTGCATCATGAAAAACCCAAAGATTTCCATCCTTCATCCAAGTGGCACTCTTCAAGTGAGCATCATCCATCCATTGCCTCTTAGTCACATACACTCTCTCCCATCCATAGGAATCTTGAAGTGCTGGAAGATAGGAGTAAGCAGACTGTCCACAGTCTCAGTCTTCTTGCCTTTAAATACCTTAAGTCTTCAAAATGCAGATATGATCAGCGAAGACCGCTCCCATGTTGAGTCCAGGCTCAGGGTCAGTCAAGGCAGTGCCCTCAAACAAGTGGCTTACCCCAATGTAAAGCATAATACACTCTTTCTTCCTCATCTTGTTCGCTTCAGACTTGCATAACAGTGTGTACCCTAAAACACGCACAACATACCTCAGGACCGGATGTCGTATAGCTTTCTGCTTGGAGACTCGCGAGTGATAGCGCTCATTTCCAAAATGAGACCAGAAGAATTGTTTGAGTCTTCCCACTCAGCAGTAAGAACGCAGCGAATAGGCTCCGAACTGAACCCATAGATGCGGCAGAGATATAAAATCGATATGCGGTACCTGACACGCATACACATGAAGGTAAAGGTGTTGGGTTCCCTAGGATCAAGGGTCTAGGTGATTAAATCTAAGAACTGACCTCGTGTTTACCTGGAGATTTGCAGCGGAATAATGATCAGGTAAGTGAGATCTAGAGTGCCTCAGATGCTGCGCCTCTACTGCAGTCCACACGCACACAAGCTGGAATCCGCCGGGATGCTAGTGCCGAGAATCGGATCTCCTGGGAATCCCTGTGTTTTGAGAGGTGGCTGCGGTTGTTCTATCAAGAACTCTCTTACTCAAAGTCGTGCCTCATATTGAATATATAGACTTCTGAGTCGACCTAATTACCCAGTAATTAAACCGGGTCAATTTAAGTCATTAAATCGAAATATCAATTTCGGTTTCACCTTGTGTCGATCGACACACCAATGGTGTCGATCGACACACCTCTTAAAACTCGAATTCAATGTGTACCCAATACACATTGACCAGACCATATTCCAATGATCAATCCCATACAAAGTGTATCCAGCTTGCTTAGGTGTGTGACCCTGTAGGTTCACATAATACTAGTAATGAGTTACAACTCATATGTCATAAGCGGCTTCTAGAAAAACATTATGACCGCCTAATATCACATGAATTGTCCGATCTCGACAATACAACTATCTATTAGAGTTAGTACTATTATGTATGATTTAGTGGATGCCCATTATAGGCCCATTAACCAATGTTCTAGATTTACTTGTTCCCTAAGTTATACTTGTTCTCCAAGTTATACTTGTTCTCCAAGTTGTGTTCCTATATATATACTCCTTATTATCAATGAAATAATACACAACACTTTCATCTTTCTCTCTTGTTTATAACACGTTATCAGCATGAACCCTAATCAGCAAAACCAAAAACCCCTAGCCGTCTTATCTAAAGTTTTGATTTGTTGGTTCCAATTTTCAGTCTCTCATTTGTCTCGGTTCAGATCGACCAGATCTCTAGTCTACATAAGTTATATCCGATCAGCCCCACTTTTAGATAAGCTATACGTTCATACTCATACTTATATTTTATATATAATTATCTAATCCTTTGACTGGTATACTCTAAACGTATCATAGCATATTTCATTGATCTGATTAGATTTTATTGTTTTATTGTTTTGTTCTGGTTTTTCCTTCTTGGTCATCGATCGCGAGCCAACGCAATGGTCGTCCGATGTTAACTTTGATCTTTAATCTGAATTTTCATCGAGGATTTGGTATTCCGAGTAATTGCAAATTTTCATCGAAATCTCTTGATCCGACACCATCTCCGCTCTGAGTGATCCATATTTCACCTATTGATTCCAGGTACGATTTTAATTACTTTATCTTCTAGTCGAAGACATATGACATATATTCGGTGCATTGACTAAAATAAAAATGATGTTGTTTATTGAATATATAATGATTATAAAATCGTAATTGTTGGTTAGTATTAGTTGGTTTGGTTTGGTTAGCATGAAAACCTTTATATATAGTGTATATAGCATATTACGTTTTTTTATTATTAATTAAATCTGGATTTTCATGTGATCAAAAAAAAAAAAAAAGGAGAGCATGGTTTTGAAAATCTATTATTGAAATTGGCGTTGAGTTTGTTAAGGAAACCAATATCTATATTTTATTTCATAAATCGACGTATGCTTTGGTTATGATTATTCTCTGTCTGATTGCCCTATGCTTCATTCTTTATCATAGTATATAATTGATTGATTGATTGATAAACTAGTAAAAACTCTAGTGATTAATAATGCTCGATTTATTATTTTTGATAATTTTAATATAAAGTACTTGACCATAAAATATCGATTGTTATTATAGCCTAAATATTATCATTCGAATGTAATGTAGCCTGAAGCTCATTAATCATTATGATTGGCTAAGTTCAGATTACAATACTTTAAGTTTGTAAATGAGTATAACTCAACCATGTTCAATAGTACTTCCAAATTGGAATTATGTGGAGATGAAATCATGAAAGGAAAATAAGCTCATTAATACATTTTCTATCTTTCACGTAAAGATCGTTGTCTTGGAGACACAATAGAATGGGAAGTGGACACGAATAAATTTGGAAAATGACTATAGAAATAGTCATAGACGTGACTATAAATATTATCACAGTCAAGAATGAGTTTGATAAATTTCTTTCAAGTACTGATATAAAAACGAGCAAGAGATGAGATATTTCTCTTATATGGCGATGAAAGAAACTAGTACACGTATAAGGTCATATAGTACAAAATTATTGAATGCTCTAGAAGAGCTAATATATAATTGCCTATGAGAACATAATTTAGAGTCATTCATGTGTTAGAATCTCACAAGTCTCAAAAGCTAACAATATATAAGATATATACATAACTCAAGTTGAGTATGTTGATTTCTAGAGTGAGATTCAATCTGAGATAAAAGAAAATTAAGTTTCATTATCTCAGATGGGAGAATTAGAGAATTTTACGTCCATAGTAAGTGGAACATCCAGAAAATTATGTTCACACTAGAAATGGATTTGATGAATCATTTATAAAGAAATCCAAAGAGATTTTAAATTTAATCATGTTGAGACAATAAGGGAAATGTTGAATGTCTTCAACAGAAGTAATACCTGAGGCAATAAATGTATTTTGGAGAAAATACTTGTATTATTTATTTAATTGTACTACACTACTACACACAGATTATTAAAATTGAGATAAATGTTATAGTAAACCAGAAGTTTACTGAAAGTTTAATTTTTGGCAAACCGGTTATGCCATCCCGGTTTGTAATGATGCGACATTCGTTGAAGAACCAGAGATTCTTACGAATGATCTGCTATATGTTGCTTGCTTACAAGGCAATACGATAAACGATTTCACCAGCCAAAATAGATTTGGAATCTATTTAATTTATTGAAAGTATACAAGGAAATGTTTGTGGGCTTGATCACCCACTGGTGGACTGATCATCCACCATATGTTGATATATTAACACATCGATAAGATTGTCGTATGTATGTATCCTTGTCATAAATCCGCAACTTAAAGTGTGCGAGACTAATTGGTAATACAGGTGAAACTGAGCAGCATATAGCCAAAGAGTAAAATAGCTCTCCCCATCAAATTGGTTTTGGGTCAGGAACCATAAATCCCCATCTAGAGAAGTTGGATAAGTTTCTCCACCACAATACAAAAGATGGGACCTCAAAGGAGGTTATAAATATATGTTGGATATGATTCTCCATTGATGATCAGACTCTTTTAATGAGTCAATTTATCCAACTTTAGGGAGAGAAAATAAACAGTTGGAAAAGAAATGAATTATCTATGATCCTCATACTAAAGAGCGTGAATAGAAGTCCAAATGAATGTACGAAAGATAATTCAAGAAGATTGGTTAAGCAATTTGTTGCCAGATGCTTCAACTGACCCTAATAGAGTGACAAAGTCACATACCAGCTGTAAATGCTCCAGTTAAATTGGATGTCCCAGAAGGACAGTATCAAACTGCAAGTGAGTCTAAAGAGCGCTTGAAGCGTGATAGACCTATCGGTTCCAAAGATAAGAATCCTGGAAAAAGAAAAGGAGCATGAATGAGAAAGGTAGTACCGAGGAATGAAATATTAAGGATCTCGAGAAGAGATGATAAACATGACAAGAAAGAAATTCAGGTACTTGAGAATATGAAAATCTCAAATAGCTATGTCATGTCTTGAATAATATGGAACCGATATCAAATCGACGTCGTTAAGATTTATGCATGAAATGTAGTAGTTGATGAGAATGAGGATCACAAGTCATCTATTGAAAAGTGTACACAAAGTAATGATTGGCCAAAAGGGAAAGAAACAATAGATGCAGAGTTAAAATCTCTTGGAAAGAGAAGGGTATTCGGACCAGTAGTCCGTACACCTAATGATGTAATACCAGTGGCGCATAAATAAGTTTTTATGCGAGAAATAATGAAGAGGTCTTTATGTGAAAGAATTGATGAGATGAAATTGTGAGGTACAAAACAGTATTAGCACAAGGGTTCACACAAAGACCTAGAATGGATTGTAAAGAAACTATGATCATGTGGTGGAAGCAACTACTTTCAAGTTTCTTATTATGGCAACAAGAAACGAATTAAGAGCCACTGGACAATGTCATTTGTATGAAAGCCCCAAAAGAATTTGGGCAACAAGAAGCAGAAAATACTAGTTCTCGAGAAAATTATTGCATCATATATCAAATGATATTGAGAAATTTATTGATCTCTTTCATGATTGAAAGATGTGATTTTGTATGACATGGAGGATAGTTATACTAGTAACTTTTATAAGAAGAGAAGGAATAACTTATGTGCAAGTATTGGAAGATTGTATGATAAGGAATGAATGACCTTTTATGTGAAAAGGATGACATGGACCAAAAGTCCAATGATCTAAGAGATCATATGATATTCAATTCAATAAGGTTATGCTTATAGTAATTCCCAAAAGATAATATATGGTTGGAATGCTTATCTTGGAGATGATGCTTCCAGGGGGAGAAATATGATGATGTGTGGTTGTACTCTTTTTCCTTATCATGGTTTTTATCCCATTGGGTTTTTTCTTGTCAAGGTTTTAACGAGGCAGCAAATAACACACAAATGATAGACACCTAAAGAGGAATGTTATCACTCAAATGATGAAGATCTATCAATCTTCCAAAGTCTTCGTGGGACTTGTACTAACTGTCTTGGAAGACCTAATATCGACAGACATCTACTATGGCGCTTCGACCGATCGTTTTTAAGGAGTTAGTCACATGCTTCTGTAGGATTATCTGTGTTCATTGGTGTAATTGTCAGATTACAACCTAGCACATAATCATCTAGGATCTAGGTGATTGCAGTTGAATCATAAACAGATCAGGATCATTACCTTATGATTGCAGCGGATTAATCAATGGAATATCGAGATCTGCAAGAGCTGATGATTACCGGCTCCTCCTCAGGTATCCACACGCTTACAAGCTATTGGATCAGGCTGCTAGACCAAGCTGGAAATCACAGAGAGAGAGAGAGGACGGCCAGACCTAATAAAATCGCAGGAGAGTCCCCTAGACTGCGCCCCTTCCTCTCATATATAAGCCCAAGTAATTAAACTAATGGCTTATTAGGCTTTTGGGCCCAAGACCCAAATCAGACAAAAGACTGTATTTTGTCTGGCCCAATTCTCTGTACAAATACAGTAAATGCCTTGCATCTTACCGTATTAATTCCATTTAACTTTCCCGTTAGCTATGGTGTGTGACCCTTTGGGATCATACAATACTGGTAATATGTCCTAAACTTATAGATCATGAGCGGGCTCTAGCAAGTCATCATGATCACCCAGTATTTATGACTTATGTCTGATCTCGACACTTATCATACTTTCTAGAGATAGTACGGTAGATTTCAGGACATTCCCAACAATCTCCCACTTGTACTGGAATCCTACATTCCCTAATCCTTTTGTCTCAATATCTCGATCTGGCATAAGGCAAGATGCGTGTCATCCTTATATAGCCAGACCATGTTCATCGGACCAGATTTGATACTGACAATAAAACGACTTGGGCAAGTCCGTTTGGGAGTGGCCACTCTCTTACCAGCTATCAAGTCTCCGATTGGCCTAGAGATATTACCTCCGTTAAACGGCAGGGACAAATCCCATCTTGTTCCATCACTATGAACTACACACTTTATAATACACCCAACCAAGGTCCTTATAGCTCCCAGTTACGAAACAGCGTTAGACAATGATCAAAGCGCATCACTCCATGTGCAGCCACATGCATGCGAACTCAGGTCTAAGGACTATACTCTATAGTCGTATATGAGAACCTCTTATGACACAGATATTAATATCTTGTAGAGTTCTCATCAGCGGGCCATGTCCGGTCATATGCTCCCCTACATATACCTATGTGTCGACTTTGATGCCGCGCATCTATGACCCTCGAAACTTGGTCATAAGTCTCAACACAATCTAGTCTCAAGTGGTTGTTGGTGTTCCAATTTCAACAACCTTCGACTATGGACACTATGATTTATGTCATTTCGTTAAATATGGGGTTTCAGGATCAAGTCTACTCATGTACTTCGATGGCCCATATATAATGACATGAATCATTTTGGAACGATTATTTATATCACAGTTAAAATATTCCAGAAATCATAGATTTCATAAACATAAAATATTATGTTTACATGAACCTTTCAAAACAACTAAATAAAGCCCTTTACAAACTCCCACTGAAATTAAGACTACATCTTAATTTCTCTTATCCTACAGCTACAGTCCGCGACTCGTGCTTAGGTCTAAGGAGTGGCTTCGCTAATAGATTAGCAACGTTCTCATTGTTGAAACTTGCTGATCTACTTAACACCTCTGTCATTTATCTCACGGAATAGGTTACACCTACCCTCAAGGTGTTTGGACCTCTGATGTGCAGCTAGTCTCGTCTATGCTGGGAATCACATCAAGTTCAGTGATGAACTCTTCTTTCCAAACAACCTCTTTCGCCGCTACCCAAGCTGCGAAATGTTCAGCTTAAGTCATGGAGTCAGCAACAGTGCCTTGCACCGCCAGACAGACACAAGATATAACCGGACTGTGACCGGAAATCATCTTTGTCTGTTGGTAACTTGCCTTTCAGACTCTACCGACTTGTAGCACCTCACTTTCTCCGTAATTCAAGAACTTATCCTAAGTATTTTCCAAATACTTGAGGATATTCATTACGTCTATCCAGTGATTCTTTGCTGGATTTGACTGGTCTTTACTTGTCTTGCTTAACATTAAAGCAACATCAAAACAAGTACGTGTCATGGCATACATGATAGATCCAATTGCCGACGCATATGGAATCTCATCCATGCATTCAAGCTCAGCAGTTATCGTAGGACACTGTTTCTTGCTTAACGTAATGCCATGTGACATTGGCATAAAACCCTTCTTGGAATGCTGAAAACGTGTAGGATTTTGTCAATATAAGAATCCTGACTTTGTCCTATCAGCTCTTTTGGATCTCTATCTTTAGATCCAAAATCCAAGAACATACGTGGCTTTACCCATGTCAATCATAAAATCAACTCCCAAGCCAGTTCTTTACCGACTGCAGCATTGGGACGTTATTTCCGAGAATCAGTATGTCATCGACATACACTATGAGAAATGCAATATCGCTCCCACTTATCTATTAGTAAACGCACAGTTCCATCTCGTTCCTGTTCAAGTCAAAACCTTGACTACTTCAACAGAACGAAGATTCCAACTCCGATATGTTTGCTTCTATCCATGAATGGATCGATGAAGCTAACTTACATACAGTATAATTTTTCGGAGTCCGGGCTCACTTTCGCTTCCGTGAATTTCGCAGGTTCGTCACTTTCAATGATCATCAGATCATGGCAACTAATCACGAGAAATCACTCTCGGATTAGTGACGGATTCATTCAGATCTGCGAACTTCAGGCTCTACAGGTGTAGATTCTACAGAAATCTGTAAATCCATCCGCTGCTCTCCCTCAACAGGTTGAGCAGCCTCCTGTATTTCTCGAATTTCTTCGAGTTATACTTTTACTCCCACTATTCTTCTTGGAAAGCAACTTTCCTTTTAGAAAACAGAATTCCGAACAACCTAACTTCGTTTTCGGAATGGACGTAAAAAGTAACAAGCCTTGGTTTCCCTAGGACAACCAGCGAAGTAGCTCAACTACAAATACTCAGTAAAGACGAATTTGGATCATTTCCAGTCCACATTTATGTGGTGTCTTTCAACTGATATTGGTGGAACTATTTCAGCGTAAACTTAGATATTTCTAGAGCGTTATTCTTAAAGAATATCATGGAAGATTCGTGTGACTCATCTTTAATCATTTCTAATAAGATCTGATTCTTTCTCACAGAAACACCTCAAGGTTTTCAGGAGAAATGAGCTGTGAAACGACTTCACACTCATTCAGATGATCACACCATCAATGACTTAAGTATTCTCACTCGTGATCTAATCCAGAGTCTTAATACTTCTGTCACTCAGATTCTATACCTCATTCTGGAACTCTTTCGACCATTTCAAAGAATTCCGACTCGTGTCTCATCAAATGAACACAGTCATACTCACTGAAGTAATCAGTAAATATAATGAAGTACAGGAAATTTTCTCTGGCATTACTACTCATCGGGCCACATACGTGAGTATGTTCAAGGTCCAATAAGCCTTTGGGCCTTTCTCTAGCTCGGCTAAGATGGGCCCTTTGTCTTTTGGTCCAGTAAGCAGAATTCAAGTCTCATAAGATATCCGATCAAATGAGCCCAAAAGTCCATAACTATGGGATTTCTGAATCCGACTTACTCTATGTGACCAAAACATTTACGCCAAGAAAAATCAGGTTTAATTCATCAGATTTAAACCAATTCGGTATTTATGTCACATTTAGGCACTCTTTGGTTTAAGATATAAAACCCATTCCTTGAATAGGGTGCTACAATTAATATTTCATTAAGATCAAAAGAACAAAACTTGTCTTTTATCAAAATGAAAAACATTCAAATTCTTACAAGAAAATGAAAGACAACTCTGCTTAAAGCAGGTATATTGTAGCAATTACTTAATACAAAACCAAGCCTCAAAGGCCTCTACAAGTGAAAACCCTACTGCTGAGGCAGCATCCATAGCTTCTTCCAGACATGCAGTTCCACTTGTCCTTCCTTAGACGTTCTACTGTTTCTTAGGCTCTGCATATTATAACAAATATCAGTGCCACAACCAGTATCCAATACCTATAAGGTAGAACTTGAAGTAATAACATGAATACCTGAGGAAGTAGTCTCATACATCACCTTCAACTCCTCATAATCTTCCATGAATTTAATGCAATCTCTCTTCCAATGCCCAGTCTCTTTACAGTAGCAGCACTTACCAACGTAAGATGTATCTGACTCGGGCTCAGAAGACACACGCTTGCCATGATTCAAAATCTGGACAACTTTTTCTTCACCCTTGTCAGCATTAGGTTTAGTAAACCTACCCTTCTCCTTCATGAGATTATACAGGGTACTCTTCACGTTTGGCTCAACTGTCTTGAGCATATCATGCAGTTCAGTCAGCGTCTTCGTTAAGCCTTTCTTGATATAGTTCCTTCTGAACTTATCATAGCTTGACGGCAGTGACTGCAGAATGATCTCAGTTGCCAATTCTTGGCTAACTGGATAATCCAGTTTCCTCAGGTTATCAATGTAACCCATCAATTTACTGACATGAGGACTTACTGGATGATCATTTGGTAGCTTGCAGCTAGTGAGAGACTTAACCAACTGGTATCTCTCCACTCTTACCTGCTCCTGAAATTTCAATTTCAGGCTGCTGATCATCTCTATTGGCGACTCCATGTTCTCATATTGCTTCAGCAAATCTGAGTCCATGGTAGCCAATATCAGACCACGCACATCTACCGCATCATTATAATGCTTATTCCAAGCATTATATACTGCATGAGAGGCATTGGACCCGATCCTCACGGGGAGAGCTCTCTCAAGGACATAGTCCTTTCTCTCCTGCCTGAGGACTAGCCTCAGGTTCCGCGACCAAGTCAAGAAATTTGATCCGTTCAGTTTGTCCATTTCAAGGACAGACCGGATCGAGAAAGTGTTTTGATTGTTTGTGCTAGTCATAACTGAAATTTAGAGATAAATAGAGTTTTAGTTATTTAGTTCATAAAAGAGTAATCTTAATAACTTATAAGAAAACTCGCATTGCATTCAAAATTTCTTTGTTTAACCTCATAAGAATGCAATGATTCTGAGACCCATGTTCAACTAAAACCAAAGTGGGCCACTGGCCGTCACCCGGAATTAGCTTTACTTGGTAAGCATACACACAGCTAGTTATATCCAATAACTCTCGGTTGTGAATTGGGCCCAAGGCCCAATACACCAGATGTCTCAAGGCCCGGGACTCCCGATGGCCCAGTCAAGGAAACCAATCTCTTACAGCCAAATAATCACTAAAGTCTGGGACTCCCAATGAAATTAGTGACTATATACTACTTTACTTACGCAAAAACAGACACCTCACACTGTAAGCCATATCTGTAATTGAATAAGCGTTAAGTAGCTGACAAGAATAGGCAAGACATCCAAGCTTGATATTGTTTTTGAGGATTTTAGGTTTCAATAGATTTCCTCCCAAAAATAGAAGATTACTATTTTGGGAAACTTTCCATTTCAGGTAACTTACTAAATATGGAAACTTTCTATTTAGGGAAACTTACTATTTTTAGAAACTTTCTAAATCGGGAAACATTCTTATTTTAGAAACTTTCTAAAATTGAAACTTTCTATTTCCAAAAAATTCCTAACATGCCAAAATTAGAAACTTCTAATATTAGAAGCTTTCTAATTTAATGTTTTATTAAAGTTTTTGGATGGGTCACAAATTATAGGCCCAATTCTTGGCCCAAGACCACAGAATTCCAATTGGCCCAATAATTTGACATAACCGAGTCGGTTCATTAATTCTGGTCCAAGACCAAATTAATTACTAAATCCAACTGGTTACTTACTAAACCAGACCAGCTCTAAATTATTTGGTCCAACCAAATCAAACTTAGACCAGCCTTCGGTTTAGGTTAAAATTCAATTTTGAATTTAAATCCGGTTTAACCAGAAATTAAATAATACCAATTGTATTAAATAATTTCCAGCAAACCGCGATTTGGGTTAACCGCTTGAACCACCAATTAAATTGGATCGGTTCGGTTAAGTCCAAAATCAGGAAGAAACACCTTGTGTTTTAGCAAATTTTGACTTAACTTGCGGTTTTGGCTAAAGCAGACAATGAACCACAATCGGTTTGATCGGTTCATTGTCGCGGGTTTGGGAAAAACTAACCACAATTATCTTTTAGCTTAATGATCATCGATCGCTAATTAAATCAACATGCGATTCGTTTGAAGTTTAATTATTCACGATCATAACAAACCTTATTCAAGCGATCATGACAAGACAACAAACGATTTTGACCATTGACCAGTTCAATAATCGATTCAAGCAATCACTAAAGACAAAAGCAATTCTTAACCTTAACAAAACTAATCAAAAGTTTCTCTTGTTATCAAACAAAGTCAACAACAATTGTTTTGTTAGTGATTATAAAGAAAAGTCAAACACGATTACTATATTCACTAAAGACAAAATCATGTTAACACATTAACCTTGCACGTTTAAACAATCGATTCGCTTGATACATATTCGATTCGTATCATAACAAACGAATTCTTATCGATTATTAATTATCTAAGTCAACAAGCGATTAATAACATGAACGATAGTGACTTGAGATCAAACAAATCGATTATTATAATGAACGATTACGACTTTAATCATTCTAGGTTTTCAAAGTTTCAATCAATTTTACTCATTAAAATCGATTCATCAAACTAATAAACAACCTAGTATGATCCAAAAAGCAAAAACCTAACGACCTAGGCTCTGATACCACTGTAGGATTATCTGTGTTCATTGGTGTAATTGTCAGATTACAACCTAGCACATAATCATCTAGGATCTAGGTAATTGCAGTTGAATCATAAACAGATCAGGATCATTACCTTATGATTGCAGCGGATTAATCAATGGAATATCGAGATCTGCAAGAGCTGATGATTACCGGCTCCTCCTCAGGTATCCACACGCTTACAAGCTATTGGATCAGGCTGCTAGACCAAGCTGGAAATCACAGAGAGAGAGAGGACGGCCAGACCTAATAAAATCGCAGGAGAGTCCCCTAGACTGCGCCCCTTCCTCTCATATATAAGCCCAAGTAATTAAACTAATGGCTTATTAGGCTTTTGGGCCCAAGACCCAAATCAGACAAAAGACTGTATTTTGTCTGGCCCAATTCTCTGTACAAATACAGTAAATGCCTTGCATCTTACCGTATTAATTCCATTTAACTTTCCCGTTAGCTATGGTGTGTGACCCTTTGGGATCATACAATACTGGTAATAAGTCCTAAACTTATAGATCATGAGCGGGCTCTAGCAAGTCATCATGATCACCCAGTATTTATGACTTATGTCTGATCTCGACACTTATCATACTTTCTAGAGATAGTACGGTAGATTTCAGGACATTCCCAACAGCTTCATCTCAAAGACTCAAGTTATATTCTCATCAGGGGGGTAAATGCGCGCTGCACTCTTTTTCCCTTAACCATGGTTTTTCCCATTGGGTTTTCCTGGTAAGGTTTTTAATGAGGCAGCATCTTAAGCGTTTTAGGAATATTTTTATATAATGGACATCCAAGGGGGAGTGTTATGTATGATTTTAGTGGATGCCCATTATAGGCCCATTAACCAATGTTCTAGATTTACTTGTTCCCTAAGTTATACTTGTTCTCCAAGTTATACTTGTTCTCCAAGTTGTATCCCTATATATATACTCCTTATTATCAATGGAATAATACACAACACTTTCATCTTTCTCTCTTGTTTATAACAAGTACAATATGATTTCAGGACATAATCCCAACAATCTCCCACTTGTACTGGAATCATCTATTCCCCTAATCGCTTTGTCACTATATCTCGATATGGCATAAGGCAAGAAACCGTGTCATCCTTATTATAGCCAACATCGTGTTCATCGAACTCCTGATCTATACTGATAAAACAAACGACTGACAATCACCTCGTTTGAGCACGGCCATGCATTTTCTCAGTATCAAATCTTCGATGGGCCCTGAGATATTTATCTCCTGTTATATAGGAGGGACAAATCCCTTCTTGTTCCATCCCTGTTTATACACACACTTCATGATACGCCTAAGCAATGCCGTTATAGCCGCCAGTTACGGAACGACGTTTGACAAGGTCAAAGCGCATCAATCCAAATGCTAGAAAGCATGATGAACTCAGGTCTAAGGACTCGTAATGAGAACCTCTCATGACACTGATATAACTATCCTATAGAGTTCTCATTAGCGGGTCATGTCCGATCATATGTTCACCAACATATATCCATGTGACTTACGTTGATACTCATATCAATGACTCCATGAAACATAGTCATACGTCACCTCACATACTAGTCTTAACGGTTGTTAATGTCCCATTTTAACAACCTATGACCAGGGACACACATAATTTTATGTCATCATTCACTTGTAGGGTTTCATGATCAAGTCCTCAACTTGATGACCTATAATAATGAACATAAAATACTTGGGACCATTATTCAATTATCCAATAATCAAATAATGCTGATGTAAGTTTTTCATAAACATGACCATATCATGTCTATCTGAACATCATAACTAACATAACTCCCACTAGAATCAAGACCACGTATTCAGATATCTAGTACCTACAGCAACAGTACGAAACTCATGCTTAGGTTGTGAGAGATGATGCGGTGTTCTTGCTTGGAACCATTCCAACAAACCACACCGCTATTCTTTAATAAGCACTATTCTACGGTCCCCTGCTTGGAGTCTTTCCAACAGACAGCACCGCTGTACAGACAAAAAGACATAACCAGGTGGGAACCGGCAGTCTTCTTTGTCCCTCAAACTTCTCTTAACATATTCGTCACTTCCTCAGTTGAACAAGAACCTATCCTTAGTGTTTCTCAAACACTTGGGGATATTTCTTACAACTGTCCAGTGACTTTTACCGGAACATATTGGTATCTTCTCGTCATGCTTTATGCGTAAGCTGCATCTAGACGAGCGCAAACAATGGCATTCATGATGGATTCTATTGTATAAGCATAAGGAATCACACTCATAGATACTAGTGCAGCCAGTGTCCAAGACACTTCATCTTGCTAAGATCGATACTAGTTCAGCCAGTGTCCAAGACACTTCATCTTGCTAAGATTATTGCCATAAGACCTTTGGTGTGAAGCCATTCTTGGAATCATGCATATTGGAACTGTCCAATACCTTATCAACATAAGGATTCTGACACGATCCAATTAGCTTTTCCAATCCATTTCAATGGATCCTTATTCCAAGAACTTTCGCGGCTTCTCCCATGCCCATTGTTAAGTTTGACTTCCGACCCAAATCTTGACAAGACTTTAGCGTCGGAACGTCGTTTATGAGATTAAGTATGTTATAAACATACGGTGTGAGAATTGCAACCACGCTCCCATTAGTTTACTTGTAAACGCACGGTTTCTATTGATGGGTTATGGGGTTTGTTCAAGGTTTAATTCCCAATTACAACCTAACACATAATCTTAACAGATCTAGGTTCTTGCAAAACGAATCATAAAACCAACCTGATCTTTACCTTTTGCAGCGGAGTGATTGGTGGTAATGACAAGATCAGATTAGAGCTGATGAGAATCGGTTCCTCCTCAAGTATCCACACTCTTACAAGCAAGGGACGGCTGCTAGACCAAAGAGATGGATGATCAGAGAGAGAGGTTCAAGAGAGAGAGAGAGAGCTCGCGGCTCAAAGGAAGAAAAAATCGCAGGAAGCCTTTTTTCCTTAGGGTTTTCTGATTCTCTTATATCCCATTAATGGGCCCAAGTCATTAGACTAATGGCTCATTAATCTTTTGGGCCCAAAACACAAATCAGACAAAAAGCCTGTATTTTGTCTGGTCCAAAACTCTGATCCAATACAGTAAATGCCATTGCATCTTACCGTATTATTTCCATTTAACTTTCCCGTTAGCTATGGTGTGTGACCCTTCGGGATCATACAATACTGGTAATAAGTCATAAACTTATAGATCATGAGCGGACTCTAGCAAGCCATCATGATCACCCAGTATTTATGACTTATGTCTGATGTCGACACTTATCATACTTTCGAGAGATAGTACGGTAGATTTCAGGACATTCCCAACAATCTCCCACTTGTACTGGAATTCTACAAAGGACATTCCCAACAATCTTCCGATTGTACTGGAATCCTACATTCCCTAGTCCTTTTGTCTTAATATCTCGATCTGGCATAAGGCAAGATGCGTGTCATCCTTATATAGCCAGACCATGTTTATCGGACCAGATTTGATACTGACAATGCAAACGACTTGGGCAAGTCCGTTTGGGAATGGCCATTCTCTTACCAGCTATCAAATCTCCGATTGGCCTAGAGATATTACCTCCGTTATACGGCAGGGACAAATCCCATCTTGTTCCATCACTATGAACTACACAATTCATAATACACCCAACCAAGGTCCGTATAGCTCCCAGTTACGAAACAGCGTTAGACAATGATCAAAGCGTATTACTCCATGTGCAGCCACATGCATGCGAACTCAGGTCTAAGGACTATACTCTATAGTCGTATATGAGAACCTCTTATGACACAGATATTAATATCTTGTAGAGTTCTCATCAGCGGGCCATGTCCGGTCATATGTTCCCCTACATATACCTATGTGTCGACTTTGATGCCGCGCATCTATGACCCCTCGAAACTTGGTCATAAGTCTCAACACAATCTAGTCTCAAGTGGTTGTTGGTGTTCCAATTCAACAACCTTCGACTATGGACACTATGATTTATGTCATTTCGTTAAATATGGGGTTCAGGATCAAGTCTACTCATGTACTTCGATGGCCCATATATAATGACATGAATCATTTTGGAACGATTATTTATATCACAGTTAAAATAATCCAGAAATCATAGATTTCATAAACATAAAATATTATGTTTACATGAACCTTTCAAAACAACTAGAAAAGCCCTTTACAAACTCCCACTGAAATTAAGACTACATCTTAATTTCACTCATCCTACAGCTACAGTCCGCGACTCGTGCTTAGGCCTAAGGAGTGGCTTTGTTAATAGATTAGCAACGTTCTCATTCGATGAAACTTGCTTATCTACTTAACACCTCTGTCATTTATCTCATGGAATAGGTTATACCTATCCTCAAGGTGTTTGCACTTCTGATGTGCAGCTAGTCTCATCTACGCTGGGATTCACATCAAGTTCAGTGATGAACTCTTCTTTCCAAACAACCTCTTTCGCCGCTTCTCAAGCTGCGAAATGTTCAGCTTAAGTCATGGAGTCAGCTACAGTGCCTTGCACCGCCAAATAAACACAAGATATAGCCGGACTGTGACCGGGAATTATCTTTGTCTACTGGAAACTTGCCTTTCAGACTCTACCGACTTTTAGCACTTCACTTTCTCCGTAAATCAAGAACTTATCCTTAGTATTCCTTGAATACTTTAGGATATTCTTTACGGCAATCCAGTGATTCTTTGCTAGATTTGACTGGTCTTTACTTGTCTTGCTTAACATTAAAACAACATCAAACAAGTACGTTTCATGGCATATATGATAGATCCAATTGCCGACGCATATGGAATCTTATCCATGCATTTAAGCTCAGCAGTTATCGTAGGACACTGTGTCTTGCTTAACGTAATGCCATGTGACATTGGCATAAAACCCTTCTTGGAATGCTGAAAACGTGTAGGACTTTGTCAATTTAAGAATCCTGACTTTGTCCTACCAGCTCTTTTGGATCTCTATCTTTAGATCCAAAATCCAAGAACTACGTGGCTTTACCCATGTCAATCACAAAACCAACTCCCAAGCCAGTCCTTTACCGACTGCAGTATTGGGACGTTATTTCCGAGAATCAGTATGTCATCGACATACATTATGAGAAATGCAATATCGCTCCCACTAATCTATTAGTAAACGCACAGTTCCATTTCGTTCCTGTTCAAGTCAAAACCTTGACTACTTCAACAGAACGAAGATTCCAACTCCGATATGTTTGCTTCCATCCATGAATGGATCGATGAAGCTAACTTACACAAAATGTAATTTTTCGGAGTCCGGGCTCACTTTCGCTTCTTTGAATTTCGCAGATTCGTCGCTTTCAATGATCATCAGATCATGCGATCTTTCAATGATCATCAGGTTCAACTAATGACGAGAAATCACTCTCGGATTAGTGACTGATTCATTCATATCTGCGAACTTCAGGCTCTACAGGTGTAGATTCTACAGAAATCTGTAAATCCATCCGATGCTCTCCCTCAACAGGTTGAGCAGCCTCGTGTATTTCTCGAATTTCTTCGAGTTATACTTTTACTCCCATTGTTCTTCTTGGAAAGTAACTTCCCATCTTAGAAAACAGAACGGACGTAAAAGTAACAAGCCTTGGTTTCCTTAGGACAACCAGCGAAGTAGCACAACTATAAATACTCAGTAAAGACGAATTTGGATTGATTCCAATCCACATTTACGTGGTGTCTTTTAACTGATATTGGTGGAACTATTTCAGCGTAAACTTAGATATTTTAGAGCGTTATTCTTAAAGAATATCATGGAAGATTCGTGTGACTCATCTTTAATCATTTCTAATAAGATCTGATTCTTTCTCACAGAAACACCTTCAGGTTTTCAGGAGAAATGAGCTGTGAAACGATTTCACACTCATTCAGATGATCACACCATCAATGACTTAAGTATTCTCACTCGTGATCTAATCAAGAGTCTTAATACTTCTGTCACTAAGATTATATACCTCACTCTGGAACTCTTTCGACCATGTCAAAGAATTCCGACTTGTGTCTCATCAAATGAACACAGTCACACTCACTGAAGTAATCAGTAGAGACAATGAAGTACAGGAAAATTTTCTCTGGCATTACTGCTCATCGGACCACATACATGAGTATGTTCAATCTCCAATAAGCCTTTGGGCCTTTCTCTAGCTCGGCTAAGATGGGCCCTTTGTCTTTTGGTCCAGTAAGCAGAATTCAAGTCTCATAAGATTTCCATTCAAATGAGCCCAAAAGTCCATAACTATGGGGTTTCTGAATCCAATTTACTCTATTTGACCAAAACATTTATGCCAAGAAAAATCAGGTTTAATTCATCAGATTTAAACCAATTTGGTATTTATGTTACATTTAGGCACTCTTTGGTTTTTAAGATATAAAACCCATTCCTTGAATAGGGTGCTACAATTAGCATTTCATTAAGATCAAAAGAACAAAACTTGTCTTTATCAAAATGAAAACATTCAAATTCTTCACAAGAAAATGAAAAACAACTCTGCTTAAAGCAGGTACATTGTAGCAATTATTTAATTCAAAACCAAACCAAGCCTCAAAGGCATCTACAAGTGAAAACCCTACGGCTGAGGCAGCATCCCAAGCTCCTTCCAGACACGCAGTTCCACTTGCCCTTCCTTCAACGTTCTACTGTTGTTCAGGCTCTGCATATTTTAACAAATATCAGTGTCACAATCAGTATCCAATACCTACAAGGTATAACTTGAAGTAATAACATGAATACCTGAGGACGTAGTCTCATACATCAACTTTAACTCCTCATAATCTTCCATGAATTTAATGCAATCTCTTTTCCAATGCCCAGTCTCTTTACAGTAGCAGCACTTACCAACGTAAGATGTATCTGACTCGGGCTTAGAAGACACACGCTTGCCATGATTCAAAATCTGGACAACTTTGTCTTCACCCTTGTCAGCATTAGGTTTAGTAAACCTACCCTTCTCATTCATGAGATTGTACAGGGTACTCTTCACGTTTGGCTCAACTGTCTTGAGCATATCATGCAGTTCAGTCAGCGTCTTCGTTAAGCCTTTCTTGATATAGTTCCTTACGAACTTATCATAGCTTGACAGCAGTGACTGCAGAATGATCTCAGTTGCCAATTCCTGGCTAACTGGATAATCCAGTTTCCTCAGGTTATCAATGTAACCCATCATTTTACTGACATGAGGACTCACTGGATGATCATTTGGTAGCTTGCAGCTAGTGAGAGACTTAACCAACTGGTATCTCTCCACTCTTACCTGCTCCTGAAATTTCAATTTCAGGCTGCTGATCATCTCTATTGGCGACTCCATGTTCTCATATTGCTTCCGCAAATCTGAGTCCATGGTAGCCAATATCAGACCACGCACATCTACCGCATCATCATAATGCTTATTCCAAGCATTACGTACTGCATGAGAGGCATTGGACTCGATCCTCACGGGGAGAGCTTTCTCAAGGACATAGTCCTTTCTATCCTACCTGAGGACTAGCCTCAGGTTCCGCGACCAAGTCAAGAAATTTGATCCGTTCAGTTTGTCCATCTCAAGGACAGACCGGATCGAGAAAGTGTTTTGATTGTTTGTGCTCGTCATAGCTGAAATTTAGAGATAAAAAGAGTTTTAGTTATTTAGTTCATAAAAGAGTAATCTTAATAACTTATAAGAAAACTCGCATTGCATTCAAAATTTCTTTGTTTAACCTCATAAGAATGCAATGATTCCGAGACCCATGTTCAGCTAAATCCAAAGTGGGCCACTGGCCGTCACCCGGAATTAGCTTTACTTGGTAAGCATACACACAGCTAGTTATAACCTCATATAACTCTCGGTTGTGAATTGGGCCCAAGGCCCAAAACACCAGATGTCTCAAGGCCCGGGACTCCCGATGGCCCAGTCAAGGAAACCAATCTCTTACAGCCAAATAATCACTAAAGTCTGGGACTCCCAATGAAATTAGTGACTATATACTACTTTACTTACGCGAAAACAGACACCTCACACTGTAAGCCATATCTGTAATCGAATAAGCGTTAAGTAGCTGACAAGATTGGAAAGACATCCAAGCTTGATATTGGTTTTGAGGATTTTAGGTTTTATTTCCAAAAATAGAAGATTACTATTTTGGGAAACTTACTTATTTTAGAAACTTTCTAAATTTAGTAACCTACTAAAAATAGAAATTTCTAATTTAATATTTTATTAATATTTTCGGGTTGGGTCACAAATTATAGGCCCAATTCTTGGCCCAAGACCATAGAATTCCAGTTGGCCCAATAATTTGACATAACCGAGTCGGTTTATTAATTCTGGTCCAAGACCAAATTAACTATCAAAACCATCGGTTATTAACTAAACCAGACCAGTTCTAAATTATTTGGTCCAACCAAATCAAACTTAGACCAGCCTTCGGTTTAGGTTAAAATTCAATTTTATGAATTTCAATCCGGTTTAACCAGAAATTAAATAATACCAATTGTATTAAATAATTTCCAGCAAACCGCGATTTGGGTTAACCGCTTGAACCATAAATAATTAAATAATTAATTAATTGATTCAAAATCTTAACCAACCTATAACAAATCGATTCTTATAATCAAGCAAAGCAAAGTCAAACGATTGAACCATATACCGCATTATAATCATTATAAGAATCGTTTCTTATAATCTTATAAGCAAAGTCAATCAGATTATAATGCTTGTTATTGCTTATTGCTTATTAACAAGAAGACAAAAATGATTCATTCACGATTCACAATCGATTAATCGCTCAGGATCACAATAATTCGATCATCAACTTGGACTTGTTCAATTCGAACAATTACTTGTTCACAAAAGGACAAAGAACAATTGCTTATGATTGATTCGTATACAAACACAAACCACGATCACATGATTACATAATTCAATAATGGATTCTGACTTTTCCATCAAGCAAATCGTATTAATTATGAACCAAGACAACAAGCGATTGTTTAATCTTAAGTCAACAAGCGAAATAACATGCGATTCAATAATCGATTCTTAATATAATTATCAAACAAATCGATTCTAGACATACATATGATCCAAATTACAAGAATCTAATAACCTGGCTCTGATACCACTGATGGGTTATGGGGTTTGTTCAAGGTTTAATTCCCAATTACAACCTAACACATAATCTTAACAGATCTAGGTTCTTGCAAAACGAATCATAAAACCAACCTGATCTTTACCTTTTGCAGCGGAGTGATTGGTGGTAATGACAAGATCAGATTAGAGCTGATGAGAATCGGTTCCTCCTCAAGTATCCACACTCTTACAAGCAAGGGACGGCTGCTAGACCAAAGAGATGGATGATCAGAGAGAGAGGTTCAAGAGAGAGAGAGAGCTCGCGGCTCAAAGGAAGAAAAAATCGCAGGAAGCCTTTTTTTCCTTAGGGTTTTCTGATTCTCTTATATCTCATTAATGGGCCCAAGTCATTAGACTAATGGCTCATTAATCTTTTGGGCCCAAAACACAAATCAGACAAAAAGCCTGTATTTTGTCTGGTCCAAAACTCTGATCCAATACAGTAAATGCCATTGCATCTTACCGTATTATTTCCATTTAACTTTCCCGTTAGCTATGGTGTGTGACCCTTCGGGATCATACAATACTGGTAATAAGTCCTAAACTTATAGATCATGAGCGGACTCTAGCAAGCCATCATGATCACCCAGTATTTATGACTTATGTCTGATCTCGACACTTATCATACTTTCTAGAGATAGTACGGTAGATTTCAGGACATTCCCAACATCTATACGTTCCTGATCAAGCCAAAACCTTTGACCGTTTTAACAGAACATAGATTCCAACTCCAAGATGTTTGCTTCAATCCAGAAATGGATCAGTGAAGCTAATGTAGGATTATGGGTGTTTTCCATGGTTTTAATTCTCAATTACAACCTAACACAAATCCATAAACAGATCTAGGTTCTCGTCAAATGAATCATAAACCAAACCTTATCATTACCTTTCAGATTGCAGCGGATTGATGGATGGTAATGATGAGATCAGCTAGAACAGATCAGATGCCTGTTCCTCCTTCAGTATCCACACTCTTACAAGCCGGGATGGTTGCTAGACCAAAGCAATGGATTGATCAGAGAGAGAAGAGAGACGGCTCAGGTTTTAGGTCGCAGACTGTTAGAGTCGAAATTATAAGACGACTCATATAAATATCGACTCTGTCATAAACCTAAACCGATGTCTCGGTTTCGCAACTGTGTCGACCGACACATACACTTGTGTCGATCGACACAAGTCATTTGTCTCGATATGGGCCCAAGTGATTAAACTAACGGCCCAACTCTCTGCACAAATACAGTAAATGCCTTGCATCTTACCGTATTCATTCCATGTTAACTTTCCCGTTAGCTATGGTGTGTGACTCTTTGGGATCATACAATACTGGTAATAAGTCCTAAACTTATAGATCAAGAGCGGACTCTAGCAAGTCATCATGATCACCCAGTATTTATGACTTATGTCTGATCTCGACATTTATCATACTTTCTAGAGATAGTACGGTAGATTTCAGGACATTCCCAACAATCTCCCACTTGTACTGGAATCCTACAAAGGACATTCCCAACAATCTTCCGATTGTACTGGAATCCTACATTCCCTAGTCCTTTTGTCTTAATATCTCGATCTGGCATAAGGCAAGATGCGTGTCATCCTTATATAGCCAGACCATGTTTATCGGACCAGATTTGATACTGACAATGCAAACGACTTGGGCAAGTCCGTTTGGGAATGGCCATTCTCTTACCAGCTATCAAATCTCCGATTGGCCTAGAGATATTACCTCCGTTAAACGGCAGGGACAAATCCCATCTTGTTCCATCACTATGAACTACACAATTCATAATACACCCAACCAAGGTCCGTATAGCTCCCAGTTACGAAACAGCGTTAGACAATGATCAAAGCGCATTACTCCATGTGCAGCCACATGCATGCGAACTCAGGTCTAAGGACTATACTCTATAGTTGTATATGAGAACCTCTCATGACACAGATATTAATATCTTGTAGAGTTCTCATCAGCGGGCCATGTCCGGTCATATGCTCCCCTACATATACCTATGTGTCGACTTTGATGCCGCGCATCTATGACCCCTCGAAACTTGGTCATAAGTCTCAACACAATCTAGTCTCAAGTGGTTGTTGGTGTTCCAATTTCAACAACCTTCGACTATGGACACTATGATTTATGTCATTTCGTTAAATATGGGGTTTCAGGATCAAGTCTACTCATGTACTTCGATGGCCCATATATAATGACATGAATCATTTTGGAATGATTATTTATATCACAGTTAAAATAATCCAGAAATCATCAGATTTCATAAACATAAAATATTATGTTTACATGAACCTTTCAAAACAACTAAGTAAAGCCCTTTACAAACTCCCACTGAAATTAAGACTACAACTTAATTTCACTCATCCTACAGCTACAGTCCCCGACTCGTGCTTAGGCATAAGGAGTGGCTTCGTTAATAGATTAGCAACGTTTTCATTCGATGAAACTTGCTTATCTACTTAACACCTCTGTCATTTATCTCACAGAATAGGTTATACCTACCCTCAAGGTGTTTGGACCTCTGATGTGCAGCTAGCCTCATTTATGCTGTGAATCACATCAAGTTCAGTGATGAACTCTTCTATCCAAACATCCTCTTTCGCCGCTTCTCAAGCTGCGAAATGTTCAGCTTAAGTCATGGAGTCAGCAACAGTGCCTTGCACCGCCAGTTAGACACAAGATATAGCCGGACTGTGACCAGGAATTATCTTTGTCTATTGGAAACTTGCCTTTCAGACTCTATCGACTTGTAGCACCTCACTTTCTCCGTAAATCAAGAACTTATCCTAAGTATTCCTCAAATACTTCAGAATATTCTTTACGGCAATCCAGTGATTCTTTGCTGGATTTGACTGGTCTTTACTAGTCTTGCTTAACATTAAAGCAACATCAAAACAAGTACGTGTCATGGCATACATGATAGATCCAATTGCCGACGCATATGGAATCCTATCCATGCATTCAAGCTCAGCAGATATCGTAGGATACTGTTTCTTGCTTAACGTATTGCCATGTGACATTGGCATAAAACCCTTCTTGGATTGCTGATTACGTGTAGGACTTTGTCAATTTAAGAATTCTGACTTTGTCCTACCAGCTCTTTTGGATCTCTATCTTTAGATCCAAAATCCAAGAACTACGTGGCTTTACCCATGTCAATCATAAAACCAACTCCCTTTACCGACTACAGTATTGGGACGTTATTTCCGAGAATCAGTATGTCATCGACATACACTATGAGAAATGCAATATTGCTCTCACTTATCTTTTAGTAAACGCACAGTTCCTCTTCGTTCCTGTTCAAGTCAAAACCTTGACTACTTCAACAGAACGAAGATTCCAACTCCGATATGTTTGCTTCCATCCATGAATGGATCAATGAAGCTAACTTACACATAGTGTAATTTTCGGAGTCCGGGCTCACTTTCGCTTCTTTGAATTTCGCAGATTCGTCGCTTTCAATGATCATCAGATCATGCGAACTTTCAATGATCATCAGATTCAACTAATGATGAGAAATCACTCTCGGATTAGTAACTGATTCATTCAGATCTGCGAACTTCAGGCTTTACAGGTGCAGATTCTACAGAAATCTGTAAATCCATCCGTTGCTCTCCCTCAACAGGTTGAGCATCCTCCTGTATTTCTCGAATTTCTTCGAGTTATACTTTTACTCCCACTGTTCTTCTTGGAAAGTTACTTCCCCTCTTAGAAAACAGAATGGACGTAAAAGTAACAAGCCTTGGTTTCCCTAGGACAACCGGCGAAGTAGCACAATTACAAATACTCAGTAAAGACAAATTTGGATCGATTCCAATCCACATTTACGTGGTGTCTTTCAACTGATATTGGTGGAACTATTTCAGCGTAAACTTAGATATTTTAGAGCGTTATTCTTAAAGAATATCATGGAAGATTCGTGTGACTCATCTTTAATCATTTCTAATAAGATCTGATTCTTTCTCACAGAAACACCTCTAGGTTTTCAGGAGAAATGAGCTGTGAAACGATTTCACACTCATTCAGATGATCACACAATCAATGACTTAAGTATTCTCACTCGTGATTTAATCCAGAGTCTTAATACTTCTGTCATTCAGATTCTATACTTCATTTTGGAACTCTTTCGACCATGTCAAAGAATTCCGACTTGTGTCTCATCAAATGAACACAGTCACACTCACTGAAGTAATCAGTAGAGATAATGAAGTACAGGAAATTTTCTCTGGCATTACTGCTCATCGGACCACATACATGAGTATGTCCAATGTCCAATAAGCCTTTGGGCTTTTCTCTAGCTCGGATAAGATGGGCCCTTTGTGTTTTGGTCCAGTAAGAAGAATTCAAGTCTCATAAGATATCCATTCAAATGAGCCCAAAAGTCCATAACTATGGGATTTCTGAATCCGACTTACTCTATATGACCAAAACATTTATGCCAAGAAAAATCAGGTTTAATTCATCAGATTTAAACCAATTCGGTATTTATGTTACATTTAGGCACTCTTTGGTTTAAGACATAAAACCCATTCCTTGAATAGGGTGCTACAATTAATATTTCATTAAGATCAAAAGAACAAAACTAGTCTTTTATCAAAATGAAAAACATTCAAATTCTTACAAGAAAATGAAAGACAACTCTGCTTAAAGCAGGTACATTGTAGCAATTACTTAATAAAACCAAGCCTCAAAGGCATCTACAAGTGAAAACCCTATGGCTGAGGCAGCTTCCCAAGCTCCTTCCAGACACGCAGTTCCACTTGCCCTTCCTTCAACGTTCTACTGTTGCTCAGGCTCTGCATATTATAACAAATATCAGTGCCACAACCAGTATCCAATACCTATAAGGTATAACTTGAAGTAATAACAAGAATACCTGAGGAAGTAGTCTCATACATCAACTTCAACTCCTCATAATCTTCCATGAATTTAATGCAATCTCTCTTCCAATGCCCAGTCTCTTTACAGTAGCAGCACTTACCAACGTAAGAGGTATCTGACTCGGGCTCAAAAGACACACTCTTGCCATGATTCAAAATCTGGACAACTTTGTCTTCACCCTTGTCAGCTTTAGGTTTAGTAAACCTACCCTTCTCATTCATGAGATTGTACAGGGTACTCTTCACGTTTGACTCAACTGTCTTGAGCATGTCATGCAGTTCAGTCAACGTCTTCGTTAAGCCTTTCTTGATATAGTCCCTTACGAACTTATCATAGCTTGATGGCAGTGACTGCAGAATTATATCAGTTGCCAATTCTTGGCTAACTGGATAATCCAGTTTCCTCAGGTTATCAACGTAACCCATCATTTTACTGACATGAGGACTTACTGGATGATCATTTGGTAGCTTGCAGCTAGTGAGAGATTTAACCAACTGGTATTTCTCCACTCTTACCTGCTCCTGAAATTTCAATTTCAGGCTGCTGATCATCTCTATTGGCGACTCCATGTTCTCATATTGCTTCCGCAACTCTGAGTCCATGGTAGCCAATATCAGACCACGCACATCTACCGCATCATTATAATGCTTATTCCAAGCATTATATACTGCATGACTGGCTTTGGATCCGATCCTCTCGGGGAGAGATTTCTCAAGGACATAGTCCTTTCTCTCATGCCTGAGAACTAGCCTCAGGTTCCGCGACCAAGTCAAGAAATTTGATCCGTTCAGTTTGTCCATCTCAAGGACATACCGGATCGAGAAAGTGTTTTGATTGTTTGTGCTCGTCATAGCTGAAATTTAGAGATAAATAGAGTTTTAGTTATTAAGTTCATAAAAGAGTAATCTTAACAACTTATAAGAAAACTCGCATTGTATTCAAAATTTCTTTGTTTAACCTCATAAGAATGCAATGATTCTGAGACCCATGTTCAGCTAAATCCAAAGTGGGCCACTGGCCGTCACCCGGAATTAGCTTTACTTGGTAAGCATACACACAGCTAGTTATAACCTCATATAACTCTCGGTTGTGAATTGGGCCCAAGGCCCAAAACACCAGATGTCTCAAGGCCCGGGACTCCCGATGGCCCAGTCAAGGAAACCAATCTCTTACAGCCAAATAATCACTGAAATCTGGGACTCCCAATGAAATCAGTGACTATATACTACTTTACTTACGCGAAAACAGACACCTCACACTGTAAGCCATGTCTGTAATCAAATAAGCGTTAAGTAGCTGACAAGATTGGAAAGACATCCAAGCTTGATATTGTTTTTGAGGATTTTAAGTTTTATTTCCAAAAATAGAAGATTACTATTTTGGGAAACTTTCTTATTTTAGAAACTTTCTAAATTTAGTAACTTATTAAAGTTTTCGGTTGGGTCACAAATTATAGGACCAATTCTTGGCCCGAGACCACAGAATTCCAATTGGCCCAATAATTTGACATAACCGATCCGGTTTATTAATTCTGGTCCAAGACCAAATTAACTATCAAAACCATCAGTTATTTACTAAACCAGACCAGCTCTAAATTATTTGGTCCAACCAAATCAAACTTAGACCAGCCTTCGGTTTAGGTTAAAATTCAATTTTATGAATTTCAATCCGGTTTAAACAGAAATAAAATTATTTCCAGCAAACCGCGATTTGGGTTAACCGCTTGAACCACCAATTAAATTGGATCGGTTCAGTTAAGTCCAAAACCGGGAAGAAACACCTTGTGTTTTAGCCAATTTTGACCTAACTTGCGGTTCTGGCTAAAGTAGACAATGAACCACAATCGGATTGATCGGTTCATTGTCTCGGTTTAGGGAAAGATGAATCACGAAGCTCGGCTGAACCGATTGGCTACTCGCGGATCATCTGCATCGCCTTCGTATCGATCGATATGAGTCTTTCATGTCGATCGATACTAGCGAGTATCAGCTCGGGTCAATCGGGTCATCAGGACCGCGAGATGTCAATCGGATCGATCGATATCGACCGATACCTCGCTCCCTCGTCGATCGACACGGGCGACTAGATCGCACACCAATGGCTTTCAATCGGATTGATGCGATCTAATTCTTAGGTTTTCATGTTTTCTGATCAAATTTCTTAACCAAATTCGATTTTAAACAGTAAGAACAACCTAAATCAGATTCATAAAGCAAAAACCAATAACCTGGCTCTGATACCACTGTAGGATTATGGGTGTTTTCCATGGTTTTAATTCTCAATTACAACCTAACACAAATCCATAAACAGATCTAGGTTCTCGTCAAATGAATCATAAACCAAACCTTATCATTACCTTTCAGATTGCAGCGGATTGATGGATGGTAATGATGAGATCAGCTAGAACAGATCAGATGCCTGTTCCTCCTTCAGTATCCACACTCTTACAAGCCGGGATGGTTGCTAGACCAAAGCAATGGATTGATCAGAGAGAGAAGAGAGACGGCTCAGGTTTTAGGTCGCAGACTGTTAGAGTCGAAATTATAAGACGACTCATATAAATATCGACTCTGTCATAAACCTAAACCGATGTCTCGGTTTCGCAACTGTGTCGACCAACACATACACTTGTGTCGATCGACACAAGTCATTTGTCTCGATATGGGCCCAAGTGATTAAACTAACGGCCCAACTCTCTGCACAAATACAAGAAATGCCTTGCATCTTACCGTATTCATTCCATGTTAACTTTCCCGTTAGCTATGGTGTGTGACCCTTTGGGATCATACAATACTGGTAATAAGTCCTAAACTTATAGATCAAGAGCGGACTCTAGCAAGTCATCATGATCACCCAGTATTTATGACTTATGTCTGATCTCGACATTTATCATACTTTCTAGAGATAGTACGGTAGATTTCAGGACATTCCCAACAGCTAACATACATTTAATTTTCGGAGTTGGGGCTCACCTTCGCTTCTTTGAATTTGGCAGGCTCGTCACTTTTCAATGATCAGCAGATCATGGCAATCGGTCATGAGGAATCACCCTCGGTTTAGTGACGGATCCATTAGGATCAGCGAACTTCAGGCTCCACAGGTGTAGATCCTACAGCACTCTGTAGATCCAACCGCTGCTCTCCCTCAATAGGTTGAACAGCCTCCTGTGTTTCTCGAATTTCTTCGAGCTGTACTTTTACTCCCACTGTTCTTCTTGGAAAAACAGAGTTCCGAACAACAAAACTTTGTTCTCGGATTAGTTGCAAAAGTACTAAGCCTCGGTTTCCCTAGGACAACCGACGAAGCAGCCCTTATCAGATTTGGGTTCAAGTTTGTTTGTTGACAACTGCCTTACCCAAACCTTGCAATCCCAATTAATCAGAAAAACATACTTGGAAATCACCCAGTACACATACAATGTGGTGTCTTTCAACTGATTCTGATAGAAAACTATTTGGCGTAAACATATTCATTTTAGAGCATATTTTAAAAGGATAATGGAAGATTCCTGTGACTCATCATTATTCGTAGCATATCTAATAAGGTCCGATTCGTTCTCTCAGAAACACCATTTAGGTTTTCCAGGAGAAAATAGTTGTGATATGACTTCACACTCACTTAGATGATCACCAAAATCTTGACTCAAGTATTTTCCTCCGCGATCTAATCGAGGATCTTAATACTTCTGTCAAATCGGTTCTATACTTCATTTTGGAACTCCTCAAAGGATTCCTACTCGTGTCTCATCAAAAGAACACAGCCATACTTACTGATGCCATCAATAAGGTAATGAAGTACTGAAGATTTCCTTTGGCATTAATGCTCATCGGGCCACATACATCAGTACGTGTAAGGCCCAATATGCCTCGGGCCCTTTTCTTTACCTCTGCTAAAGAAGCCTTAGTCATTTGGTCCAGCAAGCAGAATTCATATCTCAAATGATTTATAATCAAATGAGCCTAAAGCCCATAACAATGGAACTTCTAATTCGCTTCACTCTATGATGTAAAAACGACTATGCTAAGGAAAAATCGAGTTCAAGTCATTAGACTTAAACCGTTTGATATTTATGTTATATTCAAGCGTATATTGGTTTAAGACATAAAACCCATTTATCAAAAGGGGTGCTACCATATAATATTTCATTAAAATCAAAAGAACAAGACTTGTCTTTTATCATAATGAAAAACATCCAAATTCTTTCAAGAAAATGAGAGACATTTCTGCATAAAGCAGGTACATAGTAGCAATTACTTAATTCAAAAATCAAGCTTGAAAAGCTCCTACAAGTGGAGAATCTCTACGGCTTATGTATCAACCATTGCTCCATGCCAGACACGCATTTCCACTTGTCCTTTCCTCAATGTTCTACTGTTGCTTAGGCCCCGCATATTTCCAAAATATCAGTACCACAACTAGTATCCAATACATACGTAGAACTTGAAGTAATAACACAATACCTGAAGAAGAAGTACCGTACATCTCCTTCATCTCTTGTGAATCTTCCAAGAATTTAATGCAATCTCTCTTCCAATGCCCAAACTCATCACAGTAGCAGCACTTACCAACATCAGATGGGCCGGACTTGGGCTTATAAGATGACACAGGCTTATCCTGATTCCAAATCTGGACGGCCCTGCCTCTACCCTTGTCAACACAAGATTTCTCAAATCTTTTACCCTTTTTGATGTTTTGCTCAACTGTCTTGAGCATGCCATGCAGCTCAGTCAACTGTCTTGCATTCTTGATATAGTTTTTGACAAACTTATCATAACTTGACGGCAGTGACTGCAGAATGATCTCAGTACCCAACTCTAGGCTAACAGGACAATCCAGTTTCCCCAGGTTATCAATGTAACCCATCCTTTTAATGACATGAGGACTCACTGGAGCATCCTTTGGTAGCTTGCACCCAATGAGAGACTTAACCATCTGGTATCTCTCAACTCGTGCCTGATCCTGAAACTTCAGTTTCAGGCTGGTGATCATCTCTATTGGTGACTCCATGTTCTCGTATTGACTCTTCAAGTCCGAGTTCATGGTAGCCAACATCAGATCGCGCACATCTACCACATCAATATAATGCTTATTCCAAGCATCATATACTGCATGCGAGGCATTGGTCCCAAGCCTTTCGGGGAGAGCTTTCTCAAGGACATAGTCCTTACTCTCTTGCTTGAGAATAAATCTCAAATTACGATACCAATCCAGGAAATTTGATCCATTTAACTTGTCCTTCTCAAGGACGGATCGTAACGAAAAAGTAGTTTTAGACATAGGCAGAAATTTTAATAAAAGAAAATCTTAGTTATGAAGTTCAGGAAGTGAGAAATTTTAATAAAAGATTCATTGGGAAGTCCTTGGTGGTTGTGACTTTGTCACTCTTGAGTATGGTTCATCTTCAAGCTCACTTCCTTCTTGGTCATACTCAGAATTTGTATTAAAGCTAGCTTCAGATGCTGCTTCTTCTGCTTCAGATTCTTCAGAGATTTCTCCTTCTCCACTCCATGAGCACTCTTCATCTCCCCAATCAATCTCTGAGGTAGTGTAGACACTTTCTTCTTCTTCGTCTTACCATGTTGTGGTACCTTAAACAAGTCAAATTGTACGAATAGGCTCTCTGTTTCTGAAACTTAAGTGTATAATAACTAGTATAGGTAATGTTCAAGTCCTAAACAATCTACACATAATCTTAACACACGGTTTCAAAGACCTTGGGCAGTTATTTCCGAAAATAAAGTTTCTTTGGCATTAAAAGTATAACAAACAAGTGCAACACAAAAATCAGAAGCTCTTAAAACAAGTTTTTAGGAAATTTTGAAATCACTTTAAGAAACCGGTTAGGCCTTTTCGAAAACAAAAGTTCTCTTGGGTTTAAACTTGATTTACAGTTTAAGAAATCAGTTAAAACTTATTTCCCTTGGTCTAAATCAATTAAGCACATTGTCAGCGTTATGGAGAAACCGGTTTGGAGTTCAAACTTTTCGAAAAGTTAAAGGTGGCTAGTCTTTGTTTGAAAAATATAAGCTTTCCTTATTTAAAGATTGTGACACACGTTTTTAGCTTTGTAAAAGAGGAAAACAAATTTTCTTGACAAATCAAGTAGATCCTTTTGTCAAAAACTTTCGGAACCTATGAGGGAAGAAAAGGGAATAAGCACTTTTGAATCAAAAATCTTTTTGAAAATCAGATCAAAACAGGTAAACTTCTTCTCTTTCGTTTGAGGTTTCTGAAAATACAACAAGAACACTTTGAAAACAAATTGACATAAAATAAACTTGACTCTTTTTCTTTTGATTTTTTTTTTTAAGTTTTAAAACGAAAATAAGGATGCAGAATCAAAGAACTAAAGAAATAAACAAAACCAAACTCTTTTTATAAGGTTTTGGATATATTTGAAGATGCAAACAATAAAAACAGAATGAACTAGATGAATCAATGCAAGACAAACGATTTTTATGGCTTTTTTCATTAAGTATGCAAACAAAATCAGAGACTATAGGCTAATCAATATGATGAAACAAACAATTTTTATGATTTTTTTTTACTGAAGATGCAATGAAAACAAAAACTATAATCTAGATGCAATGGAAACCGAAAGGTAAAGGGATAGAATACACCTGATTTGGAACCTTTCGGCTCTGATACCAGATGATGCAGGCATGGATAGAGATGGGTTCAATGCTGATGGTTGTGTAACACTCTCAGCCTTGAACAGAAGATGGATTTTTGATGATAAATGATGGAGATGAAGTAGCTGGTTGTGTAACACTCTCTGCTCAATCTAATGGATGGAATGGATGGTAGATAGGGTTGTTGAATGAATCCACACTCAACCACAAATAGAATAGCCTGAATCCACAAGCTACTGAACTCGCCAACCACACCAGCAGAGTGAATCCACACTAAGCTTGAAATGACAAACACAAAGACAATTCTTTGTAGAAGCAAACAAAAACGTTTTACTGAATAATTTCTTTAGAATCAACGGTGGTTTTTACAAATGAACTACTGAGCTTTTATAAGCTCTTACAGAGTGATAATAACTCGAAAAGTAAGGAACAAATCAATAGAAATAAATAATAGAGCCGTTGGAAGATATTTGGCCTGATTTGTGATGCAAACAAGGAAAGAATGTAGCTGCTTGTATCTGGTCAGCTTAGGGAGGTAGGTTCAATTTCTTAGGATTCTATGGTTGTCTTGGTGAGCCTTAATGATGATTAGCTCTCTGGATACTGAGTAAGGAAAGAGTTGTTGTGGTTCATTGCTCCAATGTTCCAAATATGGCAAGTTGGCTATCTCCTGGTTTAGAAGTTGAATAACTTTAAACCATAAATTGTTTTGAGCCGAATCCAATTGCCCATGAACCTCTTACGAGTAAGGTTTCCAAAACAAGTTGGTTAACAACTTGATTCATCCTGGTGCGATCTGAGCTCTCCAATAAATGGCAGTTGGTCTCCAACGGATTCCTTGGAAATCTTCTAAGTTGTAACTTGATTATCTTCTTCATCTGGTAAGCTTTTTAAACACTTCCACTTCTTGATGATTCCTTGATAAGTCAAATTTCTGGAACAGGTTGATTTGTAGCTTAACTCCTGGTTCTCCAAGATATGCACATATGTCTCTGGTGCGCTCAAACTGCTTCTCTCCAAGGGTCTTAGTTGGATGATCTATGTCCTCTCCATGCTCCTTGGTTGATGATGACTTGATGTCCTCATCACTATACTTGCAGTTTGACTCCAACCGCTACTCGAAACGCATTATGAACGGGATAAAATCATTATAAAATCGCGGTTACTATGCATCCTCTGGCCCAACCGCATCCAACCACTGCGTCGATCGATGCAGTGTTATTTCCAGTGACAAACTCAGATATGTACGACAAGACACCAAAAAAGAAAAACACCAAGTAAAATCGAATCAAAAGCACCAAATTGAATATTTACAGACTTACCAGTGGGTTGCCTCCCACCAAGTGATTCTTTAACGTCATTAGCTTGGCTGAAAGGAGATCATGCATAGGGTGCATCATCCAGAGGCAGAATCAAACCTCTTGGAATATCGGCCTTAGCCCAATAATGCATCACCCTCTGTCCATTGACAATTAAACCTTTCTTCTAAGCTAATCAGAACATAAGCACCATACGAACGCACTTCTTTGATTGTGAAAGGACCTGGCCATCTAGAACGCAACTTATCTGGAAACAATTGTAAACGAGAGTTATACAAAAGTACATGATCATTTGGCTCAAACTCTCTGGAGACAATCTTCTTGTCATGATATGCCTTAGTCCGCTCTTTGTACAACTTTGAATTCTCATAGGCATGATGCCTAATCTCATCCAACTCATTCAGCTACACTAATATCCTCTCTGCTGCAGACTCTAGATCAAAGTTCATCTGCTTCACAGCCCATGTTGCCTTATGCTCAAGCTCAACTGGAAGGTGGCAGACTTTCCCATAGAGAATGATGAGGACGTAAAGTCATCATCAATCAAGGAACATGGAGAGGACATAAATCAATCAACCAAAACACTTGGAGAGAACCAGTTTGATTGCACCAGAGACATATGCAAGGGCGGAGCTACTTAGTAAACAGGGGGGTCAACTGACCCCACATAATTAAAAAAATTTATATGTATTTCTTTAGTTAAAAATCTTATGACCCCATTAAATAATTTTGGTTGCACCCATAAAAAAACATAAAAAGACACAAGCTTGGCTTAATTGTGTAATTAGAAATTTGCGCACTATTTTTATTTTCATTTTAGAACTCACGTTTAGTTTGAGCCCAATTTATATAAATAATCCATAACTTTATAGGTCTTAGTTAATTATTAACTAATTTTAACAAAACATGAAAACCAAAAAAAAATCTTAAAAGACCCTTTTCAACCTAAAATCTAAAACATCTCATATATTCATATTAGATTTCTTTATAGGTTTTTTTAATTTACTTTGATCTCTTTAAATTAAATCATAGTTTAAGCTTTTATTAAATTAGAGATGATATGATTTTATTCATATAAAAAGAGGGATTATTTATAATCATATAAGTTCAATTTCATATAGCTTTTTATTTTATTCATAAAACAATATTAAAATTATAATAAACAAAACCTTAAATTTTTTTAGTTTATGAGTAAATATAAAGGTTTTCAAAAAAAAATTATATATATATTATTTTATTTTTTTGGACACCAGTATGAAATGATCCTGGCTCCGCCACTGGACATATGTGTATGTCTTGAAGCATTTCTATCTAACTAGAAGGATTTAAGCTACAATTAACCTTGTTCCAGAAGCTTAACCCATCAAGGAATCAAGTAGAGTTTGAATCATCACAAATGGAGTTCGGATGAAGAAGTTATTTAACTTCTAAAACAGATGATTCTTAGCTTGCTTCATTTGGAGGTTCATTGATTCAATCACTTACAAACAAGACATTGGCGACCCGGAGAGATATCTAAGAATTCAAGAGACACAATTAAACATCCTGGAGAGTTCTCCATCAAATTCCCATACACCAGCAGCCATAGGATCAAAAGGATCTCAATATTCTCACATTTGCCTAATTTGGAGCCAAAGGAGATCAAATCCCAACAGCTCTTTTTCCTGAAGTTTGGCCATGAAATGAAGCTCTCTAAGATCATCCAGAATGTACCTAGACACTCCACATTCATGCCAAAGCTTTGAAGACTTAAGAAGATTGATTTTTTCATTTATGGCCAAATTTTCCAAGAAATGCCAACGGCCATAATCTTTATATTTTTCGATTCTTTTTTTGTATTAGCCATTTCAGACCGTTGTCTATGAGCCTATAAAAGCTCATCTTCGAATTCATTGTAAATCACCCTTTTCAACAATTTTAAAGTTAATAGAAATATTCTGTTTTTCTTCCAAAGTTTGTGTTCTTTGTGAATTGTTCCTTCTCTGAATATTGTGAGTGATTCACCTTATTATTAGGAGTTTTAGATCAATCTATTTGGGTGATTTAGATAGCTTGTTCTTAGGTTGATAGAGTCAATCAAACCCACTGGTTGAGAGAGTCAATCACAAGTTCCACCACCACATCTACCTTTAATCCATATTCCGCAAGCTTAGCTTAGGAATCATCTGATCATCAAGTGATCTTAGCATTGGAGTGATTCCAGGGCTGCATCATCTGGTATCAGAGCTTCAAAAGCTCTTATCAATCAGGTTGTGTTCATCTCCCTATCTTTTATGTTTTGTTGTTTCATTTCTTTTAAAATCGAAAATCCATAAAAATTGTTTTGCTTGCATTCATTCAGTTTATCATCATATTTGGATATAGATTGTTTCCGTCTTTTATGTTTATCATCAAAAACAAAAAGAAAAAGTAGTTTATGTTCTAAGTTCAAGTCATTCAAAAACCCAATAGAAAAGTTAATTGCATCAAGTAGTTTTTGTGATTTTGTTCGTCCATAAAAAAAACCAAACAAAATATCTTGTTCTGTTTCTTTGCATTTGTCCTGCATCCTTAAACAAAAAGTAGTTTATTTGCATTAGTTTTCAAGTTCTGCTCATAGTGTTCTTGCTGTTTTTTTTTCAAAACCAGAAAAGAAAAATAGAGAAAATGAAGTTTTCTTAGTTTTGACCCGATTTTCACAGAATAACAAACCATAAAGTGTTTTTTCCGTATTTTTAAAGCTTGCATTTGAAATTCAAAACAATAAATGTTTCTTTCCAAGTTTTAAGTCATACAAATTCTGTTTTCCATCTTTAGCAAATCTGTGTGGTCTTTATAAAGAAATGAGGAAATTTTGCATTCTATGTTTTATTCCTTTGTGAATTCGAAATATCTAAGCCTGTTTCATTTAGTTTTTGTGTGAATTTATTGATACAGCCTTTTAAATTCACAGGGACAAAAAAAATGGAAGAAGAAGACCCATATGAAGATGAATGGGAACAAGAAGAACAAACTGTGTGGGTAGAAGATAATGGCTATGCATAAAAACTTGAATACGAAGATATCGATCCAGAACTACCTGACTATCTAAGGAGCACAACCAGAAGAGCCAAGACATGGCTGAATCATCACCATGATAAAAACAGATTTTTGCCTCAACTTTCAAAATTTTCAGGAAGTAAGAGAAATCAAGAGATTTACTTAGAGTGGGAGAGAGACATGGATGAGTGGTTTTGGTACCACAATATTCCAAAGGGTAAAAGGCTCCATGCCCTAAATCTACTCTCTGGATGGGCATATGAATGGTGGAGCCAAGAAGAAAGACAACAAAGGAGATGTGAAAAACCAGCTATCACCACTTGGGAACAATTGAAGTTTCTCATGAGAAAGAAGTATGTTTCAAGAGACCTTTTACAAGGAATCAGGGAGCAATACACTAGAAGGATCCCAAGCCATGTGCATCCATCAAACTATAGGTCAGAACAAAAGAAAAATGTCCCAAAGAGAATAAAGGAGATTCTGAAACTAAAGGAGGAGATAACAGAGAAGCAGCAGAGTCATCAATCTTCTATGAGCATAGGAGAACCAGGAGTTGCAACCAAACCCATCTCTAACAACTTACCCAATCTGTTAACCATGCTAACACAAGGTAAGTCTTCTATCTTTGTGAATTTCAAAGAACCTACATGTTATAGGTGTCATAAGAGAAGACATTTTGCTGCAACTTATCCAAGTAGGAAATTAATGAGAGAAACTTTACAAGGAGATAAAACAGAAGTAACTAGAGAAAGTGATAGTTTATCTCATTCTGATTTTCTAATTTCCAGTTCAGAATTTATGCACTTGTCTTTGCCAAATAATTTTGATGCAGGAATAAGACAAGAAGAAGAGCATGTAAGCCAAAGTGAAGAAAAGCAATTCTTACGCCTGACTTGTCCAAAGGAGACAGAGAAAGAGGAAACCAAGCAAGACATCAAAATGAGAGTGCAAGAAAACAAGGAGCAGATCATGTTTCAACTTGCCAATGTAATCACTATGAGTTTAAGTTTCACCAAATCTATTCCTATAGTATTAAACTCAGATGTAATGCACTTGTTCTTGTCTCTGGGAATTGATTTTGGTACAGGCAAAACCATGAAGCATAAGGCAAAGGAAGCCTTAGTAAAGAGACCAGAACATAGTTACTTGTGTCTACAAGAGCCACAAATAAATCTGAAACCTGAAAGAAACCTAGTCCCAAACAAAAGCAAGGTTATCTCTGAACTTAAATTGTCTACCTCTAACTCTCAAGCTACTCGTATAATGCACTTGTTCCTAGATTCAAGTGATGAGGTAGGTAGAACAAAGAGTGTTGAGACCAAAGGAGAAATCAAGGAGAAACCACCAGATCCAACATCCAGACATCTTACCATGATGTCCAAGCTGAATCAAAACACTAAAGGTGTTGATCAGGTAAGTAATTCTTATAACCAGCTTGTTCTTGATAACTCAATGAACTTGTCAAATGAGGAATCAGTGTTCTGTCCACAAGAAGAGCAAAGGCATTTTCCATAGGTATTTTGAGAGCAAGTTTATCTCATAATAAGAAACCCATAATCCACTTGTCTCTTGCCAAAAGTGTTGAGATCATTGCAGGTCTTAAGGGATCAGACAACAATGGAGCTCCTTTAAAACATAATTTACTACTAACACAAGTAGTTGAGACACCAAAGATGAGCACAACTGATGTCACCAAAGAAGAGACAAGTAAATACCACCTACAGGATGGCAACATCTTACCAGGCCAGAAAAGAGGAGTGCTACTATCATACCTTCTCAAAGGAGAATCACTTGATGCAGCACACATCACCAATCCAACTAGTTACCAAGGTAAGACCCTAAGCTCACATAGGAGAATGAAAGTTAGCTTGCTTTCTCTTGGTGTAGGTTATACAGTTTCGAGGTCGAAACCTTTTCGAGAGGGAGAGTATGATGAGGATATCAAGTCATCATCAACCAAGGAGCATGGAGGGACATAAATCAATCAACCAAAATACTTGGAGAGAACTAGTTTGATTGCACCAGAGACACATGTGTATGTCTTGGAGCATATCTATCCAACTAGAAGGACTTAAGCTACAATTCAACTTGTTCCCGAAGCTTAACCCATCAAGGAATCAAGTAGAGTTTGAATCATCACAAATGGAGTTCGGATGAAGAAGTTATTTAACTTCTAAAACAGATGATTCTTAGCTTGCTTCATTTGGAGGCTCAAGGATTCAATCACTTACAAACAAGACATTGGCGACCAGGAGATATATCTAAGCATTCAGGAGAAACAATTAAACACCCTGGAGAGTTCTCAATAAAATTCACATACACCAGCAGCCATAGGATCAAAAGGATCTCAATATTCTCACACTTGCCTAATTTGGAGCCAAAGGAGATCAAATCCCAACAACTCTTTTTCCTGAAGTTTGGCCACAAAATGAAGCTCTCTAACATCATCCAGAATGTACCTAGACACTCCAAATTCATGCCAAACCATTCAAGACTTAAGAAGATTCATCTTTCCATTTCTGACCAAATTTTCCAATAAATGCCAACGGCCATATTCTTCATATTTTCGATTCTTTTCTTGTATTAGACCTTTCAGACCGTTGTCTATGAGCCTATAAAAGCTCAGCTTCAAATTCATTGTAAATCACCCTTTTCAACAATTTTAAAGTTAATAGAAATATTATATTTTTCTTCCAAAGTTTGTGTTCTTTATGAAGTGTTCCTTCTCTGAATGTTGTGAGTGACTCACCTTATTCTTAGGAGTTTCAGATCATTCTGAGTGATTCAGATAGCTTGTTCTTAGGTTGAGAGAGTCAATCAAACCCACTGGTTGAGAGAGACAATCACAAGTTCCACCACCACATCTACCTTTAATCCATCTTCCGCAAGCTTAGCTTAGGAATCATCTGATCATCAAGTGATCTTAGCATTGGAGTGATTCCAGGGCTGCATCAGAGAAGATGAAACGGTGTAGTCCCAAGTAGCGATTTAAACGCAGTCCTATTGGACCATAACGCATCATCAAGATTTGTTGACCAATCCTTCCTTGTCTTCCTAACTATCTTCTCCAAGATCTCCTTTATATGTCTGTTAAAGACCTCTACTTGCCCACTAGTCAGAGGATGATAATGAGTAGCCACACCGAGGCACTCCAAATGTAGGTAAAATGATGGTCTTAAACAGCTTAAGCATCACCGAAGAGTAATTGGTTGGACTAGCTATTGCTTCCACCCACTTAGACACATAGTCCACATCAACAAAACGAACTTATTCCCATGAGATGAGGGAAAAGGACCCATGAAATCAATGCTCAGCAATCGGAAACATCAACCTCAAGAATTAAATTGTGTGGCATCTCATGCTTCTTACTGATTTTCCCTCTCCTCTGACAGACATCGCACTGAGAGACAAACAAATGAGCATATTTGAACATAGTAGGCAACCAGAAGCATGCTTGCAACACCTTAGACATTGTCTTGAAAGTAGAAAAGTGTTAAGCATAATCTGATCCATGGAAATGACATAGAAAGTATGGAACCTCTGATTTTGAAATACATCTCATGTAAATCCCATCCGAACAGTGTTTATACAGATAAGGCTTATCCTAATAGAACCTTCTTAGTTCTCTGACGAACTTCTTCTTTGCATACCCCTTGAGATCATCTAGTTCAGTCTCTGCAACCAGGTAATTAACAATATCAGCAAACCATGGTCGATCGGGCATCAAAACAGCGTAAAGATCCATGTTGTAGTGACCAATTTGAACCTTCAGAGGTTACAGGTTCGTAATCGCCTTGCGTCGATCAACACATGTGTGTGCATCGATCGACTCAGCATCGATACATCCATCGATCGTTGCTAAGGTGGCGTCGATTGATGCACACCCATGCAATCCGAAAGTTCTACAAATTTATGTCCAAATCCGTTCTAAACACTGTCTCAATCAAATTGACACTCTCTTCTGGTAGAAAATCATCAATAGGGACGTCTTCTTCAACCCTGATCCTTGAAAGATGATCAACAACTCCATTTTCAACTCCCTTTCGTCTTTGACCTCACTATCAAATTCTTGAAGTAAGAGAATCAATCTCAAAAGCCTTGGCTTTGCATCCTATTTCTGCATCAAGTTCTTCAGAGCTGAATGGTCTGTTTGTACTATCACCTTAGATCCAACCAGATAGGGGCAAAATTTCTCAAAGGCAAAGACAACTGCCAACAACTCCTTCTCTATAGTGGCATAGTTTCTCTGCGCATCATCTAGTGTTCTGCTGGCATAATAGATAGCATGAAGTTTCTTGTCCTTGTTCTGCCCCAGAATAGCTCCTACAGAAAATTCACTTGCATCGCACATAACCTCAAAAGGCAACTCCCAATCTGGTGGATGTACTATACGAGCACTCACTAATGCTTGCTTAATCTGTTCAAATGCAGTCTGACAATCTGCAGTGAACTCAAATTTCACATCCTTACACAACAAAGCAGTTAGTGGTCTAGCCATCTTACTGAAATCTTTGATGAACCTCATGTAGAACCCAACATGTCCAAGAAAGCTCCTCACAAACTTCACAGAATCTGGCCCCTAAAGGCTGGTCATTAATTCAATCTTGGTGTATTCTACCTCAATCCCATCCTTTGATACTCTGTGCCCAAGAACAATACCATCTCTGACCATGAAATGACACTTCTCCCAATTAAGAACCAAGTGCTTTTTCTTCATCTAGCTAGCACTTTGCAAAAATTATCCAAACACTCATGATATGAAGAACCATACAATCAAAAATCATCCATAAATACCTCCATGAAATCCTCAATAATATCACTGAAAATCGACATCATACATCTCTGGAAGGTGGTTGGTGCATTACAGAGTCCAAAAGGCATTATACGATATGCAAAAGTACCATAGGGACAAGTAAAAGTGGTATTCCCCTGATCCTCTGGATGAATGGGATTCTGAAAGAAACCAAAGTACCCATCAAGGAAGAAATAATAGGGATGATTAGCTAACCTCTCAAGCATTAGATTAAGAAAAGGCAAGGGGAAATGATCTTTCCTAGTCGCAGCATTCAACTTTCTGTAATCAATGCACATCCTGTGTCCAGACACAGTTCGTGTAGGAATCAACTCATTCTTCTCGTTTTAACCACTGTAACACCTCCTTTCTTAGGCAAAACATGTACTGTACTGACCCAATCACTATCAGAGATAGGATAGATGAGTCCAGCTTCCAACAGTTTCAGAATCTCCTTCTTCATCACTTCCTTTAGATTCGGATTCAACCTCCTCTGACGCTCAACTGATGACTTTGTCTCATCTTCAAGATGTATCCTATGCATGCACAGATCCGGAGATATACCTGAAATGTCATCAAGAGAATAACCAAGCGCTTTGCGATACTTGCGCAACTTGCTTAGCAGTAAGGAAGTTTCTTAGTTGTTCAAGGAAGTATTAATAATCATTGTATATGTCGAATTAGGTCCAATAAATGCGTACCTAAGCCCATATGGAAGTTGTTTCATTTCAATTTTTAGACCTTTTTCTTCTGCACAGTCCGTAATGTGCGTCAATCGATGCTCATTGTGCGTTGATCGATGCAACTGCTCGTTCTGCACTTCCAATTGCATGAATTGCTCTGTTGAATCCATCACTCTAACATGATAGATAGCAGGCTCGTCCTACAAATGCTCCAATTTCTTTACTGAGCTTAGCAGAGCTCTTTCAACGGATCCTTAGCTTGTGTCCTCTGAAAGAACTCCTCTGCCAGATCCCTGAGAGTTTCCACATAAAAGGTCTGTCCGTCGATGGTTGGTCTCTTCACCAGCTTATCCATATCAAAACTCATATTCAGATCACCCACATTCAGAATGATAGCTCCCTTCTTACAGTCAATCATCTCACCAGCTGTAGCCAAGAAGGATCTACCCAAGATAAGTGGATCCTTTAGTTCCTCTCCATACTGTAAAACCACAAAGTCTGTAGGGATCACACAGTTACCAATTCTGAGTGGCACATCCTCGAACACTTCTTCAGGGATCCGGATAGTCCTTTCAGCTAGACCCAATGAGATCCTAGTAGGCATGAAATCTGTCATCCCAAGCTTCTTAGCAATAGAGAAGGGCATAAGGTGTAAGAATATGAGAGTATGGAAGAGTATTTGAGAGATTAACTCAGTGATAATGGAGAACAGAAGAGAAAATCGTATGAGAATAGAGAGGAGATTGTGAGAGAGAGAGAAGAAGAAGTATGAGGGAAAAACTCCCAAAACGTGTGTATTTGATTTATGAACATTACAAGTCTGTGAATAGACTAACAACTAGGTTAATACATAGTAAATTCAAAATACATAAGTAGAAAGAAGACAAAGGCTGGACAGGAGAGAGAGTAGGGCTTGTAGGGGTCTAAGGAAAGGGACAGGTCTGTGCTTATCTTCTAGGTGAAAGCGACCTGTCCAAGTGGTCCAACTGAGCATGGGGATCCCAATCTGACTTCTGATTCGACCACAGGCTACTCTGGCCTGATTCTCCCTTGTTTAAATAGCCAACGGTCATACTGGCACCATTCTTGCACAATGTAAACTTGTGCCCCAACTTTGCACATTGATCTCAACATCTTTGGGCTTCATCTCAATACTCCCCCTCAAGCTTGATCATAAGAGATTCAAGATCAAGCTTGGAACAGTGAAGACCTACCTCATTAAAAACCTAAGTGTAGAAAACCGCTTGGGATAACACTACACTTAGGGAAAAAGAGTGTAGGCATCAATATTTAGGAGAACACGGTTGAGGAATGCCCATGAGTCTTAGATTTGAATGGATGGACTCACAAACCTTATGACTTGCTGCCTTAGTGAATATATCAGCAAGTTGCTCCTCACTCCTTGTGTAACAAGGTAAGATCACTCCTTGCTCCAGCATCTGTCTGACCTTGTGACAATCCACTTAAATGTGCTTTGTCCTCTCATGAAAGACTGATTTAGATGCAATGTGGATGGCTGCTTGATTATCACAATGCATCACTACAAAAAATATGAACATTGATAGCATATGAGGATAACACGGTTTCACGAAGTGCTATCATAGAAAATGTGTTGGGTGGAATATTCTGTGATAGCATTATATTAATGTTGTGCCCTTTTTCACAAAGTTAGAAGCCAAAAAAAAATGAATGGAGCTCAGTTTTGGCGGAAATATGGATCCAACTTTTTAGTTTTGGCGGAACTCTTTTTTCCCACTCTTTAACATTTTTTCCCTAAATTTTTTTTTTTCTTATCTTCCTTCTCAAAGAAAAGACAAGTCTCTCTCTCATTTGTTTTTGGTTTTCTTTCTCCCCTTCTGCACATCCCTCATCCTCAATCGTCTCTTTTGAGATTCTCAATTTCAACCATCCCCAAAACCCTTTTTACCCCCTTTTTGTATTGGTTTCAGATTCAGAACGAAGCTTCGAATCTTCAAATAAACAGCCAAAGAGGCTCTTCTCAACTCCCTTCTCCTCGCCGCCAAGAGATACAGCTCTGGCGTTCTATCAGACTGCGTCAAAAAAGCAACCGTACTTTCTTCCTCCTTTTCTGGCGTTGAATTTCATGGCGGGAATCAGATTACTACCGGAAGAACCAGAGCAATTACTCAGCAACAGGTCAGAGTGGCGACGAGGATAGTTTGGCTTTCAACGACGATCTATTTATTGCTGCGGACTCATGGTGGATCAAGAGCGAGTATGGAAGCACTCTCGACAACGATCAGCCCCAGGCCGACACCTCCGATGCTCTCTCCTTCGCCAACTTTCGAGTCTCTTCAGATTATAGGTATATGTTTCGTTTGTTTTCTGCTTTCTCAGCGATTTCTCCTTTGTTGTCGAAAAAATGAATTGGTGAAAGTGTATAAATCGCAGAAAGCTATAAGAATGATAAATTTGGGATTTTTGTTAAGGAATAAATTTAGATTTTAGGGAGATCTTAAGGAACAGTCGAATTAATTTTCCAGATCCTAGCTTTTACTTCCGCTAGGGAGTATTGATTATTGAAATGTTGTGCACAGTTCTGATAAGGAAGAGCCAGATGCTGATGGAGGACAGTCAATGCTTGGTCTACAAAGCTATTGGGACACTTCTTCTTATTCTGATGAGCTCGCAAATTTCAGGGAGCATGGTCATGCCGGCGAAGTTTGGTAACGATTCGTTCATTTAGATCTCACCATAGATCTCTGATCATGGAACTTGAGAGGGAGAAGATTCGTTGTTTCTTGGTCATTAGCTAGTGGAAGTTAATTAACTTCTTTCGTTTTCTCAGTGTGCTGTATCGATGGAGTAGATTAGAATAGTGTTAGGTTTTGTAGAAAGCTATATGGTCTTAGTTGTAGTGTTTAGGTAACTGGAACTCGCTTCTTTGCTAGTATTTTCTTGTTTGACTGTAGTTGCACTTATGTTGTCCACGACTCTTTTCTGCTTTTTGAAGATACTTTTATTTGAGTTCCAAGGAACACTCTCTTGATTCATTAAAATTGCAGTTTCTTACGCACCATGTTATGCTTTTTTAAATGATATGCACTTGAACACATTCAGACACACACACACACACACACACAAAAACTTCTTCTAGTTGCTGAACTATTCTGAGCATGTTAGAAGAAGCTAATATCTATATGATGCTCAGTTAGGGGCTTTAAGAGTTCAGTGAATGACGCAAATGAACTAGATTACCAAAAGATGGAAGAGATCATATAGTTGCTTAACGTCACAGAATTTCGTGATATCTTATCTATGCACAAGGTTGGACCAAATTTTCTTAGAGATGTTACTCTGTTTATTGGAATATTGGATGTTAATACGGAGATGGTTCTCTTAGTAGTTTGCTTGCAATATGGTATGCTTTATTGGTGTTCCAGGTGTTCAATCGTGGATCAAGAAAGAGAGACCTTATTAATTCGATTTGTTCTTATTACAATGATGGAACGAGGTCGGCTTGTTTTCCTTTGTAATTTGGATATTTTCTTTCATAGTTTATGATTTTCTTTGAGGTTGAGTTTTTTTTTTTTTTTTAAATTTTAGGATAAATCTAGCAACAAGTTTCTGACAACGGTGAGGTAAATGGTCAGACTAAAAAGTATCTGTCTAGCTGGAATGTGCTTGACCTTGGTTCCGGAAATGGCTTACTCCTTCATCAACTTGCTAAGGAGGGGATTGCTATGGCCTTTAAAAGCTTAACTGTGCGGATTGCTATTAGGTAAGTCTGAGAAGCTAAGAATCATGTAGGATCAAACAATATATAGCCATGTCTTTGTGGACTGGCTTTGACTGCGGCCTAGATCTTCTATTGACTTTTCTTTCACTCTAGCACACAGCCATGTTGGCATGATGTTATTTTACTCTTGATCTCGCCACTGAGGTGCTTGTTGAACTTGTGACTCGGCACGAGGTTTATTTGAACGACATTTCAATTGCATCTTTCAATTTTTGTCTCTGGTCTGATAATAAGTTCATACATAACGGCAATGTTGTTGCGTAGGGTTTAACATTGACATTTTATCTTATATAATTCAACAGAAAAAGTGTATTTGCTTTTGGATTCAATAGCTTTGACTTGTATCCTTCTTAGAATGTTATGTTTTGTCTCTTTGCACTAAGACGGTTCTACTTGCAATTCTTAGGATTCACAGATGGGTTGCTCATCTTACAGCTTTTTTAAATGGTTTTTGTGTGTTCTCAGGTTCACGAAAGATGGAGTTCTTGTTGAGTGTTTGTGGAGTTGGCGCCACTACTTGTAGCCAAATATTCTGCACTGGGGTTGGATTATGCAGCTTGTAGAATAAACAACATATGACTTGAAACATAATACAAAGAAAGAAATGGGACTTGTGAATAGAAACTGTAAAGTAATACTGAAAAAAAAAAAAACAAGTTTTGTTGGACAGAAAATATATTGAATACTATATATTGAATACTAAATTAAATGTGATACACAAGATAAAATATTAAATACTAAATTAAACAAATAAATTCTTTTATAAGATAAAATTAGAAACAAACAACTTCAATTTTAGTGAGTATATATAGAGTTTAGGATATGAAAAAACAAGTTTTGTGGTAGAATGTGATACACAAGATAAAATATTGAATACTAAATTAAACAAGTAAACTCTTTTATAAGATAAAATTAAAAACAAACAACTTCAATTTTAGTTTAGAGTATATATAGAGTTTAAGATATGAAATACAATTTAGATCATTGTAAGGTTAGAGTTATGATATTGGAGGGTAAGGGTTTGATTAGTTTAGGTTATAGGGTTTGAGTTTTTGATTAGTTTAGGGCATAGGATTTAGAGTATGGTATAAAAAATAATTGTATAAAGTCCAAGGTATAATTGTAAATGTTTAGGGTATTGTAGGGTTAGAGTTAGGATATTGGAAGGTAAAGGTTTGATAAGTTTAAGATATAGGGTTTGAGTTATAGGGTTTATTGTAAGGTTAGAGTTATGATATTGTAGAGTAAGGGTTTGATTAGTTTATGATATAGGGTTTGGTTTTTTGTTTAGTTTAGGGCATAGGGTTTAGAGTTTAGGGTATAAAGATATAATTGTATAAAGTTCAAGATATAATTGTAAATGTTTAGGGTATTGTAGGGTTAGAGTTGTTGTATTGAAAGATAAAGGTTTGATAAGTTTAAGATATAGGGTTTGAGTTATAGGTTTAAGATATATGATTTGATAAATTTAAGATAAATAGTTTGAGTTAAATCAAATCTACAGATATAAAATATAATCATACACATAAAATAATATAACTAATCATAATATTTTAGAACATAAATTTTGTTACTGAGCGCCAAACTAAAATTTTATTAAAATTTTCCCTCAATTATTTCCCTCAATTTTTTTTCACGACACTTTACTTTCTCATTCAGAAAAAACCTTTTCCACCTCCTATCAAATCCCTAATCCACGTCTTCTACCACAGTCTTCCTTGCCCAAATCAAAATCCTAAATTCTTCTTCTGAATTCCTCCTCCTCCATCCTTTCATGTCATATTGACTCAGATTCAAAACGCATGGTAATACTTCTCGCTCAATCGCTTCCACCGAACCTCGGAAAATCCATAGATAGTCTCCGTTATTCTTCTCCTCGTCGTTCTTCCAGTGGTGGCCTCTGTCATCGTCGCTGGCTTCTGGGGTGGGGGTCCTTCTGGTGGAGTCAGATTCATATTTGTTGGGCTCAACATTTGCAATATCCTTGGCTCTATTCTCCTCGTGTTTCATAGCTCGATGAAAACTGGCTGTTGACCTGCTTCTGTTTCCAGTTGATTGGGGTTGTCGTTTTTTAATCTGTGCTTATATTGATTTAGTTCTGTCCAATTATTGGTAGTTTGGGTCCTTAGTCTCTTGGGTATGGCTGGTCAGATTTGAAGGATTATTGTGTTTTTCAAGGTTTAATTCCCAAATTACAACCTAACACATAATCTTAAACAGATCTAGGTTCTTGCAAAACGAATCATAAATCAAACCAAACCTGGATCATTACCTTTCAGATTGCAGCGGATAATTGATGGTAATGACAAGATCAGTCTAGAACAGATGAATCACCTGCTCCTCCTTTGGTATCCACACTCTTACAAGCAACGTCAGGCTGCTAGACCGTATGGATGATCAGAGAGAGAGATTAGAGAGAGAGAGGCTGCAAGCCACAAAGAAATCGTGTGGGATTAATCATCCCTTAGGGTTTTCGATTTCGTAATCTCTCATTAATGGGCCCAAGTCATTTGACTAATGGCTCATTAATCATTTGGGCCTAAGACACAAATCAGGCAAAAGCCTGCATTTTGTCTGGCCCAATTCTCTGATCCAATACAGTAAATGCCACTGCATCTTATCGTATTAATTCCATTTAACTTTCCCGTTAACTATGGTGTGTGACCCTTCGGGATCATACAATACTGGTAATAAGTCCTAAACTTATAGATCAAGAGCGGACTCTAGCAAGCCATCATGATCACCCAGTATTTATGACTTATGTCTGATCTCGACATTTATCATACTTTCTAGAGATAGTACAGTAGATTTCAGGACATTCCCAACAATCTCCCACTTGTACTGGAATCCAACATTCCCTAGTCCTTTTGTCTCAATATCTCGATCTGGCATAAGGCAAGATGCGTGTCATCCTTATATAGCCAGACCATGTTCATCGGACCAGATTTGATACTGACAATGCAAACGACTTGGGCAAGTCCGTTTGGGAATGGCCATTCTCTTACCAGCTATCAAATCTCCGATTGGCCTAGAGATATTACCTCCGTTAAACGGCAGGGACAAATCCCATCTTGTTCCATCACTATGAACCACACAATTTATAATACACCCAACCAAGGTCCGTATAGCTCCCAGTTACGAAACAGCGTTAGACAATGATCAAAGCGCATTACTCCATGTGCAGCCATATGCATGCGAACTCAGGTCTAAGGACTATACTCTATAGTCGTATATGAGAACCTCTTATGACACAGATATTAATATCTTGCAGAGTTCTCATCAGCGGGCCATGTCCGGTCATATGCTCCCCTACATATACCTATGTGTCGACTTTGATGCCGCGCATCTATGACCCCTCGAAACTTGGTCATAAGTCTCAACACAATCTAGTCTCAAGTGGTTGTTGGTGTTCCAATTCAACAACCTTCGACTATGGACACTATGATTTATGTCATTTCGTTAAATATGGGGTTTCAGGATCAAGTCTACTCATGTACTTCGATGGCCCATATATAATGACATGAATCATTTTGGAACGATTATTTATATCACAGTTAAAATAATCCAGAAATCATAGATTTCATAAACATAAAATATTATGTTTTCATGAACCTTTCAAAACAACTAGAAAAGCCCTTTACAAACTCCCACTGAAATTAAGACTACATCTTAATTTCACTCATCCTACAGCTACAGTCCGCGACTCGTGCTTAGGCCTAAGGAGTGGCTTTGTTAATAGATTAGCAACATTCTCATTCGATGAACTTAACACCTCTGTCATTTATCTCACGGAATAGGTTATACCTATCCTCAAGGTGTTTGGACCTCTGATGTGCAGCTAGTCTCATCTACGCTGGGAATCACATCAAGTTCAGTGATGAACTCTTCTTTCCAAACAACCTCTTTCGCCGCTTCTCAAGCTGCGAAATGTTCAGCTTAAGTCATGGAGTCAGCAACAGTGCTTTGCACCGCCAGATAGACACAAGATATAGCCGGACTGTGACCGGGAATTATCTTTGTCTACTGGAAACTTGCCTTTCAGACTCTATCGACTTGTAGCACCTCACTTTCTCCGTAAACCAAGAACTTATCCTTAGTATTCCTCAAATACTTTAGGATATTCTTTACGGCAATCCAGTGATTCTTTGCTGGATTTGACTGGTCTTTACTTGTCTTGCTTAACATTAAAGCAACATCAAAACAAGTACGTGTCATGGCATACATGATAGATCCAATTGCCGACGCATATGGAATCTCATCCATGCAATCAAGCTCAGCAGATATCGTAGGACACTGCTTCTTGCTTAACGTTTTGCCATGTGACATTGGCATAAAACCCTTCTTGGATTGCTGATTACGTGTAGGACTTTGTCAATTTAAGAATCCTGACTTTGTCCTACCAGCTCTTTTGGATCTTTATCCTTAGATCCAAAATCCAAGAACACACGTGGCTTTACCCATGTCAATCATAAAATCAACTCCCAAGCCAGCCCTTTACCGACTGCAGCATTGGGACGTTATTTCCGAGAATCAGTATGTCATCGACATACACTATGAGAAATGCAACATCGCTCCCACTTATCTATTAGTAAACGCACAGTTCCACTTCGTTCCTGTTCAAGTCAAAACTTTGACTACTTTAGCAGAACGACGATTCCAACTCCGATATGTTTGCTTCCATCCATGAATGGATCGATGAAGCTAACTTACACATAGTGTAATTTTCGGAGTCCGGGCTCACTTTCGCTTCTTTGAATTTCGCAGGTTCGTCACTTTCAATGATCATGAGATCATGCGAACTTTCAATGATCATCAGGTTCAACTAATGACGAGAAATCACTCTCGGATTAGTAACTGATTCATTCAGATCTGCGAACTTCAGGCTTTACAGGTGTAGATTCTACAGAAATCTGTAAATCCATCCGCTGCTCTCCCTCAACAGGTTGAGTAGCCTCCTGTATTTCTCGAATTTCTTCGAGTTACACTTTTACTCCCACTGTTATTCTTGGAAAGTAACTTCCCTTCTTAGAAAACAGAATGGACGTAAAAGGTAACAAGCCTTGGTTTCCCTAGGACAACCAGCGAAGTAGCACAATTACAAATACTCAGTAAAGACGAATTTGGATCGATTACAGTCCACATTTATGTGGTGTCTTTCAACTGATATTAGTGGAACTATTTCAGCGTAAACTTAGATATTTCTAGAGCGTTATTCTTAAAGAATATCATGGAAGATTCGTGTGGCTCATCTTTAATCATTTCTGATAAGATCTGATTCTTTCTCATAGAAACACCTTCAGGTTTTCAGGAGAAATGAGCTGTGAAACGATTTCACATTCATTCAGATGATCACACCATCAATGATTTAAGTATACCTCATTGGAACTCTTTCGACCATGTCAAAGAATTCCGACTTGTGTCTCATCAAATGAACACAGTCATACTTACTGAAGTAATCAGTAGAGTCAATGAAGTACAGGAAATTTTCTCTGGCATTACTGCTCACCGGACCACATACATTAGTATGTTCAATGTCCAATAAGCCTTTGGGCCTATCTCTAGCTCGGCTAAGATGGGCCCTTTGTCAATTGGTCCAGTAAGTAGAATTCAAGTCTCATAAGATATCCATTCAAATGAGCCCAAAAGTCCATAACTATGGGGTTTCTGAATCCGACTTACTCTATGTGACCAAAACATTTATGCCAAGAAAAACAGGTTTAATTCATCAGATTTAAACCAATTCGGTATTTATGTTACTTTTAGGCACTCTTTGGTTTAAATATAAAACCCATTCCTTGAATAGGGTGCTACAATTAATATTTCATTAAGATCAAAAGAACAAAACTTGTCTTTATCAAAATGAAAAACATTCAAATTCTTACAAGAAAATGAAAAACAACTCTGCTTAAAGCAGGTACATTGTAGCAATTACTTAATACAAAACCAAGCCTCAAAGGGATCTATTAGTGAAAACCCTACGGCTGAGGCAGCATCCCAAGCTCCTTCCAGACACGCAGTTCCACTTGCCCTTCCTTCAACGTTCTACTGTTGCTCAGGCTCTCCATATTTTAACAAATATCAGTGCCACAACCAGTATCCAATACCTATAAGGTATAACTTGAAGTAATAACATGAATACCTGAGGAAGTAGTCTCATACATCAACTTCAACTCCTCATAATCTTCCATGAATTTAATGCAATTTCTCTTCCAATGCCCAGTCTCTTTACAGTAGCAGCACTTACCAACGTAAGAGGTATCTGACTCGGGCTCAGAAGACACACGCTTGCCATGATTCAAAATCTGGACAACTTTGTCTTCACCCTTGTCAGCATTAGGTTTAGTAAACCTACCCTTCTCCTTCATGAGATTGTACAGGGTACTCTTCACGTTTGGCTCAACTGTTTTGAGCATATCATGCAGTTCAGTCAGCGTCTTCGTCAAGCCTTTCTTGATATAGTTCCTTCTGAACTTATCATAGCTTGACGGCAGTGACTGCAGAATGATCTCAGTTGCCAATTCTTGGCTAACTGGATAATCCAGTTTCCTCAGGTTATCAATATAACCCATCATTTTACTGACATGAGGACTTACTGGATGATCATTCGATAGCTTGCAGCCAGTGAGAGATTTAACCAACTGGTATCTCTCCACTCTTACCTGCTCCTGAAATTTCAATTTCAGGCTGCTGATCATCTCTATTGGCGACTCCATGTTCTCATATTGCTTCAGCAAATCTGATTCCATGGTAGCCAATATCAGACCACACACATCTACCGCATCATCATAATGCTTATTCCAAGCATTACGTACTGCATGAGAGGCCTTGGGACCGATCCTCTCGGGGAGAGCTTTCTCAAGGACATAGTCCTTTCTCTCATGCCTGAGGACTAGCCTCAGGTTCCGCGACCAAGTCAAGAAATTTGATCCGTTCAGTTTGTCCATTTCAAGGACATACCGGATCGAGAAAGTGTTTTTGATTGTTTGTGCTTGTCATAGCTGAAATTTAGAGATAAATAGAGTTTTAGTCATTTAGTTCATAAAAGAGTAATCTTAACAACTTATAAGAAAACTCGCATTGCATTCAAAATTTCTTTGTTTAACCTCATAAGAATGCAATGATTCCGAGACCCATGTTCAGCTAAATCCAAAGTGGGCCACTGGCCGTCACCCAGAAGTAGCTTTACTTGGTAAGCATACACACAGCTAGTTATAACCAATAACTCTCGGTTGTGAATTGGGCCCAAGGCCCAATACACCAGATGTCTCAAGGCCCGGGACTCCCGATGGCCCAGTCAAGGAAACCAATCTCTTACAGCCAAATAATCACTAAAGTCTGGGACTCCCAATGAAATTAGTGACTATATACTACTTTACTTACGCGAAAACAGACACCTCACACTGTAAGCCATATCTGTAATCGAATAAGCGTTAAGTGGCTGACAAGATTGGAAAGACATCCAAGCTTGATATTGTTTTTGAGGATTTTAAGTTTTATTTCCAAAAATAGAAGATTACTATTTTGGGAAACTTTCTTATTTTAGAAACTTTCTAAATTTAGTAACATACTAAAAATAGAAATTTCTAATTTAATATTTTATTAAATATTTTGGGTTGGGTCACAAATTATAGGCCCAATTCTTGGCCCAAGACCATAGAATTCCAGCTGGCCCAATAATTTGACATAACCGATTCGGTTTATTAATTCTGGTCCAAGACCAAATTAACTATCAAAACCATCGGTTATTTACTAAACCAGACCAGCTCTAAATTATTTGGTCCAACCAAATCAAACTTAGACCAGCCTTCGGTTTAGGTTAAAATTCAATTTTTGAATTTCAATCCGGTTTAACCAGAAATTAAATAATACCATGTATTAAATAATTTCCAGCAAACCGCGATTCGGGTTAACCGCTTGAACCACCAATTAAATTGGATCGGTTCAGTTAAATCCAAAACCGGGAAGAAACACCTAGTGTTTTAGCCAATTTGATTTAACTTGCGGTTTAAGGCTTTAAAACACACGATTAACCGCCAATTAAATTGGACCGGTTAAATCGGTGTGGTTTGGGCAACGAACCGCGAAGCTCGGTTTAACCGATTGACTATTCGCGGGACGTAATATTTAACGGGCCAAACGATCGGATCCATGATCCAACTCGGCCCATTAATGCAATCGATGGCCCATGAACCATTCGAGACCTAGCGGCTGCTCACGATCGCTAACGATCGATCATCGCACGGCCACACACGATCGGATGATCACACGGTCTCTCGATCTGTCCCTTGCCATCGACCACGGCCTGCCCATCAACGATCACGCGGTTTATCGTGATCGAAGGCAACACACGTAACACAGCATGATCACGTTATCGATCCATGATCGATTAATGTGTCGAGGATCATAATCCCATCGTCACACGATCAGCGGCCCATTACACATCATCACGCATCATGGCATCACGATCACACATGATGAAACGATCATCCGATCGATCACCCCACAAGATCACGCGGCCAAAATAACACAAGGCACACGCATCAAGCGATCGACGGTCTTCAATTGATCGATCACACGATCATAGCCGAGACCTTATGCTTGCGTGACAAGCGATCAAATTCCTTGTCAAACAAGCGAATTATTGATCATCATAGTACACGGCCGAGACCCTTTTGATACCAAGCGATTAGGGTTTATAAGGTTTTAATCAATTTTAATTATCAACTCAATTCAAAAACCTTTAAACACCATTTTGATCCAAATTTGCAAGAAACTAATGCCTTAGCTCTGATACCACTGAAGGATTATTGTGTTTTTCAAGGTTTAATTCCCAAATTACAACCTAACACATAATCTTAAACAGATCTAGGTTCTTGCAAAACGAATCATAAATCAAACCAAACCTGGATCATTACCTTTCAGATTGCAGCGGATAATTGATGGTAATGACAAGATCAGTCTAGAACAGATGAATCACCTGCTCCTCCTTTGGTATCCACACTCTTACAAGCAACGTCAGGCTGCTAGACCGGATGGATGATCAGAGAGAGAGATTAGAGAGAGAGAGGCTGCAAGCCACAAAGAAATCGTGTGGGATTAATCATCCCTTAGGGTTTTTCGATTTCTTAATCTCTCATTAATGGGCCCAAGTCATTTGACTAATGGCTCATTAATCATTTGGGCCTAAGACACAAATCAGGCAAAAGCCTGCATTTTGTCTGGCCCAATTCTCTGATCCAATACAGTAAATGCCACTGCATCTTACCGTATTAATTCCATTTAACTTTCCCGTTAGCTATGGTGTGTGACCCTTCGGGATCATACAATACTGGTAATAAGTCCTAAACTTATAGATCAAGAGCGGACTCTAGCAAGCCATCATGATCACCCAGTATTTATGACTTATGTCTGATCTCGACATTTATCATACTTTCTAGAGATAGTACAGTAGATTTCAGGACATTCCCAACAAGATTATGTTCTTAAGATCTGGGTTAGAGTGAGCATTCTGAAGGTAAAAAACAAGAACGTTAAAGGGATATATATGGCTAACTGAAACTTACATTGTCTTGGTTGAAACACTTGACATGACGAATGGAGAAATATAAGTGTAACAATTGTATATGGATCCAGGAAGAAGGCTAAGATTGCTCTTAAAAAGACTTCTACGTCGGGTCCTAACCAGGATGAGGCTAACACTACAGCTCTTACCATGTGGCTATGGCTAATGGTGACTTTCCCTTACATGGTATCGAATTTTTCTTGTAATGTATGAGAGATCTGATCAATGCTGAGATTGTATAAAATAAGTGTTTTCTATTGCATCATGCAGCTCAGATTGTATAAAATAAGTGTGTTCCCTTACTTTACTTTAGTCTAAGTTTCTTGAAGATAGTTCTGAGCTCAAATTTTTTGTTTTTAGTGTGGATAAGCTTATACTGGAAGCTATTACCAACATGAAGAAACCTTTGGGTCCTAATGGAAAGACGATCTTGTTGTATGCAGAGGTACTCTTAAGCATTCTTTCTATGTTTATTGGTTGAATCATCTATTCAAATCATCATGAACTTAAATAGTGTGGCTGTAAATTTTTCAGGAGAATTCTAATATCCAACCGGATATGAAACGGCTTGTTGTCACTTCAAGACTCAAGCACTTGGTAAATGTTGGAACAATAGTTAAGGTAAGAAAGAGACACTTTGATATAAAAATGTCTGGTAATAAAATCAAACTTTTCATAACTATGTTTTTCTTGGGTTTATTCTCGTCTCTCAGATAAAGCACAAATACAGTATTTCTCCAAACTGTTTCTTTCTTTGATTATGACTTTATGATATACATTTCAATGATTCACAAAAGATCGAAACTGTTTTTTGCTGCAAACTTTGTTATATATCAAACAAGACATCATTGATCATCCTTTAGCAAAAACTTATGTTGACTTTTGTATAAATGTTTCCCTAACTTAGGTTTCATTTGTTGCAGGTATGTGGTGAAAACACTAGACAATGCTGAAAGTGTTAAGCTTCAGTATCGTTCATTGGCCAAAGCCACAGAAGATCCATCAGCCAAGGCAACATCAAGCAAGGTGGTCTCCCACTGGCTATAAACAGACGGTATTCATTTAGCTCGGGGTTGAGGTTTTAAGTTCATAGTTACTTGAGTGATGAATTCTGAAGTTCATAGGCACTGTCTAATTGTGCTTTTTGTTTTGATCAGATTGTTGACTGTCGCATATGTGGTGACCCAAACAGAGAGATTTTTGGACTAGAGAGTTTGACAGCAGTATGATGATGGAGTTTCTTGTTTTGCATTTAGTTAGAACCTATGTAAATAATATTGCTGTAGACATGTTTTAATTTATTAATAAAATTAACTTTTAAAACAAATTTCAAATTTATTTTTTTATACAAAATTAATAGCCATAAAAATTGACCATTATAATTAATATTACAGCAACAACACAAACATTAAATTAATGCCATCATAGCATATATCATCGCATATAAAAACCTGTTACGAAAGCTTATTTCATGGCAAAACTAACGAGCTGTAATAGATAGAATTATAACATATACGGATGTGTTATCAATACATATTAGAGCATTTTGTCTACGCTATTATATAACAAGTATACCACGTACATATAACGCTATAATAGAATGCACCAAACATAGCAAGCTACAATCAACGCTATTATATTGTAATAATAACATGGCACAAAAACAAAGCTATGGTAGGAGGGGGGTCTATTATAGCTGCCGCTGTCAGAGCGTTTGTGGAAACGCTATCTATTACATATGATAGCTTGTATCGTGTGCTATGAATGTTGATTTTTCTTGTAGTGCATTGTGATAGGTTCTGATGACTCAATTCCCAAATCCTTGAGAAGAGCCTTGATCCTAATCAGCTCGGTTGTAAGCTTTCTCATAGCTATATACTCTGCTTCAGCACTAGAGCATGAGACAATCTTCTGCTTCTTACTCTTCCAAGTAACTAGGTTACCTCCAATGAAGGTGCAATAGCTGGTTGTTGATCTTCTATCAACTCTATCTCCAGCCCAATCAGCATCACAATATCCAATAATGTCTGAGCATCCATTGCAACCCATCCATATGCCTTGACCAGGAGCTCCTTTAAGGTACTTCAATACCCTTTCCACCATGTTCCAATGGTGCATCGTGGGAGCTTGGATGTGTTGACTCACCTGATTCACAGCAAAACAAATATCAGGCCTAGTAATTGTCAAATAGATCAACTTACAAGCCATCCTTCTGTATTGTGTGATATTATCAAACGGTTTGCTATCTTCAATCTCCCCCTCTCTCATGACTTTGTAGCCATCTTCAAGAGGTGTTTTTGCAGGTTTGCATCCTATCTTCCCTGTTTCAGAAAATAAATAAAGTGTGTACTTTCTTTAGGACAAGAAGAGTCCATCTTTAGATCGACAGACTTCTATCCCTAGAAAGTACTTTAGCTCACCAAGATCCTTAATATCAAATACTTATTTAAGAAAGTCTTTAGTGTCTTAAATACCTTTGTTGTCACTTCCTGATATGATGATATCATCAACATATACAAGAATGCCAACTATACCTTCTTGGCTTTGAATGGTGAAGAGAGTATGATCAGCTTCTGATTTCTGGAACCCTCTATCCTTTAAGGTTGAACTAAGCTTGTGATACCAAGCTCTAGGTGATTGTTTCAATCCATAAATGGCCTTCTTGAGCGTAAGAACCTTTACTGGTGTAACAGTTTCCTCAAGACCAGGAGGAGGTGTCATGTATACTTCATCTTCTAGTTCACCTTGAAGAAAGGCATTCCTGACATCCATTTTCCAAAGATCCCACTCTATATTGGCTGCCAAAGAGGGAATGATCCTGACTGTGTGCAGCTTAGCTACTGGTGCAAAGGTATCCAAGTAATCATTTGCATAAGTATGAGTAAACCCTCTTGCAACCAGTCTTTCTTTGTACCTTTCAATCTCCCCATCACTCTTATACTTGATAGTGAAGACCCATTTAGAACTCACAGCTTTCTTTCACTTTGGAAGATCTACTTCATACCAAGTCTGATTATGCTCCATTGCTTTTGTTTCATCAATCACAGCATCCATCCATTCCTTATGTCCCTTAGCTTCTTCATAAGTTGTTGGAGTCTGTCCTTTATCTAGCTTGCCAACAAACACCTGATGTTCTAAGGGGAAATGAGCTATGGAGCAAACCGCTTGGATAGGATGAGCTACTGCATTGCTGTTGAAGCAGACCCTTGTGTTCTACCATTCAAAAGGATCCTTCTTCACTCTTGTACTCCTTCTGAGTTGTAGAGCCGGTTCTACCTCCTGTTCCTGCTCCTCATCCACATGATCTTGTACTTCATTTGCTGCATCATCTTGATCATGAATGATAGAACCATCTTGTTCCAAGTCTGTTTCTGGTTCTTGATTGCCTAAGAGGAGTAGCTTCTGAGTTCTCCACAGCCACATCCTTCTTTGGAGGATCAGGCTTACTCTTATCTTGACCAATACCCAAGTTCTCCAAGATGATCCTTAGGTTGATTGCTCGGTCAGAAGGGTTTTGGGAGAGATCGTTCAAGTCATCCCAACTCTTATCATTGTATAAGCTCTTGTTTTCCATAATCTTCACATCCCTTGATATCAAACCTCTGCTTGTTTCTGATACATAACATTTGTATCCTTTCTGAGTTGTTGAATACCCAATAAACATGGCTCTTGTACTCTTTGCCTCAAGCTTATTCCTTTGCTCTCCTGGGATCAAAACAAAACACACGCAACCAAACACCCTTAAGTGATTAATGGATGGACTGGTTTTGTTCAATACCTGATATGGAGATGCATCATGAAGGATTTTGGTTGGAATCCTATTGATCAGATAGCATGCTGCCATTACAGCATCTCCCCAAAATGTTTTGGGAACATTTGTATGAAACATCATGGATCTTGCAACCTCCATTAGATGTCTGTTTTTCCTCTTAGCAACTCCATTTTGTTGTGCAGTGTATGGACAGCTTGTTTGATGGAGAATTCCATGCTTGGATAGGTGTTGTTTGAAAGCATGACCAGTATACTCCCCACCATTATCTGATCTAAAGATTTTGATATTGGCATTGAAATGATTAGTTATGTAATTCTGAAAATTCACAAATGCTTCTAACACCCTATCCTTTGAATGAATTAGAGTTATCCATGTATACTTATATTTTTATTAATGAATGTGACAAAGTACTTATGGTTTTCTCAAGATATACATGGTGCAGTCCATACATCAGAATGAACAAGATCAAAATAACTTTCATAGATAGTTTTAGAAGATGGAAATACAGACTTGCAATGTTTACCAAGTATACAAGCCTCACACTCATCATTCTTAAAAGAAACATTATGAATTAGCAATCCTAAGGCCCTAGAATGTTGATGGCCTAGTCTAGCATTCCAAACAGAGTCATTAACTAAATCAGAATTGGAACAAAATGCAGAAACAAGTTCAGAAGCAAATGGGGATAATTCAGAAGCAAGAGAAGTGTCTTCAAGCATGTATAACTCATCCTTTGTCACACCTCTTCCAAGAAACCTACTAGTCTTAATATCCTGAAAAACCACATCATTAGGACTAAAAATAACATTGCAATCAAGGTTAGTAGCAATGCGCTTAACAGATAATAGATTGGAAGTGAAACTAGGCATGTAGAATGCTTTGGACTCTTTATCAAATAGCTTAAGGTTTCCTATGCCTTTAACAGGAACTCTATATCCATTTGCAATAACAACATTCTCTAAGGCTGGTTTAACATTACTGATCAAGTTAGAGTCACTAATCGTATGATGTGAAGCTTCTGAATCAACAATTAAAGGCCTAGAACTAGTTGATGCATGAAGAGAGTTACCAAGTGCATTACCAGAGTTGTCTTTGAGAGCTTTGATGAGTGCATCAAGGTCTGATCTCCTGACCACATCATCATGAACCGCCATCAGTGGATTATGAGTTGAGACAACCATGGCTTTTCCCTCTCCATTAGCAGCAGCAACACAAGCCCTTGAAGAACCGGGACCATCCTGCTCAGCTGTTCCATTGGAGTAGTGTGCTCTCTGCTCCCTGAACCGGTTGTTGTTGTTGCTGCCATTGAAGTTCTTAGGCTTGGGATGAGGATAGAGAGTCCAGCACTTGTTCCTGAGATACCCTTTCATTTTGCAGTGATCACACACCACCACCTTCCCATCTTCTTGCTTGTACACACCTTTGTTTGTTGTGACAAGCTCTCCTTTTCCACCAAACAATCCAAAGGAACCATGCTCCTTTTGAATCTGTGAACACACATCATCCAAGGATGGAAGTGTTTCTGACCTCAAGATGTGCTGGATAAGGCTTTGGTAAGAGGGATTCAGAGTAAGCAAGAGAGCAAAGACCTTGTCTTGCTTGTTGGTACTGGATTTCCCTCTAGGAAATCCGGCCAGTTAACAAATAAAACAAAGGCCCATATTTATGAGCCCGTTCCAGAATCAAAGATAAAGAGACGAGCCGATTCATTTGTTGGGCCCAAACAAATAACACTTTGACAAGGCCCAAGCGAGTCCGAAGTAAGAGGCGATCGAGCTCGAGCTCGGCAGCAGACGACGTGGAGGTAGAGCAACTCGGTCTTCGTCGGTTCAACTGATCTACGTAAATCTCGGAGATCGTTATGAAGGCGAGGCCGAAATATCGGAACAAGAAGTTCAAAATCGAGACTATTTAAAGAAGAAGTGGCGATTCTTTCAAGATATTCTAACCCTAACCTAGAACACTTCGACTAGATAGCTCGATCATCATACTTTGTACTCTCTTTTCGATTGTGTTTTTCTATCTCGACGATCAATCTCAATAAAGTCTTTGATTCATAGGAAACTATACCATTTCTGTATCCTAAAGTCCAAATCCACGAATACAAATTCTTAGTGTGAATCCCGGATCTCACATTTGGCGCCGACTGTGGGGACTATCTATAGTTTTCCTGTCTTAAGAATCAGATCCTAGATCCGATAGATCGAGATGAATCCCGACCAATCTGGCTCTCCCAGCGCCACACCACCAGTCGACCACCCTCAGACAGTTGACAACGTTCCTCAGAACACCACCGGAGTACGAATCATGGGTCAGACCGACGGCGTGTTAACGAGCTCTGCCTCAGTCTCCACGACTTCGACACCAGCCGGCTCAATAGCCCAAACGATCTCGACGAGCAAGACTCTGACAAACGTTTTGTCAGGAACTAACGATCCGAGCAGGAACTGGGTGTGGATGAGAAACGATTCGATTCCCACCCCTGGAGGTGGATATGGAATAACCAAACCTAACTCACCACTGCCTTCTGCTCCGCAGCGACAAGGCCTAGATGATCTCGCCGAAATCCGTTTGATGTTAAGCCTGCTGGTAAACCGAACGAGGAACAACGAGGCAAGTGCACGGGCCCAAGAGATCGCGAACCGCTCTCTGGCCGCGCAGCTCGATGAATAGGAAAGGCGCATTAACGCCCGTCTCGAAGAGCTTGCCAGCCAAAACCAGGGGGTAGGTCAGCACATGATCCACGAACCCCCATAAGTCCTCCACCGTGTACACGTTTGGACTTCTCCAAGGTAGTAACTCCCCCGGGAGCGTCGGGAAGTTTCGCTAATACGTCAAGTAGCGGCCTCCGCCCTATAATGACCCCAATCGCGATACCGACGCCATTCGCTTCGAGTTCAATGGTCACAGATCCAACCGGATCAGGTAACCGACCATTACCCGGTCCACCACTTTTCCCGAATAACTCCAACATCCGGCCGAGGCAACTAGGAGGCTCTGCTTTCGCCTCGAGCTCGGGACCCGTTAACGGGTCAAATACAGTACAGTTCCGAACGCCGCAGGTCGACCAGACGAGATTGATTCAAACAATCGATCTCCCCGACCCCGTTTTCCCGGAACAAGCGTCAAACCAGGCACAAGCCCAGTTCACGCCTACGGTAGGCGATGAACACGATATGCTTAGACAGTACATCGAACAGGCTAAAGCCTAATTCAACAGTCTAAGCTCAAAAGTTCACATGGCAACGAGCGCGGCGCCCGACATCGATCGAGTGATCGAAGAAACGCGACAAACGCCGTTCACAGACCGGATCGCCTTTGCAAGGATCCGAGAGATCAAGAAAATTAAATTTCCATAATTCTTTGGGAAGTCGGACCCGAAAGCCCATATCAGGGCATTCCGACTAGCAATGGCAGGGTATACCTTACCGACGAGGAGAGAGAGCCGGCTTTCTGCAGGCTCTTCGCCAAAAACCTATCGGGTTCCGCCCTGGAATGGTTTGCCGGACTGGAAGAAAGGTCAATTGACAACTTCACCCAGTTCATGACGGCTTTCCTCAAACAATACTCCGTCTTTATCGAGGAAAAGACTACTGAGGCAGCTCTATTTGGCGTCTCTCAAAAACCTGACGAATCGCTTCGGTCGTACATCGACCGATTTAAGGAAATAAAATCCAAAATCGCAAACCCACGAGACGAAGTAGCTATAGAAGCACTGCGACGTGGACTATGGTATTCAACCAGATTCCGCGAGGAAATAACAGTCTGTGAACCTCAAACACTCGATGACGCCCTTCATCGCGCATCGGCCTTCGCTCGCCTCGAGGACGAAACCACGGCCCTCAGAGAAAAGCATCGAAAAGAAAAGAACCCGTCGGGCTCGCAGAACTTGAACTCAAAAAAGGATTCCCGCAAATTAGGAAACGTTAATGCGGTCGAGAGCCCGAAGAGCTCGAAGAAATTCGACTTCAACAGGGAAAAATTCTGTGAATTTCACAACAAAAGAGGACATTCGACTGAAGATTGCTATACTCGAGCTAAAGCCGAGGCTCAAAAGCGAGAGTCCAAAAGCAAAAAGGAAAGTAAACAGACCAAAGAGTCGAACACCAAGAGGCCTTCTCAGAATAAATGAGAACGGACAAAGGAGCCGGAATCTCCCGAAACACTCCCTCAGGGGTCGCGGAAGCGAGTTGGGTTTATTCTCGGCGAGCTCAGCCAGAGCGGCACCCCGGAAGGTTCGGCGTTATCTCCACCTCCGGCTCCCGTTAAGATTTTACGCTCACGAATCAATCTCCCTCGTCTCTGCAGGGGGGTGTACGGGCTATATCCCCTAAACGAATCGACTTCATCTTCGGTGGCTCCAAGCTTTGCCGAGACTCGGTCAATTCAATCAAAGCTCTTCAAAGAAGAGTCGAGACCGACAAAGGGGGGGAAATCCCAATGATAGGTCCAGACCACGAGATCACTTTCCACGAGAGCGAGACAAGCAATCTCGACAAACCACATGACGACGCTCTCCTCGTTTGTCTAGTAGTGGGAGATGTCGAACTCTCAAGAATAATGATCGACACATGAAGTTCGGTGGATGTCATCTTTTACGACGCGTTCAAAAAGATGGACTTCAACGACTCCGAGATCGTGGAAGAAAAGACACCACTAGTAGGGTTCGCTGGCGAAACAACGTACTCGATGGGCTCTGTCTTCGCCCCGGTAATAGCTGGAGGAGTCCGAAGAATGACAAAGTTCGTCATAGTGGATCGGCCAGCCCCCTACAACGCTATTCTAGGTCGACCATGGATATACGACATGAAAGCGGTACCATCGACCTACCATCAATGCGTAAAATTACCAACTCCCAAAAAAGTAAAAACCGTGTACGGAAGTCAAAAGATATCCCGCCATTGCTACATGAACGGATACAAGCAGATTGAGAAACCCCCTGCGTAGCAATTACAGAAAGAGGACGAGCTCGCCACCATGCAGACCAAAAGGTCGAATGACCCGAGTCAAATAGGACCTCCAAAGGACCTCACGACCCAAGTTTGCATAGACGATGCTCATCCCGAACGACTCGTTGGTCTCTTTCCTTAAACAAAACGTCGACTCCTTTGCCTGGTCTTCAACAGACATGAAAGGGATCAACATCGACGTCACCAGCCACGAGCTGAATGTCGACCCAACCTACAAACCAGTAAGACAAAAACGTCGAAAACTAGGTCCGGAATGAGCTCAAGCCGTCAATGATGAGGTCGATCGATTATTAAAAATCGGATCGATCAGAGAGGTCAACTACCCCGACTGGCTTGCGAACCCCGTAGTGGTTAAGAAAAAGAACGGGAAGTGGAGAGTCTGTGTAGATTTCACGGATCTCAACAAAGCATGTCCGAAGGACAGCTTCCCACTCCCACACATCGACCGGCTGGTCGAAGCCACCGCCGGACATCAACTACTGTCTTTCATGGACGCTTTCACGGGGTACAATCAAATATTAATGAACCCCGAGGATCAAGAAAAGACTTCGTTCATAACTGATCGAGGCACATACTGCTACAAATTCATGACCTTCGGACTAAAAAACGCAGGAGCAACTTATCAACGCCTCGTCAACAAGATGTTTTCAGGACTCCTAGGCAAAACTATGGAAGTCTACATCGACGATATGCTGGTCAAATCTTCCAGGTATGAGGACCACATCCCACAACTAAAAGAATGTTTTATCATTCTCAATAAATACGGGATGAAACTCAACCCAGCAAAGTGTACCTTCGGGGTCCCTTCAGGGGAATTCCTAGGTTACCTAGTGACCGAAAGAGGGATCGAAGCAAACCCCAAATAGATCGCAACGTTCATAGATATGAAATCTCCCAGAACAACGCGAGAAGTCCAGCGCCTGACTGGCAAAATAGCTTCTCTGAACCGTTTCATCTCGAGGTCGACTGATAAATGTCTGCCCTTCTATCACTTTCTCAAAGCGAACAAGAAGTTCCTCTGGGATGAAAAGTACAAAGAAGCGTTCACCCAGCTTAAAGCTTACCTAAGCGAACCACCTATACTGGCGAAACCCCTCTACCTCTACCTAGCTGTTTCCACGGCAGCAGTAAGTGGAGTCCTGGTTCGCGAAGAACAGAACGAACAACGGCCGGTGTATTACATCAGTAAGACCTTAATCGACGCTGAAACGAGATACCCCGCCATGGTAAAACTCGCCTTAGCGCTAGTGACATCAGCTCGGAAACTCCGACCATACTTTCAATCGCACTCGATCATAGTGATGACCTCTCAGCCACTGAGAACCATCCATCACAGTCCAAGTCAGTCAGGTCGACTGGTCAAATGGGCTATCGAACTTAGCGAGTACGACATAGAATACAAAGCTCGGACCAGCCTAAAAGCGCAAGTGCTGGCAGATTTCATAATCGAGATCCCTCCAACCATTGAACTCGACCCGACCTCTGCCAAAAAATGGAAACTCTACGTTGATGGAGCTTCCTCGAGGCAAGAATCCGGAGTCGGGGTGAAACTGGTCTCCCCGACGGGCGAAGTACTGGAACAGTCGTTCAGACTGGGCTTCGCCGCATCAAATAACGAAGCAGAATACGAAGCGCTAATAGCCGGGCTCAGACTAGCAATAGCGATAGGAGCCCGGGAAGTAGACGCCTTCAGCGATTCCCAATTAGTCACGAGCCAATATCATGGCGACTACGAGGCCAAAGACGAACGAATGGAAGCATACCTACAGGAAGTCCACACGCTCGCTGAACAGATCGAATTCTTTGATCTAACATGGATCCCGCGAGGGGAAAACACCACAGCCGATTCCCTTTCCGCATTAGCATCGACCTCAGATCCTAACCTCAAAAGGATCATACCAGTCGAGGGGATCGAAAAACCAAGCATCGACATAGCCCTTAAAGCTCTATCCTTGAAAGAGGACGAGCCTACCGCAAAGGACGATGTTGAACAAAAGGAATGTCCCAAGGACATCAGTCGCGATATCATCGAGATTGATGACGATCTCGATCCAAGAATTGCCGTGTACGTCGCGAACGTCCCCGACGGACCAATCCAAGCCGCATCCGCTAGTCAAGGACCCGAGCCTGACAATGACGAAGACTGGAGAACTCCAATCATTCGATACATTACAAATGGCGAAGTTCCCGACGACAAATGGGAGGCACGAAAACTCAAAACACAAAGTGTAAGGTACTGCGTCACACAAGGAGAGCTCTTTAAAAGGAGTCTCTCCGGACCTTACCTCAAATGCCTCAATAAAAAGCAAGCCCTAGCCGTGATCACACAGGCCCCCGATGGATCCTGCGGAAGCCATTCCGGAGGACGAGCCTTGGCCGTGCGAATCAAAAGGCAAGGCTACTTTTGGCCAACAATGGCCACCGAACGCGAGTCCTTCTCCAACAAATGCGACAAATGCCAAAAGCATGCCCCGATTATCCACCAGGCATTGGAGAAACTCTCCTCTATCTCGTCGCCATGCCCATTCATGCGATGGGGAATGGACATCGTGGGACCACTAGTCGCATCCGGCAGAAAGAAAGCCACGCACCTATTGGTAATGACGGACTACTTCACCAAATGGATTGAAGCAGAGTCGTACCAAAAAGTCAAAGACGTTCATGTTAAGGAGTTCGTCTGGCGAAACATCGTTTGCCGACATGGACTTCTGATAGGTCTAGTTTTAACCCTATTCTAACTGCAAGTGCACAGTGATGTAGTTGTAGTACTTAGGGTATCGAATCCACAGGGACTCCGGTCAACGATAGAATTAGAACAGAAAAGATTAAACTAGGAGAAAGCAAATATATGTAATGAGAAACTAAAAAGCAAAGCAGAAAAGTAAATCAGGCGAGTTTGTAAGCAAGAGAGCGAAGCGTTAAGTCTAGGGAGTTCTCAGGAAATCAGGAACACAAGCAATCAATCAATCGGGATCTAATTAAGAGCTATTCTAGAACTCAAACACAGATGTAGAATTAACCAACTTTCGTTGCGAGAGTTCTCTAAGTCTAAGTGCAGCAATCCAAATTCCCTTGCAATTACTAACAGATTAAACCAACTTTAATTCCAAGTTCGATATGTTCACAATCTAATTAAACCAAATTCCTTTGCGAGTAATTAAATTGCTCATCTAGGTTCTTTCTAGCTAATTAACCAACTGTCGTTGTATCAATCAACCTAACATCATAAATTTGGGTAGCTAATTCAAATCAAGCAGTAAGAACAATCCTAGATGAAGAACTAACAGATATGAATCCCTACAGATCTATTAACCTATAATTCCATGAAATCCCTAATGAGAATCCCTAAACCTAACAGGTAATCTACTCAGACATGTTCATCGAAACAGAAGACATCATGAATAGAAAACCAAATATTATAAAATCAAATAAAGAACTGGGGTTCAAAATCCTCTCTCTTTTGAGATCAGGATCAGCCCCTAACTCTCTCTCTGAAAATAAAATAAGACTTAAGAAAAGCGTAGCCTAAACAAGTGGCTAAAAACCCTAATATATAGTATAAAACATGTTTTGGGCTTCTATGTAAATATCTGGGCTTTTCTGCAATATCAGCATTCTTCATTAAACCGCCGAGTCTGGCCCATTCGCGCTATGCATCGATCGATGCATGTGTGCAATGATCGACGCAATCCTCAAATCTGGACAGTGAACTCTGTCTCTCGGCCAAACACTCCAAAATGCTCCAAAATCTTCAATTCAGCTTCAAAAGTACTTAGACCTGTTAAATACCTGAAATGACTCTAAAACATAGTAATAGACTCGATAAATAAGACATATACCATGGTTAAAAGCCCTAAAATCCATGGTATATCAACTCCCCCACACTTAGCCTTTGCTTGCCCTCAAGCAAAACAGAGAACTAAAATATGGTGAAGAGGTTTGAAAACTCTTCAGAAACTCTTTTCATCCTAGAAGCAACAACACTCAGATTCCCCTTAGTAAACCACATGAAAGAATCAACCTGCAGACATCATGACCAACATATACTTCCCCCACACTTAGCAACTGTCCTAAGTAAACTCCACAATCACATTCACGCATTCAAATTCTCCCTACTGACTTCTGCAAGTATTTAAGTGCGGTCTCACCTAAGGAATATCGATCAAAGGCACATGGACACTTACCTTATCAGCTCTAGACCACCATACTATATTTCTCTAGTCCCTTTCTTCTCTTTTCCATTCCTTAGCATTCTGATTTTTCCCCATTGGGTATCATTTTTATTTTTTCATCAGTGCTCTTCCCGTTAAGGGGTTTACTTTGGACACATTCCATGGATGCACAGGATATGAAAGTTGTAGCTACCATTCCCATGACCACTTCGGAGTTACTAACTCATCCTCAGTTTATTATCTTTTTTTTATCGAAGGGGAGAAGGGAACTAAATAGGACAGGTTTACAGGCTGTGTCAGAACTAACAAGGGAATCCGACACAAAGTATACCAAGCCTTTAGGTGAGAAATCTAAGTCAGTATTAAGTTTGAAGTCAGTAAAAGGATCCTCTGATACCTGAAGCGATGTGGGTGTCCTCAGTAGGTTGATCCGTGATGGGGTTTTATAATAGTCAGAGATCATCTTGCAACTTCATCCCAATGGTTACTTAAGTTCCTGCAAGTGCTGTAAATCTTCTCAAAAAGTCATTGTTTCTTACTTAAACTGGTTTTGACTCAATAAAACAAATATTGACTCTTAAGAAAACAGAAAACAGAAAACAGAAAACAGGAGTCAGTAGCACCTCCCCCACACTTAAGACACACTGTCCCCAGTAGTGTCAAGTGAAGGATTGGTAAAAAGAAATAAAAATTTGTTCAAAGATTGGTTGAGTTCTGTCGGATTTTTACCTCTGTCGCTCAGGCATCGATCGTTGCAATAGGTGCATCGACCGTTGCTGTGCGATTTTTCATTGTGGGTCGATCGTTGCTCAGGACCGCAACGATCGCTGCAATGCGATTTGTCCGAGACCTGCAAACAAAATTCACCAAAAACCAAGAACAAAAACGTAAAATGCTAATGAAAACACCAAAAATAAATTATGCAAACCGAACAGTGGGTTGCCTCCCACTCAGCGCTTGTTTAAAGTCAGCAGCTTGACTGTGGAAAGGAGATCGGACTCATGGTGGTTTCAACAGAGACTTTGAATGTCTCTGTGAATATCTCTTCATCCAAGGTGGTGTATATGCTTTCGGATCATGAGATTTCCCAAGGAAAGAAGGAAGAGAACCAGGGCGGGAGTGAAGCTTGGGTGGGATGCTGCGTTTTCCTGCATTCAAAGCAATGGAGTCAGGAGGTTTAAGCTTAGGTGATTTGTACCTTACCTTTGGTGCAGATCTGATGTCTGGAGCTTTCTCCTTATGAGCAGTTGCAGGTACTGAAGATGTTAGAGCATGTTCAAGAGGAACCGCCATCTTCTTCTCTCCACTATCAGATACTGTAGTTCCACCAATCTGAACTTCTTCTTTCAGATCACCATCAGTGGAGATCATCTTCTTTGCATGAACTCGCGAAGCTTCAGCTGGTGGAGTTTCATTCATCTTCTTATCCGTCACTTTCATGCAATTAGCCACTTCTAGCTCTTGTTTAGAGGGTTTAGGAACCTTAGGATATGGCACAATGGGCTTGTAGACTTGTTCTGGGACTGTTACAGGCTTCTGGTTTCGTCTGCGATATGTGTCGATCGATGCAGTAGGTGTGTCGATCGACACAAGGCGATTATGTTTAGTTCCATCAGACGTATCGGAGATGCATCGATCGACATCGAGAGTGTGTTGATCGACGTTGAATTGATGTCGACCTTCAGTGTCGACCACGGTCGATTTCTGTTCGTCGTAAGAACTCGAAATTGCCGTCAGAACTGCGTGTCGACCGACACTAAGGGGGTGTCGATCGATGCATGTCTCAGACAGACAATATTCATCCAGAAAATCCGAGATTATGCTCTCTTCTTCACCTAGCAACTCAATCTCATCTCTTAAGGTCACAGCTTTGATGGATCTATACTGTTCAGCTTTCCCAGCTTCATTTTGCCTTTGTATTGCTTGAGATGTCTGTTGGATTTGAACATCCAGCTTCTTCACATGTGTGCTCAAAGATTCATACTTCCCGTTCAGATCTTCATGTAATGCATCTATCTTTAAGTTGAAGGACACAATGATCTGTTGTTCTCCCTCAAGAAACTGCTCCATCATAGCTTCCAACCTGCTCTTATGTGTAGGTGCAGGCGGTGCTTGGTAAGAAGAAACACCATAGTTCCTTGAGAATGAGTTACTCTGTTGCTGGAAGGGTCTCTGAAAAGCAGATTCCTGACTGTAGAATTCATTCCCTCCAACACAGTTGATAGCTTTTTGCGCATACTTTCTAAGTACAAGACTATGTAGAGAGTCTACCTTGCTCTTCAGCCCATCTATCTGCGAGCTGTCAATCCCTGAACTAAAGAAATCATACATCTTCCTTACGATATGTGTCAATCGATGCAGAAGAAGCGTCGATCGATGCAAGCGCGATGATGTGAAGATCGACACACAGGACCGTGTCGATCGTTGCAGGGCGATTACAGGCGTACCTGAAACGCAAGAACAGAAAGAAAAAAAAATAGTAACAAAAAACAAAAACGAAAAACCTAGTCTAAACCCTAAGTTCAAATCTATCGAAGACTCTAAGAGTCCCCGGCAACGGCGCCAAAAACTTGATAGGTCTAGTTTTAACCCTATTCTAACTGCAAGTGCACAGTGATGTAGTTGTAGTACTTAGGGTATCGAATCCACAGGGACTCCGGTCAACGATAGAATTAGAACAGAAAAGATTAAACTAGGAGAAAGCAAATATATGTAATGAGAAACTAAAAAGCAAAGCAGAAAAGTAAATCAGGCGAGTTTGTAAGCAAGAGAGCGAAGCGTTAAGTCTAGGGAGTTCTCAGGAAATCAGGAACACAAGCAATCAATCAATCGGGATCTAATTAAGAGCTATTCTAGAACTCAAACACAGATGTAGAATTAACCAAATGTCGTTGCGAGAGTTCTCTAAGTCTAAGTGCAGCAATCCAAATTCGTTTGCAATTACTAACAGATTAAACCAGCTTTAATTCCAAGTTCGATATGTTCACAATCTAATTAAACCAAATTCCTTTGCGAGTAATTAAATTGTTCATCTAGGTTCTTTCTAGCTAATTAACCAACTGTCGTTGTATCAATCAACCTAACATCATAAATCTGGGTAGCTAATTCAGATCAAGCAGTAAGAACAATCCTAGATGAAGAACTAACATATATGAATCCCTACAGATCTATTAACCTATAATTCCATGAAATCCCTAATGAGAATCCCTAAACCTAACAAGTAATCTACTCAGACATGTTCATCGAAACAGAAGACATCATGAATAGAAAACCAAATATTATAAATTCAAATAAAGAACTGGGGTTCAAAATCCTCTCTCTTTCGAGATCAGGATCAGCCCCTAACTCTCTCTCTGAAAATAAAATAAGACTTAAGAAAAGCGTAGCCTAAACAAGTGGCTAAAAACCCTAATATATCGTCTAAAACACGTTTTGGGCTTCTGTGTAAATATCTGGGCTTTTCTGCAATATCAGCATTCTTCATTAAACCGCCGAGTCTGGCCCATTCGCGCTATGCATCGATCGATGCATGTGTGCAACGATCGACACAATCCTCAAATCTGGACAGTGAACTCTGTCTCTCGGCCAAACACTCCAAAATGCTCCAAAATCTTCAATTCAGATCCAAAAGTACTTATACCTGTTAAATACCTGAAATAACTCCAAAACATAGTAATAGACTCGATAAATAAGACATATACCATGGTTAAAAGCCCCTAAAATCCATGGTATATCAACTCCCCCACACTTAGCCTTTGCTTGCCCTCAAGCAAAATAGAGAACTAAAATATGGTGAAGAGGTTTGAAAACTCTTCAGAAACTCTTTTCATCCTAGAAGTAACAACACTCAGATTCCCCTTAGTAAACCACATGAAAGAATCAACCTGCAGACATCAAGACCAATATATACTTCCCCCACACTTAGCAACTGTCCTAAGTAAACTCCACAATCACATTCACGCATTCAAATTCTCCCTACTGACTTCTGCAAGTATTTAAGTGCGGTCTCACCTAAGGAATATCGATCAAAGGCACATGGACTCTTACATTATCAGCTCTAGACCACCATACTATCTTTCTCTAGTCCCTTTCTTCTCTTTTCCCTTCCTTAGCATTCTGATTTTTCCCCATTGGGTATCATTTTTATTTTTTATCAGTGCTCTTCCCGTTAAGGGGTGTACTTTGGACACATTCCATGGATGCACAGGATATGAAAGTTGTAGCTACCATTCCCATGACCACTTCGGAGTTACTAACTCATCCTCAGTTTATTATTTTTTTTTTTTATGGAAGGGGAGAAGGGAACTAAATAGGACAGGTTTACAGGCTGTGTCAGAACTAACAAGGGAATCCGACACAAAGTATACCAGCCCTTAGGTGAGAAATCTAAGTCAGTATTAAGTTTGAAGTCAGTAAAAGGATCCTCTGATACCTGAAGCGATGTGGGTGTCCTCAGTAGGTTGATCCGTGATGGGGTTTTCTAATAGTCAGAGATCATCTTCCAACTTCATCCCAATGGTTACTTAAGTTCCTGCAAGTGCTGTAAATCTTCTCAAAAATCATTGTTTCTTACTTAAACTGGTTTTGACTCAATAAAACAAATTTTGAAAAACTGACTGACTCTTAAGAAAACAGAAAACATGAGTCAGTAGCACCTCCCCCACACTTAAGACACATTGTCCCCAGTAGTGTCAAGTGAAGGATTGGTAAAAAGAAATAAAAATTTGTTCAAAGATTGGTTGAGTTCTGTCGGATTTTTACCTCTGTCGCTCAGGCATCGATCGTTGCACTAGGTGCATCGACCGTTGCTGTGCGATTTTTCATTGTGGGTCGATCGTTGCTCAGGACCGCAACGATCGCTGCAATGCGATTTCTTTAGTGTTGTGACGATCGACACAATGGTGTCGATCGACGCACTGGGATTTTGAAGGATTATGTGTGTTCATGGTTTAATTCATCAGATTACAACCTAACATACATAACTCGGATATAGGTGATTTGCAGTTGAATCATACAGATCAGGATCATTACCTCTTTTAGAGTGCAGCGGATTGATTGGTAATATCGAGATCACTTAGAGCAGATGATTACCGGCTCCTCCTTGGTATCCACACGCTTACAAGCTACTGGATCAGGCTGCTAGACCAAGCTGGAATGGATCAGAGAGAGAGAGGACGGCTGTGAAAATCGCAGAGGGTGTTGTGTTACCCTAGGCTGCGCCTCCCTCTGCCTTATATGGGCCCAAGTTATTAAACTAATGGCCTATTAGGCTTTTGGGCCCAAGACACAAATCAGACAAAAGCCTGTATTTTGTCTGGCCCAATTCTCTGTTCAAATACAGTAAATGCCTTGCATCTTACCGTATTATTTCCATTTTAACTTTCCCGTTAGCTATGGTGTGTGACCCTTTGGGATCATACAATACTGGTAATAAGTCCTAAACTTATAGATCATGAGCGGGCTCTAGCAAGTCATCATGATCACCCAGTGGTCTTATGTCTGATCTCGACACTTATCATACTTTCTAGAGATAGTACGGTAGATTTCAGGACATTCCCAACAATCTCCCACTTGTACTGGAATCCTAAATTCCCTAATCCTTTTGTCTCAATATCTCGATCTGGCATAAGGCAAGATGCGTGTCATCCTTATATAGCCAGACCATGTTCATCGGACCAGATTTGATACTGACAATGCAAACGACTTGGGCAAGTCCGTTTGGGAGTGGCCACTCTCTTACCAGCTATCAAGTCTCCGATTGGCCTAGAGATATTACCTCCGTTAAACGGCAGGGACAAATCCCATCTTGTTCCATCACTATGAACTACACACTTTATAATACACCCAACCAAGGTCCTTATAGCTCCCAGTTACGAAACAGCGTTAGACAATGATCAAAGCGCATCACTCCATGTGCAGCCACATGCATGCGAACTCAGGTCTAAGGACTATACTCTATAGTCGTATATGAGAACCTCTTATGACACAGATATTAATATCTTGTAGAGTTCTCATCAGCGGGCCATGTCCGGTCATATGCTCCCCTACATATACCTATGTGTCGACTTTGATGCCGCGCATCTATGACCCCTCGAAACTTGGTCATAAGTCTCAACACACTCTAGTCTCAAATGGTTGTTGGTGTTCCAATTTCAACAACCTTCGACTATGGACACTATGATTTATGTCATTTCGTTAAATATGGGGTTTCAGGATCAAGTCTACTCATGTACTTCGATGGCCCATATATAATGACATGAATCATTTTGGAACGATTATTTATATCACAGTTAAAATAATCCAAAAATCGTAGATTTCATAAACATAAAATATTATGTTTACATGAACCTTTCAAAACAACTAAATAAAGCCCTTTACTAACTCCCACTGAAATTAAGACTACATCTTAATTTCACTTATCCTACAGCTACAGTCCGCGACTCATGCTTAGGCCTAAGGAGTGGCTTCGTTGATAGATTAGCAACGTTCTCATTCGTTGAAACTTGCTGATCTACTTAACACCTCTGTCATTTATCTCACAGAATAGGTTATACCTACCCTCAAGGTGTTTGGACCTCTGATGTGCAGCTAGTCTCATCTATGCTGGGAATCACATCAAGTTTAGTGATGAACTTTTCTTTCCAAACAACCTCTTTCGACGCTACCCAAGCTGCGAAATGTTCAGCTTAAGTCATGGAGTCAGCAACAGTGCCTTGCACCGCCAGACAGACACAAGATATAACCGGACTGTGACCGGAAATCATCTTTGTCTGTTGGAAACTTGCCTTTCAGACTCTATCGACTTGTAGCACCTCACTTTCTCCGTAAATCAAGAACTTATCCTAAGTATTTTCCAAATACTTGAGGATATTCATTACGTCTATCCAGTGATTCTTTGCTGGATTTGACTGGTCTTTACTTGTCTTGCTTAACTTTAAAGCAACATCAAAACAAGTACGTGTCATGGCATACATGATAGATCCAATTGCCGACGCATATGGAATCTCATCCATGCATTCAAGCTCAGCAGTTATCGTAGGACACTGTTTCTTGCTTAACGTAATGCCATGTGACATTGGCATAAAACCCTTCTTGGAATGCTGAAAACGTGTAGGACTTTGTCAATATAAGAATCCTGACTTTGTCCTATCAGCTCTTTTGGATCTCTATCTTTAGATCCAAAATCCAAGAACATACGTGGCTTTACCCATGTCAATCATAAAACCAACTCCCAAGCCAGTCCTTTACCGACTGCAGCATTGGAACGTTATTTCCGAGAATCAGTATGTCATCGACATACACTATGAGAAATGCAACATCGCTCCCACTTATCTATTAGTAAACGCACAGTTCCATCTCGTTCCTGTTCAAGTCAAAACCTTGACTACTTCAACAGAACGAAGATTCCAACTCCGATATGTTTGCTTCTATCCATGAATGGATCGATGAAGCTAACTTACATACAGTATAATTTTTCGGAGTCCGGGCTCACTTTCGCTTCTGTGAATTTCGCAGGTTCGTCACTTTCAATGATCATCAGATCATGGCAACTAATCATGAGAAATCACTCTCGGATTAGTGACGGATTCATTCAGATCTGCGAACTTCAGGCTCTACAGGTGTAGATTCTACAGAAATCTGTAAATCCATCCGCTGCTCTCCCTCAACAGGTTGAGCAGCCTCCTGTATTTCTCGAATTTCTTCGAGTTATACTTTTACTCCCACTGTTCTTCTTGGAAAGCAACTTTCCTTTTAGAAAACAGAATTCCGAACAACCTAACTTCGTTTTCGGAATGGACGTAAAAAGTAACAAGCCTTGGTTTCCCTAGGACAACCAGCGTAGTAGCTCAACTACAAATACTCAGTAAAGACGAATTTGGATCATTTCCAGTCCACATTTATGTGGTGTCTTTCAACTGATATTGGTGGAACTATTTCAGCGTAAACTTAGATATTTCTAGAGCGTTATTCTTAAAGAATATCATGGAAGATTCGTGTGACTCATCTTTAATCATTTCTAATAAGATCTGATTCTTTCTCACAGAAACACCTCAAGGTTTTCAGGAGAAATGAGCTGTGAAACGACTTCACACTCATTCAGATGATCACACCATCAATGACTTAAGTATTCTCACTCGTGATCTAATCCAGAGTCTCAATACTTCTGTCACTCAGATTCTATACCTCATTCCGGAACTCTTTCGACCATTTCAAAGAATTCCGACTCGTGTCTCATCAAATGAACACAGTCATACTCACTGAAGTAATCAGTAAATATAATGAAGTACAGTAAATTTTCTCTGGCATTACTGCTCATCGGGCCACATACATGAGTATGTTCAAGGTCCAATAAGCCTTTGGGCCTTTCTCTAGCTCGGCTAAGATGGGCCCTTTGTCTTTTGGTCCAGTAAGCAGAATTCAAGTCTCATAAGATATCCGATCAAATGAGCCCAAAAGTCCATAACTATGGGGTTTCTGAATCCGACTTACTCTATGTGACCAAAACATTTACGCCAAGAAAAATCAGGTTTAATTCATCAGATTTAAACCAATTCGGTATTTATGTTACATTTAGGCACTCTTTGGTTTAAGATATAAAACCCATTCCTTGAATAGGGTCCTACAATTAATATTTCATTGAGATCAAAAGAACAAAACTTGTCTTTTATCAAAATGAAAACATTCAAATTCTTACAAGAAAATGAAAGACAACTCTGCTTAAAGCAGGTACATTGTAGCAATTACTTAATACAAAACAAAGCCTCAAAGGCATCTTCAAGTGAAAACCCTATGGCTGAGGCATTATCCATAGCTCCTTCCAGACATGCAGTTCCACTTGTCCTTCCTTCAACGTTCTACTGTTGCTTAGGCTCTGCATATTATAACAAATATCAGTGCCACAACCAGTATCCAATACCTATAAGGTAGAACTTGAAGTAATAACATGAATACCTGAGCAAGTAGTCTCATACATCAACTTCAACTCCTCATAATCTTCCATGAATTTAATGCAATCTCTCTTCCAATGCCCAGTCTCTTTACAGTAGCAGCACTTACCAACGTAAGATGTATCTGACTCGGGCTCAGAAGACACACGCTTGCCATGATTCAAAATCTGGACAACTTTGTCTTCACCCTTTTCAGCACTAGGTTTAGTAAACCTACCCTTCTCCATTATGAGATTATACAGGGTACTCTTCACGTTTGGCTCAACTGTCTTGAGCATATCATGCGGTTCAGTCAGCGTCTTCGTCAAGCCTTTCTTGATATAGTTCATTTTGAACTTATCATAGCTTGACGGCAGTGACTGCAGAATGATCTCAGTTGCCAATTCTTGGCCAACTGGATAATCCAGTTTCCTCAGGTTATCAATGTAACCCATCATTTTACTGACATGAGGACTCACTGGATGATCATTTGGTAGCTTGCAGCTAGTGAGAGACTTAACCAACTGGTATCTCTCCACTCTTACCTGCTCCTGAAATTTCAATTTCAGGCTGCTGATCATCTCTATTGGCGACTCCATGTTCTCATATTGCTTCAGCAAATCTGAGTCCATGGTAGCCAATATCAGACCACGCACATCTACCGCATCATTATAATGCTTATTCCAAGCATCATATACTGCATGAGAGGCATTGGACCCGATCCTCACGGGGAGAGCTCTCTCAAGGACATAGTCCTTTCTCTCCTGCCTGAGGACTAGCCTCAGGTTCCGCGACCAAGTCAAGAAATTTGATCCGTTCAGTTTGTCCATTTCAAGGACAGACCAGATCGAGAAAGTGTTTTGATTGTTTGTGCTAGTCATAACTGAAATTTAGAGATAAATAGAGTTTTAGTTATTTAGTTCATAAAAGAGTAATCTTAATAACTTATAAGAAAACTCGCATTGCATTCAAAATTTCTTTGTTTAACCTCATAAGAATGCAATGATTCCGAGACCCATGTTCAACTAAAACCAAAGTGGGCCACTGGCCGTCACCCGGAATTAGCTTTACTTGGTAAGCATGCACACAGCTAGTTATATCCATATAACTCTCGGTTGTGGATTGGGCGCAAGGCCCAACACACCAGATGTCTCAAGGCCCGGGACTCCCGATGGCCCAGTCAAGGAAACCAATCTGTTACAGCCAAATAATCACTAAAGTCTGGGACTCCCAATGAAATTAGTGACTATATACTACTTTACTTACGCAAAAACAGACACCTCACACTGTAAGCCATATCTGTAATTGAATAAGCGTTAAGTAGCTGACAAGATTGGGCAAAACATCCAAGCTTGATATTGTTTTTGAGGATTTTAGGTTTCAATAGATTTCTTCCCAAAAATAGAAGATTACTATTTTGGGAAACTTTCCAATTCAGTTAACTTACTAAATATGGAAACTTTCTATTTTAGGAAACCTACTTATTTTAGAAGCTTTCTAAATTCATAAACTTACTATATTTAGAAATTTCTTAACATGCCAAAATTAGAAACTTCTAATATTAGAAGCTCTCTAATTTAATGTTTTATTAAAGTTTTCGGTTGGGTCACAAATTATAGGCCCAATTCTTGGCCCAAGACCACAAAAATCCAATTGGCCAAATAATTTGACATAACCGAGTCGGTTCATTAATTCTGGTCCAAGACCAAATTAACTACTAAATCCAACTGGTTATTTACTAAACCAGACCAGCTCTAAATTATTTGGTCCAACCAAATCAAACTTAGACCAGCCTTCGGTTTAGGTTAAAATTTAATTTTGAATTTAAATCCGGTCTAACCAGAAATTAAATAATACCAATTGTATTAAATAATTTCCAGCAAACCGCGATTTGGGTTAACCGCTTAAGCCATAATTAATTAAATAATTAATCGATTCATACAAAGCAATCTTTTATAAATCGTATCATAACAAACACCTTGATTCAACAATCATGATATTCACTTAACAACAAAACGATTTTGAATATTATCAAACTTTTCAAATCGATTCATTATAAAATCTTCAATAAGAGATTTTGACTTTTACTAATTCAAACAAATCGATTCATGCTTGTGATTGGATAAAACAAAGTCAACATCATAAACATCACGATTCATAAGGTCATCATGCGATTGACATTCACATAAGACAAAAACATGTTAACAATCGATTCATACCAAGCGATTTATACAAATCGATTATGTGATTCAAATAAGACAAAATTGATTTTGAATGTTATCAAACCTAACACGTTTCTTAACATCCGAACAATCAAACTTAACAAATCAATTTGATAATTATCGTTTCAAGCATAAAGTCAACAAGCGATCGATCAAGCCATATTATAATCATGCGATTGATAACATGCGCTTTCTTATTAGGTTTTTTCAAGTTCTAATCAAATTTCTTAAGCCAAATTCGATTCTTAACATTAAAACAACCTAAATATGATCCAAATAGCAAAAACCTAACGACCTAGGCTCTGATACCACTGAAGGATTATGTGTGTTCATGGTTTAATTCATCAGATTACAACCTAACATACATAACTCGGATCTAGGTGATTTGCAGTTGAATCATACAGATCAGGATCATTACCTCTTTTAGAGTGCAGCGGATTGATTGGTAATATCGAGATCACTTAGAGCAGATGATTACCGGCTCCTCCTTGGTATCCACACGCTTACAAGCTATTGGATCAGGATGCTAGACCAAGCTGGAATGGATCAGAGAGAGAGAGGACGGCTGTGAAAATCGCAGAGGGTGTTGTGTTACCCTAGGCTGCGCCTCCCTCTGCCTTATATGGGCCCAAGTTATTAAACTAAAGGCCTATTAGGCTTTTGGGCCCAAGACACAAATCAGACAAAAGCCTGTATTTTGTCTGGCCCAATTCTCTGTTCAAATACAGTAAATGCCTTGCATCTTACCGTATTATTTCCATTTTAACTTTCCCGTTAGCTATGGTGTGTGACCCTTTGGGATCATACAATACTGGTAATAAGTCCTAAACTTATAGATCATGAGCGGGCTCTAGAAAGTCATCATGATCACCCAGTATTTATGACTTATGTCTGATCTCGACACTTATCATACTTTCTAGAGATAGTACGGTAGATTTCAGGACATTCCCAACAGATTTGTCCGAGACCTGCAAACAAAATTCACCAAAAACCAAGAACAAAAACGTAAAATGCTAATGAAAACACCAAAAATAAATTATGCAAACCGAACAGTTGGTTGCCTCCCACTCAGCGCTTGTTTAAAGTCAGCAGCTTGACTGTGGAAAGGAGATCGGACTCATGGTGGTTTCAACAGAGACTTTGAATGTCTCTGTGAATATCTCTTCATCCAAGGTGGTGTATATGCTTTCGGATCATGAGATTTCCCAAGGAAAGAAGGAAGAGAACCAGGGCAGGAGTGAAGCTTGGGTGGGATGCTGCGTTTTCCTGCATTCAAAGCAATGGAGTCAGGAGGTTTAAGCTTAGGTGATTTGTACCTTACCTTTGGTGCAGATCTGATTTCTGGAGCTTTCTGCTTATGAGCAGTTGCAGGTACTGAAGATGTTAGAGCAGGTTCAAGAGGAACCGCCATCTTCTTCTCTCCACTATCAGATACTGTAGTTCCACCAATCTGAACTTCTTCTTTCAGATCACCATCAGTGGAGATCATCTTCTTTGCATGAACTCGCGAAGCTTCAGCTGGTGGAGTTTCATTCATCTTCTTATTCGTCACTTTCATGCAATTAGCCACTTCTAGCTCTTTTTTAGAGGGTTTAGGAACCTCTGGATATGGCACAATGGGCTTGTAGACTCGTTCTGGGACTGTTACAGGCTTCTGGTCTCGTCTGCGATATGTGTCGATCGATGCAGTAGGTGTGTCGATCGACACAAGGCGATTATGTTTAGTTCCATCAGACGTATCGGGGATGCATCGATCGACATCGAGAGTGTGTCGATCGACGTTGAATTGATGTCGACCTTCAGTGTCGACCATGGTCGATTTTGTTCGTCGTAAGAACTCGAAATTGCCGTCAGAACTGCGTGTCGACCGACACTAAGGGGGTGTCGATCGATGCATGTCTCAGACAGAAAATATTCATCCAGAAAATCCGAGATTATGCTCTCTTCTTCACCTAGCAACTCAATCTCATATCTTAAGGTCACAGCTTTGATGGATCTATATTGTTCAGCTTTCCCAGCTTCATTATGCCTTTGTATTGCTTGAGATGTCTGTTGTATTTGAACATCTAGCTTCTTCACATGTGTGCTCAAAGATTCATACTTCCCGTTCAGATCTTCATGTAATGCATCTATCTTTAAGTTGAAGGACACAGTGATCTGTTGTTCTCCCTCAAGAAACTGCTCCATCATAGCTTCCAACTTGCTCTTATGTGTAGGTGCAGGCGGTGCTTGGTAAGAAGAAACACCATAGTTCCTTGAGAATGAGTTACTCTGTTGCTGGAATAGTCTCTGAAAAGCAGATTCCTGACTGTAGAATTCATTCCCTCCAACACAGTTGATAGCTTTTTGCGCATACTTTCTAAGTACAAGACTATGTAGAGAGTCTACCTTGCTCTTCAGCCCAGCTATCTGCGAGCTGTCAATCCCTGAACTAAAGAAATCATACATCTTCCTTACGATATGTGTCAATCGATGCCGAAGAAGCGTCGATCGATGCAAGCGCGATGATGTGACGATCGACACACAGGACCGTGTCGATCGTTGCAGGGCGATTACAGGCGTACCTGAAACGCAAGAACAGAAAGAAAAAAAAATTAGTAACAAAAAACAAAAACAAAAAACCTAGTCTAAACCCTAAGTTCAAATCTATCGAAGATCTAAGAGTCCCCGGCAACGGCGCCAAAAACTTGATAGGTCTAGTTTTAACCCTATTCTAACTGCAAGTGCACAGTGATGTAGTTTTAGTACTTAGGGTATCGAATCCACAGGGACTCCGGTCAACGATAGAATTAGAACAGAAAAGATTAAACTAGGAGAAAGCAAATATATGTAATGAGAAACTAAAAAGCAAAGCAGAAAAGTAAATTAGGCGAGTTTGTAAGCAAGAGAGCGAAGCGTTAAGTCTAGGGAGTTCTTAGGAAATGAGGAACACAAGCAATCAATCAATCGGGATCTAATTAAGAGCTATTCTAGAACTCAAACACAGATGTAGAATTAACCAACTATCGTTGCGAGAATTCTCTAAGTCTAAGTGCAGCAATCCAAATTCCTTTGCAATTACTAACAAATTAAACCAGCTTTAATTCCAAGTTCAATATGTTCACAATCTAATTAAACCAAATTCCTTTGCGAGTAATTAAATTGCTCATCTAGTTTCTTTCTAGCTAATTAACCAACTGTCGTTGTATCAATCAACCTAACATCATAAATCTGGGTAGCTAATTCAGATCAAGCAGTAAGAACAATCCTAGATGAAGAACTAACAGATATGAATCCCTACAGATCTATTAACCTATAATTCCATGAAATCCCTAATGAGAATCCCTAAACCTAACAGGTAATCTACTCAGACATGTTCATCGAAACAGAAGACATCATGAATAGAAAACCAAATATTATAAAATCAAATAAAGAACTGGGGTTCAAAATCCTCTCTCTTTCGAGATCTGGATCAGCCCCTAACTCTCTCTCTGAAAATAAAATAAGACTTAAGAAAAGTGTAGCCTAAACAAGTGGCTAAAAACCCTAATATATAGTCTAAAATACGTTTTGGGCTTCTGTGTAAATATCTGGGCTTTTCTGCAATATCAGCATTCTTCATTAAACCGCCGAGTCTGGCCCATTCGCGCTATGCATCGATCGATGCATGTGTGCAACGATCGACACAATCCTCAAATCTGGACAGTGAACTTTGTCTCTCGGTTAAACACTCCAAAATGCTCCAAAATCTTCAATTCAGCTCCAAAAGTACTTAGACCTGTTAAATACCTGAAATGACTCTAAAACATATTATTAGACTCGATAAATAAGACATATACCATGGTTAAAAGCCCTAAAATCCATGGTATATCAACTACCCCACGAGATCGTCACCGATAACGGTCCCCAGTTCATATCAAACGCCTTCAAGGAGTTCTACAGAACGTGGAACATAAAGCTGACTTACTCAATACCACGCTATCCCCAAGGGAATGGGCTGGCGGAAGCGGCTAACAAGGCAATCATGAACAGCCTCAAGAAAAGAATCAATGAGTGCAAAACGAGCTGGAGAGACGAGCTCCCAGCCGTACTCTGGGCCTACCAGACTACCCCCCGCAAATCTACCGGCGAGACTGAAGGATTATAGTGTTTGTTCAAGGTTTAATTCTCGTATTACAACCTAACACATAATCTTAACAGATCTAGGTTCTTGCAAAACGAATCATAAAACCAAACCTGTAACATTACCTATTGATTGCACAGCGGATTGATGGTAATGACAAGATCAGTCTAGAACAGATGAATCACCTATTCCTCCTTGAGTATCCACACTCTTACAAGCAAGGGATGGCTGCTAGACCAAAGAGATGGATGATCAGAGAGAGAGGTTAGAGAGAGAGATGAAGCTCGCGGCTACCAGGAGAAAAATCGCAAAACCTTAGCCTTATGCTTAGGGTTTTCGATTTCTTTATCTCTCATTAATGGGCCCAAGTCATTTGACTAATGGCTCATTAATCATTTGGGCCCAAGACACAAATCAGGCAAAAGCCTGCATTTTGTCTGGCCCAATTCTCTGATCCAATACAGTAAATGCCACTGCATCTTACCGTATTAATTCCATTTAACTTTCCCGTTAGCTATGGTGTGTGACCCTTCGGGATCATACAATACTGGTAATAAGTCCTAAACTTATAGATCAAGAGCGGACTCTAGCAAGCCATCATGATCACCCAGTATTTATGACTTATGTCTGATCTCGACACTTATCATACTTTCTAGAGATAGTACGGTAGATTTCAGGACATTCCCAACAATCTCCCACTTGTACTGGAATCCTACACAGGACATTCCCAACAATCTCCCGATTGCACTAGAATCCTACATTCCCTAATCCTTTTGTCTCAATATCTCGATCTGGCATAAGGCAAGATGCGTGTCATCCTTATATAGCCAGACCATGTTTATCGGAACAGATTTGATACTGACAATGCAAACGACTTGGGCAAGTCCGTTTGGGAATGGCCATTCTCTTACCAGCTATCAAGTCTCCGATTGGCCTAGAGATATTACCTCCGTTAAACGGCAGGGACAAATCCCATCTTGTTCCATCACTATGAACTACACAATTCATAATACACCCAACCAAGGTCCGTATAGCTCCCAGTTACGAAACAGCGTTAGACAATGATCAAAGCGTATTACTCCATGTGCAGCCACATGCAAGCGAACTCAGGTCTAAGGACTATACTCTATAGTCGTATATGAGAACTTCTTATGATACAGATATTAATATCTTGTAGAGTTCTCATCAGCGGGCCATGTCCGGTCATATGTTCCCCTACATATACCGATGTGTCGACTTTGATGCCGCGCATCTATGACCCCTCGAAACTTGGTCATAAGTCTCAACACAATCTAGTCTCAAGTGGTTGTTGGTGTTCCAATTCAACAACCTTCGACTATGGACACTGTGATTTATGTCATTTCGTTAAATATGGGGTTTCAGGATCAAGTCTACTCATGTACTTCGATGGCCCATATATATAATGACATGAATCATTTTGGAACGATTATTTTATATCACAGTTAAAAATAATCCAGAAATAAAATTTCATTAACATTTAAAATGTTTACATGAACCAATCAAAATAACTAAAACAAAAGCCCTCACAACTCCCACTCAAAAAGAGATTACATTTGAATATCTCTAATTCCTACAGCAGCAGTATGCAACTCGTGCTTAGGTCTCGGGAGTGGCTTTGTCAACGGGTCAGCCACGTTCTCATCAGTGGGAACTCTGCTGACCATCACTTCACCTCTATTCACTATATCACGAATCAGGTGATACCTTCTCATAATGTGTTTGGATTTCTGATGATGTCTCGGTTCCTTGGCTTGAGCAATTGCACCATTGTTGTCACAATACAGTGCTAGAGGCTCAGTGGCATTTGGGAATACACCGAGTTCAATCAAGAAGTTCCTTATCCAAACTCCTTCCTTCGCAGCTTCCGAAGCAGCGATGTATTCAGCTTCAGTTGTGGAATCTGCCACGGTGCTCTGCTTGGAACTCTTCCAACTTACTGCACCGCCATTCAGACAGAAGATGTAACCAGACTGTGACCGGAAATCATCTTTATCTGTCTGAAAACTTGCATCAGTGAATCCACTGATTTCAAGCACTTCACTTCCTCCGTAAACCAAGAACTTATCCTTAGTATTTCTCAAATACTTCAGGATATTCTTTACGGCAATCCAGTGACTCTCACCTGGATTAGACTGGTACCTACTCGTCATGCTTAGTGCATAAGCAACATCAGGACGAGTACAGATCATGGCATACATGATAGATCCTATAGCCGAAGCATAAGGAATCCTACTCATGTGCTTAAGCTCATCAGGTGTTTTAGGACACTGATCCTTGCTTAGTGTAGCACCATGTATCATTGGCGTGAACCCCTTCTTGGATTTGTCCATTCCGAATCGATGCAGGACTTTATCTATATAAGCATCTTGACAAAGTCCAATCAGCTTTTTAGATCTGTCTCTAAAGATTCGGATTCCAAGAACATACGCGGCTTCACCCATGTCCTTCATGGAAAAACAACTTCCCAGCCAGTCTTTAACAGACTTCAGCATTGGAATATCATTTCCAAGAAGCAATATGTCATCGACATATAGGATAAGAAACGCCACTTTGCTCCCACTAGTTTTCTTATACACACATTGTTCCTCTTGGTTTCTGATGAAGTCAAAGTTCTTTATTGCTTCATCAAAACGAAGATTCCAACTCCTCGATGCTTGCTTCAATCGATAAATGGATTTGTGAAGCTTGCATACTTTCCCAGCATTCTTAGGATCAATGTAACCGTCAGGTTGTGTCATATACACATCCTCCTCCAAAATTCCATTCAGGAAGGCGGTTTTCACATCCATCTGCCAAATCTCATAATCATAATAAGCGGCAGTTGCTAGGAGAATCCGAATTGATTTCATCATGGCCACTGGTGAATAGGTTTCATCATAGTCTATACCATGAATTTGCTTGAAACCTTTTGCCACCAACCTGGCCTTGTAAATCTGGACATTTCCATCCATGTCAATCTTCTTCTTGAAGATCCATTTACACTCGATGGCTTTTGCACCAGCAGGTAAATCAACCAGTGAAAACACTCGGTTAGTAGACATGGAGTCCATCTCGGATTCAGTGGCTTCACGCCACTTTAAGGAGTCAGGGCCCATCATGGCTTCTGCAAAGTTCGAGGGTTCATCACCGTCAATGATCAAAAGATCATGGCAATTAGTCACAAGGAATCCCTGGTATCTATCAGGTTCCTGACGGATCCTTTCGGATCTTCAAACTTCAGGTACTGCAGGTTCAGGTTCTATTACAACTTCATGTAATTCATCCTGCTGTTCTTCCTCATTAGGTTGAACAGGTTCCTGTCCTTCTTGAATTTCATCAAGTTGTACCTTACTCCCACTATCTTTTCTAGAGAGAAACTCCCTTTCAAGAAAAGTACAATCCCGAGCAACAAAGATTTTGTTCTCGGATCGCAGATAGAAGTAATAAGCCTTGGTATCCCTAGGATAACCAATGAAGTAGCATTTGTCAGATTTTGGTGTAAGCTTGTCTGAGATTAATCTTTTGACATAGGCTTCACAACCCCAAATTCTGAGAAAAGACATTGCTGGAGCTTTTCCAGTCCATATCTCATATGGTGTCTTTGCTACTGCCTTTGATGGCACTCTGTTCAGTGTGAACGTTGCGGTGAGCAAAGCATATCCCCAAAGGGATATAGGAAGGTCTGTGTGACTCATCATGGATCGGACCATATCTAACAATGTCCGATTCCTTCTCTCAGACACACCATTCCACTGAGGTGTTCCAGGAGGTGTGAGTTGGGAGATGATCCCACACTCACTCAGATGATCACGAAATTCTTGGCTCAAGTATTCTCCTCCTCGGTCCGACCGAAGAGCCTTAATACTTTTACCAAGCTGGTTCTGTACTTCATTCTGGAATTCTTTGAACTTTTCAAAGGTTTCCGACTTATGTTTCATCAAGTAGACATATCCATATCTACTGAAATCATCAGTGAATGTAATGAAGTACTGAAAGTTTCCTCTAGCACTTGTGGACATTGGGCCACACACGTCAGTATGTATCAGGCCCAATAGTTCACTGGCCCTTTCTGTGGGTTTATTGAAAGGGGCCCGTGTCATTTTGCCCATTAGGAAAGATTCGCATTGCTCACAAGACTCAAAGTCAAATGAGCCCAAGAGTCCATTTGAATGGAGCCTCTTGACGCGTTTCTCACTAATGTGCCCCAAACGACAATGCCAGAGAAACGTTTCATTTTCTTCGTTAGATTTGAACCGTTTTGTATTTATGTTATATACTGGAGCAGATTGATCCAGCATGTACAGCCCATTTATAAGAGGGGCACAGCCATAGAACATATCATTGAGATTAAAGGAACACAATTTATTCTTAATAGAAAAATCAAATCCTTGCAAATCCAACAATGAAACTGAAATGATATTTCTGCTTATAGCAGGTACAAAATAACAATTCTCAAGTTCTAAAATCAATCCAGAAGGTAAAGACAACAAGTAAGTGCCAACGGCCAGTGCTGGAACCTTCGCTCCATTGCCAACCCGCAACTCTACTTGCCCTTGCTTCAACCTTCTACTGTTGCTGAGCGCCTGCATATTAGTACAAATATGAGCCCCACATCCAGTATCTAATACCCAAGTGGTATTATCAGAAGTAGTAGTATTTACTTCAATAACAAAAATACCTGAAGATTTAGTCTCCAAGGACTTCTTCTTCTTCAGACTTTCCTGGTATTTCTTACAGTCCCTGCGGTAATGCCCTGCCTCTTTACAAAAGTGGCAGATATCAGAAGGCCCAGCTTTAGACACGGGCTTGGGCTTGGCCTTTTCATTGCTGACTACCTTGCCCTTTCCCTTGTCTGCAGCGGATTTCTTAAAACCCTTGCCCTTCTGCACCATGAGTACATACGACTCCTTGGCTTTCTTCAGATTAGGTTCTGCAGTCTTGAGCATACCATGTAGCTCAGGCAAAGTCTTTATCAACCCATGCATATTATAGTTCAAGATGAACTGGTCATATGCAGGAGTAAGAGACTGCAGAACGATATCACAAGCAAGCTCTTGGCTTATAGGACAGTTGAGCCTAGTCAAATGATCGAGATAACCCATCATTTTCAGAACATGTGGACTCACTGCTGCATCCTTAGCCATTTTACAGTCCAAGAGATTCTTAACAGTTTGGAATCTCTCTGTACGAGCCTGCTCCTGAAACAACGCTTTCAAATTTGCCATCAGCTCCATGGGACAAGTCAGGCCTTCCCACTGCATCTGCAGTTCGGGAGCCATTGTCGCCAACATCAGGCAAATCACGTCATTAGCATCTGAAGAATGCGTATCCCAAGCATTCTTCACAGCTTGTGCGGCATTATTCGCAGGTCTAGGAGAGAGAGCTCTTTCAAGGACATAAGCCTTCTTCTCCTGCCTGAGCACAAGTCTCAGGTTCCTGGACCAGTTCAGGAAGTTTGATCCGTTCAGTTTGTCCTTCTCAAGGGCAGACCGGATCGAGAAAGTGTTTTGTGTTGTTGTGCTTGACATAGCTGAAAATATGAGACAATAGAGATTTTAGTTATTAAGTTCATAAAAGAGCAATCTTAACAACTTATAAGAAAACTCGCATTGTATTCAAAATTTCTTTGTTTAACCTCATAAGAATACAATGATTCCGAGACCCATGTTCAGCTAAATCCAAAGTGGGCCACTGGCCGTCACCCGGAATTAGCTTTACTTGGTAAGCATACACACAGCTAGTTATATCTCATATAACTCTCGGTTGTGAATTGGACCCGAGGCCCAAATTCACCAGATGTCTCAAGGCCCGGGACTCCCGATGGCCCAGTCAAGGAAACCAATCTCTTACAGTCAAATAATCACTAAAGTCTGGGACTCCCAATGAAATTAGTGACTATATACTACTTTACTTATGCGAAAACAGACACCTCACACTGTAAGCCATATCTGTAATCGAATAAGCGTTAAGTAGCTGACAAGATTGGAAAGACATCCAAGCTTGATATTGTTTTTGAGGATTTTTAAGTTTTATTTCCAAAAATAGAAGATTACTATTTTGGAAACTTTCTTATTTTAGAAACTTTCTAAATTTAGCATCTTACTAAAAATAGAAATTTCTAATTTAATATTTTATTAAATATTTTGGGTTGGGTCACAAATTATAGGCCCAATTCTTGGCCCAAGACCATAGAATTCCAGTTGGCCCAATAATTTGACATAACCGATACGGTTTATTAATTCTGGTCCAAGACCAAATTAACTATCAAAACCATCGGTTATTTACTAAACCAGACCAGCTCTAAATTATTTGGTCCAACCAAATCAAACTTAGACCAGCCTTCGGTTTAGGTTAAAATTCAATTTTTTTGAATTTCAATCCGGTTTAACCAGAAATTAAATAATACCATGTATTAAATAATTTCCAGCAAACCGCGATTCGGGTTAACCGCTTGAACCACCAATTAAATTGGATCGGTTCAGTTAAATCCAAAACCGGGAAGAAACACCTAGTGTTTTAGCCAATTTGATTTAACTTGCGGTTTAAGGCTTTAAACACACAATTAACCGCCAATTAAATGGACCGGTTTAATCGGTGTGGTTTTGGGCAACGAACCGCGAAGCTCGGTTTAACCGATTGACTATTCGCGGGACGTAAAATTTAACGGGCCAAACGATCGAATCCATGATCGGGTCATGGACCCACGATCCAACTCGGCCCATCACGATCTAACTCGGCCCATCACGATCGGTCATCGATCGCCATGATCTCACGACCGTGATGATTTGATCCGTGATGATCGCAAGCCAACATCGTCCCAACGATCCGATCGTCACGTTCACATGGCCCATTAACGCACGATCCAAGCTAGCCTCACGATCGCGAGATCGATCTCGGCCAACTCCTCACGTGGTCCCTCTCTCGGCATCACAAGGCACACGCACACACATGATCGATCATTGATAATTAAATTATCGATCGCATCACATGTTTATATCAGCCAATCAATAACGATCGCATCTCATGATCATTACAAGACCATATAAAGCGATTAGGGTTTTATTAATTGGCTCATACATGAACACACGCCTCAATTAGGGTTTATTAATCATGCCGAGACCAAAACATGATCACAATTAAGGTTTAATGATTTCTTTAATCAATTTTCATTCAAAATTAATTCTAAACCATTAAACATTCATATGATCCAGATTTACAAGAAACCTAATGCCTAGGCTCTGATACCACTGAAGGATTATAGTGTTTGTTCAAGGTTTAATTCTCGTATTACAACCTAACACATAATCTTAACAGATCTAGGTTCTTGCAAAACGAATCATAAAACCAAACCTGTAACATTACCTATTGATTGCACAGCGGATTGATGGTAATGACAAGATCAGTCTAGAACAGATGAATCACATATTCCTCGTTGAGTATCCACACTCTTACAAGCAAGGGATGGCTGCTAGACCAAAGAGATGGATGATCAGAGAGAGAGGTTAGAGAGAGAGATGAAGCTCGCGGCTACCAGGAGAAAAATCGCAAAACCTTAGCCTTATGCTTAGGGTTTTCGATTTCTTTATCTCTCATTAATGGGCCCAAGTCATTTGACTAATGGCTCATTAATCATTGGGGCCCAAGACACAAATCAGGCAAAAGCCTGCATTTTGTCTGGCCCAATTCTCTGATCCAATACAGTAAATGCCACTGCATCTTACCGTATTAATTCCATTTATCTTTCCCGTTAGCTATGGTGTGTGACCCTTCGGGATCATACAATACTGGTAATAAGTCCTAAACTTATAGATCAAGAGCGGACTCTAGCAAGCCATCATGATCACCCAGTATTTATGACTTATGTCTGATCTCGACACTTATCATACTTTATAGAGATAGTATGGTAGATTTCTGGACATTCCCAACAGAGACTCCCTTCTCGCTGGCTTACGGGATCGAGGCGGTAGCACCATCCGAAATCCTCGTGTCGAGCATCTGCAAATAAGAATGCCCACGACAAGAGGAACTCAATAACAAGATGATAACTGACGAGCTCGATCTTGTCGACGAAAGGAGGAACCTCGCACTGGCTCGAATCCATAACTACCAACAAGCCGCAGCTCGTTACTACGATTCCAAGATAAAAACTCATAGGTTTCAAGTAGGAGAGCTCGTCTTACGGAAAGTGTTCGACCATAAAAAGGAAGAACACGCTGGAGAGTTAGGAGCAAAGTGGGAAGGTCCTTACCAGGTCACCGACGTTGTGAAGGACGGGGTCTACCGACTCAAGTCGGTGGAAACCCAGAAACCTGAACTACGACCTTGGAACATCATCAACCTCAAAAAGTACTTCCACTAAGAGTACGACAACATAATCGAACTACGAAATATCTTGATCCCCTTAAAAGGGTACATAGGCAGCTCAATTTCGAGCGCAGCCACCCCCCAAACACAAGGCTCTTACCGAGCTCAACAACTTCAAACGAAGTCTTACTAATTTATCTTTGTGAAATCAAAATAAGTCTCCCGATCAATGTCTCTTTTTGTCTTAAAAGTCAGAGTCATCGCGAAATACTTCGCCACTACATTCTACAAAGTGATATGAAATTATCTCTTCGAAAACTAAAGTGATATGAAATTATCCCTTCAAAAACAAAGCGATATGAAATTATCTCTTCAAAAATCAAGCGATATGAAATTATCTCTTCGAAATTAAGCGACCCAAAAGAGTCCTCCCAAATCGAACGAACTGAAATGATCGTCCCCAAAATGAGCGACCCAAAAGAGTCCTCCCAAATCGAACGAATTGAAATGATCGTCCCCAAAATGAGCGACCCAAAACGGTCCTCCCAATTCGAACGAACTGAATTGATCGTCCCAAAGAAAGAGATCCAGAGTGATCCTTCCAAAACCTATAATTCTTCTATACCTTATCAGGATTAAAAGAATTGGGGGGCTATCCCCCCTACAAGCAAAATAAAAAATAAAAAAATAAAAATAAAAAATAGAACGAGGGAGAAGAAGTTGCCTTGTCGATTTGTAGTGCGAGCAGTAATGGGAATCATGCTAGGTAACTTCCCCTTTTAAACTATCTCGAGCTCGAGATCCATGGGATCTTTCGTATCCCGCAACCCCAACCGCTCAATTCAAAACTCGTAAATGATCACGAAAAAGATTTTGATAGTTGGGATCTTTCGATTTCCTGCAATCTCGACCGTTGATATAAGATCTAAGGGCAGAGACGAGTGGTTGACGATTAAGTCACATCCGCCGCATCAACAAACGCGCCGCAAACAGATTAATCTAAGACACGCGCCCCATCTTGGCCGTTCGATTAAAACAAGATCCGCGAACAAGGCAAAAACGACCATTAGGGTTTTTCCTAATGCCCAGGACACGCGCGCGTCTTCCCAAGAACGTCCACCACCCATTAACCTCGACTTATCGAAATTAATCGGCTGGGGGGCTATTGTTGGTACTGGATTTCCCTCTAGGAAATCCGGCCTGTTAACAAATAAAACAAAGGCCCATATTTATGAGCCCGTTCCAGAATCAAAGATAAAGAGACGAGCCGATTCATTTGTTGGGCCCAAACGAATGACACTTTGACAAGGCCCAAGCGATGCCGAAGTAAGAGGCGATCGAGCTCGAGCTCGGCAGCAGACGACGTGGAGATAGAGCAACTCGGTCTTCGTCAGTTCAACTGATCCACGTAAATCTCGGAAATCGTTATTAAGGCGAGGCCGAAATATCGGAACAAGAAGGTCAAAGTCGAGACTATTTAAAGAAGAAGTGGTGATTCTTTCAAGACAATCCAACCCTAACCTAGAACACTTCGACTAGATAGCTCGATCATCATACTTTGTACTCTCTTTTCGATTGTATTTGTTCTATCTCGACGATCAATCTGAATAAAGTCTTTGATTCATAGGAAACTATACCATTTCTGTATCCTAAAGCCCAAATCCACAAACACAAATTCTTAGTGTGAATCCTGGATCTCACATTGCTCACGCCTCTCACTTAAGACCATAGGATCCACAGAACTTGGCCTCAGCATTTCCAACTCAGCCCATAAGGACCTGAACTTGCCAAAATGAGCCTTGAACTCCATGTCTTCTTGATGGAGGTTACTGAGAGCAAGCTTAACTTCAAACACCTTGGTCATATTAGACTTGTTGCCATACACCTTCTGAAGTGTATCCCAAAGGTCTTTAGCAGTCTCACAATAAGAGTAGCCTTCCAAAATTGATGTTTCAAGAGAGCTTTGCAGAATGGAGAGTACATTCTGGCTCCTTGAACCCACAGCTCTTCATCAACATGAACATCTTCTTCACCAGCTTCAGCACCAGCTTTAGCTCCTGCTTCAGCTCCTGCTACAGCTCCAGCTTCAGCACCAGCCTTAATCATCTTCTGTGGAGCAGTACTACTCATGACATGCTTCAAAAATCCTCTACCACCAAGGGCAGACTTGACCATCCTAGCTCATACAAAATAGTAAGCCCCCTTTAGGGTCACTGGTATCAACACTCATGAGTTCTCCATGTTCAGACAAGAGGGATTTTCAAGACAAAAAAAAATATTCAGAAACTTTGAAACAGAACAAGAACAGGGTAAAGAACAAGAGTTTTTGAAGAAACAGAGTTTTGCGGAAGTAAATCAGGTAAAGGAGCTTATGGCTCTGATACCATGTAAGAATATGAAAGTATGGAAGAGTATTTGAGAGATTAACTCAGTGAGAATGAAGAACAGAAGAGAAACTCGTATGAGAATAGAGAGGGGATTGTGAGAGAGAGAGAGAAGAAGAAGTATGAGGGAAAAACTCCCAAAAAGTGTGTATTTGATTTATGAACATTACAAGTCTTTTAATAGACTAACAACTAGGTTAAGACATAGGAAATTCGAAATACATAAGTAGAAAGAAGACAAAGGCTGGACAGGAGAGAGAGTAGGGTTTGTAGGGCTCTAAGGAAAGGGACAGGTCTGTGCTTGTCTTCTAGGTGAAAGCGACATGTCCAAGTGGTCCAACTGAGCATGGGGATCCCAATCTGACTTCTGATTCGACCACATGCTACTCTGACCTGATTCTCACTTGTTTAAATAGCCAACGGTCATATTGGCACCATTCTTGCACAATGTTAACTTGTGCCCAACTTTGCACATTGATTTGAACATCTTAGGGCTTCATCTCAATATAAGGTTCACACTTGAACCAAGATCACACAATAACCTCTCAAATCTATCATTGTCGATAAAATAATCCAACACAAATCTGCATGGATCTTTCAGTTTCTCAGGAATCCTTCCTTGAATCACAGCACTACAAACCTCTGAGATCCAAACCGCAACTCAAAAAGACTATGATCAGGCTACTTCTAAAACTCTCTCTTGTTACTCTTTTCATGTCATTGAACATTTCCTTAGATGCCTAAAGACTTGATTGTTTTTTATTGTGTTTGAAGTGTTGAAAACGTTTTCAATCAATTCTCAAAACGTTTTGCAACCTATTTAAGTTCAAACACTTGTGGTTCTCTTGATTATGATCATGTTTCATCCTTTCAAAGTCAAAACATTTTAAACCTTATTCTCAAAACGTTTTCAGACTTGAATATTTCAGTTGTATCTTGTTGTGATCATGTGTTTCAAAGATAAAACGTTTTACAATCAATTCTCTAAAACGTTTCAAACATAAAGGTTTCATTCATAGCTAATATTCCTAAATGCCATTGCATATACTTTAACAAGTTTCCTTTAAACCTTTGTGTTGAAGGTTTATAAGGAGAAGAGAAAGGCATGCTTAAGGAGCATTAGGAAGTGAAGGATCCATGAGGAGCATCCGCAAGCCTTGAAGTCTATCAATGAGGAAGATGAGACCGACTTGAAGTTCTTCCGAGAAGAGAAGGATGATGGAAGTTGGGGTTAAAGGCCGGAGCACTATGGAGTCCAAATTTCAAAAGACACAACAAGATCAAGAAGCTCATATCAAGAGAACTCAAGTCAAGGAATGCTAAGGATTGAAAGAGTTATGGAAAGGAGTAGCCGTGGTCCAAGATGTTCATATACCAAGGTCAAGTTACATCTTGAGTATGTGGACTATACTCTTTTTGTCCTCCTTAAGGTTTTATCCCAAAGAGGTTTTCCTTAAGGAGGTTTTTAATGAGGTAGTTCCACAGCTCCAAGCTTGGCCTTTGGTCCTCTTCTCCCTTTGGTCTTTTGGAGTCCCGATGACCAAGCTTGCGGGGGAGTATTAGAGAGGAAGATGAAATGGAAGAGGAGAGGCTGAAGAAAAAACCGAGCCTCATTCCTTGAAGAAGCATTGGTGTTGAGAACAAGCAAGCAAAGCAATGCTTAAGTGAGCAACAAAGGCAACTATCAAGATGTGCAAAGTTGGGGCACACTGACACAGACACTGACACAGACACAGACAGATGATCAATGTGCAAAGTTGGGGCAAGATCATCTTGTGCAAAGTCAGGGCAAAAGTTGTGAAGTGCAAAGTTGGGGCACTTATATATTCAGACAATCAAGAATGTGCAAAGTTGGGGCCAAACAGAAGTCTGTCAAGAATTAGACTAAAGAAGAGTCACATGTGTGTTTAAGGCGGAAAGTGGTTACAAAGACATATCACACTCACTCTTGTGAGTGTGCTCTCTCTCTCCTCAGGTCTACACACGTGAATAAGAGTGAGGACAAGTCACTTTCAAGTCTGAACTCACTAGAAACCAAAATGAAGAGGAGAAGATCCAACCATCCATTCAAACTCGGTCTTCCCTCCAATGAATCAATGGTTGAGATGTAATCTTGGTTTATCTTTGTTTATTGTGTCTTAACCTAATTGTGAGCCAATATAAAGGCCACACACTACCTTGTAATAGTTTGCTAAGTCACTTGATAAGAAATCAACAAGATTCTTGATACAAACTCTTCTCTCTTTCTCTCTTCTTCTTGTAACCGGTTTCACTCTTTGTCTCCATTGTTTATACAAGTTCATATTCAATGTAGACCTGAAAGAGCCACGGTTATGGCTGCTTAAGGCAGCCTCTCATCATGCTTGGATAACTCTTCCATAGTTAGTCCAAGTATGATGAGAGAATCACTCATAGATAGTTCTTTACTTCTCTCTTGGATGTGCTCTTAGCTAATTAATGATTCTCTTCCATGTTATGAGTAGACTCTCCTTGGTGAGATGTTAAGCTCTTGGAAGTGTTTTCATATAGCTAAGGACTCCTTTATACAACTAGATTAATGGCTTTCTTAAATACAAACTAGTTGTCTTTGTTTGAGCAGAACCGGTTGCATTGTTCTTCTTTAAGTGTTTATGTTCTTGTGTTGAGTTATGGTTCAGAGCTTCTCATGAATTTCTCATGAACCAAACTAGATGATCAGAGCTTCCTCATGGATGCTTCTGAAATTCTAACACCAATTACTCTTAACCTAGGCCCATTATCTTACTTATCAATACTCCCCCCATGGAGAAACCTTGTCCACAAGGTTTGTTTCTTGCCACAACCGAGTCTTTAAGCTTCTGAAGCACATAACCAGGCTGTCGACCAGCACATAACCAGTTCTTGGACTCTTCTCCATCAACTCCTGAAACTCCTACGATCTCATAAACCTTCAATAAGGTCTTATACTTGATCTCTGGACTTGTCCTTACTATCGTCCAACCATGATTAGGAGTTAAGCTGGTCATTGTCTTGCCTTTTCCCTCATTAAGGTCCACTCCTGTCTTCCAAAAGTCCTTGTTCGATCCACCTCTGGTTGGGTGAATTTTCTTGCAAATGATCACAAGCTTTCTTAAGATTGATCTATAAATGGTCTTTGCATTCTTTGTATACTCTTCCAACGTAAACAGCCATAATTCCCAGTTTCCATTCAGTAAGCAAAGATCTTGATGCGTATCTGCTACTGAATCCGAGACCCAAAACGCCCCACCTAAGTCAATCAACAGAAAGCATGAAACATCTTTGATCGTGAGCTTCATGTTCTCATAGTATCCTGTGTTGGGATTTCAAGAGACAACCATGAGGAAGCTCTGAAATCTTGTAGGTTTTGAGAGAGAAAGCTTAAGTAAACTGCACCAAGATTGTCTTGTGTGGGAATCAGTTTTACTTAGATATGACAAGAGCACCTATCTATTTGAGACTTATCCAGGAGCTTAACATCACTTATAGAGTGTTTTTACTCATGAGGATTAAGAGAATCAGTAAGTAGAAGGTGTTTGTTCTTAAGATGTTCATGAAGAGCCGGTTTGTGTTAGCTCTTGATTTAGCTATGGAAGAGCTAATCAAGAGCATAACCAGGAGCATTAAAGCATCCTTGAACCGAGACTCATCATGTGTTTCATTGTGTTTGGAAGAGAGACACAATGAGGAAGAATACGAATCAATGAGAGAATATAGAAGAGCTTAACATCCTTTGATGGATTGTTAGCTTAACAACCGTGTTTAGGGAGTCTTAGGAGAATTAGAAAGCCTAAATACAACCCTAAACACGTCCTCAGATTATATCTAAATTGTATTCATTAGTTTGAACACAATGAAGAGCTAGAGAGGATTTCGAATTGTAAGATGAATAAAACTCTCTCAAAGTGTTTCTTATTCACTCTTTTTGTTACAAAGTGTCATACAAGTCTTATATAGACACAAATCAGAGTGAAACCCAAAGGTAAATTCGAAATGTAGTTAGGAAACAAACAACAACAGGCTGGAGCAAGAGTACAAACGGGTATGAAGGAAAGTGACAGGTCTGGTCTTGTCTCCAAGGTGTGTGGACCATCATTCTGACTCTTCTGATCCTCCTAGTACTCCTTGTGACTTCTACCAAGACCTTATTCGAATTCCTCAACTTTCTTTGTCTCTTATGCCCTTGTTTTGCACATCCTTTTACTCTGCACTTCTTCTCCTTAAGTCCCTGATTTTGCACATAACCAGACGCCCTTCTTTTATGCCCTGATTTTGCACTTTGATAGTGATCAGGATGTCCCTGATTTTGCACACCTCCTTTATGCCATGATAATGCATTTTGAGATGTCCCGGATTTTGCACATTGATAGATGAGTCTTCTGTGCACTATTTTGCACTTTGAGATGAAGTCCCTGATTTTGCACATTGATTATGCACTTCTTTGGGCTTCATCTCAAAGGCTGCTCTTCTTTCTTGACACACCAAATCAGGTTGAGGAGGAGAGTATTCGGCCTTCCTTAGTTCTGTCCAGCCTTTCCTCTCAATTCTTTCTTCCTCTCTTATACTCCCCCGCAAGCTTGGGCGTCGGGACACTAAAGGACCAAAGGCCAAGCTTGGAGATGCGGGAGCTACCTCATTAAAAACCTCCTTAAGGAAAACCTCATGGGATAAAACCCTAAGGAGGGAAAAAGAGTATAGCTTCCACATGCCCTTGATGTAAGCTTTGATCATTGTTCCTTTGTGCATATGATTTTGCCGGTTCTTTAAATTGCCTTCTCCATCTTGGATCAAGCTTCTCCATTGGACCTTCCATGACCTTGACTCAAGTCTTAGCCTTCCTTCATGCCATTCGTTGAATCCTTTCCTTGTCACCCAATCTGCCCTCGGTCTTACTCCTCCTTTAGTTCTCCTAATGAACCTTCACACCAAAGATTCAAGGAAGACTTGTTAAAGTAAAATGCCATGAGTTTTAAGTATATGATTAAGCAATAGATAAGTAACTCAAGGGATTTAAGTGACTGAATGAAGACTTAAAAAAAACAGTGAGAGTTTAGGAGATTAGCCTTTTCAATCTTTGGTTATGCTTTGAGAAGAGTCTGATTTTGAGAGTTCCTCTTCGGTTTACTCATTTTCTTTGAGATTTTACACCTCCCCCGGACTGTTAAGCTTCCTCCAAGCTTGTTGGCTTTAGACCTGGCCTTTAAGCACGCCTTTGAACCTTCCCTTAAGCCATCTTGAGGCCGGAAGCACCATTTGAGATGTTAGTTGATTCATCGGTTGCAATCAGATTGTATCTCCTTTGTTGATAACCGGTTCTAAATCCTCTTCTTTGGCTGCTCCTCGTGACTCTTTGGTGGCCTTTAGAGCTATGTGACAACTTAACAGCCTTGATGGGTTGATAAACTTGTAGCCTCCCTTTAGTATGGACACCTTAACCGCCCTTTTGTTAGCTTCAGATTAGCCACACCAAGCTTAGAGCCAAACCTCCATCATTATTCAATCTTACAGAAACTTCAAGACTGATCTTCTAAACCATGATGCACAATGAGCCTTTAACCCAAGCTTCCATCACTGCCTCTTCTTGAAACAGCTTCAAGACTTGATCTTTCAAGAAATCAGTGTTGTTGAATCTTGACTAACTTGTTGCAGCAGCTATTGGACGCCATTTTCTTCTTGGGTATAAGCTCAAAACTAGTGGATACAAACACTTAGAAACTGAACTCCATCCCTTTTGTGATCTGTCCTCACTAGCATATTCGCCATTCCACCTAAAAACACCAAGAAAACCACACAACAATCCTCAAAATAACACAATTTTGATCAGGAACTATGCATTCGGATTTTTAAGTTATTGTGAGAGGAGCATCTAGGAGAGAACTTTGAGAGAATGAATGAAGTATAAGTGTCAGGAGAATAAAGAATATGTAAAGAATGAGAGAATAGACACATAAACTCAGATTAAGAGAGTATGTGACAGAGAATGAGAGAATGAAGAATGAGAGAATGAAAGGGAAGAACATGGACTGAGTTTTGCGCAGTTTGATCTTCTGATTTTGCGGAAGCATTTAGAGAGAAAGGGACAAAGTTTGGCTCTATTTTTCTTTTAATTTTCTGAAGTTTTGCGCTTGGTTCATTCCTAGAATCTTATGCTCTAATACCATGTTAGGATTTCAAGAGACAACCATGAGGAAGCTCTGAAATCTTGTAGGTTTTGAGAGAGAAAGCTTAAGTAAACTGCACCAAGATTGTCTTGTGTGGGAATCAGTTTTACTTAGCTATGACAAGAGCACCTATCTATTTGAGACTTATCCAGGAGCTTAAAATCCCTTATAGAGTGTGTTTACTCATGAGGATTAAGAGAATCACTAAGTAGAAGGTGTTTGTTCTTAAGATATTCATGAAGAGCCGGTTTGTGTTAGCTCTTGATTTAGCTATGGAAGAGTTAATCAAGAGCATAACCAGGAGAATTAAAGCATCCTTGAACCGAGACTCATCATGTGTTTCATTGTGTTTGGAAGAGAGACGCAATGAGGAAGAATAAGAATCAATGAGAGAAGATTAAAGAGCTTAACATCCTTTGATGGATTGTTAGCTTAATAACCGTGTTTAGGGAGTCTTAGGAGAATTAGAAAGCTTAAATACAACCCTAAACACGTCCTCAAATTATATCTACATTGTATTCATTAGTTTGAACACAATGAAGAGCTAGAGAGGATTTCAAATTGTAAGATGAATAAAACTCTCTCAAAGTGTTTCTTATTCACTCTTTTTGTTACAAAGGGTCATACAAGTCTTATATAGACACAAATCAGAGTGAAAACCTAAGGTAAATTCGAAATGTAGCTAGGAAACAAACAACAACCGGCTGGAGCAAGAGTACAAACAGGTATGAAGGAAAGGGACATGTCTGTTCTTGTCTCCAAGGTGTGGGGACCATCATTCTGACTCTTCTGATCCTCCTAGTACGCCTTGTGACTTCTATCAAGACCTTACTCGAATTCCTCAGCCTTCTTTGTCTCTTATGCCCTTGTTTTTCACATCCTTTTATTCTGCACTTCTTCTCCTTAAGTCCCTGATTTTGCACATAACTAGACGCCCTTCTTTTGTGCCCTGATTTTGCACTTTGATAGTGATCAGGATGTCCCTGATTTTGCACACCTCCTTTATGCCTTGATAATGCATTTTGAGATGTCCCGGATTTTGCACATTGACAGATGAGTCTTCTGTGCAGTATTTTGCACTTTGAGATGAAGTCCCTGATTTTGCACATTGATTGTGCACTTCTTTGGGCTTCATCTCAAAGGCTGCTCTTCTTTCTTGACACACCAAATCAGGTTGAGGAGGAGAGTCTTCGGCCTTCCTTAGTTTTGTCCAGCCTTGCCTCTCCATTCCTTCTTCCTCTATAATATCCTCCTCCATGTCTCCGAAGCTCAGCTTCTGCTTCCTCTTCACTATGTTTATCTGATGAGTTATGTCCCAACCCAGCCATTTCCAATGCTACCTTCCTTCTAATGCTGACTGAAGAGCCAGACACATGTTTCGTGTAGGGAGTTTGTTCAATAACTTCCACAAATAAGATTTCCTCGGTTTTTGTCTCCGCCGAGACGTCGAACATGAGTGCACTCCCCTGTAACAGTGCCATAGGCTGAGTTCGTGAATCCCAGTTGGTATTGGAGTCTAGCAAGGACCTGAAATAACTCATCCCTAAATATCTGCTCATACTCTTAAACACATTGGGTGGCTCCCATAGTACATTCTTCTCCATACCATGACCAGCCTGAATCTCCAAGCTCTCGCTGTAAACTACCCCATGCGGCTCTGCATCTGGTTGTACTCCACCTTGAACCTGAATTTCCTGTATTTCAGAGATGGATGACAAGTTTGTCCCCTCCTTTTCGTCTACAACAGTCACCCACAACACACAAATTTCATAAGAGATAATGCCTGCTTTCCAGTTTACCTTTGTTTCTCCTAATCCTTTTAACCACTTGTAACCCAAAACCACATCCACTCCTTTGTCAAATGAATCAATTACCAGATACTCTTCCAGGATCGCAGCTTCCTGCACCAATCGTTGATACCGATGCTCGACCCGTCTTTCTTCATAATGTTCTTAACTCGTACTGCGGTTCCTGTTGTTGAATCCAGTAGTAGCAATATATATTTCCGCATTACCTCGGGAAAGTCTCTCGGTTTGGCGGAAGAAGGTTTACAGTTGGCTGGTTCCTAATTGAGCTTTCTTGGTACAACATCTGCTTAAACTCTTGCCAAGTATGGGGAGTGTATTTCTCGCACATCTTTCTCATCCACTCCTCTGCAGGTCCTTGTAAACTCTGTTGAGCTAAATGCAACTTATCCATTTCTTGCACATAGCTTTTGGTGAAGTGATCCTCTAAACTCCCAATCCAGTATTCCCATTCTTCCCTTTAGCAGTATTTGCATCCTCTACCCAGATTGTTTCCAATCTCCCAATGCCTCTTCGACCCACAGGAGAGTAGGACTCCTAAGTTTCTGAGCTACATGTTCTGTGTCGGGCTCTTGTCGACCAACTTGAGGCATCTTCATAGTGTACGACCTCGTTCCCTTACGCTTGTTAAACTCCCTATTACGACCCTGATTCTAAAGGTCACGAATAGTTCCCAGCTTCAACTTTTCATTGTCTCTAAATCCAAAACCCATACGCTGACTCCGGTTATAGCTACTAGTACCGGTGTAGCTTTTCTTCATTTTTGCTCGATCAACCTTCAGGTGTCGCAACTCCAGACCATCAAATGACTCTACCATCTAACTCAATTTCTCAAGGTAGTCATACCTCATTTCTGGTTTCACCATCTGCTGGAGCTGATTCACGTCTTAAAGATCCATCTATCGAATCGCCCTCCAGGTGTTCGATCAAATTCCTCACCGAGTTCCCTGGGTTTTGTTTCTGAATCGGTGCTGCTATATGGGTTTCTTCAGGATGTACCTGATGGAGAGTCTCGAAGGTAAGAAATCAAGTCTTCAGCGGAGGAGGCACTAGGATAACTTCATCGAGAGACTTTTCCGGTGCTTTCGGAGCTGGATCCGGATGATTTGCGGAGCTCAAACCCATCAGTGAAAAAATGTTTTTGTTCAGCTGTATCAACATCTCTTTTACCTCTTGCATCTCGTCTCTTTGACGATCCAAGCGGTCGTTCATGTTATTAGTCAAGGAAAGCACCGACTTCTGAAGATCCAAGCTGGATCGATCGAGCCGCGCTAACTCAGCTAACATCGAATCTTCCTGGTGTGCTGCTGGTGAGGTCGGATCAACTTGAGCCATGGCTCTGATACCAATGATAAGAACCGTATTATCTGTAACCAGAATGGAGGAACGAAGCAGAAGAAGGAGATACGAAGCAGAGAGAAAAGATAAGATTGAAAGATATTTTGATTGTAAATTGTTTGATAATCTGAAATGCTCAACAACTCTGATCTAAATACATTTCACAAAGGGCTTATTTCACTTAACTACTAACAGCCCAATTACTCTTAACCGAGGCCCATTATCTTACTTATCAATCTTCCACCTTAGCTGCTCTTCTAGGCTGCCTTGTTCCGATCTATCTCTTTGGTCTACTTCCTCTTGAAGCATCCACATGGATCATCCATCTTATGGTCAGCTGAGATCAGCTCGGTAGGACTTGTCAATCGGTGGATACCATTGGTTTTCTTCATTGTTCACACAATAACAAACCAGCCTTCTTCTTATTCATTAGACGCCTTGGACTTCTTTTTATTCATCCCAAAGCTTATAACTCTTATGCTTCTGATGTTGACTTCACTTCAGCCTCCTTAGTGCCTTCACCTTAGCTTTGGCTAAGTGATTGATCCATCTTAGGCTCTTGTTGTGCAGCACCAAAGCTTTAATACCGAGGGAATTTCGGCTTTGTCTTCATGACTTCAGCCTCTCCTCCTCCTTTCCATCTTATTCTCTAATACCGAGACAATGTTTATTCCGTCAAATGTCCATGCAAGGCTCCATACTGACCATATTCCACTCTGTAAACAGGAAACAAAAGGTTTCATAAGGTACAATACAGAATGGACGAACAACGGGACGAATACTGTTTGGGGTTGTTTACCGTTACCGGCACGCAACAATGGGAGAATCAGATTCTTTGCACCAAAAAAAACCAGAGTTGACACCAGTCCATCCTAAGGGGGTAGAGCCACGACTTGTCAGCCCCAGGAGCAAGGAAGGCATGGCTTGGACAGGTTGAAGCATTAGATTACATTTGGTGACAAATGTTCTCCAAAATACATCGAATGTCTCATCCCTTCCTCCACTTGTCCAACCTGTCCCCTGACCATCTAGCCTATATAAAACTTCGCTTGGCTCAGTTATAAACATTTTCTAGACTTCCTAAGTCCATTTTAGTGAGAGAAACCGAGAGGAAGTTAGAGAGAGAAACCGAGGGAGAAAATGAGAGAAAAGGGCGCGACTAAGGGGAAGTCTAGGAAGTGTTCGGGTGATTCCGTGGACCATTCCGGAACCGTGAGAAGCCTGAGATGAGTAAGGATGTGTAGTATAACCTCAATAAGCTAGCCAGCCACGTTCAAGCCAGAAACCTTAATCCGTTCACCCGAAGCCATAATAGTCCCAAAACCGTGTTGGAGCAAAGTGAGTCCCAGTAGATATGACTGACGTTTCTATGCAGGTTTGGCCTTGAGGATTGAAATACCTTCAATATTTATCCTCCTTGGCTTGTGTGGTTCACGTTTCTATGCATGCATCCTTATGGTTGATGAAATTGTTCACTTTATGTTTTCATAACCGATAAAATGTTGGATGTTGCATGCATGAACGTTTTGGTGTGTTATTCTGGTGCATGATTATCTTAGAAGTTATTGTAGATTTCTTTGAGTTTGTGGTGATCATGCATGGTTAGAAAGACATGTGGTTTTCCCGTAAGGGTGAGGATGCGGTAGCTTCGTGTTATCTTTGATCCATGTAAGTCTCCCTTCCGTTTAGGAAACGGTTGTAGTGGTTGCTGTGATCTTCGGATCCTTTGCAAGACCCTACACCGTAACAAGTGTGAGATGAATGTTTTGATATGCATGTGGCTTTGTGTGGTAACAAGGGACACCGCAGACAAATTGATTGATGTTTTGATGGAGAATGTGTTGTTTTTTCTTGTGGCCTACGACATGCAGGTGGAGTCCTAGTCGGTGCATTCTAGAAGTAACGGTTCTAGAGTTAGTGCACGTGGTACTCCCGTTTTGGCCGTTAGCCGAGTATCTTGTTACGACACGATCCTGAGAGATAGAGATCTCCGTAATCGGGAACCCGAGGGAAGTGTTTTCCCCGTAATCGGGTGTGATGCTCGGCTTATCATCCTTTGTGGTGCTTAAGGCGCAAGTAGTCACGTGAGTAGGAGGGAGTATCTGGTACAGTAGAAGGCCTTCGCACGGTTTGTGTTTGGAGAGCGTAAAGAGTCTAGAAAGTCTAGAGTAGCAACGTATTATGCATGCATGATTGGTTGTTCATGTTTGCATATTGTTTCATGCTTCTGCTTGCGTTGCTTTAAGAGTTTGTAGGAGATGCTTCATAAAGCTATTTTAGTGGAGCAACATGTTAAAAGAAAAGGATACTCCAAAAACCCATACCCACCAAAACCATTAAACCAAGATAAAGGTAAGGCTCCTGCCATAACAAATTCTGATTTTAAGACTAATGTTCATGTTCATGCTGCTAAGGACAAGGAAGCTCGCAAGACAACTCAGACCAGGTATGTAAGATGCTTCAAATTCCAAGGATTGGGACATTATGCCAAATCTTTTCCTAACGAGAAGGTAATGATTCTCATGGACAATGGGGAAGTGGAATCAGCAGAGGAGCAAGAGGAAAGGTTAGTTCAGTGTGAAGAAGAACCATATGATCTACCAGCCCATGGAGAGCTAATGGTTACAAGGAAAGTTTTGAGCATTCAAACAAAACATAAGGAGCAAGAAAAAAAAAGAGAACATATTCCACACACGCTTCTTTGTGAAAGATATGGTTTGTAACTTGATTATAGATGATGGAAGCTGCACCAATGTAGTAAGTGAAGTTTTGGTTCAAAAACTTGGTCTTTATGTTCAAAAACATCCGAGACCGTATTCACTTCAATGGTTGAATGAAGAAGGAGGATTGAAAGTGAGCCAACAGGTTCTTGTGCCAATCACTATTGGAAGATACCAAGACGAGGTTCTCTGTGATATCTTGCCCATGAAAGCAGGACACATTCTTCTAGGAAGGCTGTGGCAGTATGACAAAAGGGTCGTGCATCATGGTTACACCAATAAGCATTCTTTCATGCATCAGGCAAGAAGATCAACCTCGTTCATCTCTCACCACAGGAAGTGCACCAAGATCAGGTTTGCTAAGACAAAGAAAACAAGAGGCATAAGCCAATCAGAAGCTAACTCAACCTTCCAGATCGGCCAAACAAACCAACTTTTATGCCAAGGCTGGTAGTGTCAAGCAAGCTTTAACTTCTAGCAATATTTGATCTTATTGATTTATAAGGAAACCATGTTAACTTCTTCTGACTAGGCACTGGAGATTCCAAGTGAACTTATGAGTCTTTTGCAGGAGTTTAGTGATGTGTTTCCTGATGAAACTCCAGCTAGAATGCCTCCCATCCGAGGGATAGAACATCAAATAGACTTTACGCCATGAGCTTATGTTCCTAACCGTCCAGCATACAAACCCAATCCCATTGAGATAAATGAGCTTCAGAAGCAGATTGGTGAGCTCATGGACAAAGGATATATCAGAGAAAGCATGAGCCCTTGTGCAGTGCATTTTCTTCTTGTCCCTAAGAAAGATGAAAGCTGGAGGATGTGTGTTGAGTGTCGTGCTATAAAAAACATAACATTTAAGTATAGGCTTCCAATCCCTATACTTGATGATATGCTTGATGAACTTCATGGTACTTGAGTCTTTTCTAAGATAGACTTGAAAAGTGGTTATCATCATATTAGAATGAAAGTAGGGGATGAATGGAAAACCGCCTTTAAGACTAAGCTAGGGTTGTATGAGTGGCTTGTTATGCCTTTTGGTTTTACTGATATGAATAACCCTTACATCCGTACATATCAAAAAGTAATCAACCTTGGACTAGAAGCAAGTGTGCCTTGGACCAGAAGTTGAGTGTGTTCGAAATAAGGAAGGAAAATACTTACCAAGATGTCTTGAATATGCCTTCATGACTGTTGGAGCATCTGGTCAACCTGCAACTAAAAGACAAGCAAAGTTCACATGTTGAAATAAGGAAGAGAGACGTTTATGAGAGGTCATTTTCACCTCATTTGTTGTGTACAATTGTTTATTGTTTATGTCTGTCCATAAAAGGACTTGTAACATGAACATTAATTAAGAAAAGAGTTTATCTCTTCTCTTGTATTCTCTCTTTTAACTCACGAATTATGCTCTTCATTCTTCAGTCTTCTTTATTCTTCAACCATGTTCAATATTCTCAAGTCTTGTACTTCATTCTAGATTCAGCAAACTCTGAATTCTAACATGGTATCAGAGCATTAAGCTCCTAACCTAAATTTCATTCCGCAAATTCTTCATTTCTCTTTCAAAATCTTTGTTCTTGGACTCTGTTCTTCAACACCTTATTCTTCAACTCAGTCCGAATCTTTCTTTCTGTTTGAGTCATTTCTCTGCTAGATATTCCCTCCTAAGGTGGTAACTCAGTATAACCAAGGACAAATCAAAGCATATATTCATTCCAGTGACCCTAAATGGGTAAATTACTTGTTATGGGCAAGAATGGTGAAATATGTCCTTGGTGGCCATGGGCTATGGAAGTATGTTGTCAGTGATGAAGCTCCAACCCAGCTGGTCCAAGATCAGGAGAAGTGGATTCAAGAAGACCAGAAAGTTTTGTCCATTCTCCAAAGTTCACTTGAATCTTCAATATTGGAGGCTTATTATATTGTGAAACTGAAAGAGAGTTGTGGACTTCTCTTCAGAAGGTATTTGGAAATATTTCAAACATCATTAGACTCTTTGAAGTGAAGCAGGCTATTAACTTTCTCAGCCAAGAAGACATGGAGTTTACTGAGCTTTTTGGCAAGTTCAGATCATTATGGGCTGAACTTGAGATGTTGACACCAAGCTCTATTGATCCCATTGTGGTAAAGGAAAGGAGAGCTCAAGACATGGTATTTTGGGAATATAGAAAGTGGTTGGTGTGTTATCATTGTAAACTAAAAGGTCACACAAAGGAGTGTTGGATCCTATTTCCACATCTCAAGTCAAACAAATGGGAAGAACCAAAGACATCTCCATGTGAAGACATAACCGGTTCATCCATGAGGAGTTATCATGTGCAATTCATTAAGGATCAAGGAAATGCTTTGGTGTCTTCTCAACATGACTTTCTGAGGAAGTCATATATATATGCCCTCATAGACGCCTTGAAAGCATCTAGAAAGTCTGGTAACGTTTCTGCTAACTCTCTCCATGCATCTAATATTTCTAAGCCATTGATTATAGACTCAGGAGCATCTCATCACATGATTTGTTACTCAAACCTGATTACTAATGTTGAACCGGCTTTAGGGAATGTAGTGATAGAAAATGGAGAAAGAATACCAGTTAAAGGTGTAGGGAATCTTAGGTTGTTTGACAAGAAATCAAAAGCCTTCTATATGCCTAGTTTTACATCAAATTAGTTATCTGTGAAAAAGACAACCACTGATTCGAATTGTAATGTCATATTCAATCCTAATGATGTTCATTTTCAGGATATTGAGACTAGCAAAGTACTTGGTAAAAGAGTAAGTAAAGATGGACTTTATGTTCTAGATAGCATTAGACCATCATCTGATTTATGTTACGGTTCTCCTAACTCATTCCTTCCTACTGATGATATAATGTTGTTTGGCATGCTAGACTAGGACATCCTCATTCAAGAGCTTTAAGCATGTTATTTCCTAATGTTTCATTTACAAATGATGATTGTGAAGCTTGCATTCTTGGTAAACATTGCAAGTCTGTTTTTCCTAAGTCTTCATCCATTTATGAAAATTGTTTTGATCTTGTTCATTCTGATCTATGGACTGCTCCATGTGTGTCTAGAGAGGGTCATAAGTACTTTTTGACTTTTATTGATGAGAAATCCAAGTATACTTGGTTAACTTTGATCCAAACCAAAGATAGGGTGTTAGAGGCATTCACCAACTTTCAGAACTATATGACTAACAATTTCAATGCCAAGATCAAAATTTTCAGATTAGACAATGGTGGGGAATACACTAGCCACACATTCAAACATCATCTAGCCAAGCATGTAATCATCCATAAAACCAGCTGTCCTTACACTCCACAACACAATAGAGTTGCTGAAAGGAAGAACATGCACTTAATGGAGGTGGCAAGGTCTATGATGTTCTACACAAATGTTGCAAAACTTCTTTGGGGAGATGCTGTCATGACAGCTTGCTATTTTATCAACAGAACACCTAACAATGTTCTGCATGATCAATCACCATTTCATGTACTAAACAAAACCAAACCCTCAATTAACCACTTACGTGTGTTTGGGTCTATGTGTTTTGTTTTAGTTCCAGGAGAACAAAGGGAAAATCTTGATACAAAAAGCACAAAGGAAATGTTCATTGGTTACTCTACAACTCAGAAAGGCTATAAGTGATATAGCTTCAAAATCAGTGACTAGGATGGTGGGAGATGGAAGAACAGGTGATGGCTTTGAAGCTCTCTCACTTGCTCATATTTGAATGGATGTGCGAGATGGATGGGTAGATGAACAACTATCTTGTTCAGTAGGCTGATTGACTCTCTAAATCCTTGGCAGAAGCAGTCTCCTTGAATCACACAAAGAAAACTAATTCTGAAACTCAGAAGAAACAATGAATCACTCAATTGAATCTAATGAACACAAAACTCAAAGAACACTCTTTGAAACGAAAAACTCTGTTTATATTGAATTGAAGAATGAAGAAGCATACAAGAGTGTTATACAAGGCATAAGAGCCGGTTTTGGTCATGTGCAAAGTTGGGGACTTTGGGACATAAACACACATGTGATCTCGGTTTTAAATGGTTTGTTTATGTCCCCAACATAGTACCAACATGTCTGAAGCTGATCAGAAGAGCAGGAGGCCTGATCCCTATGTCAGAAGCATGTTTCTCTCTCATCTGAACCGGCTAGGTCATGTCGCTTTCACCATTGGAGCCGTTGCACACTATACTCCAAGAACCCTTGTCTTCTTCTTCTTTCTTTATTTGTTTAATGTCTAAATGCCCTAGTTGTCTCTCTATTTAAGCAATGTAACTCACGAACATCAATAAACACTTAAGGGAATCATTTTCCTAAGTTACATTCTCTATTTCTCTCTCGGCTCTCTTACTCTCGCTCTAGAAACCCTAATCGGTTCTAGAGCTTCTCTCTTCAAGAAACACTTCCTAAACTCTAAATTCTAACATGGTATCAGAGATCTAAAGCTCTTATACATATTCTCACTTCCGCAATACTCACTAAACTCACTTACTCTTCTTGTTCTTGTCCTTAAATCTCTTCTTGTTCTTTATTCTCTAGCCGGTTCTGTTCTCTTTTGTTCTAAACTCTCTTGAAACCTTTTCTCTTGAAACTATCTCCTTACTCAGTCATGTAGAACTCAAGGGTGTTGACACCAGTGACTCTTACAGGAGCCAACTACTTGGTGTGGGCCAGAATGGCCAAATCTGCTCTCGGTGGAAGAGGCTTGTGGAAGCATGTGTTAAGTGACACGGATCCAATGAAGATGATGAAGGCTGAACCCAAAGGTGAATCCAAAGCTGGAGCTGAAGCTGAGGCTAAAGCTGATGAGGAAGCTGTTGAAGAAGCAGCCCTTGAAGATGAAGAAGCTTGGACCCAAGGAGACCAAAATGTTCTGTTCATTCTCCAAAGCTCTCTTGAGCCTTCTCTTTTGGAGGCTTACTCTTACTGTGAGAGCTCTAAGGATTTATGGGACACTCTGAAGAAGGTCTATGGGAACATGTCTAACTTGAGCAGAGTGTTTGAAGTGAAGTTGGCTATCAACAACCTCAACCAAAAAGACATGGAGTTCAAGCAACATTTTGGGAAGTTTAGATCCTTGTGGGAGAGCTGGAGATGATAAGACCACCCACGGTTGATCCACTGGTTCTAAATGAAAGAAGGGAACAAGACAAGGTGTTTGCACTCTTGCTAACCCTCAATCCGTCCTACAACAACTTGATCCAACACATGTTAAGGGCAGAGATACTTCCAAGCTTGGATGATGTTTGTGCACAAATTCAGAAGGAGCAAGGTTCCTTTGGGTTGTTTGGGAGGAAATATGAGATTGCTACTTCTCACAAGGGTGCTTACAAGCCTGAGGAGAGGAGGATGCCTGGTGTATGTGATCATTGCAAGAGAAAGGGGCATTTCAAAGACAAATGTTGGTTGCTTCATCCTCATCTCAAACCGGCCTTCACCAACAAGTTCAAGGATCAAAGGGCTCACTACACAAATTCTGGAGCTACTGATCATGGTTCAACTTTAACTCGGCCTAGCAATGAGTGTAGAGAGATGGTACCAGCCTTTGCTCCTGCTCCTGTTGTGGCCCCTCAAAATGAGTTGGTGAGAAGGTCAGACCTTGATGCTCTCATAAAATCCATCAAGGAGAACTCTGGTAATTCTTTTGGTAGTTCCTTTCATGCTTTAATCAATCGTAAACCATTGATAGTAGATTCAGGAGCTTCACATCACATGATTAGTGATCCACACTTGATTAAAAATGTTCAACCTTCCTTAGGTAATGTAGTGATTGCTAATGGTGAAAGGATTCCAATTAAAGGCATAGGAAATCTTAAGTTGTTTGATAGACAATCAAAAGCTTTTTACATGCCTAGTTTCACATCCAACTTGCTAAGTGTTAAAAGGGTAGCTACTGATCTTAAATGCAATGTTATCTTCAGTCCTAATGATGTGGTTTTTCAGGATATTAAGACAAGAAAGTGGCTTGGAAAGGGTGTGACAAAGGATGAGTTATACATGCTTGAAGACACCAACCTTGCTTCTGAATTATATGCTTATGTTTTTAGCTCTACCTTAGTTATTGATTCTGTTTGGCATGCTAGACTTGGTCACCCTCACTCTCGTGCCTTAGGTTTAATGTTACCTTATGTTTCCTTTAATAATGATGATTGTGAAGCTTGTATCCTTGATAAACATTGCAAATCAGTCTTTCCTAGTTCTAAAACCGTTTATGCAAACTGTTTTGATTTTGTTCACTCTGATGTTTGGACTGCTCCATGTGTTTCTAGGGAAAATCATAAGTATTTTGTGACATTCTTAGATGAGAAATCCAAATATACTTGGTTGACATTGATTCAAACTAAATATAGGGTGTTAGAAGCATTTACAAACTTTCAGAACTATGTATCTAACAATTTCAATGCCAAGATTAAAATTTTTAGATCAGATAATGGTGGGGAATACACAAGCAATGCATTCAAACAACACCTAGAAAAACATGGGATCATTCACCAAACAAGCTGCCCATACACACCACAACAACAACAACCGTTTCAGGGAGAAGAAAGCACACTACTCCAATGGAGCAGCTGAGCAGGATTGATTCGGTTCTTCAAGGGCTTGTGTTGCTACTGGTCATGGAGAGGGTAAAGCCATGGTTATCTCAACTCATCACCCACTGATGGCGCCTCATGATGATGTGGTTAGGAGATCAGACCTTGATGCACTCATCAAAGCACTCAAGGATAACTCTGGTTTTGCACTTGGTAACTCTCCTCATGCATCAACTAGTTCTAAGCCATTAATTGTTGATTCAGGAGCTTCATATCACATGATTAGTGACTCTAACTTGATCAGAAATGTTAAACCGGCCTTAGGAAATGTTGTTATTGCAAGTGGAGATAGAGTTCCTGTTAAGGGCATAGGAAACCTAAAGCTATTTGATAAAGAGTCCAAAACATTCTACATGCCTAGTTTAACTTCCAATCTTTTATCTGTTAAGCGTGTTGCTACTGACCTTGATTGCAATGTTATTTTTAGCCCTAATGATGTGGTGTTTCAGGATATTAAGACTAGTAGGTTGCTTAGAAGAGGTGCGACAAAGGATGAACTATACTTGCTTGAAGACACCTCTCTTGCTTCTGAATTATCCCCATTTGCTTCTGAACTTGTTTCTGCATTTAGTTCCAATTCTGATTTAGTTAATGACTTTGTTTGGCATCCTAGGCTAGGCCATCCTCACTCTAGAGCCTTAGGATTGTTAATGCCTAATGTTTCTTTTAAGAATGATGAGTGTGAGGCTTTTATACTTGGTAAGCTGATATATCATGGTTTTTACCGGTTTTATGCCATGATATAGTTGTGTTTTTAGTGTCTTTTGTGTTCTTTTAGAGTCTTTTACAGGTATAATCAGGTTTGGAGCTGAATTGGAGATAATGGAGCATTTTGGAGATTTTTGGAGTGTTTGGCCGAGAGATAGAGTTCACTGTCCGAAACAGAGAAAGGTGTCGATCGTTGCATGCCTAGCATCGATCGATGCACCAGCGAGATGGGCCAAAACTCGGCGGTTTAGAAGAATCAAGATATTGCACTTTGATCCAGAAGTTCCTGATATTTACAAAGAAGCCCCTGGCCGAGATTATACCTATATATTAGAGTTTTTGGTGTTTTAATTATATACGCTTTACATTACGCTTTCATAATTAAGAGCAGAGGATTTTTAGAGCTTTTGGGGCTGATCTGAACCTGTTACATCATCTGTATTTGGAGAAGATTTCGAACCCCTTTTACTCTTATTCTTTTATGCAATTTATTCATCATATGATTATGTTTTCATTATCAATGTCTGAGTAGATTCCTTGTTAGGTTTAGGGTTTCTCACATAGGATTTCATGACTTGCTAGACTTGTTCAATTTCAGTTAAGGATTCAAACTATATCTGTTCTTCAATTTAATTGTGCTTAAAGCTAGTTCTAACCTGATCAATTAGAATCTAGATCTTAGGTTGCTAAATACGTCACGGAAGTGGGGTTTAGGAATTTGAACTAATTAAATTGGGCAATTAAACTATTCGCAAACGGAAGTTTGGTTTAGGATAATTGTGAACATATCAAACTTGGGATTAATGCTAGTTTAATCTGTTAGTTCTCGCAAACGAAAGTTTGGTTTGCTGCACTTAGACTTAGAGAATTATCGCAAAGGAATTTGGTTAATTCTACATCTGTGTTTTGAGTTCTAGAACTGTGCTTAATTAGATCCTTGCTGAATGAACTGTCTGCTTGTCTGATTTCCTGAGAACGCCCTAGACTTAGCGCTTTTAATTACTTGATTTCACAACCGTTAATCTCTGCTACTGATTTACTTTCCCGCACCACTTTTAATTCAATTACATTGCTTTCTTCCTAGTTAAATTCCTGTTCTTGAGCTATTGAATACCGGAGTCTCTATGGATTTCGATACCCTATATACTACATTGATATTGCTGTGCACTTGCAGTTTAGTATAGGGTTAAAACTCTGAGCCTATCAAGTTTTTGGCGCCGTTGCCGGGGACTCTTTGAGTCTTCGATAGCTTCGAGCCTAGGGTTTTACTAGGATTTTTCTTTTTCTTTTCGTTTTTGTTTTTATTTTTATTTTTGCTGATTTATTTTTTTGTTTTCTCTGATTTCGCATTGCATCGATCGACGCCCTTCTTGCATCGATCGACACACTTCGCTGAATCACCAAGAACACTAAGAGATCATCAGGACGATGTGTCGGAATGATATTTTCAGCTCAGGGATTGACAGTTCACAGATAGCTGGGTTGAAGAACCAAGTTGACTCTCTGCATAGTCTTCTACTTGGAAAGTATGCACAAGAAGCTAACCATTGCGTTGAAGGAACTGGATTCTATAGTCACGGATCTGCTTTTCAGAAACCCTTTACAAGGAGTTGTAGTGTTTCTTCTTACCAAGTACCGCCTGCACCTACAGCTCATGAGAGCAGAATGGAAATCATGATGGAGCAGTACCTTGAGAGACAACAACAGATTGATAGGTCCTTCAACTCAAAGATGGATGCTTTGTATGAAGACTTGAATGAGAAGTTTGAATCTTTGAGCACGCATATGGAGGAGCTGGATATCAAAATTTAACGAAGAGATGTAGCAATAGAGAGGCAGAATGAAGCTAAGAGAGCTGAACGGAAGCTGCACATCAATGATGTGAACATAAGGGATGAGATTGAGTTGCTAGGTGAAGAAGAGAGCATAATCTCGGATTTTCGGGATGAATATTGTCTGCCTGATACATGCACCGATCGACACCCCCTTAGTGACGATCGACACGCCATTCTGACGGCAATTTCGAGTTCTTTCGAGAAACAGAATCGCCTTGCATCGATCGACACACATCATGCAACGATCGACACCGAACGCAGACATGTCCAGAAACCTGCAACAGTACCAGAACGAGTCTACAAGCCCCCAGTGCCATATCCTAAGGTTCCCAAACCCTCCAAACAAGAGATAGAAGTGGCTAACTGCATAAAAGTGATGGATAAGAAGGTGAATAAAACACCACCAGTTGAAACTTCGCGAGTTCATGCAAAGAAGATGATCTCCACTGATGGTCATCTAAAAGAAGAAGTTCAGATTGGTGGAACTACAATATCTGATAGTGAAAAGAAGAAGATGGCGGTTCCTCTTGAACCTGCTCTAACATCTTCAGTACCTGCAACTGTTCATAAGAAGAAAGCTCCAGACATCAGATATACATCAAAGGTAAGGTACAAATCACCTAAGCTTAATCCTTCTGATCACATTGTTTTGAATGCAGGAAAACAAAGAATCCCGCCGAAGCTACACTCCCACCCCGACCCTTATCGTTCGTTCCTTGGAAGATCTCATGATCTGAATGCTTATACGCAACCTTGGATGAGGAGACATTCACAGAGACACTCAAAGTCTCTGTTGAAACCTCCATGAGTTCGATCTCTTTCTGATAGGTCAAGCTGTTGACCTTAAACAAGCGCTGGGTGGGAGGCAACCCACCATTAGGTACTGGTGTTTTTCTACTTAATTTTTGGTGTTTTTGTTAGGATTTTACGTTTGTTTTTGCTTTTGGTGCAGTTATGTTTGCAGGTCTCGGAAAAAATTGCAGTGCAACGATCGACTCACTTCTGTGTCGATCGTCACAACATGAAAGGAATCGCATTGCAGCGATCGTTGCGGTCCTGAGCAACGATCGACCATACACGAAAATCGCCAAGTAACAGTCGATGCACTTAGGGCAACGATCGATGCCTGAGCGACAGAGGTAACCCGACAGACATAATTTCATCTTTTCAATTTTTTATTTTCTTTATACCAATCCTTCGCTGGACACTACTGGGGACAGTGTGTCTTAAGTGTGGGGGTGGTGCTACTGACTTTTGTTTTCTGTTTTCTTAAGAGTCAGTCCGTTTTTCAAAAAAAAATTTGTTTTATTGAGTCAAAATTGTTTAAGTAAGAAACAATGATTTTCTGAGAAGATTTACAAGACTTGGAGGAACTTAAGTAACCATTGGGATGAAGTTGCAGAATCTATCTCTGACTATTAGAAAACCCCATCACAGATCAACCTACTGGGAACACCCACATCACTTCAGGTATCAGAGGATCCTTTTACTGACTTCAATTTAATACTGACTTAGATTTCTCACCTAAGGGCTTGGTATACTTTGTGTCGGATTCCCTTGTTAGTTATGACACAGCCTGTCAACCTATCCTATTTAGTTCCCTTCTCCCCTTCTATAAAGTAAAAAAAAAAAAGATAATAAACTGAGGATGAGTTAGTAACTCCGAAGTGGTCACAGGAGTGGTAGAGACCCCTATTATCTCCTGTGCAATCCATGGAATGTGTCCAAAGTACACCCCATAACGGGAAGAACACTGATAAAAAAATAAAATGATACCCAATGGGGAAAAATCAGTTGTTAAAGAAGGGAAAGAGAAGAAAGGGACTAGAGAAAGATAGTATGGTGGTCTAGAGCTGATAAGGTAAGAATCCATGTGCCCTTTGATCGATACTCCTTAGGTGAGACCGCACTTAAATACTTGCAGAAGTCAGTAGGGAGAATTTGAATGCTTGAATGTGATTGTGGAGTTTACCTAGGACAGTTGCTAAGTGTGGGGGAAGTACATGTTGGTCTTGATATCCTGTGATTGATTCTTTCAGTGGTTTACTAAGGGGAATCTGAGTATTGTAGCTTCTAGGAGGAAATGAGTTTCTGAAGAGTTTTCAAACCTCTTCACCATGCTTTAGTTCTATGTTTTGCTTGAGGGCAAGCAAAGGCTAAGTGTGGGGGAGTTGATATATCATGGTTTTTACCGGTTTTATGCCATGATATAGTTGTGTTTTTAGTGTCTTTTGTGTTATTTTAGAGTCTTTTACAGGTATAATCAGGTTTGGAGCTGAATTGGAGATAATGGAGCATTTTGGAGATTTTTGGAGTGTTTGGCCGAGAGATAGAGTTCACTGTCCGAAACAGAGAAAGGTGTCGATCGTTGCATGCCTAGCATCGATCGATGCACCAGCGAGATGGGCCAAAACTCGGCGGTTTAGAAGAATCAAGATATTGCACTTTGATCCAGAAGGTCCTGATATTTACAAAGAAGCCCCTGGCCGAGATTATACCTATATATTAGAGTTTTTGGTGTTTTAATTATATACGCTTTACATTACGCTTTCATAATTAAGAGCAGAGGATTTTTAGAGCTTTTGGGGCTGATCTGAACCTGTTACATCATCTGTATTTGGAGAAGATTTCGAACCCCTTTTACTCTTATTCTTTTATGCAATTTATTCATCATATGATTATGTTTTCATTATCTATGTCTGAGTAGATTCCTTGTTAGGTTTAGGGTTTCTCACATAGGATTTCATGACTTGCTAGACTTGTTCAATTTCAGTTAAGGATTCAAACTATATCTGTTCTTCAATTTAATTGTGCTTAAAGCTAGTTCTAACCTGATCAATTAGAATCTAGATCTTAGGTTGCTAAATACGTCACAGAAGTGGGGTTTAGGAATTTGAACTAATTAAATTGGGCAATTAAACTATTCGCAAACGGAAGTTTGGTTTAGGATAATTGTGAACATATCAAACTTGGGATTAATGCTAGTTTAATCTGTTAGTTCTCGCAAACGAAAGTTTGGTTTGCTGCACTTAGACTTGGAGAATTATCGCAAAGGAATTTGGTTAATTCTACATCTTTGTTTTGAGTTCTAGAACTGTGCTTAATTAGATCCTTGCTGAATGAACTGTCTGCTTGTCTGATTTCCTGAGAACGCCCTAGACTTAGCGCTTTTAATTACTTGCTTTCACAACCGTTAATCTCTGCTACTGATTTACTTTCCCGCACCACTTTTAATTCAATTACATTGCTTTCTTCCTAGTTAAATTCCTGTTCTTGAGCTATTGAATAGGGTTAAAACTCTGAGCCTATCATAAGCATTGCAAGTCTGTATTTCCATCTTCAAAAACTATCTATGAAAGTTGCTTTGATCTTGTTCACTATGATGTATGGACTGCACCATGTGTATCTAGAGAGAACCATAATTACTTTGTCACATTCATTGATGAAAAATCAAAATACATATGGACTCTGATTCAATCAAAGGATAGGGTGTTAGAAGCATTTGTGAACTTCCAGAACTACATAACTAACCATTTCAATGCCAAGATCAAAATTTTTAGATCAGATAATGGTGGGGAGTACACTGGTCATGCCTTCAAACAACACCTATCCAAGCATGGAATTCTCCATCAAACAAGTTGTCCATACACTCCACAACAGAATGGAGTGGCTGAGAGAAAGAACAGACATCTAATGGAGGTTGCAAGATCCATGTTGTTTCATACCAATGTTCCCAAAAGGTTTTGGGGAGATGTTGTCATGGCAGCATGTTATTTGATCAATAGGATTCCAACTAAAATCCTTCATGATGTCTCTCCATATCAGGTATTGAACAAAACCAGTCCATCCATTAATCACTTAAGAATGTTTCGTTGCGTGTGTTTTGTTTTGATCCCAGGAGAACAAAGGAATAATCTTGAGGCAAAGAGTACAAGAGCTATGTTCATTGGGTATTCAACAACTCAGAAAGGATACAAATGTTATTCACCAGAAACAAGAAGAGTTTTGGTACCAAGGGTGTGAAGTTCATGGAAAACAAGAGTTTCTACAATGATAAGAAGTGGGATGACTTGAAGGATCTATCCCAAAACCCTTCTGACCGAGCAACCAATCTAAGAATCATCTTGGAGAACTTGGGTATTGGGCAAGACAAGAGTAAGGCTGATCCTCCAAAGAAGGATGTGGCTGTGGAGAACTCATAAGCTACTGATCTTTATCATGAAGGGGGCAATCAAGAACCAGAAATGGCACAAGAAGACTTGGATCAAGCTGGTTCTATCATTCATGATCAAGAGGTAGTAGCAAATGATGTAGAGGAGCATGTGGATATGGAGCAGGAACAAGAACCACAGCCGGTCCAAACCCTAAGAAGGAGTACAAGAGAGAGGAAGGACCCTTCTGAATGGAAGAACACAAGAGTCTACTTCAACAGCAATGATGTAGCTCATCCTATCCAAGCAGTTTGTTTTATGGCTCACTTTCCTCATGAACATCAAGTGTTTGTTGGCAAGTTAGATCTAGGACAAACTCCAACAACTTATGAAGAAGCTAAGGGGCATAAGGAATGGATGGATGCTGTGATTGATGAAACCAAAGCAATGGAGCATAATCAGACCTTGTATGAAGCAGATCTTCCAAAGGGAAAGAAGGATGTGAGTTCTAAATGGGTCTTCACCATCAAGTACAAGAGTAATGGGGAGATTGAAAGGTACAAATCAAGGCTGGTTGCAAGAGGGTTTACTCAGACCTATGGAAAGGATTACTTGGACACTTATGCACCAGTAGCTAAGTTACATACTGTGAGGATCATTCTCTCCTTGCATCCAATCTAGAGTGGGATCTTTGGTAAATGGATGTCAAGAATGCTTTCCTTCAAGGTGAACTAGAAGATGAAGTATACATGACACCTCCTCCTGGTCTTGAAGACACGGTTACACCAGGAAAGGTTCTCAGACTTAAGAAGGCCATCTATGGATTGAAACAATCACCTAGATCATGGTATCACAAGCTAAGCTCAACACTCAAGGATAGAGGATTTCAGAAATCAGAAGCTAATCACACTCTATTCACCATTCAAAGCCAAGAAGGTATAGTTGTCATTCTTGTATATGTTGATGATATCATCATATCAGGAAGTGATAACAAAGGTATTGAAGATACTAAAGACTTCCTTAAATCATTGTTTGATATTAAGGATCTTGGTGAACTAAAGTACTTTCTAGGGATTGAAGTATGTAGATCCAAGGATGGAATCTTCTTATCCCAAAGAAAGTACACACTTGATTTATTGACTGAAATAGGAAAGCTAGGATGCAAACCTACAAAAACACCTCATGAAGATGGCTACAAAGTCATGAGAGATGGGGAGATTGAAGATAGCAAACCATTTGAGGCTATCACACAATACAGAAGGATGGTTGGTAAGTTGATCTATTTGACAATTACTAGGCATGCTATCTGTTTTGCTGTGAATCAGGTGAGTCAACACATGCAAGCCCCTAAGATGCACCATTGGAACATGGTGGAAAGGGTATTGAAATACCTTAAAGGAGCTCTTAGTCAAGGCATATGGATGGGTTGCATGGAAGCTCAGACATTGTTGGATATTGTGATGCTGATTGGGCTGGCGATAGAGTTGATAGAAGATCAACAACCAGCTATTGCACCTTCACTGGAGGTAACCTAGTCACTTGGAAGAGCAAGAAGCAGAAGATTGTCTCATGTTCTAGTGCTGAACCTGAGTATAGAGCCATGAGGAAGCTTACAACCGAGTTGATATGGATTAAGGCTCTTCTTAAGGATTTGGGGATTGAGTCACCAGAACCTATCACAATGCATTGTGATAATCAAGCAGCCATTCACATTGCCTCTAATTCAGTCTTCCATGAAAGGACAAAGCACATTGAAGTGGATTGTCACAAGGTTAGACAGATGGTGGAACAAGGTGTGATCTTACCTTGTTACACAAGGAGTGAGGAGAAGCTTGCTGATATCTTTACCAAGGCAGCAAGTCAGAAGGTCTGTGAGTCCATTCATTCAAAGATGGGACTTATGGACATTCCTCAAGCGCATTCTCCAAAACCTTGAAGCTCATACTCTTTTTCCATAAGTATAGTTTTATCCCAAGAGGTTTTCTATGCTTAGGTTTTTAATGAAGTGAGTCTTCATGGTTCCAAGCTTGATCTCAAATCCCTTGAGAGTCAAGCTTGAGGGGGAGTATTGAGATGAAGACATAAGGAAGTTATCAATGTGCAAAGTTGGGGCACATTGGCAAATTTATATTCATTCGGGTTAAAGTGTGTTCTATGAACAATATATTGAGCAATATGACCGTTGGGATTTCAGCCAAAGAGGGTCTGGTTTAGATCTGTCTTAGGATGGATCAGAAGACAAAATAGGATCAGTTGGACCACAAGGACAGGTCACTTTCACCATGGAACAAGGCGTAGACCTGTCCTTGTCTATGGACCGGAAAAACCCTACTCTTGCTCCTTGAGAGTTTTTGTCTTATTTCTTCTTTTGTATTTTGAATTCTTTATGTCTTAACCTAGTTATATCTCTATTTAAACTCCTTGTAGTGCACAGAAATGAAACACACTCTTTGGGAAGTCTTTTCCCCATACTTCTCTCTCGCAACCCTAATTCTCTCTCTACCGAGTTCATTCTTCATTCTCTCATTCTCACTTGTTAATCTCTCATACAACTCTCTCATTCTCATATTCTTACACTTTGGGCTTTGGATAGCAAACAGACTTGTGCTTAGGAGTAGTCTGCATTTTGGATATAGGCTTCACTCTCTTGGTTGTAGCCTGAAGCTTCTCTACAAATTCCTTATGCATTCTAGACTTGAGATCTCTCCAATCTAGTACTGGCCTCTGGTAGATGGTTGAAGTGCTTTCTTTTATCCACCACTCATAATCTCTTCCTGTGAATGCTGAGACAGCTTGTGTTAGTTTCTTTTCCTTGGGGATTTTGTTGTCTTGTAACCACTGCTCCATGTTGCTTTCCCACTGCAAGTATACTTCGTGATCTTTGCTAGTTCCTGAGAATACTAGGGATCCTCTCCTGTTGTTAGCTGGTTTCCTTGTGCTAGTCGGGTTTGATTGGTCCAGCTTCTCTGCTTTCTTGTAAGGATTATATCCTTCATATGCTTCTCCTTCTGATTCTATCTCTGCCTCTTCATGGAAGCTTATGGTTTTGGATTCTTCATTCCAAGAGTGCACCTCTTCTTCTTCATAATCAGGTTCATGCTCTCCTTCATGGTTTTCTTCAAAGTCAGAGCTTAGATAGTAATATCATGGCCATGTTGGGGGTTCATAATCTGCCTCCTCATGTGAGCAAGTTAGGCTCTCTTCTTCCTCACTCCAATTTTCTGATTCTTCTTCTTCCATGTTGTTGATTCAGTGCCTGCGAAATTAAAACAGTGTGTTAATATGTTCTAATTAACCTTAGGATAGTTTAAACCAAGGTAAAATAGAATAGTTACTACACTTAAAGAAGGGATTTCGAAATCACAAGTTATATTTGGAAGAGAATATGGCTTTCCTAAATTTTCACCACTCAGTTTGCTAATAAAGGAATGTAAACTTTCTGTGATAAAAAAAATAAAGAGGAGCCCTTTTTTGCTTTTAAATTTCGAAAATACAACTAAAGAAAAGGAAAAAACACTTTTGGGTTTGGTTTTTATAAGAAAAATAGGATCTAATGCAGTAAACTTCTTCTTTTTGTTTTCTGGGTTTTATGAAATGCAGCAAGAACACTAATGAACAAAATCGACAAAAACGCAAACTTGACTCTTTTTCTTTGGTTTTGAGTTTTAAAACAGAATATGAATGCAAAACAATGGGCTAAAACAATAGAACACAAAAACAAGGACTCTTTTTATGGGGTTTTTTATTTGAAGATGTAACAACAAAAAACAGAATGATATGAATCAAACAGAATGATAAAGCACACAAGATTTTATGGGTTTTCAATAGGAATGCAATGAAAACAGACTGATGAATGACCAAACTGAATGAAACAAGTTGATTTTTATGGATTTTTCAGTTTAAGGATGCAAAAACAAAACACAGAACAATCTAAATGCAAATAAGAATGAACTAGATGCAAAGCAAAATCGATTTTTATGGGTTTTGGAATTAAGATGCAATGAAACAGAAAACTATGAATATAAATGCAATGAAAACCGAAAGGAAAAGGGATAGAATAAACCTGATTTGGAATCTTTCGGCTCTGATACCAGATGATATAGTCTCAGAATCAGAGACTAGGATGGTGGGAGATGGAAGAACAAGTGCTGGCTTTGAAGCTCTCTCACTTGCTCAGATTCGAATGGATGTGCAAGATGGATGGGTAGATGAACAACTCTCTTGTTCAGTGGGCTGATTGACTCTCTAAATCCTTGGCAGAAGAAGTTTCCTTGAATAACACAAAGAAAACTAATTTTGAAACTCTGAAAAAATAATGAATCACTCAATTGAATCTAATGAACACAAAACTCAAAGAACACTCTTTGAAATGAAAAACTTTGTTTATTCTTGATTGATTGAAAGGTCAATGATACAATGGACTAAACTAAGCCTTTATAGGATATAAAAAATGGTCACAATGACCATAAATAAAGAAAAAAAAATCAAAAAGTGTATAAAACTAGTCGTTACGCTTGATTTGGTAATGATCCACGGTTTGAATGCTTTTCTTTGTATCTGGATGGTTTTAGGGGATAAGTTAGGATCTATGGAACATCTTGAATGCCAAATAATTTGTAGATTCCTTCTTTGGAGTAGAGTTGTTGGCATGGTATCTCCTTTGGCTCCAAAAATGGCAAGTTGAGCTCCTTATGATTTCGTGTGTTCTGGTGTGGTCTGGAGCAGCTTAGGACGTCTAACTTGATGAAAATGATCCCAAAATATTTCAGCTTTGATAGGAAAAGGTTTGGTGCTGATTTGATCCCTTTAGTGTGAATGCATTTAATAAGGAAAATGTAGCATATCCTGGTTTAGAAGTTGAATAACTTTTAAACCATAATTATTTTTGAACCGAATCCAATTCTCCCTGAACCTCTGTTGAGTAAGGTTTCCAAAATAAGTTGGTTTACAACATGATTCATCCTGGTCCGCTTTGAACTCTCCAATAAGTGGCAATTGGTCTCCAGCGGGTTCCTTGGAAATCTTCTGAGTTGTAACTTGCATATCTTGTTCATATGAAAAGATTTTGAAACACTTCCACTTCGTGATGATTCCTTGATGAGTTAAGTTTTTGGAACAGGTTGATTTGTTACTTAATTCTTCCTGGTTGGGTAGATATGCTCCAAGACATGCACATATGTCTCTGGTGGGCTCAAACTGCTTCTCTCCAAGGATCTTGGTTGGTTGATTTATGTCCTCTCCATGCTCCTTGGTTGATGATGACTTGATGTCCTCATCAATACGTGTTATGTACCTGAAACCAAGAAGGTCTTTGTATCTAGGGATGTTAAGTTTGTGGAATCAAAAGGCTATTATGTTGAGAAGAGTTGGGATTGTCTGAAGGATCTATCCAATAATCCATCTGATCGTGCCACAAACTTGAGGATGATTTTGGAAAACCTTGGAATCAGTCAACCAAGGCAGAAGGAGCAAGAGCAGAAGGCAAACACGCCTGAGGAACCTTCAATTGTTGATGTTGATACCCATCTTGATCATGAGGGGGACAATGAAGATGAATCTGCCATTCATTATCAAGGAGGAGAAGAGGAACAAGAAGTACATGAAATGGAGTCTGAAGATGAGGAAAGAGAGGCTGATCATGAGGAAAGAGAGGCTGATTAACCAGTAATCTTGAGAAGAATTACAAGGGTTAAGAAGGATCCATCTAAATGGAAAAGTACAAGGGTCTACTATAACAGTCAGGCTGTTGCACATCCAATCCAAGCAACATGTACATGAAATGGAGTCTGATCATGAGGAAAGAGAGGCTGATCGACCTGTACAAACCTTGAGAAGAAGTACAAGGGTTAAGAAAGATCCATCTGAATAGAAAAGCACAAGGGTCTACTATAACAGTCAGGTTGTTGCACATCCAATCCAAGTAACCTGCACTCTTGCTCACTTTCTAAAAGAACATCAAGTCTTCATTGGAGTTCTTGATGCTGAATGGGTTCTAAAGACTTATGAAGAAGAAAAAGAACATAAGGAGTGGAGAGATGCAGCAGGAGAGGAGATCAAAGCAATGGTGAACAACAACACTTGGTATGACACTGATCCACCTAGGAAGAAGAAAGCTGTGAGATCCAGATGGGTGTTTACCATAAAATACAAAAGCAAAGGAGAGATAGAGCGCTACAAGGCTTGATTGGTGGCAAGAGGATTTACTCAAACATATGGAGAGGATTACCGTGACACTTTTTCACCAGTAGTCAAGTTCCACACAGTTAGAGTCATCTTATTTGTTGAGTGAATAAGTGTTACCTTCTTCAAGTGGTATTCACCATGCTCCAATGATGCATCTTAGGTGTCTTAGCTGGTGAAACTTTCTTCAAGTGGCATTCTTCAAGTATACTCTTGATTTGTTGAGTGAATAAGTTAAGCTAGAAGCAAAGACAGCTAAGACACCACTTCAAGAAGTTTGCAAAGTCATAAGAGAGGGGGAGATTGAAGATCACCTGTTTGAGGATATCACCTTATACGGAAGGATTGTTAGTATGTTGATCTATCTCACCATTACACGACCTGATTTGTGTTATTCTGTGAATCAGGTAATTCAACATATGCAAGATCCTAAGATGCATCATTGGAGCATGGTGGATCACATCCCAAGATACCTCAATGGAGCTCATGGTCAAGGAATTTGGATGGGATGTAATCAAAGCACAGAGACTGTAGGCTATTGTGATGCTGATTAGGCTGGTGACCATGTGGATAGGAGATCTACTACAGGCTATTGTACATTTATTGGAGGCAACTTGGTCACTTGGATGACCAAGAAGCAGAAGGTGGTTTCATGTTCTAGTGCTGAAGCAATCGGGAAATGAGGAAGCTCACAAATGAACTCACTAGGCTCAAGGCTCTACTTGAAGACAGACATTGAATCTCCAAATCCAATCACATTGCATTGTGACAATCAAGCAGCCATTCACATAGCATCCAATTAAGTGTTTCATGAGAGGACAAATCATATTGTAGTGGAATGCCACAAGGTGAGACAGAAGATGGAAGAGGGAGTAATCTTGCCTTGTTACAAACGAAGCTCTGATCAATTGGCTAACATATTCACCAAGGCTGCTAGCTTGAAGGTTTGTGAGTTCATTCATCCTAATCTTGGACTCATAGACTTACCTTAAGCATAAGTTCCTAGGCTGTGGATTCCATACTTTATTTCCCTTGGTACAGTTTTTATCCCATGAGGTTTTTTCGTATCAAGGTATTTAATGAGGTGGAATCCATGATTCCAAGCTTAACCCTATTCTATCTCCATGATTAAGTTTGAGGGGGAGTATTGAGATGAATGACCATTTCATCCGTACATATGAAGAAGTAATCAACCTTGGACTACAAGCAAGTGTGCCTTGGACCAGAAGCTGAGTGTGCTCGAAATAAGGAAGGAATATATTTATCAAGATGTTTTGAATATGCCTTCATGACCGTTGGAGCATCTGGTCAACCTGCACCAAAAAGAAAAGCAAAGTTAGCATTTTGAAATAAGGAAGAGAGACGTTTATGAGAGGTCACTTTCACCTTGCTGTGTACAATTGTTTATTGTTTATGTATATGTAAGAATATGAAGATTAATCAAGAGAATGTTGAAGAACAAGTAGAACCGAGAGAGAGAGAGAGAGGATTTGGGTTTCCGAGAGAGAGAGATAAGTATGTGGGAAAAGAACTCCCAAAGTGTATATACTCATATGAACATTACAAGTCTTTAAATAGACTGAACACTAGGTCAAAGCTAAAGGAATTCGAAATACATAAAAGGAATGAAGACAAAACCTAAGGAAGAGAGAGAGTAGGGCTAAACGGCTCTTATGAGTGGGACAGGTCTGAGCTTGTCTTTAAGGTTGTCACACCTCTTCCAAGCAACCTATGTAATATCCTGTTCCAAGAAATAGTCAACGGGCAGCAGAAAAGTCAACGAGGGGCATTTATGTAATTTTCAAGTAAGGAAGGGCATTTTGGTAATTTTAGCAAAATACGAGCCAGAAGCGGAAATGAGCCAAATGTTCTTCTTTTCGTTCATAAAGAACATTTAGAAGACCAGAAGTGGAAGAACGGAGATTAAACGAGTTTTACGGACTATCGGGAAAGGAAACCGATGGAACCGATAAAACTTGTAAAATTTATTACGGGAGCTACGGGAGTCCGATTGAGGTGAAAAGACTTGCTAAATTCTTCTAAAAGAGTCTAGTATTTTAAAAAGATGCTTGGGAGATTTATTTTAGAGGCTACGGAGTTTCAATGATTTTAACGGTTTGTCGGGAATGGAAACCGACAAAACCGAAGCAACTTGTAAAATCCATAACTAGAGCTACGGGTGTCCAAACGGAGTGATTCAAATTGCTAAATTCATCTAAGATCATTTAGAATCTGAAAATGAGGCTTGGTGAATTTATAGAAGCAGCTAAGAAGTTTCTAAAATACTAAACATGAAAAATGGCAATATCGGTACGTCGGAATGGTTCGGGATTGAGGATCTTCTAGAAACGTTTCGGTACAATGGTTTTGGCAATATTGGACATCCAAGAGACAAGTGTGACAACTCCTTAGGTGCCACCTAACCTATTTATTCTAGAAGAAAGGACACATGTCATGGTTACTTGGAGAGGAAGCTAAGGAGAAGATTCAATGAACTCTCCCCTTCTAGAAGCTGATGGCGTGGAGGGCTGCTAGGAGAGGCAAGGACAAGTATCTAGACAGGTGTCTTAAATACATGGAGTTGCTCCAACTATATAACGAGTCTTGGGGTGTTCACTTTTCTTCACACCAACAAAGAAAAGAGAGAAAGAGAGAAGAAAAAAAGAGAGAAAGAGAGGAAGAGGAGGAGAAGTGTGGGTAGAAGGATAAGAAGGAGGAGAAGAAGAGGAAGACCGGAGGAAGCCGTAGGAAGAAGAAGTCGGAGGAGGAAGAAGAAGCCGGAGGAGAGGAGGAGCCGAGAGAAGAAGAAGCGTGAGAGGAGAAGAAGAAGAAAGAGGAAAGAAGAAGTGTGGAAGAGAGAGAAGATGAAGTTGAATCTTGAAGAAGAAGAAAGAGGAAAGAAGAAGCATGGGAGAGAGAGAAGAAGTGTAAAGAAGGAGTGAAGAAGAGAACAAAAAAGAAGACGAAGCGTGAGGAGAGAAGAAGAAAGAAGATGAAGCATGAGGAGAAAGAAGAAGGAAGAAGATGAAGAAGAAGAAGATGGAGGGAAGCGTGAAGGAGAGAGAAGCAAGAAAGACAGAGAGAAGAAGCGTGAGAAAGAAGAGAAGAAGGAGGAGAACGTGAGAGAAGAGAGAGAGGAAGAAGAAGAGAAGCGTGAGACATGAGAAGAAGAAGCATGCAGAAGAGGAAGAGAGACAGATGGAGGAAGACCGGAGAGGAGAAAGCAAAGGAGGAGAGAACCGGAGGAGAAGAAGAAGACCGGAGAAGAGGGAGAACCAGAAGAAGAGAGGGAGAACCGGAGAAGAGAGAGGACCAGAAGAAGAGAGAGAGAGAGAGAACCGTAAGAGGGAAAGAAAGAGAACCGGAGAAGAAAGAGAACCGGAGGACAGAGAGAGAGAACCGGAGGAGAGAGAATGAGGAAAGAGAAGATGGTCCGGAGGTTCATCGGAATCACCAAGGTCAACGTCGGGTCAAAGCGAGTCAACGGTTTGGGAAGGGTTTGGGGTAGCAGCGGGTTTAGTTCGGGTCTCGGGAGTTCCGTCAATCCATCCATCCGTCATCATAATAACACTGTGAGTCGGCTAAATTGTTTGTTGCATTTAGTTAGAATGATGTAGACCCGGAATTGATAAACCGTAGTTTAGGTTGCATACCCGATTGATTGAATTGGTTAGAATGGCTAGGTTGATTAATAACTCGGTTAATTAATTAAACGGTTAGGTTAAGAGATGCATGCTAGTTAGCTTTTACCTGTAATCGTTGATGGTTCGTAGAATGCTTGATTGGGTGTTGCATTAATTGATTGATAGTTTGTTGATTGCTTGATTGGGTGATGCATACATATAGAACGGCATGCTAGGACATATATGCATATATAAGTATTTAAGAACGTATCTAAATGAATCTATATACCGGAAATTATGAGTTGATTAAAATATAGTTAAATGACATAACACACTTAGAATATAATAACGGGGTGGATTAATGAATGAAAGTTAATGAATAATGAGATGTCGGGGAGTTAGTAATCTTACTAACTCTAAACCGACAGATCGAGGACATACTAAAATATACTTAGGGAGTGATAAGTAAAGAAGTGGTTTGATTGATGAGCCGTCTCCACTAATCCCAAGGTATCGGATTGAATGAGTAAAGGTTAAGAAATATTAAAAGACTAATAAACATAAATCATTGTTTGTGTGGTGTTGTGATTGATTGTTTGTGTGATTGTTTATCTACTTCGGTGTTGGGCCGAGTAGACTGTTGATTGCTTGCTTGTTTATCCACTTCGGTGTTCGGCCGAGTAGACTGTACTATAGATACTTACTCTGGTGCGGGACCGAGTAAGTTTGGATGATGTGGAGGTTGGTGATAGGACTTGCGGGATGGATTGGGGATTAAGATAGTGTTTCTGTTTGACCTTGTTGGTATTGCGTGATAGAGTCCCAGTGAGTATGCTTGTTTACATTACTTTTATTAGGACTCTATAGGGCGCGTTAGATCCCGCAAGTCTAGAGATGGCGTTCTGGTACTTCCGACCCGATTGGATCCTCGGGTAGTTATCTGATCAGGCACGTACCTTCGGTAGTGGTTCTGGCAGGTGTTAACCTATGGAGTGACGTCTGTAGGTGTGTGGTCCGGAGAATACAGGGTCGCGTCCTAGGGCCGGACTACATGGAAACTGGGGTTATCTAGGGGTAGCCTGAGTCACCACGTATCGATGGACGGAGAACGGTGTCCTAGCCGCAGGACAGCGTGTTATCTCCTAGGAGTCGTGGGAGGTTTTAGCTACCGTGGCGGCAGCTAAGATTTCCCGCGGAAGTCACCGAGTTCGCAAAGTGGGCCCAGATGGTGTGGAGATTGCGTTAGAGAAGCGATAGATAGATCTAGTCTAATCGAGAACATGTGCCGCAGTGTTATCGATTCCCTTCGTTGATGATTGTGTTGTTATTTGAATGCTTGTGTGTGTTGTGAAGCTCATCACGTCTTGATAGCACATGATCAGCTATTATACTTGATTGTTATTTTGGGTTTGGGTGGGATCATTAGATTATTAGCAGCCTTTAGTTGGGAGCCGTCTCACTGGGTAATCTTAGATTACTCATTAGACTCTTTTGTGTTTTTCAGGTTTGGCATAGCTCTGCGGACGCGTAGGACACTCGGAGTAGTCTCGGGTTGGCATTCGGTATCGGTTATTACGCATTTTGACTGTTACTTTCGGTTTCAGATTTTGTTGGGATATCCCGCTAAATGTTTTGTATTATACCGTATATTGCTATGAATAAGATTTATGTTTTTCAAGTAATAAAAACGGAATAATCCCTGATATACGGTTTCGTCCGAACCGAACACAACTCGTGGAAGCGGTACAGGTTGCGAAGCTTAGTATCGTGGAAACGAGGTAAACGGAGTCAAAGATAGTTTGGTTCGAGCCTTTGTCTCAAACCGGATTTTCTCTGGCTTTCGTATTGTGACAAACTCTTCTCGTATGACTGCTCGGGTTCGATCGGTCATGTTCTAGTTTGATTGTTGGCCGGTCAGCTCGTCGGTCAGCGGAAAACGGGAAGGGGGCGTTACAAAAAGGTGGTATCAGAGCATGGTTCGTCATGGGTTCGAATATTCCGATTTTTCAAAGTTTTTAATGTTTTATCGAGTCAAAATGTGTCACCAATGCAACTATTAGGAATCCGAGTCGCGTCCGTCAATCCGGGGAAATGGGTATTTTATTAGGATTGTGTTAATCATTTTTCTTTTGTTGCAGTCACGCAGCAGATTTGTCCTAGGAGGATTGGTGTGTGTGTGTGTGGAGCGACATCTGTATTGGCGATCTAGGCAGACATGATGGTGGACCGTTTCCTCAATCTAACGGAGACTCAGAAGTTCAGGGTCACTCACCAGCAGCCATCATCACCAGATGTTATTCCATTATTACCGCCGTTGTTGCCCAGAAGTATCAGTCGTCGTCACCACCAGCACATCTCCTGTCGGCAGAGAAGTGCATCGTGCTCATTTCTTGTCATGATCGAGACCGCGTCGCTCCGCCACAAAACTCATTCCATCCTCCTGGCGCACCTGTCGATTAGGATCCACATGAGCTGTACCACTCATGTTGGAGATTAGGAAGTAGATTAGGCCCAGGTAAGTAAGGGCTCTAACTCGCCTTTTGATGTGTGTACATCGGTTGTTTGTAGCTGTGTTTCTTTTGGGACAGATTGGGAACGCTCGTATGTAGACTCCGACGGACCTACATATCTAAAACTCTATGCGGTAAATAGATGTTTTATTTACATAGTGGATGTGGAGTATTTCGGTTGTCGTTCTGAGTCGCGGAGTGGTTATATTGCATACTCATGATGGTTGTGAATGCAATATAGTTACGATGTGAAAATAGATGATGGTCCGAGCAGACGGTTTCCATCAGAACCCTAAGAGACAAACTGCAATCACCGATTTGCTTGATTGATTGTGTGTGATTGATTGCCTTGCTAGGGTGTTAGAATGTTGAATTGATTGATGTTTTGATTGCTCGCTAGGTTGGTAGTTGTTGATTTTGAATCTCTGCAATTCGTTTAATCGCTAGGTTGCTAGAAAGTGATTTTTGATTTTAATTAGCGAGATCGTTTGGTTTGCTTGGGTAGAATTGTTTTTGGTAAGCTCAGAATTAATAAAGCGGTTTTTAGAAAACTTATTCGAGATTGAGAGGAATGATAGGATATTGTTATTTAGCCATGTGTGACCGTAAGGACATGACTAAGTAACCATATTTCTATGAGGAAGTGATATCGGGATTAAGTTAAAAGAGGTCTAACCATTCCAATGTTATTGAGGTTGTTGATGCAGGACGTGATGGACGATATGAGGAGGACACGAGACTGAACCCGAACCCTAGAGACAAGATGGTGTTACAAGAAGCAGTTTAACCTGAGCCTGCAAGTGAGTGAGTGGAGTTTCATCACCAGAGTGGGTATCAGTGATTGGAGGAACCAAGATAGATGGGTATGATGAGTTAGCGAAGGAATTTGGAAGCATCAATGACAGTTTTGGATCAGCTCGAGGTTGTCAAATGAAAGGCGGTTTGATATCCATGAAGCGTGGAGTTCAGTGATCGAGAAAGTTCAAGGTGTGCATGAGTATGGCGGTTCAAGGAGGAACGTCGATATTATCAGAATGTCGATGGGGAGCGATAAACAGTAAAGATGAAACAAGTATCAAGAATGGAGGGAGAGTCGGTATTGTGCCATTCGCAGAGGTTGAAGCAAAGTGGGGAAGACCGAAGTGTTGGTTCAAGATGGTATTAGTTTGCGCAGATGGAATCAGAAACTCGAGTGGAGCCGTTCAGTCAGGATCAGTGGTTTCAAGAATCAAGATTGGAGTCAGTGAAGCAATGAGATGAGTAACCAGAAGTGATCGTGAGTCAAGGAATTTTAAGATGTCGGTAATTGGCGTTATGTGCAAGACACTATTTCGGAAGCCAATGAGCATGGGAAGTACAATTCAGTTGGTTCATCGTTCGAGCATCGGAGCAGTGGAATCAGTTCCAGAGTGGCGACTTACGGGGTTCAGTTCCGATTCGAAGTTTTTAGTAACGGAGAATTCAGGGACCAAATTCCTGTAATTGGGGAAGAATGTAATATCCTGTTCCTAGAAATAGTCAACGGGCAGCAGAAAAGTCAATGAGGGGCATTTATGTAAATTTCAAGGAAGGAAGGGCATTTTGGTAATTTTACCAAAATGCGAGCCGGAAGCGGAAATGGACCAAATGTTCATCTTTTCGTTCATAAAGAACATTTAGAAGACCATAAGTGGAAGAAACGGAGATTAAACGAGTTTTACGGACTATCGGGAAAGGAAACCGTTAGAACCGATAAAACTTGTAAAGAGCTACGGGAGTCCGATTGAGGTGAAACGACTTGCTAAATTCTTCTTAAAGAGTCTAGTATTTTAAAAAGAAGCTTGGGAGATTTATTTTAGAGGCTACGAAGTTTCAATGATTTTAACGGTTTGTCGAGAATGGAAACCGACAAAACTGAAGCAACTTGTAAAATCCATAACCAGAGCTACGGGTGTCCAAACGGAGTGATTCAAATTGATAAATTCATCAAAGATCATCTAGAATCTGAAAATGAGGCTTGATTAATTTATAGAAGCAGATAAGTAGTTTCTAAAATATTAAACACAAAAACGGCAATATCGGTACGTCAGAATGGTTCGGGATTGAAGATCTTCTAAAGCGTTTTGGTACAGTGGTTTTGGCAATATTGGACATCCAAGAGACAAGTGTGACAACTCCTTAGGCGCCACCTAACCAATTTGTTCTAGAAGAAAAGACACATGTCATGGTTACTTGGAGAGGAAGCTAAGGAGAAGATTCAATGAACTGTCCCCTTCTAGAAGCTGATGGCGTGGAGGGCTGCTAGGAGAGGCAAGGACAAGTGTCTAGACAGGTGTCTTCAATCCATGGAGTTTCTCCAGCTATATAAGGAGGCTTGGGGTGTTAACTTTTCTTCACACCAACAAAGAAAAGAGAGAAAGAGAGAAGAAAAAAGAGAGGAAGAGAGGAAGAGGAGGAGAAGCGTGGGGAGAAGGAGAAGAAGGAGGAGGAGGAGAAGAAGAGGAAGACCGGAGGAAGAAGAAGTCGGAGGAGGAAGAAGAAGACGGAGGAGGAGGAGGAGCCGAGACAAGAAGAAGCGTGAGAGAAGAGAGAGGAGAAGAAGAAGAAAGAGGAAAGAAGAAGCGTGGAAGAGAGAGAAGATGAAGTTGAAGCTTGAATAAGAAGAAAGAGGAAAGAAGAAGCGTAAAGAAGGAGAGAAGAAGAGAAAAAGAAAGAAGATGAAGCGTGAGGAGAGAAGAAGAAAGAAGAATAATGAATATGAAGCGTGAGGAGGGAAGAATAATGAAGATGAAGCATGAGGAGAAAGAAGAAGGAAGAAGATGAAGAAGAAGAAGATGGAGAGAAGCGTGAAGGAGAGAGACAAGATGGAGAGAAGAGAAGCAAGAAAGAGAGAGAGAAAAGAGAGAGAAGAAGCGTGAGAAAGAAGAGAAGAAGGAGGAGAACGTGAGAGAAGATAGATAAGAAGAAGAAGAAGAAGAGAAGCGTGAGACATGAGAAGAAGAAGCATGAAGAAGAGGAAGAGAGAGAGATGGAGGAAGACCGGAGAGGAGAAAGCAAAGGAGGAGAGAACCGGAGGAGAAGAAGAGTGAGAGAAGAAGAAGACCAGAGAAGAGAGAGAACCAGAAGAAGAGAGGGAGAACCGGAGAAGAGAGAGAGAACCGTAAGAGGGAAATAAAGAGAACCGGAGAAGAAAGAAAACCGGAGGAGAAAGAGAATGAGGAAAGAGAAGATGGTCCCGAGGTTCATCGAAATCACCAAGGTCAAGGTCGGGTCAAAGCGAGTCAACGGTTTGGGAAGGGTTCGGGGTAGCAGCGGGTTTAGTTCGGGTCTCGGGAGTTCCGTCAATCCATCCATCCGTCATCATAATAACACTGTGAGTCGGCTAAATTGTGTGTTGCATTTAGTTAGAATGATATAGACCCGGAATTGATAAACCGTAGTTTAGGTTGCATACCCGATTGATTGAACTGGTTAGAATGGCTAGGTTGATTAATAACTCGGTTAATTAATTAAACGGTTAGGTTAAGAGATGCATGCTAGTTAGCTTTTACCTGTAATCGTTGATGGTTCGTAGAATGCTTGATTGGGTGTTGCATTAATTGATTGATAGTTTGTTGATTGCTTGATTGGGTGATGCATACATATAGAACGGCATGCTAGGACATATATGCATATATAAGTATTTAAGAACGTATCTAAATGAATCTATATACGGAAAATTATGATTTGATTAAAATACGGTTAAATGACATAACACACTTAGAATATAATAACGGGGTGGATTAATGAATGAAAGTTAATGAATAATGAGATGTTGGGGAGTTAGTAATCTTACTAACTCTAAACCGACAGATCGAGGACGTACTAAAATATACTTAGGGAGTGATAAGTAAATAAGTGGTGTGATTGATGAGCCGTCTACGGGATTAGTAATTCACTAATCCCAAGGTAGCGGATTGAATGAGTAAAGGTTAAGAAATTTTAAAAGACTAATAAACCTAAATCATTGTTTATGTGGTGTTTTGATTGATTGATTGTGTGATTGTTTATCTACTTCGGTGTTGGGCCGAGTAGACTGTTGATTGCTTGCTTGTTTATCCACTTCGGTGTTCGGCCGAGTAGACTGTACTATAGATACTTACTCTGGTGCGGGACCGAGTAAGTTTGGATGATGTGGAGGTTGGTGATAGGACTTGCGGGTTGGATTGGGGATTAAGATAGTGTTTCTATTTGACCTTGTTGGTATTGCTGTTGGAATTGTGTCCAGTAATCTCGGTACTGTCTCTAGAAAGTAAGAGTATGTCAATGATCAGACATAAGTCATATAATACTGGGGGTCATGATGGCTTGCTAGAGTCCGCTCATGATCTATAAGTCTTGGACTTATTGCCTTTATTATATGATCCCATATGGGTCACACGCCTAAGCTAACAGGAAAATGTGTAGGAACGGTTTAGCAGAAGTACGGTAAAAGTGCTAGGCATTTACTGTACTTAGAGAGAATAAAACGGTTTAGGCACTGTGTGTCGATCGATACACAAGGTGTGTCGGTCGACACAGTGCGCGAATACCGTCGAGTTAATTGGTGTTTGGGCCAAATGGCCCAAACGGAACCGGACAAGTTTTATTAGATAAAACTCGAGTTCAGAATAATTAACCCCAACAGTCCCAGCCGAAAACTCTCTCTCTCTCTGCGCCGAGCTCCTTGTGGTCTAGCAGCCGTTTTCTGTGATCGCGTGTGTGAACCTTTGGAGGATTCATCCCTCGGTGTTTCTCTGATCTCAGACATACCATCTCTTTCCGCTGCAAACAGGTATAAGGTGAGATCATCATTTGTTTCTATTCTGAGAAGAACCTAGATCCGCATGTTTAGGTTGATATGAATCTAAGAATTGAATCAGGATCAACTAAACAATCCTTCAGTGGTATCAGAGCTATTGGTTCTGGTTTTTCTTGTTTAGATTCAAGTTTAGGATTGTTTTCTTGTTTAAAAGTGTTTTGAATCAACTACTGATAAGAGAAACCACTTAAGTAACAAGAATTGAAACCTAAACACACATAAAATCGCAGAAACCAAGCTATATGATTTGGTAGAATGCGATTTTCAAAGGTCAGTATCGACTGCGATCGCATGGATCGATCGATACGATCGCATGGATCGGTCGATACAGTCTATCGGCTAACACTGTTAACGCGTGAAAGCATCGATCGATGCAGGATCGATGCAGGTTCGATGTTGGTGCATCGACCGATGCGGTTGGTGCATCGATCGACACGGTTAGGGTTTTGGCTCGGTTCAGTGCATGCGTGAGAGCATCGATCGATACAGGATCGATGCACGATCGATGCAGGATCGATGCTAAGAGCATCGACCGATGCAGTTGATGGATCGATCGACACGGTTGGTTCATCGATCGACATGGTTGGTTTAAGGCTCGGTTTAATTTTGATTAAAATTAATTCGTCCTGGTTTAATAAACAGATTTAATAATTTTATTAAGTCTGGTTAAACCGGGACAAGAAATCCAATGTCGAAAGAATTATTGGATTTAGTGCCTAAACCAGGATTTTCTAATTTGATTTGGTTGGACCAAATAAATTGAGAAAATCCGGTTTAGTAAATAACCGGTTGACAATTGTGGTCATCGTAGTAATTAAAATTTGGTTAGACCAATTTTAATGAACCAGACCGGTTATGTCATTTAATTGGACAATTGGGTCATGTCTTGGACATGGACCAATTCTTGGGCCTCGGGCCAAGAAGTTAAAACAATTGGGCCAATTATTTGAGTCTTTCTTCAGATTAATTTAAAATTTATTTTATAAAGAATATAAATCGATTTTAAATTAAAGTTTCCGATATTTTGAAATTAGAAAGTTTCTTAATTTATAGAAGTTTCTAGATTTGCATGATTCGGATTTTAAGAAATTTCTAAAGTTAGAAAGTTTCCGTTTTTAGAAAGTTTCCAATTTTAGAAAGTTTCCAAAAATAGTAGGTTTCCAAAAATGGAAAGTTTCCCGAAATAGTAATCTTCTATTTTGGGAATGAATTTTTAAATAAACCTACGAACCTCAAATAATATCAAGCGTTGGATGTCTTGTCCATTCTATGTCAGCTGTCGAAGCCCATTCAATTGTATTCATGGCCTTACAGTGTGAGGGTGTCTGCTTTTGCGTGGATAAGACGGTTTGTGATTCATAAATGTCATTGGGAGTCCCAGACATTAATGATTACATGACTGTATAGTCTGGTTTTCTTGACTGGGCCATCGGGAGTCCCGGGCCTTGAGACATCAGAGTGGATTGGGCCTCGGGCCCAGATTCATAACCAAGAGTTATATCACGGATATAATTAGCCGATATAGGGCTTACCGATATAAGCTAAGGTTTGGTGACGGCCAGTGGCCCACTTTAATCTTAGTTATATGTGGATCTTGGAATCATTATATTCTATTGAGGGTAACTTATGTTATTGAATATAATGCGTGATTAATCATATTAAGTTTAATACGAGATTAATCACATTGAACATTTTAACTAATAACCTTTTTATCTATATATTTCAGCTATGACTACTACAAGCACACAAAACACATTCTCGATCCGGTCTGTTCTCGAAAAGGAGAAGCTGACTGGAACAAACTTCCTGACGTGGTCAAGGAACTTGAGGCTAGTCCTCAAGCAGGAGAAGAAGGATTATGTCCTTCGTGATCCTCTCCCCGAGAGGCCTCCTGCCAATGCCGCCAGGACTCTGCATAATGCTTGGGAAAAGCATTCGTCAGATGAAAATGATGCTTATTGCCTGATGTTGGTGACAATGACTCCTGAGCTGCAAAAACAGTTCGAGAGTGTATTGTCACCCATCGAGATAATGGCAAGCCTGAAATCGCTTTTTCAGGAGCAGGCTAGGACTGAGAGGTTTCAAACAGTTAAGAACCTCTTGGACTGCAAGTTGGCTGCGAATGCGGCAGTGAGTCCTCATGTCTTGAAGATGATGGGTTATCTCGATCATCTTCAGAAACTCGACTGCCCAATCAGCCAGGAACTTGCCTGCGACATCATTCTGCAGTCATTACCTGCAAGCTATGATCAGTTCATTCTGAACTTTAACATGCATGGCTTGAGTAAGACATTGCCTGAGCTTCACGGAATGCTCAAGACTGCAGAGCCCAACTTGAGGAAAACCGCCAAGGACCCCAATGTGCTTATGGTGCAAAAGGGCAAGGGGTTTAAGAAATCCTCTGCTAAGGATAAGGGAAAGGCCAAGGCTGTCCAAGTCGCGGACAAGGACACACCAAAGCCCAAGCCCAAGTCCATGGCTGGGCCAACTGACATATGCAGGTTCTGTAAAGAACCAGGGCATTGGAGGAGAGAATGTAAGAAATTCCAAGAAGGTCTAAAGGAATTGAAGAAGAAGACTTTTGAGACTTCTTCAACAGGTATTTTTGTTATAGAAGTTAATACAACTACTTCTGATAATACCTCATGGGTTATGGATACTGGTTGTGGGGCTCATATTTGTACTAATATGCAGGCACTCAGCAACAGTAGAAGGCTGAAGCAAGGACAAGTGGAGCTACGAGTTGGGAATGGAGCGAAAGTTCCAGCACTAGCTGTAGGCACTTACTTGTTGTCTTTACCTTCGGGATTGATTTTAGAACTCAATAATTGTTATTTTGTACCTGCTATAAGCAGAAATATTATTTCAATTTCTTTGTTGGATTTGGAAGGTTATGATTTTTCAGTTAAGAATAAATTATGTTCCTTCAATCGCAACAATTTGTTCTATGGTTCTGCCCCTCTTATGAATGGGCTTTACATACTCGATCAATCCGCGCCAATTTATAACATTAATACCAAACGGTTCAAACCTAATGAGGAGAACCGAACGTTTCTATGGCATTGTCGTTTAGGGCACATCAGCGAGAAACGCATCAAGAGGCTCCATTCGAATGGACTTCTTGGCTCATTTGACTTTGAGTCATGTGAGAAATGCGAATCCTGCATGATGGGCAAAATGACACGGGCCCCCTTTAATAAACCTAACGAGAGGGCCAATGACGTATTGGGCCTGATACACACTGATGTGTGTGGCCCAATGTCCACAAATGCAAGAGGAAATTATCAGTACTTCATTACCTTTACTGATGATTTCAGTAGGTATGGATATGTTTATTTAATGAAACATAAGTCTGAATCTTTTGAGAAGTTCAGAGAATTCCAAAATGAAGTACAGAACCAACTTGGCAAAAGCATTAAGGCTCTTCGGTCCGACCGAGGAGGAGAATACTTAAGCCAAGAATTCAGTGATCATCTGAGAGAGTGTGGGATCATATCCCAACTCACTCCTCCTGGAACACCTCAATGGAATGGTGTGTCTGAAAGGAGAAATCGGACCTTATTGGATATGGTTCGATCTATGATGAGTCACACAGACCTTCCAATATCCCTTTGGGGATATGCTCTGCTAACAGCAGTGTTCACTCTAAATAGAGCGCCATCGAAAGCAGTAGCAAAGACACCATATGAATTATGGACTGGAGAAGCTCCAGTGCTGTCTTATCTCAGAATTTGGGGTTGTGAAGCCTATGTCAAGAGATTGATCTCAGACAAGCTTACACCAAAATCTGACAAATGCTACTTCATTGGTTATCCACGGGAAACCAAGGCTTATTACTTCTATCTACGTTCCGAGAACAAGATCTTTGTTGCCCGGGATTGTAACTTTCTTGAGAGGGAGTTTCTCTCTAAGAAAGACAGTGGGAGTAAGGTACTGCTTGAAGAAATTCAAGATGAACAGGATACTGCTCAACCTAATGAGGAAGAGCAGCAGGAGGACCTACAGGAAATTGTAGAGCCTGAACCTGTAGTACCTGAAGTTCGAAGATCCGGGAGGATCCGTCACGAACCCGAGAGATATCAAGGATTCCTCGTGACTGACTGTCATGATCTTCTGATCATTGATGGTGATGAACCATCGAACTTCAATCAAGCCATGATGGGCCCAGATTCCTCTAAGTGGCGCAAGGCCACTGATTCCGAAATGGACTCCATGTCGGTCAACCAAGTGTTTTCGTTGGTTGACTTACCCGCTGGTGTAAAAGCCATCGAGTGCAAATGGATCTTCAAGAAGAAGATTGACGTGGATGGAAATGTCCAGATTTATAAAGCCAGGTTGGTGGCAAAAGGTTTCAGACAAGTTCACGGTGTGGATTACGATGAAACCTATTCACCAGTGGCTATGATGAAATCTATTCGGATTCTACTAGCAACTGCAGCTTTTCATGATTATGAAATTTGGCAGATGGACCTGAAAACCGCCTTCCTGAATGGTATTCTGGAAGAGGATGTGTATATGACACAACCTGACGGTTACATAGATCCAAAGAATGCTGGAAAAGTATGCAAGCTTCATAAATCCATTTATGGATTGAAGCAAGCATCGAGGAGCTGGAATCTTCGTTTTGATGAAGCGATCAAGCAATTTGACTTCATCAGAAACGAAGAAGAAGAATGCGTGTATAAGAAATCTAGTGGGAGAAAGATTGTATTTCTTATTCTGTATGTCGATGACATACTGCTTCTCGGAAACGACGTTCCAATGCTGAAGTCCGTAAAGGACTGGCTTGGAAGTTGTTTTTCCATGAAAGACATGGGTGAAGCCGCATACGTTCTTGGAATCAGGATCTACCGGGATAGATCTAGAAGGCTGATAGGCTTGTGTCAAGATTCATACATTGACAAAGTCCTACAAAGATTCAGCATGAAGGATTCCAAGAAGGGCTTCACGCCAATGGTACATGGCACAACGCTAAGCAAGAAGCAGAGCCCTACGACGGCTGCTGAGCTTGAGCGCATGAAGAATATTCCTTATGCATCTGCAATAGGATCTGTCATGTATGCCATGATCTGTACTCGTCCTGATGTTGCTTATGCATTGAGCATGACGAGTAGATACCAGTCAAATCCAGGTGAAAACCATTGGATTGCCGTAAAGAATATCTTGAAGTATCTAAGACATACTAAGGATAAGTTCTTAGTGTACGGTGGAAGTGATGTGCTTAAAGTCAGTGGATTCACGGACGCAAGTTTCCAGACAGACCAAGATGATTTCCGGTCACAGTCCGGTTATATCTTTTGTCTGAATGGCGGTGCAATCAGTTGGAGAAGCTCCAAGCAAGACACCGTTGCAGATTCCACTACAGAAGCTGAATATATCGCCGCCTCAGAAGCTGCGAAGGAAGCTGTTTGGACAACAATGGTGCTATAGCTCAGGCAAAGGAACCAAGATCACACCAGAAATCCAAGCATGTTCTAAGAAGATTTCACTTGATACGTGACATCATTAATAGAAAGGAAGTCAAGATCAGCCGAGTTCAGACAGATGATAACGTCGCTGATCCGTTGACAAAGCCACTCCCAAGGCCTAAGCTCGAGTTTCTGACTGAAGCTGTAGGCATTAGAGACATTGAAATGTAATCAAAATTTGAGTGGGAGTTTGAGGGCTTTTATTTAGTTATTTGATATGTTCTTGTAAAACATTCTTATGTTTAATGAAATTATTATTTCAAGATTATTTTAACTGTGATGAAATAATCGTTCCAAAGTGATATGAACCATTTTATAGGTCATCGAAGTAAATGACTTGATCTTGAGTCATCAAAGTCATTTAGCTTGATCATGAGACCCTATATTTGATAGATGTTTTATATCATCCCGTCCCTAGTCGAAGGTTATTGAAATTGGAACACCAACAACCGTGTGAGACTGGATTGGTACGTGACTTATGACAAAGTCTCAGTGTGTCATAGATGCGCGGCATCAAAGTCAGTACATAGGTGTATGTTTGGGAACATACGACCGGACAAGACCCGCTTATAAGAACTCTTCAGGATATTTATATCTGTGTCATAAGAGATTCTTACTACGACTATAGAGTATGGTCCTTAGACCTGAGTTCGCATGCATGTGACTGCACATGGACTGATGCACTTTGATCATTGTCTAACGCTATCGTTCTGCGATAGTTATAAGGACCTTGTTTGGGTACATTATGAAATGAGTAGTTTACAGTGATGGAACAAGACGGAATTTGTCCCTCCAATATAAATGGAGTGAATATCTCTAGGCCAATCGGAGATTTGAATACTGGAAAATGCATGGCCATGCTCAAACGGACTGTCCCGAGTCGTTTGGATTGTCAGTATCGAATCAGAGTCCGATGAACAAGATTAGGCTTTATAAGGATGACACCAATCTTGCCTTATGACTAATCGAGATATTGTGACAAAAGGATTATGAATACAGAGATTCCAGTACAAGTGGGAGATTGTTGGAATTGTGTCCAGTAATCTCGGTACTGTCTCTAGAAAGTAAGAGTATGTCAATGATCAGACATAAGTCATATAATACTGGGGGTCATGATGGCTTGCTAGAGTCCGCTCATGATCTATAAGTCTTGGACTTATTGCCTTTATTATATGATCCCATATGGGTCACACGCCTAAGCTAACAGGAAAATGTGTAGGAACGGTTTAGCAGAAGTACGGTAAAAGTGCTAGGCATTTACTGTACTTAGAGAGAATAAAACGGTTTAGGCACTGTGTGTCGATCGATACACAAGGTGTGTCGGTCGACACAGTGCGCGAATACCGTCGAGTTAATTGGTGTTTGGGCCAAATGGCCCAAACGGAACCGGACAAGTTTTATTAGATAAAACTCGAGTTCAGAATAATTAACCCCAACAGTCCCAGCCGAAAACTCTCTCTCTCTCTGCGCCGAGCTCCTTGTGGTCTAGCAGCCGTTTTCTGTGATCGCGTGTGTGAACCTTTGGAGGATTCATCCCTCGGTGTTTCTCTGATCTCAGACATACCATCTCTTTCCGCTGCAAACAGGTATAAGGTGAGATCATCATTTGTTTCTATTCTGAGAAGAACCTAGATCCGCATGTTTAGGTTGATATGAATCTAAGAATTGAATCAGGATCAACTAAACAATCCTTCAATTGCGTGATAGAGAGTCCCAGTGAGTATGCTTGTTTACATTACTGTTATTAGGACACTATAGGGCGCGATAGATCCCGCAAGTCTAGAGATGGCATTCCGGTACTTCCGACCCGATTGGATCCTCGGGTAGTTATCTGATTAGGCACGTACCTTCGGTAGTGGTTCTGGCAGGTGTTAACCTATGGAGTTACGTCTGTAGGTGTGTGGTCCGAAGAATACGGGGTCGAGTCCTAGGGCCGGACTACATGGAAACTTGGGTTATCTAGGGGTAGCCTGAGTCACCACGTATCGATGGAAGGAGAATGGTGTCCTAGCCACAGGACTGCGTGTTATCGCCTATGAGTCGTGGGAGGTTTTATATACCGTGGCGGAAGCTAAGTTTTCCCGTCGAAGTCACCGAGTTCGCAAAGTGGTCCTAGATGGTGTGGAGATTGCGTTAGAGATTCGATAGATAGATCGAGTCTAATCGAGAACATGTGCCGCAGTGTTCTCGATTCCCTTCGTTGATGATTGTGTTGTTATTTGAATGCTTGTGTGTGTTATGAAGCTCATCACGTCTTGGTAGCACGTGATCAGCTATTATACTTGATTGTTATTTTGGGTTTGGGTGGGATCATTAGATTATTAGCAGCCTTTAGTTGGGAGCCGTCTCACTGGGTAATCTTAGATTACTCATTAGACTCTTTTGTGTTTTTCAGGTTTGGCATAGCTCTGCGGACGCGTAGGACACTCGGAGTAGTCTCGGGTTGGCATTGGGTATCGGTTATTACGCATTTTGACTGTTACTTTCGGTTTCGGATTTTGTTGGGATATCCCGCTAAATGTTTTGTATTATACTGTATATTGCTATGAATAAGATTTATGTTTTTCAAGTAATAAAAACCGAATAATCCCTGATATACGGTTTCGTCCGAACCGAACACAACTCGTGGAAGCGGTACAGGTTGCGAAGCTTAGTATCGTGGAAACGAGGTAAACGGAGTCAAAGATAGTTTGGTTCGAGCCTTTGTCTCAAACCGGATTTTCTCTGGCTTTCGTATTGTGACAAACTCTTCTCGTATCACTGCTCGGGTTCGATCGGTCATGTTCTTGTTTGATTGTTGGCCGGTCAGCTCGTCGGTTAGCGGAAAACGGGAAGGGGGCGTTACAACCTACTAGTCTTAATATCCTGAAAAACCACTTCATTAGGACTAAAAATAAATTGCAATCAAGGTCAGTAGCAACACGCTTAACAGATAATAGATTGGAAGTGAAACTAGGCATGTAGAATGCTTTGGATTCTTTATCAAATAGCTTAAGGTTTCATATGCCTTTAACAGGAACTCTATCTCCATTTGCAATAACAACATTCCCTAGGGCTAGTATAACATTACTGATCAAGTTAGAGTCACTAATCATATGATGTGAAGCTCCTGAATCAAAAATTAAAGGGCTAGATCTAGTTGATGCATGAAGAGAGTTACCAAATGCATTACCAGAGTTGTCTTTGAGAGCTTTGATGAGTGCATCAAGGTCTGATCTCCTGACCACATCATCATGAACCGCCATCATTGGGTTATGAGTTAATACAACCAAGGCTTTGCCCTCTCCATTACCAGCCACACAAGCCCTTGAAGAACCGGGACCATCCTGCTCTGCTGCTCCATTGGAGTAGTGTGCTCTCTTCTCCCTGAACCGGCTGTTGCTGCCATTGTTTTTCTTGGGATTCAGGTGAGGATAAAGGGTCCAGCACTTGTTCATGATATGTCCTTTCATTTTGCAGTGATCACACACCACAACCTTCCAATCTTCCTGCTTGTAAACACCTTTGTTTGTTGTGACCAGTTCTCCTTTTCCACCAAACAATCCAAAGGAACCATGCTCCTTTTGAATCTGAAAACACAAATCATCCAAAGATGGAAGTGTCTCTGACCTCAAGATGTGCTAGATGAGGCTGTGATAGGAAGGATTCAGAGTAAGCAAGAGAGCAAAGACCTTGTCCTGCTCACGCCTTTCAATTAGAACAAGAGGATCCACAGAACTTGGCCTTAGCATTTCCAACTCTGCCCATAAGGACCTAAACTTTCCAAATGAGCCTTGAACTCCATGTCTTCCTGATGAAGGTTACTGAGTGCAAGCTTGACTTCAAACACCCTGGTCAGATTAGACTTGTTGCCATACAATTTCTCAAGTATATCCCAAAGATCTTTTGCGGTTTCACAATAAGAATACCCTTCCAAGATTGATGGTTCAAGAGAGCTTTGGAGAATGGATAGTACATTCTGGTCTCCTTAACCCACATCTCATCATTTAAAAGAACCACTTCCCCACCAGCCTCAGCTGCAACCATTTGATCTGGAGCAGTGCTACTCATAACATGCTTCCATAAGCCACGGCCACCAAGGGCAGATTTGGCCATCTTAGCCCACACCAAGTAGTTACTCCTCCTTAGGGTCACTGGTATCATGACTCTTGAGTTCTCCATGACTTAGATAGGAGGGAATATCAAGAGAAGAAGGATTTTAAAAGAGTTTAAAGAGTTAAGAGCAGAACCGCTCAAGAACAAGAACTAAAACAAAGTTTTTAGAACAAGAACTGAACAAGAATGGGAGAATAAGAGATTAGCGGAAGTAAGTATCAGGTATAGGAGCTTTTAAGCTCTGATATCATGTAATAATATGAATATTAATCAAAATGTTGAAGAACAAGTAGAACCGAGAGAGAGAGAGAGAGAGAGAGAGAGAGAGAGAGAGAGGGTTAGGGTTTCTGAGAGAGAGAGAGATAAGTATGTGGGAAAAGAACTCCCACAGTGTATATACTCATATGAACATTACAATTCTATAAATAAACTGAAAACTAGGTCAAAGCTAAAGGAATTCAAAACACATAAAAGGAATGAAGACAAAACCTAAGGATGAGAGAGAGTAGGGCTAAACGGCTCTTATGAGTGGGACAAGTCTGAGCTTGTCTTTAAGGGTGAAAGCGACCTGTCCAAGAAGTCTTCCTAGGCATGGGAATCCCAATACTGACTCCTAACTCGTCCACATGCTTCTTTAAGCTCCATCTCTCTTTTTTAAGGAGCCAACGGTCATATTGGCAACATTATTTCACAAGGTAACTTTGTGCCCCAACTTTGCACATTGTCTCTACAGACTGTGCCCCAACTTTGCACATCCTATCTGATCATACTGGGACTTCAATATTCCTTAGGTCTTCATCTCAATAGTATGTCCATAAAGGACTTGTAACACGACCATTTCTAATTACGAAAAAAGTTTATCACTTCTCTCCTATTCTCTCTTCTAACTCACGAATTCTGCTCTTCATTCTTTAGTCTTCTTTATTCTTCAACCCCGTTCTATATTCTCAAGTCTTATTCTTCATTCTAGATTCAGCAAACTCTAAATTCTAAAAGGTTTCACTAATGCACCTAGCACTTTCATGCGTTTGATGAACCATGTTCTTAGATCATTCATAGGTCTCTTTGTTGTTTTATAATTTGATGATATCTTAGTTTATAGCAAGACTCTTGATGATCATGTTCTTCATGTTAAATATGTGTTATAAGTGCTTAGGAAGGAAATAATCTCTGCTAACTTTTTAAGAAATGCACTTTTGGAAACGATAACTTGGTTTTTCTTGGTTTCATTGTAGGAGCAGAAGGCTTCAAGGTAGATGAGGAGAAAATAAAAGCAATTCAAGAGTGGCCTAGCCTAAAGTCTGTGAGTGAAGTTAGGAGTTTCCATGGCCTTTCCGGCTTCTACAGAAGGTTTGTGAAGGACTTTGGTACCATAGTAGCTCCATTCATTGAGGTGATCAAGAAGAATGTGGGATTCAAATGGGAACAAGCTCAGGAGGATGCCTTCCAAGCATTGAAATGGAAGTTAACTCACGCTCTAGTACTTGTTCTTCCTGATTTCAACTAAACTTTTGAAATAGAATGTGATGCCTCATGAGTTGGAATCGGTGCTGTTTTGATGCAGGAAAGAAAACAGTAGCCTACTTCAGTGAAAACTTGGTGGAGCCACGCTTAACTACCTCACCTATGACAAAGAACTCTACGCTTTGGTGAGGGCTTTTCAAACTTGGCAACACTATACTATCTTTGGCCTAAGGAATTCGTGGTGCACACTGACCATGAAACTTTAAAGCATCTCAAAGGACAACAAAAGCTTAACAAGAGACATGCAAGGTAGATGGAATTCATTGAAACCCTTCCATATGTCATCAAATACAAGAAATGTAAAGAAAATGTGGTAGCCGATGCTTTTTCCAGATGGTATACTCTTCTTTCTTCTTAAGATGCTAATCTGCTTGATTTGAAGAAATGAAAGATATCTATGCCACTGATCCAGACTTCAAGGAATCCTTTCAGGCTTGTTCTAAACACGCTTTTGGTAAGTTTTATAGGCATGAAGGCTTTTTGTTTTATGATAACAGGCTTTGTGTTCCTAATTGTTCTTTGTGGGAACTTCTTGTTAGGGAGGCTCATGGAGGAGGCCTTATGGGACATTTTTAAATGGCCAAGACTCCTAAGAAGGTAGGAGACCATTTCTACTGGCCGCATTTGATCAAGGATGTGGATAGGATTTGCAACAGATACGTGACATGAAAACAATCCAAAGCCACATCTCAGCCAAAAGGTATGTACAGTCCCTTGTATATCCCTTCTCATCTGTAGGTTGATTTGTCTATGGATTTTGTGCTTGAATTGCCTAGAACTAAGACTGGAAAGGACTCGGTTTTTGATGTTGTGGATAGGGTTAGCAAAATGGCTCATTTTTTCCTGGTCAAAAAACTGATGATGCCTTAAACATTGATAATATGTTCTTTACCGAGGTTATTTGTTTGCATGGCATGCCTAGATCCATTGCGTCTGATAGAGACACCAAGTTCTTAAGTTACATTGGAAAACATTGTGGTCTAAGTTAGGAACTAAGTTATTTTTTTCAACTACTTGTCATCCTCAAACTGATGGAAAAATGGAAGTAGTGAATAGAACATTGTCTACATTGCTTAGGGCTGTCATTAAAAAGAACCTGAGAACTTTGGAAGAATGTTTGCCACATGTTGAGTTTGCTTATAATCATGCAATGAATAAGCTACTAAGTTTTCTCCTTTTAAAATAGTTTATGGTTTTAACCAATTGTCTCCTTTGGATCTAAGTCCGCTTCCTTTGAATGAAAGAACTAACCTTGATGAGAAAAAGAAAGCTGAGGTTGTGAAACAGATTCATGAGAAGGCAAGGAAGAACATAGAGGAGAGGACTAATCAGTATGCAAAACATGCCAACAAGAACAAACACGAGCATACTTTTGAAGTTAGAGATCAAGTACGGATATATTTGAGGAAGGAACGTTTTACAGCAGAAAGATAGTCTAAGCTTTTGCTCGGAGTTGATGGACCATTCACAATAGTCAGAAAGATCAATGCCAATACATACCAGCTTTATCTACGATGTAAGTACAACGTTTCTTCAAGCTTTAATGTTTCTGATCTCATTCCTTTTCTTGTAGATGAACCGGATTTTAGGGCAAATCCTTTTCAAGGGGGAGGAGATGATGTGATCATGGATGGATAGTGATAGGTGTCAGGTTTTATCCTATATCTAACTGCAAGTGCACAGTTCAGTAGTCGTAGTATATAGGTATCGAATCCACAGGGACTCCGTATTCAATAGCTCAAGAATAGGAAATTAAACTAGGAAGGAAGCAATATGATTGAATGAAAAGCAGTGCGAGAAAGTAAATAGAAAGCAGAGATGATTGGTTGTGAAAGCAAGTTATTAAGAGCGCTAAGTCTAGGGCGTTCTCAGGAAATCAGACAAGCAGACAGTTCATTCAGCAAGGATCTAATTAAGCACAGTTCTAGAACTCAAAACACAGAAATAGAATTAACCAAATTCCTTTGCGATAATTCTCTAAGTCTAAGTGCAGCAAACCAAACTTTCGTTTGCGAGAACTAACAGATTAAACTAGCATTAATTCCAAGTTTGATATGTTCACAATTATCCTAAACCAAACTTTCGTTTGCGAGAAGTTTAATTGCTCAACCTAATTAGTTCAGATTCCTAAACCCCACTTCCGTGACGTATTTAGCAACCTAAGATCTAGATTCTAATTGATCAGGTTAGAACTAGCTTTAAGCACAATTAGATTGAAGAACAGATATAGTTATGAATCCCTAACTGAAATAAACAAGTCTAGCAAGTCATGAAATCCTATGTGAGAAACCCTAAACCTAACAAGGAATCTACTCAGACATAGATAATGAAAACATAATCATATATTGAATAAATTGCATAGAAGATAAAGAATAAAAGGGGTTCGAAATCTTCTCCAAATACAGATGAAGTAAAAGGTTCAGATCAGCCCCAAAAGCTCTAAAAATCCTCTGCTCTTAATTATGAAAGCGTAAGTAAATAAAACACCAAAAACTTAATTATATAGGTCTAATCTCGGCCAGGGGCTTCTTTGTAAATATCAGGAACTTCTGGATCAGAGTGCAATATCTTGACTCTTCATAAACCGCCGAGTTTCGGCCCATCTCGCTGGTGCAACGATCGATGCTAGAGTGCATCGATCGACGCATTCCTCTGTTTCGGACAGTGAACTCTATCTCTCGGCCAAACACTCCAAATATCTCCAAAAAGTGCCATAATCACCAAATATGCTCCAAACCTGATTATACCTGTAAAAGACTCTAAAAGAACACAAAAAGACACTAAAACACACTTATATCATGGTCTAAAACTAGTAAAAACCATGATATATCAACTCCCACACACTTAGCCTTTGCTTGCCCTCAAGCAAAACAGAGAACTAAAGTTTGGTGAAGAGGTTTGAAAACTCTTCAGAAACTCATTTCATCCTAGAAGCTACAATACTCAGATTCCCCTTAGTAAACCACTGAAAGAATCAATCACAGGATATCAAGACCAACATGTACTTCCCCCACACTTAGAAACTGTCCTAAGTAAACTCCACAATCACATTCAAGCATTCAAATTCTCCCTACTGACTTCTGCAAGTATTTAAGTGCGGTCTCACCTAAGCAGTATCGATCAAAGGGCACATGGATTCTTACCTTATCAGCTCTAGACCACCATACTATCTTTCTCTAGTCCCTTTCTTCTCTTTCCCTTCTTTAACAACTGATTTTCCCACATTGGGTATCATTTTATTTTATTTTATCAGTGTTCTTCCCGTTATGGGGTGTACTTTGGACACATTCCATGGATGCATAAGGGATAATAGTGTTTGCTACTATTCTCATGACCACTTCGGAGTTACTAACTCATCCTCAGTTATATATATATTTTTTTTTACTTTATAGAAGGGGAGAAGGGAACTAAATAGGATAGGTTGACAGGCTGTGTCAGAACTAACAGGGAATCCGACACAAAGTATACCAAGCCCTTAGGTGAGAAATCTAAGTCAGTATTAAATTGAAGCCAGTAAAAGGATCCTCTGATACCTGAAGTGATGTGGGTGTTCCCAGTAGGTTGATCTGTGTCTGGGTTTTCTAATAGTCATAGATAGATCATGCAACTTCATCCCAATGGTTACTTAAGTTCCTGCAAGTCTTGTAAATCTTCTCAGAAAATCATAGTTTCTTACTTAAACAATTTTGACTCAATAAAACAAAAAATTTTGAAAAAATGGACTGACTCTTAAGAAAACAGAAAGATAAACGTCAGTAGCACCTCCCCCACACTTAAGACACACTGTCCCCAGTAGTGTCAAGCGAAGGATCGGTAAAAAGAAAACAAAATTTGTTAAAGTTCTGTTGAGTTCTGTCGGGTTTACCTCTGTCGCTCATGCATCGACCGTTACTTGGCGATTTTCGTGTATGGTCGATCGTTGCTCAGGACCGCAACGATCGCTGCAATGCGATTCCGATCGTGTTGTGACGATCGACACAGAAGTGCGTCGATCGACGCACTGCGATTTCGTCCGAGACCTGCAATCATAAACACACCAGAAACAAAAACAAAACGTAAAATCCTAACAAAAACACCAAAAAATTAAGTAGAAAAACACCAGTACCTAATGGTGGGTTGCCTCCCACCCAGCGCTTGTTTAAGGTCAATAGCTTGACCGGACGGACAAGATCTTTCAGGCACCAGGAGATCCCAACAGAGACTTTTTCTGTCTCTGTCCAAGTCTCCTCATCCAAGGTGGCGAGTAGGCTGTTGCAGAATGCTCATGTCCAAGAAAAGATGGAGTAAAATGTGCTCCAGGATCTATAATCACATTGTCATCAGGCTGCTCATCATTTGCATTCCTTATGGTGAATGTCTGCCCATCTATCAGTGGTCTACGCAGCTTATCCATCTCATAACGCAGCGGCTCATCTCCCAGATGGAGGTCTATCAGGCTGTTCCTAACATCTATCACCGATCCTGCTGTAGCCATAAATGGTCTTCCAAGCAGCAATGCTTCATCCGGATCACAGTCATATCTCAGCACTAAGAAGTCTGTTGGAACTAAGTAGTTTCCAACTCTCACCGGGATGTCCATCAGGAGTCCTTCAGGAACTCGTATGGACTGATCAGCTAGGACAAGAGAGGTCCTAGTAGAAGTAAAATCTAGCATACCCAGCTTCTCTGCCACAGAGTATGGCATCAAACTTCCAGCAGCTCCTAAATCACACAGAGAACGCCTGAAACTATCCTCAAAGATTGAACAATCAAGCACAAAGACTCCAGGATCAGGCAGCTTCTTCGGGATCTTGGTTAACAGAACATCACCAATATACTGAGGAACTATAACCACCCAGTCTCTCAGCTCTTCATCTAGAGGCAGCATCTTGTTCAAATACCTCTGCACACATGGATGATAAGGTGGATCATCAGAAGTTGGAATTTCTTCCAATTCTTCACCAATCTCCTCTAGCTTCTTAAGCTCTTCAATTTCTCGCTTAATCACTTCAGACACTGGGGAGTGTTGTCTAACAATCTGTGCATAAATCTCCTGTTGAGAGATCTCAGAGACTCCAGAGAATAGGCCATCTAGCTCTAAGTCTGCATCAATACCATCATCACTCAGCAAATCTGTCTGTCCACGACGTGCATCGATCGACACTAAGTGTGTGTCGATCGTTGCAGTTCTGCAATTTCCACCCGAGAGTTTTTCACCAAAATCCGGGATTTCTCCTTCCTTCACCAATTCAGCTGTACTTAGCTCAAATTTTTCACCTAGATGAGATCCATCATTAACGTACACAGACCAGGCCTTAATATGAGTGTCTGCTAGTCCTTTTCCCTTTATTGAGCTGGAAATCTGGTTCACCTGAGTATCCAACTGCTTCATGTGAGTGTTCAGGGACTCAAACTTCCCATTGAGGTCTTCATAGACAGCATCTTGTTGGGAATGTCCTGAAATCTACCGTACTATCTCTAGAAAGTATGATAAGTGTCGAGATCAGACATAAGTCATAAATACTGGGTGATCATGATTGCTTGCTAGAGTCCGCTCTTGATCTATAAGTTTAGGACTTATTACCAGTATTGTATGATCCCAAAGGGTCACACACCATAGCTAACGGGAAAGTTAAGATGGAATTAATACGGTTAGATGCAGTGGCATTTACTGTATTTGTACAGAGAGATGGGCAGACAACAAATGGGCTTTTTCTGATTTGTGTCTTGGGCCCAAAAGTCTAATGGACCATTAGTTTAATTAATTAATTAAACTTGGGCCCATTAGTGAAATAAGAAGTCAACAAGGGTTGAGAAACCCTGGCAATTCCTTTTTACTCCTGCGATTTTTAGAGCTGGTGGCCGCAGGCTTCTCTCTCTCTCTCTGGTTGAATTCCATCCGGTCTAGCAGCCATCCGTGCTTGTAAGCGTGTGGATACCGAGGAGGAACAGGTATTCATCTGTTCTAACTGATCTCATCATTACCATCAATTATCCGCTGCAATCTGAAAGGTAATGATCCAGGTTTGGTTTGTTTTATGATTCGTTTTGCAAGAACCTAGATCTGTTTAAGGATTTGTGTTAGGTTGCAATTGGGAATTGAACCATGGAAAAACACTTATAATCCTTCAGTGGTATCAGAGCCTAGGCATTAGGTTTCTTGTAAATCTGGATCATATGAATGTTTAAAGGTTTAGAATTAATTTTGAATGAAAATTGATTAAAACTATTTAAACCCTAATCGATGTGATCTTGTTGTTAATCGCATGTTCAATTCTATTATTGAACCCTAATCGGCTCGGCTATAATCGAATGTGAGCGAGTGTTAATAATTGAATGAGATGAGCTCATTATCAAACCCATCATCGATCGCATGTGTTGAGCTATTTTTGACTATGTTGACTTTTTAAGCAATCTTGATATGTTAATTGAATTATGCTTGCGGCGCATGTGTTTTCATCGTATGAAATGTTAGGGTTTGTGCATTTTTTGTTTGTTTGCGCTTTTACCAAATAATGTATATATATATAATATATATATATATAATATAATGTATACATATATTGGAATATATAATATATAATGGTATATTATATAAATCATTAATTATTTAATTAATGTATGGTAAAGGCGTTAACCCAAATCGCGGTTTGCTGGAAATAATTTAATACATGGTATTATTTAATTTCTGGTTAAACCGGATTTAAATTCATAAAATTGAATTTTAACCTAAACCGAAGGCTGGTCTAAGTTTGATTTGGTTGGACCAAATAATTTAGAGCTGGTCTGGTTTAGTAAATAACCGATGGTTTTGATAGTTAATTTGGTCTTGGACCAGAATTAATAAACCGGATCGGTTATGTCAAATTATTGGGCCAGCTGGAATTCTATGGTCTTGGGCCAAGAATTGGGCCTATAATTTGTGACCCAACCCAAAATATTTATAAAATATTAAATTAGAAATTTCTATTTTAGTAAGTTACTAAATTTAGAAAGTTTCTAAAATAAGAAAGTTTCCCAAAATAGTAATCTTCTATTTTTGGAAATAAAACTTAAAATCCTCAAAACCAATATCAAGCTTGGATGTCTTTCCAATCTTGTCAGCTACTTAACGCTTATTTGATTACAGATATGGCTTACAGTGTGAGGTGTCTGTTTTCGCGTAAGTAAAGTAGTATATAGTCACTAATTTCATTGGGAGTCCCAGATTTTAGTGATTATTTGGCTGTAAGAGATTGGTTTCCTTGACTGGGCCATCGGGAGTCCCGGGCCTTGAGACATCTGGTGATATTGGGCCTTGGGCCCAATTCACAACCGAGAGTTATTGGTTATAACTAGCTGTGTGTATGCTTACCAAGTAAAGCTAATTCCGGATGACGGCCAGTGGCCCACTTTGGATTTAGCTGAACATGGGTCTCGGAATCATTGTATTCTTATGAGGTTGAACAAAGAAATTTTGAATGCAATGCGAGTCTTCTTATAAGTTATTAAGATTACTCTTTTATGAACTAAATAACTAAAACTCTATTTATCTCTAAATTTCAGCTATGACGAGCACAAACAATCAAAACACTTTCTCGATCCGGTATGTCCTTGAGATGGACAAACTGAACGGATCAAATTTCTTGACTTGGTCGCGGAACCTGAGGCTAGTTCTCAGGCATGAGAGAAAGGACTATGTCCTTGAGAAATCTCTCCCCGAGAGGATCGGATCCAAAGCCAGTCATGCAGTATATAATGCTTGGAATAAGCATTATAATGATGCGGTAGATGTGCGTGGTCTGATATTGGCTACCATGGACTCAGATTTGCGGAAGCAATATGAGAACATGGAGTCGCCAATAGAGATGATCAGCAGCCTGAAATTGAAATTTCAGGAGCAGGTAAGAGTGGAGAGATACCAGTTGGTTAAATCTCTCACTAGCTGCAAGCTACCAAATGATCATCCAGTAAGTCCTCATGTCAGTAAAATGATGGGTTACGTTGATAACCTGAGGAAACTGGATTATCCAGTTAGCCAAGAATTGGCAACTGATATCATTCTGCAGTCACTGCCGTCAAGCTATGATAAGTTCGTAAGGGACTATATCAAGAAAGGCTTAATGAAGACGTTGACTGAACTGCATGACATGCTCAAGACAGTTGAGCCAAACGTGAAGAGTACCCTGTACAATCTCATGAATGAGAAGGGTAGGTTTACTAAACCTAAAGCTGACAAGGGTGAAGACAAAGTTGTCCAGATTTTGAATCATGGCAAGCGTGTGTCTTCTGAGCCCGAGTCAGATACCTCTTACGCTGGTAAGTGCTGCTACTGTAAAGAGACTGGGCATTGGAAGAGAGATTGCATTAAATTCATGGAAGATTATGAGGAGTTGAAGTTGATGTATGAGACTACTCCCTCAGGTATTCATGTTATTACTTCAAGTTATACCTTATAGGTATTGCATACTGGTTGTGGCACTGATATTTGTTATAATATGCAGAGCCTGAGCAACAGTAGAACGTTGAAGGAAGGGCAAGTGGAACTGCGTGTCTGGAAGGAGCTTGGGATGCTGCCTCAGCCGTAGGGTTTTCACTTGTAGATGCCTTTGAGGCTTGGTTTTATTAAGTAATTGCTACAATATACCTGCTTTAAGCAGAGCTGTCTTTCATTTTCTTGTAAGAATTTGAATGTTTTTCATTTTGATAAAAGACAAGTTTTGTTCTTTTGATCTTAATGAAATATTAATTGTAGCACCCTATTCAAGGAATGGGTTTTATGTCTTAAACCAAAGAGTGCCTAAATGTAACATAAATACCGAATTGGTTTAAATTTGATGAATTAAACCTGATTTTTCTTGGCATAAATGTTTTGGTCACATAGAGTAAGTCGGATTCAGAAATCCCATAGTTATGGACTTTTGGGCTCATTTGAATGGATATCTTATGAGACTTGAATTCTTCTTACTGGACCAAAACACAAATGGCCCATCTTAGCCGAGCTAGAGAAAAGCCCAAAGGCTTATTGGACATTGGACATACTCATGTATGTGGTCCGATGAGCAGTAATGCCAGAGAAAATTTCCTGTACTTCATTGTCTCTACTGATTACTTCAGTGAGTGTGACTGTGTTCATTTGATGAGACACAAGTCGGAATTCTTTGACATGGTCGAAAGAGTTCCAGAATGAAGTATAGAATCTGAATGACAGAAGTATTAAGACTCTGGATTAGATCACGAGTGAGAATACTTAAGTCATTGATTGTGTGATCATCTGAATGAGTGTGAAGTCGTTTCACAGCTCAATTCTCCTGAAAACCTAGAGGTGTTTCTGTGAGAATGAATCAGATCTTATAAGAAATGATTAAAGATGAGTCACACGAATCTTCCATGATATTCTTTAAGAATAACGCTCTAAAATATCTAAGTTTACGCTGAAATAGTTCCACCAATATCAGTTGAAAGACACCACGTAAATGTGGATTGGAATCGATCCAAATTCGTCTTTACTGAGTATTTGTAGTTGTGCTACTTCGCTGGTTGTCCTAGGGAAACCAAGGCTTGTTACTTTTACGTCCATTCTGTTTTCTAAGAAGGGAAGTTACTTTCCAAGAAGAACAGTGGGAGTAAAAGTATAACTCAAAGAAATTCGAGAAATACAGGAGGCTGCTCAACCTGTCGAGGGAGAGCAACGGATGGATTTACAGATTTCTGTAGAATCTATACCTGTAGAGCCTGAAGTTCGCAGATATGAATGAATCAGTTACTAATCCGAGAGTGATTCCTCATCATTAGTTGAATCTGATGATCATTGAAAGTTCGCATGATCTGATGATCATTGAAAGCGACGAATCTGCGAAATTCAAAGAAGCGAAAGTGAGCCCGGACTCCGAAAATTACACTATGTATAAGTTAGCTTCATTGATCCATTCATGGATGGAAGCAAACATATCGGAGTTGGAATCTTCGTTCTGTTAAAGTAGTCAATGTTTTGACTTGAACAGGAACGAAGTGGAACTGTGCGTTTACTAAAAGATAAGTGGGAGCAATATTGCATTTCTCATAGTGTATGTCGATGACATACTGATCCTCGAAAATAACGTTCCAATGATGCAGTCGGTAAAGGACTGGCTTGGGAGTTGGTTTTATGACTGACATGGGTAAAGCCACGTAGTTCTTGGATTTTGGATCTAAAGATAAAGATCCAAAAGAGCTGATAGGACAATGTCGGAATTCTCAAATTGACAAAGTCCTACACGTAATCAGCAATCCAAGAAGGGTTTTATGCCAATGCCACATGGCAATTCATTAAGCAAGATACAGTGTCCTGCTATATCTGCTGAGCTTGAATGCATGGATAGGATTCCATATGCGACGGCAATTGGATCTATCATGTATGCCATGACACATACTTGTTTTGATGTTGCTTTAATGCTAAGCAAGACAAGTAAAGACCAGTCAAATCCAGCAAAGAATCACTGGATTGCCGTAAAGAATATTCTGAAGTATTTGATGAATACTTAGGATAAGTTCTTGATTTACGGAGAAAGTGAGGTGCTACAAGTCGATAGAGTCTGAAAGGCAAGTTTCCAATAGACAAAGATAATTCCTGGTCACAGTCCGGCTATATCTTGTGTCTAACTGGCGGTGCAAGGCACTGTTGCTGACTCCATGACTTAAGCTGAACATTTCGCAGCTTGAGAAGCGGCGAAAGAGGTTGTTTGGATAGAAGAGTTCATCACTGAACTTGATGTGATTCACAGCATAGATGAGGCTAGCTGCACATCAGAGGTCCAAACACCTTGAGGATAGGTATAACCTATTTCGTGAGATAAATGACAGAGGTGTTAAGTAGATAAGCAAGTTTCATCGAATGAGAACGTTGCTAATCTATTAACGAAGCCACTCCTTATGCCTAAGCACGAGTCGCGGACTGTAGCTGTAGGATGAGTGAAATTAAGATGTAGTCTTAATTTCAGTGGGAGTTTGTGAAAGGCTTTACTTAGTTGTTTTGAAAGGTTCATGTAAACATAATATTTTATGTTTATGAAATCTAATGATTTCTGGATTATTTTAACTGTGATATAAATAATCGTTCCAAAATGATTCATGTCATTATATATGGGCCATCGAAGTACATGAGTAGACTTGATCCTGAAACCCCATATTTAACGAAATGACATAAATCATAGTGTCCATAGTCGAAGGTTGTTGAAATTGGAACACCAACAACCTGTTGAGACTAGATTGTGTTGAGACTTATGACCAAGTTTCGAGGGGTCATAGATGCGCGGCATCAAAGTCGACACATAGGTATATGTAGGGGAACATATGACCGGACATGGCCCGCTGATGAGAACTCTACAAGATATTAATATCTGTGTCATAAGAGGTTCTCATATACGACTATAGAGTATAGTCCTTAGACCTGAGTTCGCATGCATGTGGCTGCACATGGAGTAATGCGCTTTGATCATTGTCTAACGCTGTTTCGTAACTGGGAGCTATACGGACCTTGGTTGGGTGTATTATGAATTGTGTAGTTCATAGTGATGGAACAAGATGGGATTTGTCCCTGCCGTTTAACGGAGGTAATATCTCTAGGCCAATCGGAGATTTGATAGCTGGTAAGAGAATGGCCATTCCCAAACGGACTTGCCCAAGTCGTTTGAATTGTCAGTATCAAATCTGGTCCGATAAACATGGTCTGGCTATATAAGGATGACACGCATCTTGCCTTATGCCAGATCGAGATATTAAGACAAAAGGACTAGGGAATGTAGGATTCCAGTACAATCGGAAGATTGTTGGGAATGTCCTTTGTAGAATTCCAGTACAAGTGGGAGATTGTTGGGAATGTCCTGAAATCTACCGTACTATCTCTAGAAAGTATGATAAGTGTCGAGATCAGACATAAGTCATAAATACTGGGTGATCATGATGGCTTGCTAGAGTCCGCTCTTGATCTATAAGTTTAGGACTTATTACCAGTATTGTATGATCCCAAAGGGTCACACACCATAGCTAACGGGAAAGTTAAGATGGAATTAATACGGTTAGATGCAGTGGCATTTACTGTATTTGTACAGAGAGATGGGCAGACAACAAATGGGCTTTTTTCTGATTTGTGTCTTGGGCCCAAAAGTCTAATGGACCATTAGTTTAATTAATTAATTAAACTTGGGCCCATTAGTGAAATAAGAAGTCAACAAGGGTTGAGAAACCCTGGCAATTCCTTTTTACTCCTGCGATTTTTAGAGCTGGTGGCCGCAGGCTTCTCTCTCTCTCTCTCTGGTTGAATTCCATCCGGTCTAGCAGCCATCCGTGCTTGTAAGCGTGTGGATACCGAGGAGGAACAGGTATTCATCTGTTCTAACTGATCTCATCATTACCATCAATTATCCGCTGCAATCTGAAAGGTAATGATCCAGGTTTGGTTTGTTTTATGATTCGTTTTGCAAGAACCTAGATCTGTTTAAGGATTTGTGTTAGGTTGCAATTGGGAATTGAACCATGGAAAAACACTTATAATCCTTCACATCTAACTTCTTGTTGCAGTCCACAGAAATCTTGGTCTGACTCTCCATTAGTTGTTCCATCATAGCTTCCATTTTACTCTCATGAGCTGTATGTGCAGGAGGAGTCTGATAGGATGAAGATCCATAGGTTCTCTGAGTACCTTGTCCAAAGGTCTTCTGAAAACCATTAGATGTGTTGCTGTTGAAAGCACTTTTCTGTCCTCCATTGAAGAATCTGTTTCCCTGTTGATTACCAAATATATTACCTTGGAATCCAGAACCTCCTATGTAATTCACATATTCCTCCTGAGTGTCCTCCTCAGTTGGAATTACTTCTACATCTTGGGCAAAGTGGACAGCTTTCTTACCTGCCAGGAGATTGCAAACTGTTTCCAGCCTAGATCTAATATCAGCTATGTCAGAATTCTCTACACTTCCACCAGATTTCTTCCTCCTCTCATCCATAGTCTTGCAGCTGTTGCTGCCTATCAGATTCTCAATCAACTGCTTAGCTTGTGTAGGGGTCCTGGTGTTGAAGTTAGCATTACTGGAATTATCCAGTGCAGACTGATATGGAAGATCTATGCCTCTGAAAAAGATGCCAATCAACTGAACCTCAGTGAATCCATGGTGTGGGCAGTCACGCTGATACTGCTTAAATCTCATCCAGTCAGTCTTTAAAGGCTCCACAGCTCCTTGAGAAAAGGTGAGTATGTCCTGTCTGGACTGGTCTGAACGCGCATCATCATAGAAGTGACGCAGGAACTCACTCTTCAGGGCTGCCCAAGTAGTATACTGAGCAGGTGCCAGCTGCTTCAGCCATGCACTAGCGTCTCCAGCAAGACTGTGCGGAAAGAGCTTAAGGAACAGATAGTCCGGGCAGACTCCATCATACTTCATGCCAGTGACTACGTCCTCAAACGAATCAATGTGATCCATAGGCTGCTCCGTTGGGTAACCATGAAATGCATTCTGTCTCATCAGCGAGTAGTAGATGGTTTTGATCTCAAAATCATTTCTCTCAAAAGCAGGAAGCACTAAAGCTGACCGGTTTGCATGATACTCATCCGGTCTGTTGTAGTCAGCTAAAGTCCTCTCACGTACAACCATCTCTCTACCCTGGGCCTGTCCATGACCCTGGTTCTGCTCCTGTTGCTGTTGCTCAGGAGGATCGGGGATGACATTCCCTTCAGCATCAACCCTTTGCCAAGCAGCATTGTATGGGTTGTTATCTCGGTCCCTCAGGGTACCTTCAGCATCACGTACCAGAATCAAACGCTCTCGTACCATCCTTTCTCTTCTTTCTCTTCTGTTAGCTCTCTCTAGACGTCCAAGTTCTTCAAGATCGAGATTAACTAAGTCCAAGTTCGGATTATTTCAAGTTTTCTGCGTCTGCATAAACTGTCTGTAATCGTGCGGCAACGATCGATGCTATCAGTGCAACGATCGCTTCAATCTCTGAATCGCCTAGTGACGATCGATGCAAAGGGTGCAACGATCGATGCAGTGCGAAATTGGTACCTGCGACAGAGAGAATAACAGGCAAAAATCAGTAGCTAAAAAAACAAAAATAAAAACGAAAAGAAAACGAAAAATCCTAGTAAAACCCTTGGTTCTAAGCTATCTAAGACTCAAAGAGTCCCCGGCAACGGCGCCAAAAACTTGATAGGTGTCAGGTTTTATCCTATATCTAACTGCAAGTGCACAGTTCAGTAGTCGTAGTATATAGGTATCGAATCCACAGGGACTCTGTATTCAATAGCTCAAGAACAGGAAATTAAACTAGGAAGGAAGCAATATGATTGAATGAAAAGCAGTGCGAGAAAGTAAATAGAAAGCAGAGATGATTGGTTGTGAAAGCAAGTTATTAAGAGCGCTAAGTCTAGGGCGTTCTCAGGAAATCAGACAAGCAGACAGTTCATTCAGCAAGGATCTAATTAAGCACAGTTCTAGAACTCAAAACACAGATATAGAATTAACCAAATTCCTTTGCGATAATTCTCTAAGTCTAAGTGCAGCAAACCAAACTTTCGTTTGCGAGAACTAACAGATTAAACTAGCATTAATTCCAAGTTTGATATGTTCACAATTATCCTAAACCAAACTTTCGTTTGCGAGAAGTTTAATTGCTCAACCTAATTAGTTCAGATTCCTAAACCCCACTTCCGTGACGTATTTAGCAACCTAAGATCTAGATTCTAATTGATCAGGTTAGAACTAGCTTTAAGCACAATTAGATTGAAGAATAGATATAGTTATGAATCCTTAACTGAAATAAACAAGTCTAGCAAGTCATGAAATCCTATGTGAGAAACCCTAAACCTAACAAGGAATCTACTCAGACATAGATAATGAAAACATAATCATATATTGAATAAATTGCATAGAAGATAAAGAATAAAAGGGGTTCGAAATCTTCTCCAAATACAGATGAAGTAAAAGGTTCAGATCAGCCCCAAAATCTCTAAAAATCGTCTGCTCTTAATTATGAAAGCGTAAGTAAATAAAACACCAAAAACTTAATTATATATGTCTAATCTCGGCCAGGGGCTTCTTTGTAAATATCAGGAACTTCTGGATCAGAGTGCAATATCTTGACTCTTCATAAACCGCCGAGTTTCGGCCCATCTCGCTGGTGCAACGATCGATGCTAGAGTGCATCGATCGACGCATTCCTCTGTTTCGGACAGTGAACTCTATCTCTCGGCCAAACACTCCAAATATCTCCAAAAAGTGTCATAATCACCAAATATGCTCCAAACCTGATTATACCTGTAAAAGACTCTAAAAGAACACAAAAAGACACTAAAACACACTTATATCATGGTCTAAAACTAATAAAAACCATGATATATCAGAGAGCTTGTACCTGATCAGGAATTTGAGCTTGTATATGAGGAGCATCTTAAGGACAAGGATGAGCTGAAAAAAGGAGAGTTGTTCGAGGACGGGTCGGGCAAGGATAAGCTGGTCGAGGATGATCTGGTCAAGGTCGAGTGGTCGAGCGAGCATGGTCTAGAACAAGACTCATTGACCAAAATATAAACCAAAGAGGATTTACACATTCCAACTGGACCAATCACAAGATCCAAGTCCAAGAAAGTTAGAGACGTTGTGCAATCACTCTTGGTCCGAGTTAATTTTTAGATGGTCAAGGATGAAGATGACTTGAACCAACCGGTCCATGTGTGCATCCAAGTTATCGAGAGAGATCCAGCCATCCAAAGTGGGCCAAAGCATAAATGATTGATGGACTCTTGAATCCCATTATACCTTAGGAGAATTCACAAGACTCGTGACCAAAAGACGTCGACCAAAAAGAGGAAGTTAGGTGGTCACGTTTTTATGGTCAAGTCTTTGGTCTTTGTTTCCTTTGTGTTTTTCCTAACTAGTTGACTCATTTCCTCATGCAAAACCATTTTATTTGTATTACTTTTAGAATCATAATGAATAACTTTTGCCTTTTCATCTTTTGATCATTGTATCTTTTTGAGAAAAATCTCTTTGTTCTTCTTGAACAATCTTAATCTTGGTGTGTAATATCAAATCCTCAACCTTCGTGTCAGGTCTTGTGAGTCATATCAAGCAGATTCGAAGTTGGGAATATCAGGGGACAATCCGCAATCCTTGTGCGACCCTTCACTCCACACTAGTAGCCTTGGTGCCAATATTATCCAAACACTAAAGATCCTCTAAGTGCAATCCGTGGGATGTTCATATCACTCTTGGAAATGTTTTCATATAGCTAAGGACTCCTCTTAAAAAACTAGATTATTGGATTTCTAAAGTACATACTAGTTGTTCTTCTTTCAACATAATCGGTTTCTTTCTCTTTGTTAATCCGATTCTGGTCTTGATGTTGTTTCTGTTTCAGAGCATCCTCATGGTTGTCTTATGAACCTAAGTTGATAATCGGCTCTCCCTATGTATGTGTATGATATTCTAACTTGGCATCAAAGCCATGGTCTCGAAATCTAACATGGTATCAGGGCCATGATCGAGAAATTCTACATGGTATCAGAGCAGCAATGTTCTTGGCTGCAAATCGATTTCAAAACTGAGGAAAATTTTATCTTTTTCATTCTCTTGCTTCCGCAAACTCTTTGAGGACCAAGTTAATGTTTTACTTGGTTCTTGTCCCTTAAGACTTGTTGATCTACCTTCTTTGAGAGTTAACAAGCAGTTGTTGGAAAATCAGAGATGGGCTAAAGGAAATGTTTGCTTCTTTTACTCTTGTCTCTCTGATTCTGTTGAAGTTGCTTCCACAATATTTCTATGGACCAAGATTTTGTTCTTACTTGGTTCCATTTGCTTCTTCATGAGTCAAACTGAGAAAAACACTCAGTCCCTGAATCATTGATTTGTTTATGAGTTAAACTGAGCAAGGTCTCGATCCCTGAACATTAAACACATTCCCATTCATTGCATGATTCTTCCATTCTTCTATTCTCTGACTTTGGTTCTCATTCTCTCAAACCTTAGCTTTGTTTTCCAAAATCACATACTCTTCAATCTCTTTCATTCTCTGATGCACACACTCTTAATATGAGCTTGTGTGTCATCTCCATACTTCCATTCTTCATTAATACTTCCTGTTACTAATTCTCTCTCAAAAATTCACTCCTAAAGAGCCATTTCTTATTTACACAGAAACTTAAATCAAGCTCATTGGTCCTGATGAAACTTGTGTTGCTTGAGTAGTTTTATGTTTTGGTGTTCTTAGGAGGAATGACGAGTGTTTGGACAGTGAGGATCAGCCACAAAGAAGCTGGTGCAGACTCTAAGTGGCAGTTCATCATAATGTGAAGTTGTGTGGTTGAGGAGCTGAAGAAGTCTCAAACAAAACCAGTGAGCTATGTGTTAGAATCATTCATGCGGGCTGGAGGTCAGCTGGTGGATAGATTCAAAGTCTTTTATGCTTCCCAAGAGTGGAAGGGAATCATTCATGCGGGCTGGTGGTCAGCTAGTGGATGTATTCACATTCATTTATGCTTCCCAAGAGTGGAAGGGAATCATTCATGCGGGCTGGTGGTCAGCTGGTGGATGGATTCACATTTGTTTATGATTCCCAAGAGTGGAAGGAGAGCATTCATGCGGGCTGGAGGTCAGCTGGTAGATGTACTCAATGATGCAGGATCTCCCAAGGTGAAATGGCAGTTCACAAGCTGTCCATTCAAGAAGGGAGGTCTTATTTGTTCCTCATGATGGTTGTTGAGCCTCACACTGTTTTAAAGCTACAAATAGCTCCAAGATGAGCTCATGATCTTGAAGATGTGCCTAGATCAAGTGTGTTTGAGGATGGATGTGCAAAGACAGATTGCACAATGGTGAAGTCATGGTTTAAATCCATGGACAAGTTAAGAGTGTGGGGGAGTTCAATCAATCAATCCAAACCGAAACTCTAATCATGCTACTCTCTAAACTCTTACCCTTTTTAATATGTTAATCCATTCATTACTGCCATGATTATTGCTTGAATATAGTTTGAACTTGTTGATTAATCCGGTTTGAATTCTGAAAATGCTTCTCTATTGTCATGCTTAATGCCTTAGTCTCCATATCATATACTTTAAAATTTTCTTTAAATCTTTGTTGAAGTTCTAAAGGGAAGAGGATTAGATGGCATGAGGAGGATAGGCTGAAGTCAATCAGAGAAAGCCGAGACTCACTCCAAGAACTCTGTATATCTTTCTCTCTTCCTCTAGCCGATTCTGTTTTTTTATCTCATTGTGTTCTTGAGTTCAGAAACAATGTAGACTCTCAAAGGGCCACAGTTATGGCAGCTTAAGTCATCCCATCATCATTCTTGGACAACTCTTCCATAGTTAGTCCAAGTATGATGAGTGAATCGTTCATATAAAGCTCACTCTTCTTCTTTTGGATTCTCCTTTGTTAATTATTGATTCAGTTCCATGTTTATGAGTAAACTCTCCTGATGAGATGTTACGCTCTTGGAAATGTTTTCATATAGCTAAGGACTCCTCTTAAACAACTAGATTACTGGATTTCTAAAGTGCATACTAGTTGTTCTTCTTTTAACAGAATCGGTTTCTTTCTATTTGTTAATTCGGTTATGGTCTTGATGTTGTTTCTGGTTTAGAGAATCCTCATGGTTTTCTCATGAACATAAGTTGATAATCAAAGGTCCCTATGGATGTCTCCGATATTCTAACATGGCATCAATGGCATAGTCTCAAAATCTAACATGGTATCAGAGCCATGATTGAGAAATTCTAACATCTAACACCCTATTTTTAGTTTGAATATAAGTAAAAACCAAGTATATTTGGATTTCTCATCAATGAAGGTCACAAAATACTTATGGTTTTCTCTAGAAACACATGGAGCAGTCCACACATCAAAATGAACAAGATTAAAGCAGTTCTCATAGATAGTTTTAGAGGTAGGAAAGACACACTTGCAATGTTTTACAAGCATACAAGCCTCACATTCAAAATTCTTAAAAGAAACAATAGGTAACAACATAATCCGTCATTAAAAACCGGCGGATTGAAATCCGTCACTAATTCCGTCACTTTACCTCTTGCTTTCTTGTAGTGCGTTGACTTGGCAAAGAACCCAGGCTCGGACGAAGCAAATACAACTTCGGTATCATTTCATCAGATCAATGCTGGTGTTGGTGCTTGAGAAGATCCTAGGAAGTAAGAATCAGGCAGACATGTTAACAAAGATCGTGTCGTATGATAAACTAATCTCAGTTGGCTTGTTAGTGTAACAAGCACGGGAGACATGCTATATTGATCAAAGTGTGAAGACATATTGAACTCAGTTTTCAAGTGGAAAATTGTTAGGTACATAATGGATTATGTAAGACTTGGACGGTGGGGTAGGTAAGAAAGTGATGGACGGGGAGAAAGGTGAGAAGTCCAGAATGAGGGCTTACTCTTGTCAACTTTTTTGGTTCACCAATCCTTCAATCCTTTCCTACAAATACTAAGACAAAGAGAGTTTCAAAAACCATCCCAAAATAAAAACAAGAAGAGAGAAAGAGAGAAAAAAGAAAGAAATAAATGTGTATTTTTCTTTGTAAAAAAAAAATAATATAAATTTTTTAGTGTATTCGGGTTTTGGGTGTGAGTTAACAGAGTTGTAATTTCCCGCTTATTAATATAATGATATGTAGCAGGTCTAGAGACGTAGGCACGATTCGCCGAACTCCGTTAACAAATTTATTTCCTAGCATCTCTCTAAGGCCCGGATGTGTAGCAATCTCACATTATGATCACATATCAATACAATCTGTTCATGAATATGTTTTGGAATTCAAGAAACAAAATAATAATACGTTTTCGTAGTTCTTTTGCGTAAAATCCTCTATGATAACATAAAACATGGATGTAAAAACAACAAAAGTTTCTTGAAAAAAAATAAACTACTAATATGATTTTACAGCCTTTTGACAATGAAAAATGAAAAATAAAGAGAGAATCTATGAAACAAAAAAAAGAAGAAGAAAAAAAATGGTTTTCTCTTCGCCTCTTCCTAATGAACACATAAATATGATTTTTGTTTTCATTACCAATAAGTATATTCACTCCTATTTATGTAACATACCTTTCCTCTGATGTTTGCGTATCTACAGATCACAAAGGTTTTTTCTTCCTCTTAACAACTCGTCAAATCGTTATTCGTTCTATCCTTCTAACAGTTTCCTTCATGTTTTCTCTCGCGTCTGGATTACTTGCAATACAAGCACCCCCGATTCGCAGCAATTCCACCATTTGTTGCAACGAATCAGTATTACTCGCTATCTCCGGATCAATAAGCTCTTCTTCTTTGTTCTGCGCAATTGAAGATTGCACCCATTCAACTATATCCGTCCCGCCTTTACCGTTGTTTAGGTACTGCGAAGGGAATTTTCCCGTGATTACCTCTAAAAGGATAATTCCGAGGCAATACACGTCTGATTTTGGCGAAACCTGCTGGTTTTGAACAAACTCGGGGGATTTAAAAGCGAATAAAGCTTGCGAGGCATTATTAGGCTGAAGAAGCGGGAGGAATGCGTAATCACTGATCAGTGGCTCATAGGTTTCACTTAATAGAACGTTACTTGATTTAAGATTTCCATGTGGAAGGTCGTAGGACGCAAATTCTTCGTGCAGGAACTGCATCCCACGTGCGACTCCTTGTATGATCTTCAACCTTGTTGGCCAAGTTAGCTCAGAATGATAAATCCCTCGATCTCCTGAAATTGAATAATCGGCATTCGTAATGGATAATATTAACCTCATTTGTTGTGTGATTGGGGATATGAATTTCGGAACATGCATAAATTGTCTCGCCATGCCGGATTAGGACAACAAGTTTCAATTTTTAAAACAGAAAAAAATATGGATCAAGCAAGCGGGTTAGCCCAACGACAGATAGGAGTTTCAAGCAGGCTAAACCCGCCCGGACAATAGACTGACTCGTGAACATGATACTTTGATTAAAACAATTCATGAACACAAAAAAAAAGATTAAAACAATTGATAGCTTTTCCTTTTCAATTATTGATGTTTATACTTATATTGTATTTAGTAAACAATAAGGAATTTTCTTTGAAAATAAACTTTAATGTATATTGATGTTTGAGTGGGCCAACTCACAAAAACCTTAATCATTAAAAGATGACATGTTAGGATTGATGTTTTTACGTTCATGGTCCTTGACAACCTAGACGTGGGCTAAATCCAGGCCCGGCTTAGGCAGGGTGCTAGAGGTGCTTTTGCACCAGGTCCAAGATCCAAATCTAAATATTTGTATTAGAGTTAGTGTCTAAATTTTTTTTTTTGACAAAAAGGTGTCATATTTTGGTCATATAGTGGTTTGAATAGTTATTTGGCACTGGGACTTTTAAATGTTTGAGACGGCCTGGCTAAATCGGTTGGATTAACTAGTTTTGGTATCCCTTGTTATGTTTTATTTCACATGGAACCGTGATTTTTAGGTTTCTCAAAATAAATTGTTAATTTTAAAGCAAAACTTAAACCTATATGCTTCTAAATTAATTAAAAAAACAAAAACGTAGCATTACCGTGCAAAACGTAGAGTAGACTGCTTTTAGGCATGTATTCAGAGACGACAAGCTTTTCTTCGCGACGGTAATGATAAGCTAAAGGGGTAAGAACGTTAGGATGTCGTAGTTTCCCAAACCGTTGTAGCTCGACATCAAAGGCGTCACGTGCGAGCTTGTTCATATCCCTAATCCTCTTTACAACCACGGATAATCCATTGGCCATCACTGCCTTATAGGCCGATCCAAGGCTACCGTTGCCTAGCACCTCGGCTGCAGCCTTCATGAGATCAGGTAAACCGAAGGAGCCTTTCTCGCTGTTTACCATTATAATGTCACCCATGCCGCCTCCTCCAGGACCACCTTTTCCATGATGCGTTGAACCTTTCTTTGAAGAACCCTCCGCGTTACTCCGCTTCTTGCTTGACTCAACTGGCTTCTTTATCGAGTCTGGCACACGGACTTCCACGCTTTCATGGTCACTTAGGTGGTCCTTGCCAAGCATCCGAAACTCGGTCTGCCTCTTCTTCTTCCATCTTGTTATAATTGCCACCAAGATCAAGAATATTAAAAGAAAAAGTATGACTATAAAGACGGCTTTCCCCGTGACCTCGTTCGGGTCTTTCCCTGACGATGTCGGTTTATCATCGCATTTGATATTCAGCGGCTGCCCACAAAGCTTTTGGTTCCCTTGAAAGTTCATATGTAGATTCTTTCTTTCTGCTATGCTCTTTGGGATCTCTCCTTCCAGGTTATTGTTGGAGAGGTCGAGGGATTTCAGAATCTTGTTGTCCTCTGTAAGCGAGGGTATCTCACCAGAAAACTGGTTTCCTTGCAAGTGAAGCTCCTCGAGTCCCGCGAGTTGAATCAGGGATGTGGGAATTTTCCCGGTTAAACGGTTGTTATCTAAAAACACCCGCTTGAGCTGTGGCATATCCTTGAAGAAGTCATCAGCGATATCTCCAGAAAAGCTGTTATTTGACAGCAAGAGCGATTTCAGGCCATGAAGCTTGAAGAAAGGAGGGAGTGGGCCCGAAAGAAGGTTATTGTCGAGCCTGATTGTCCTTAGGTTTGGGAGATCTTTTAGATCATCTACATCGATGGTCCCAGAGAGACCGAGCCTAGTCACGTGAATACCGGAGACTGTTTGACCCTTTTGGCAGTAGATTCCAAACCATTTGCCATTGCAAGGATCGGTTCCAGTTCTCCATGAATTTAGGTCCCCTTTGGTTATATTCACCGAGCTTTTAAATCGCATGAGCGGCTCAGACTCGCTGACGTGTTGTAGAGAAGGGGTGAAGGAGAAACACAGGTGGAGGAGGCTGAGAAAAAGAACAGCTGTCATGGGTTAAGGAGAAGAAAAGGAGCTGATGGTCTTTGTTGATATTGTTTGGTTTTTTATGAAGAATCTGATCACTACAATGATGTTGATAATGATGGTGTGTGGTGATGTCTCCTCGTTTGTGAATGTTGTTTTGCTTGGATTGTGTTTATTGTTCAGAATTTTGGACATTGTTTTCGAGGGTTCAAAAGGAAAGGGAGACATTTTTTTTTGTCTTTGAGGGAGTTAACTGGCAAAGTTTAGGCTTTCTCTTACCAAAAATAGGTTGTTATTATTTTCCGAAATTAAAGATTTCTTTTTTTAATTAACATAATTTGAGATCACAGAGACTTTCTTGGAAAAAATTTTACGACCATGCGTTTTTAAAGGTTTTGACCTTGTATCCACCACAATTCTCGGGTTTCTTTTTTATAATTGTCATCTATCATTTTTGCATATGATTGTAATTTTATCAGCCTTTTCTATTTCTTTTTACTTATCAGCCTTTTCAGTTATAAAGCAATTCTAGTAGTTCACAATCTATATCGCGTACATGATAGACAAAATTTTATCACTAAGATCTATACTGTAAGCGCGCAGCAATATTGAAATAGTGTCTAGGCTTTCGAACAAAAAGGTCTCAAAGTACAAAATAGATCAATTGATTCGAGTTAAACTTATAATGAAAGTATAGTAGTAAATAAACGAGCGGGGAAAATGATATGGGGAAAAAGCTACGCTTAAGAAATTGGAAGGAAATTAGGAGTGCAAGCTAATCAATTAGTTTGGATAACGTAAACTAGATGTCGCTCTGGAAATTATATGTCTAACAATTTAGAAAATCAATTTTTTTGTGAATTCTAAAATCTAAACATGCATTCAATCAAGTTCGATATGTTCACAATTTTCTTTAAAAAAAATTATTTGTGAATAGATAAATTACTCACATAGGTTCTTTATAGTTAACTAATCAACTGTCGTTGCGAAAATCAACATTATATCAATATTTTTAGTAGCTAATTTAGATCAGGGAATAAGAACAACCTAATGAAGAACAAGAGTTCCAAAATTCTCAACTAGTCTGTCAACCTAGCAATCCGTGAAATCCGTAATGATAAACCTAAACATAAAAAAATTACTCAGAAATGAAAATTGAGACAATAAACATGAATTAATTAGAAAGCATAAGAGAAATTAGTAGATAACAAAAAAGGTTGGAAATCTCTAGAAATTAGCCAAAACTCTGCAACAAATCTCTTTGGAATACAAATAAAACAAAGCCTCCACAATGGCTTATGTAACCTAAATATAGCCATAAAAAACGAATGAGCCTTTTTAAAATAAGAGAAATTTCTGGATAAAAACTTCAAATCTTCAATTGCTTCTTAAATCTTGCGTGAACTCTTGATGCATGAATGGTGTCGACCGACACCAAGAGTGGTGTCTTCCGACACCCTGGTCGAGTATGGGCAGTGTCTTCTATAAATTCGCCAACTTAACCAAATTAACTCTAAAGCTCCCAAATTTTCAGGTTAGCTCAATCTTGTACCTATATCTGTAAATGACTCAAAAGACTATAAAAACGCTGAAAATACTCTGTATAAGATATATATCATTGTTAAAAACCCAGAAAACAATGATATATCAACTCCATAGAGTAGCTTTTGTTGGTGATGTAGCCTTGTAGTGTGAACTATGAACTTGGATAATGATTGAATCGCGTACGAGAGCACTTTCCTTAAAGAGTATTTCGACCCTATCCCAAGCCTTGGGTTACACGAAATCCCTTTGTAGGATAAGACAACCAAAGTCTCACTCTTGTTCTAGGCTAAGATACAAGAGATACAAATAGAATTTTTTGTGTTTATATGTGTTTCTTCAAAGATCTTTGACGATCTTTTGAAGCAATGAATCTCTCTCTTTTATCTCTCTTTCTTTTATTGGTTTTTGTTGTTTGCTTTTTCTTGTGAAATTTTTGTTATAAATTTGCAAATGCCAATAACTACTTATATAGAAATCAAAAGGGTGTAATTATTAATCACCAACCATTGCAACTATTCACAAAAAGTTGTAATGGTTTATTACCAAAAATTGCAATGGTTCAAAACCAAAGGTTGCAATGGTTCAAATCCAAATGTTGCAATGGTTCAAATCCAAAAGTTGCAATGGTTCAAAACCAAAGGTTGTAATGATTCAAAACCAAAGGTTGCAATGGTTCATACCCAAGAGTTTCAATGTTTCATTTAATAAATTGCAATATTTCATTTAATAAATTGCAATGTTTCATTTAATAAATTGCAACTCTTCATTAATATTTACAATCACAGTTAAATATATAACATTCCTCCCCCATTTAAGTGTAACCAAAAATTCACTAATCATATAACACATATATCAAACTCATGCATAAATGAAAATGTCGTAACGATTGAATTTCCATCTAGTGATATTACACATTCTAAATGCCCGAGAATCAGGATGTCCTATGGATTGAATCCTATCAACCCATTTGGGCACATGAAGATAATACACACATGAATTCTCACACTACTCTAAGTGTTTATACCTGACACTATTACAGGCCATGTGTCCCTATCCATTCATGAGTCCTTACAAAGTCAAGTCCTAACTTCTTGAAGCGGCCACACTTCACACTCATATAGGTAGCTACTTTTAATCATGCACCTGCAAATTGCATTTTTTTAAAAGATCTATTAAGAATAAAACTCCAACCTCTCCCTTTCTTGCAGGTCCAAGCACATACCTTGGGATGATATAAACATGTGCTTCAATCTTTAAGTGTAAGCTTTCCACATTGAATTCAGCCCCTAACGTCATATTAGAGGGGAATTGGGTATCCCACTATTAAAGATTTATATGGACTTTAATCCCATCCCTTTAACTGACTTAACTACCAAGTCTCTAGCTAATCCTTTCGTCAAATGATCTGCTAGATTTTGTTGAGACCGAACATATTCTATGGTAATCACCCCATGAGTGATCAGCTCACGTACAACACTATGTCTAACGACAAGGTGTCGCGACTTACCATTATATACTTGGCTATAGGCCTTAGCCAAGGTAGCTTAACTATCACAACGGATAGATATTGGTGATACTGGTTTCGGCCATAATGGAATCTCGTATATTAGGTTTCTTAGCCACTCTGCCTCTTTACCGGCAGATGCTAACGCTATGAATTCCGATTCCATAGTCGAACTTGTAATGCAAGTTTGCTTCTTGGAAGCCCACGAAATGGCACCTCCCCCATGCAAAAATACCCAGCCACTCGTAGAAGAATGATCTTCTACGTTGCTAATCCAACTTGCATCTGAATACCCTTCTAAAACCGAAGGAAATCCGACATAAGAAAAACCATAATTTATGGTTCCTTTCAAGGATTTGATCACCCGTCTTAAGGCTTGCCAATGTTGAGTACTAGGATTACTAGTGTATCTACTCAACCTCCCTACAACATAAGCTATATCTGGCCTAGTGCTTGTCATGGCATACATTAAGCAGCCAATCACTTGTCAATACTCGAGTTGTGACACTGCTTGTCCTGTATTAGGCATAAGCTTCACACTCGCATCCATGGGAGTGCTCATTGGAGAACAATTCTCACAATTAAACCTTTTAAGGACCTTCTCAATATAATGAGATTGTGTCAAAATTAGTCCTTTATTTTCACGCTTGATTCTAATTCCAAGAATCACATCCACCTCCCCCATGTCTTTCATGGCAAAATTTGATGACAAAAATGCTTTTGTAAGCTCTACTTGTATAAGGTCAGTGCCAAAGATCAACATGTCATCAACATACAAGCAAATGATTACTCCATTACCAGACTCATCAAATTTGTTGTATAAACACTTATCCGACTGATTTAACTTAAAACCACTTGATAAGACAACCTCATCAAACCTTTGATGCCATTGCTTAGGTGCTTGCTTTAGCCCATACAATGACTTTATTAACTTACACACCTTTGAAGGAATGTTTAGGTTGTTAATCCAGATTCAATTCTCAGATTCAACAGTTCCTAAACATGCGGATCTAGGTTCTCTTGAATAGAAACATTATGATCTCACCTTATACCTGTTTATGCAGCGGAAAGAGAAGGTATATCAGAGATCAGAGAGCCACCAAGTGATAACTCCTCCAGAGGTTCACACACGCACACCAAGCAGGAAGAGAGGCTGCTAGACCAAGGGAGAGGAGGCGCATGAAGAGAGAGAGTTCGCGGCTGGGGGGCTAGGGTTGGAGAGAAAGAGATTTGGGTTTTAGTTTATCAAACCCTTCTCTTTCCCTTTTGGGCTTTTGGGCCCAAATTCCAATCTGATTAAATCCCTTGGATTTAATCAGACCCATTAATCTCTCTCTAAGTACGACAAATGCCTGGCACTTTTACCGTACTTCTGCTAAGCCGTTCCTACATATTTTCCTGTTAGCTTAGGCGTGTGACCCATATGGGATCATATAATAAAGGCAATAAGTCCAAGACTTATAGATCATGAGCGGACTCTAGCAAGCCATCATGACCCCCAGTATTATATGACTTATGTCTGATCATTGACATACTCTTACTTTCTAAAGACAGTACCGAGATTACTGGACACAATTCCAACAATCTCCCACTTGTACTGGAATCTCTGTATTCATAATCCTTTTGTCTCAATATCTCGATTAGTCATAAGGCAAGATTGGTGTCATCCTTATAAAGCCTAATCTTGTTCATCGGACTCTGATTCGATACTGACAATCCAAACGACTCGGGACAGTCCGTTTGAGCATGGCCATGCATTTTCCAGTATTCAAATCTCCGATTGGCCTAGAGATATTCACTCCATTTATATTGGAGGGACAAATTCCGTCTTGTTCCATCACTGTAAACTACTCATTTCATAATGTACCCAAACAAGGTCCTTATAACTATCGCAGAACGACAGCGTTAGACAATGATCAAAGTGCATCAGTCCATGTGCAGTCACATGCATGCGAACTCAGGTCTAAGGACTATACTCTATAGTCGTAGTAAGAATCTCTTATGACACAGATATAAATATCCTGAAGAGTTCTTATAAGCGGGTCTTGTCCGGTCGTATGTACCCCACATACACCTATGTACTGACTTCGATGCCGCGCATCTATGACACACTGAGACTTTGTCATAAGTCACATACCAATCCAGTCTCACACGGTTGTTGGTGTTCCAATTTCAACAACCTTCGACTAGGGACAGGATGATATAGTCCATCTATCAAATATAGGGTCTCATGATCAAGCTAAATGACTTTGATGACTCAAGATCAAGTCACTTACTTCGATGACCTATAAAATGGTTTATATCACTTTGGAACGATTATTTCATCACAGTTAAAATAATCTTGAAATAATAATTTCATTAAACATAAGAATGTTTTACAAGAACATATCAAATAACTAAATAAAGCCCTTTATTAACTCCCACTGAAATTAAGACTACATCTTAATTTCACTTATCCTACAGCAACAGTCCGCGACTCGTGCTTAGTCTCATCTATGCTGGGAATCACATCAAGTTCAGTGACGAACTCTTCTTTCCAAACAACCTCTTTCGCCGCTTCCCAAGCTGCGAAATGTTCAGCTTAAGTCATGGAGTCAGCAATAGTGCCTTGCACCGCCAGATAGACACAAGATATAACCGGACTGTGACCGGAAATCATCTTTGTCTATTGGAAACTTGCCTTTCAGACTCTACCGACTTGTAGCACCTCACTTTCTCCGTAAATCAAGAACTTATCCTAAGTATTTCTCAAATACTTTAGGACATTCTTTACGGCAATCCAGTGATTCTTTGCTGGATTTGACTGGTCTTTACTTGTCTTGCTTAACATTAAAGCAACATCAAACAAGTACGTTTCATGGCATACATGATAGATCCAATTGCCGACGCATATGGAATCTTATCCATGCATTTAAGCTCAGCAGTTATCGTAGGACACTGTGTCTTGCTTAACGTAATGCCATGTGACATTGGCATAAAACCCTTCTTGGAATGCTGAAAACGTGTAGGACTTTGTCGGGATAAGAATCCTGACTTTGTCCTACCAGCTCTTTCGGATCTTTATCTTTAGATCCAAAATCCAAGAACTACGTGGTTTTACTCATGTCAATCATAAAACAAACTCCCAAGCCAGTCCTTTACCGACTGCAGTATTGGGACGCTATATCCGAGAATCAGTATGTCATCGACATACATTATGAGAAATGCAATATTGCTCCCACTTATCTATTAGTAAACGCACAGTTGCATTTTGTTCCTGTTCAAGTCAAAACCTTGACTATTTCAACAGAACGAAGATTCCAACTCCGATATGTTTGCTTCCATCCATAAATGGATCGATGAAGTTAACTTACACAAAGTGTATATTTTCGGAGTCCGGGCTCACTTTCGCTTATTTGAATTTCGCAGATTCGTCGCTTTCAATGATCATCAGATCATGCGAACTTTCAATGATCATCAGGTTCAACTAATGACGAGAAATCACTCTCGGATTAGTGACTGATTCATTCATGTCTGCGAACTTCAGGCTCCACAGGTGTAGATTCTACAGAAATCTGTAAATCCTTCCGCTGCTCTCCCTCAATAGGTTAAGCAGCCTCCTGTATTTCTCGAATTTCTTCGAGTTATACTTTTACTCCCACTGTTCTTCTTGGAAAGTAACTTCCCTTCTTAGAAAACAGAATGGGCGTAAAAGTAACAAGCCTTGGTTTCCCTAGGACAACCAGCGAAGTAGCACAACTACAAATACTCAGTAAAGACGAATTTGGATTGATTCCAATCCACATTTACGTGGTGTCTTTCAACTGATATTGGTGGAACCTTTTCAGCGTAAACTTAGATATTTCTAGAGCGTTATTCTTAAATAATATCATGGAAGATTCGTGTGACTCATCTTTAATCATTTCTAATAAGATCTGATTCTTTCTCACAGAAACACCTTCAGGTTTTCAGGAGAAATGAGCTGTGAAACGATTTCACACTCATTCAGATGATCACACCTTCAATGACTTAAGTATTCTCACTCGTGATCTGATCCAGAGTCTTAATACTTCTGTCATTCAGATCCTATACTTCATTCTGGAACTCTTTCGACCATGTCAAAGAATTCCGACTTGTGTCTCATCAAATGAACACAGTCTTACTCACTGAAGTAATCAGTAGAGACAATGAAATACAGAAAATTTTCTCTGGCATTACTGCTCATTGGGCCACATACATGAGTATGTTCCAGGTCCAATAAGCCTTTGGGCCTTTCTCTAGCTCGGCTAAGATAGGCCCTTTGCCTTTTGGTCCAGTAAGCAGAATTCAAGTCTCATAAGATATCGTATCAAATGAGCCCAACAGTCCATAACTATGGGATTTCTGAATCCGACTTACTCTATGTGACCAAGACTTTTATGCCAAGAAAAATCAGGTTTAATTCATCAGATTTAAACCAATTCGGTATTTATGTTACATTTAGGCACTCTTTGGTTTAAGATATAAAACCCATTCCTTGAATAGGGTGCTACAATTAATATTTCATTAAGATCAAAAGAACAAAACTTGTCTTTTATCAAAATGAAAAACATTCAAATTCTTACAAGAAAATGAAAGACAACTCTGCTTAAAGCAGGTACATTGTAGCAATTACTTAATAAAACCAAGCCTCGAAGGCTTCTATAAGTGAAGATCCTACGGCTGAGGCAGCGTCCATAGCTCCTTCCAGACATGTAGATCCACTTGTCCTTCCTTCAACGTTCTACTGTTGCTTAGGCTCTGCATATTATCACAAATATCAGTGCCACAACCAGTATCCAATACCTTTAAGGTAGAACTTGAAGTAATAACATGAATACCTGAGGAAGTAGTCGCATACATCAACTTCAACTCCTCATCATGTTCCATGAATTTAATGCAATCTCTCTTCCAATGCCCTGTCTCCTTACAGTAGCAGCACTTACCAACGTAAGAGGTATCTGACTCGGGCTCAGAAGACACACGCTTGCCATGATTCAAAATCTGGACAACTTTGCCTTCACCCTTGTCAGCATTAGGTTTATTAAACCCACCCTTCTCATTCATGAGATTATTCAGGGTACTCTTCACGTTTGGCTCAACTGTCTTGAGCATATCATGCAGTTCAGTCAGCGTCTTCGTTAAGCCTTTCTTGATATAGTTCCTTCTGAACTTATCATAGCTTGACGGCAGTGACTGCAGAATGATCTCAGTTGCCAATTCTTGGCTAACTGGATAATCCAGTTTCCTCAGGTTATCAATGTAACCCATCATTTTACTGACATGAGGACTCACTGGATGATCATTTGGTAGCTTGCAGCTAGTGAGAGACTTAACCAACCGGTATCTCTCCACTCTTATCTGCTCCTGAAATTTCAATTTCAGGCTGCTGATCATCTCTATTGGCGACTCCATGTTCTCATATTGCTTCCGCAAGTCTGAGTCCATGGTAGCCAATATCAGACCACGCACATCTACCGCATCATTATAATGCTTATTCCAAGCATCATATACTGCATGAGAAGCATTGGACCCGATCCTCACGGGGAGAGCTCTCTCAAGGACATAGTCCTTTCTCTCCTGTCTGAGAACTAGCCTCAGGTTCCGCGACCAAGTCAAGAAATTTGATCCGTTCAGCTTGTCCATCTCAAGGACAGACCGGATCGAGAAAGTGTTTTGATTGTTTGCGCTAGTCATAACTGAAAATTAAGATAAAATTATTTTAGTTAATATGTTCAATATGATTAATCTTGTATTATACTTAATATGATTAATCACGCATTATATTCAATAACATAAGTTACCCTCAATAGAATATAATGATTCCAAGATCCACATATAACTAAGATCAAAATGGGCCACTGGCCATCACCCAACCTTAGCTTATATCGGTAAGCCCTATGTCGGCTAATTATATCCGTGATATAACTCTTGGTTGTGAATCTGGGCCCGAGGCCCAATCCACTCTGATGTCTCAAGGCCCGGGACTCCCGATGGCCTAGTCAAGAAAACCAGACTATACAGTCATGTAATCATTAATGTCTGGGACTCCCAATGACATTTATGAATCACAAACCGTCTTATCCACGCAAAAGCAGACACCCTCACACTGTAAGGTCATGAATACAATTGAATGGGCTTCGACAGCTGACATAGCCTGGACAAGACATCCAACGCTTGATATTATTTGAGGTTCGTAGGTTTATTAAAATTTCATCCCAAAATAGAAGATTACTATTTTGGGAAACTTTCCATTTTGGAAACCTACTAATTTTGGAAACTTTCTAAAATTGGAAACTTTCTATAACCGGAAACTTTCTAACTTTAGAAATTTCTTAAAATCCAAAACATGCAAATCTAGAAACTTCTATTTTAAGAAACTTTCTAATTTCAAAATTTCGGAAACTTTAATTTAAAATTGATTTATATAATTATTTTATAAAAAAAATTTTAAATTAATCTGATGAAAAAGACTCAAATAATTGGCCCAATTGTTTTAACTTCTTGGCCCGAGGCCCAAGAATTGGTCTATGTCCAAGACATAACCCAATTGTCCAATTAAATGACATAACCGGTCTGGTTCATTAAAATTGGTCTAACCAAAATTAATTACTACGATGACCACAATTGTCAACCGGTTATTTACTAAACCGGATTTTCTCAATTTATTTGGTCCAACCAAATCAAATTAGAAAATCCTGGTTTAGGCACAAAATCCAATTTTTCGACTTTGGATTTCTTATCCCGGTTTAACCAGAACTTAATAAAATTATTAAATCTGTTTATTAAACCGCGACGTTTTTGATTTTAATCAAGTTTTAAACCGAACCGAACCGAATTGGTCACAAACCGATCACGGTTGTGACCTAGCTCCATGCTTCCGCATCACGCAACGATCATGGTCGGATTGGACTCGATCCGAGATCGGCCCAACTCACGATCACGATCGAGGCTTGGATGATCGCGGGACGGGACGGAACATCGGCCAGCCGCACGAACGGGACGGGACGCGATCCGTGATCGGTCCATCTCGATCACGCGATGATGCTCGGTCGATTGCAGGACGGGACGGGACATGACGGGCCGAGAGCGGGACGTGCGATCGGGACTGGACGTGATCCATGCGATCGCGTTCGTGCAATCCATGCGATCGGACCATCCTACGCGATCGGACGAGACGCGTACGGCTTCGATCCATACGATCGTTTGTGCCGTGCCGTCGATCGTGTTGATGACACAAACCCGATCCAAGATCGGTTTGTTCGTCAAAACGATCCGGACGTGTGATCCGAAACTGATCAACACTCCGACGCATACCAATTCATATAGATTGGCTTGCGATTTTCATTAGTTTGTTTAGGTTTCAATTCTTGTTGCTTAAGTGATTTCTCTTATCAGTAGTTGATTCAAAACACTTTTTAAACAAGAAAAACAATCCTAAACATGAATCTAAACAAGAAAAACCAGAACCAATAGCTCTGATACCACTGAAGGAATGTTTAGGTTGTTAATCCAGATTCAATTCTCAGATTCAACAGTTCCTAAACATGCGGATCTAGGTTCTCTTGAATAGAAACATTATGATCTCACCTTATACCTATTTATGCAGCGGAAAGAGAAGGTATATCAGAGATCAGAGAGCCACCAAGTGATAACTCCTCCAGAGGTTCACACACGCACACCAAGCAGGAAGAGAGGCTGCTAGACCAAGGGAGAGGAGGCGCAGGAAGAGAGAGAGTTCGCGGCTGGGGGGCTAGGGTTGGAGAGAAAGAGATTTGGGTTTTAGTTTATCAAACCCTTCTCTTTCCCTTTTGGGCTTTTGGGCCCAAATTCCAATCTGATTAAATCCCTTGGATTTAATCAGACCCATTAATCTCTCTCTAAGTACGACAAATGCCTGGCACTTTTACCGTACTTCTGCTAAGCCGTTCCTACATATTTTCCTGTTAGCTTAGGCGTGTGACCCATATGGGATCATATAATAAAGGCAATAAGTCCAAGACTTATAGATCATGAGCGGACTCTAGCAAGCCATCATGACCCCCAGTATTATATGACTTATGTCTGATCATTGACATACTCTTACTTTCTAAAGACAGTACCGAGATTACTGGACACAATTCCAACAACCTTATGCTCATTACCAGGCATAATAAAACCCTCAGGTTGTTTCATATACACCTCTTCTTCCAAAACACCATTCAAGAATGATGTCTTGACATCCATTTGGTGAATCACAAGGTTATTAATAGCTGCCAAAGCAATTAATAGCCTTATAGAAGAGATCCTAGCAACTGGAGCATATGTATCAAAATAATCAATACCTTCCCTTTGTTTAAAGCCTTGAATAACCAACCGAGCTTTAAACTTGTTGATTGTTCCATCAACTTTCATCTTCTTTTTGAAGATCCATTTGCAGCCCAAAGGCTTGAAACCGGGTGGGAGATCCGATAAGATCCAAGTATTATTTTCCATGATGGAGTCCATCTTGAAGGATTGTTTAGATGAATCCTGATTCAATTCCAGATTCAGATCATCCTAAACATGCTGATCTAGGTTCTTCTCGAATAGAAACAATTGATGATCTCACCTGATACCTGTTAATTGCAGCGGAAAGAGATGGTATGTCAGAGATCAGAGAGCCACCGAGAGATAACTCCTCCAGAGGTTCACACACGCGCACCAATCAAGAAGAAGGCTGCTAGGCCACTGAGGAACTCGGCACCGAGAGAGAGAGAGTTTACGGCTGTCCAACTTAGGGTTAATGAGTCTGAACTCGAGTTTTATGACACAAAACTCGTCCTGTTCCGTTTGGGCCATTTGGCCCAAACACCAATTAACTCGACGGTATTCGCGCACTGTGTCGACCGACACACCTTGTGTATCGATCGACACAGAGTAGCTAAACCGTTTTATTCTCTCTAAGTACAGTAAATGCCTAGCACTTTTACCGTACTTCTGCTAAACCGTTCCTACACATTTTCCTGTTAGCTTAGGCGTGTGACCCATATGGGATCATATAATAAAGGCAATAAGTCCAAGACTTATAGATCATGAGCGGACTCTAGCAAGCCATCATGACCCCCAGTATTATATGACTTATGTCTGATCATTGACATACTCTTACTTTCTAGAGACAGTACCGAGATTACTGGACACAATTCCAACAATCTCCCACTTGTACTGGAATCTCTGTATTCATAATCCTTTTGTCACAATATCTCGATTAGTCATAAGGCAAGATTGGTGTCATCCTTATAAAGCCTAATCTTGTTCATCGGACTCTGATTCGATACTGACAATCCAAACGACTCGGGACAGTCCGTTTGAGCATGGCCATGCATTTTCCAGTATTCAAATCTCCGATTGGCCTAGAGACATTCACTCCATTTATATTGGAGGGACAAATCCCGTCTTGTTCCATCACTGTAAACTACTCATTTCATAATACACCCAAACAAGGTCCTTATAACTATCGCAGAACGATAGCGTTAGACAATGATCAAAGTGCATCAGTCCATGTGCAGTCACATGCATGCGAACTCAGGTCTAAGGACTATACTCTATAGTCGTAGTAAGAATCTCTTATGACACAGATATAAATATCCTGAAGAGTTCTTATAAGCGGGTCTTGTCCGGTCGTATGTTCCCAAACATACACCTATGTACTGACTTTGATGCCGCGCATCTATGACACACTGAGACTTTGTCATAAGTCACGTACCAATCCAGTCTCACACGGTTGTTGGTGTTCCAATTTCAACAACCTTCGACTAGGGACAGGATGATATAAAACATTTATCAAATATAGGGTCTCATGATCAAGCTAAATGACTTCGATGACTCAAGATCAAGTCATTTACTTCGATGACCTATAAAATGGTTTATATCACTTTGGAACGATTATTTCATCACAGTTAAAATAATCTTGAAATAATAATTTCATTAAACATCTTAAATGTTGTTTCAAGAACATATCCAATAACTAAATAAAGCCCTTTAGTAACTCCCACTGAAATTAAGACTACATCTTTATTTCACTTATCCTACAGCAACAGTCCGCGACTCGTGCTTAGGCCTAAGGAGTGGCTTCGTTAATAGATTAGCAACGTTCTCATTCGTTGAAACTTGCTGATCTACTTAACATCTCTGTCATTTATCTTACGGAATAGGTTATACCTATCCTCAAGGTGTTTGGACTTCTGATGTGCAGCTAGTCTCATCTATGCTGGGAATCACATCAAGTTCAGTGACGAACTCTTCTTTCCAAACAACCTCTTTCGCCACTTCCCAAGTTGCGAAATGTTCAGCTTAAGTCATGGAGTCAGCAACAGTGCCTTGCACCGCCAGATAGACACAAGATATAACCGGACTGTGATCGGAAATCATCTTTGTCTATTGGAAACTTGCCTTTCAGACTCTACCGACTCGTAGCACCTCACTTTCTCCGTAACTCTAGAATTTATCCTTAGTATTCCTCAAATACTTTAGGATATTCTTTACGGCAATCCAGTGATTCTTTGCTGGATTTGACTGGTCTTTACTTGTCTTGCTTAACATTAAAGCAACATCAAACAAGTACGTTTCATGGCATACATGATAGATCCAATTGCCGACGCATATGGAATCTAATCCATGCATTTAAGCTCAGCAGTTATCGTAGGATACTGTATCTTGCTTAACTTAATGCCATGTGACATTGGCATAAAACCCTTCTTGGATTGCTCAAAACGTGTAGGACTTTGTCAATTTAAGAATCTGACTTTGTCCTATCAGCTCTTTTGGATCTCTATCTTTAGATCCAAAATCCAAGAACTGCGTGGCTTTACCCATGTCAATCATTAAACCAACTCCCAAGCTAGTCCTTTACCGACTACAGCGTTGGGACGTTATATCCGAGAATCAGTATGTCATCGACATATACTTTGAGAAATGCAATATCGCTCCCACTAATCTATTAGTAAACACACAGTTCTGCTTCGTTCCTGTTCAAGTCAAAACCTTGACTACTTCAACAGAACGAAGATTCCAACTCCGATATGTTTGCTTCCATCCATGAATGGATCAATGAAGCTAACTTACATAAAATGTAATTTTTCGGAGTCCGGGCTCACTTTCGCTTCTTTGAATTTCGCAGATTCGTCGCTTTTAATGATCATCAGATCATGCGAACTTTCAATGATCATCAGGCTGAACTAATGACGAGAATTCACTCTCGGATTAGTGACTGATTCTTTCATATCTGCGAACTTCAGGCTCCACAGGTGTAGATTCTACAGAAATCTGTAAATCCTTCCGCTGCTCTCCCTCAATAGGTTAAGCAGCCTCCTGTATTTCTCGAATTTCTTCGAGTTGTACTTTTACTCCCACTGTTCTTCTTGGAAAGCAACTTCCCTTCTTAGAAAACAGAATGGTCGTAAAAGTACTTTTTACTCCCACTGTTCTTCTTGGAAAGTAATTTCCCTTCTTAGAAAACAGAATGGTCGTAAAAGTACCGAGCCTTGGTTTCCCTAAGAAAACTTCGAGTTATACTTTTACTCCCACTGTTCTTCTTGGAAAATAACTTCCCTTCTTAGAAAACAGATTGGACGTAAAAGTAACAAGCCTTAGTTTCTCTAGGACAACCAGCGAAGTAGCACAACTACAAATACTCAGTAAAGACAAATTTGGATCGATTCCAATCCACATTAACGTGGTGTCTTTCAACTGATATTTGTGGAACTATTTCAGCGTAAACTTAGATATTTTAGAGCGTTATTCTTAAATAATATCATGGAAGATTCGTGTGACTCATCTTTAATCATTTCTAATAAGATCTGATTCTTTCTCACAGAAACACCTTCAGGTTTTCAGGAGAAATGAGCTGTGAAACGATTTCACACTCATTAAGATGATCACACAATCAATGACTTAAGTATTCTCACTCGTGATTTAATCCAGAGTCTTAATACTTTTGTCATTCAGATCTTATACTTCATTCTGGAACTCTTTCGACCATGTCAAAGAATTCCGACTTGTGTCTCATCAAATGAACACAGTCACACTCACTGAAGTAATCAGTAGAGACAATGAAGTACATGAAATTTTTCTCTGGCATTACCGCTCATTGGGCCACATACATCAGTATGTTCCAGGTCCAATAAGCCTTTGGGCCTTTCTCTAGCTCGGCTAAGATAGGCCCTTTTCCTTTTGGTCCAGTAAACAGAATTCAAGTCTCATAAGATATCTTATCAAATGAGCCCAACAGTCCATAACTATGGGATTTCTGAATCCGACTTACTCTATGTGACCAAGACTTTTATGCCAAGAAAAATCAGGTTTAATTCATTAGATTTAAACCAATTCGGTATTTATGTTACATTTAGGCACTCTTTGGTTTAAGATATAAAACCCATTCCATGAATAGGGTGCTACAATTAATATTTCATTAAGATCAAAAGAACAAAACTTGTCTTTTATCAAAATGAAAAACATTCAAATTCTTACAAGAAAATGAAAGACAATTCTGCTTAAAGCAGGTACATTGTAGCAATTACTTAATACAAAACCAAGCCTAAAAGGGATCTATAAGTTAAAACCCTACGGCTGAGGCAGCATCCCAAGCTCCTTCCAGACATGTAGTTTCACTTGCCCTTCCTTCAACGTTCTACTGTTGCTTAGGCTCTGCATATTATCACAAATATCAGTGCCACAATCAGTATCCAATACCTTTAAGGACGTTCTACTGTTTCTTAGGCTCTGCATATTATCACAAATATCAGTGCCACAACCAGTATTCAATACCTTTAAGGTAGAACTTGAAGTAATAACATGAATACCTGAGGAAGTAGTCGCATACATCGACTTTAACTCCTCATCATCTTCCATGAATTTAATGCAATCTCTCTTCCAATGCCCTGTCTCCTTACAGTAGCAGCACTTACCAACGTAAGAGGTATCTGACTCGGGCTCAGAAGACACACGCTTGCCATGATTCAAAATCTAGACAACTTTGTCTTCACCCTTGTCAGCATTAGGTTTAGTAAACCTACCCTTCTCATTCATGAGATTGTTCAGGGTACTCTTCACGTTTGGCTCAACTATCTTGAGCATATCATGCAGTTCAGTCAGCGTCTTCGTTAAGCCTTTCTTGATATAGTTCCTTCTGAACTTATCATAGCTTGACGGCAGTGACTGTAGTATGATCTCAGTTGCCAATTCTTGGCTAACTGGATAATCCAGTTTCCTCAGGTTATCAATGTAACCCATCATTTTACTGACATGAGGACTCACTGGATTATCATTTGGTAGCTTGCAGCTAGTGAGAGACTTAACCAACCGGTATCTCTCCACTCTTATCTGCTCCTGAAATTTCAATTTCAGGCTGCTGATCATCTCTATTGGCGACTCCATGTTCTCATATTGCTTCTGCAAGTCTGAGTCCATGGTAGCCAATATCAGACCACGCACATCTACCGCATCATTATAATGCTTATTCCAAGCATCATATACTGCATGAGAAGCATTGGACCCGATCCTCACGGGGAGAGCTCTCTCAAGGACATAGTCCTTTCTCTCCTGTCTGAGGACTAGCCTCAGGTTCCGCGACCAAGTCAAGAAATTTGATCCGTTCAGCTTGTCCATCTTTAGGACAGACCGGATCGAGAAAGTGTTTTGATTGTTTGTGCTAGTCATAACTGAAAATTAAGATAAAAGGATTTTAGTTAATATGTTCAATATGATTAATCTCGTATTAAATTTAATATGATTAATCATGCATTATATTCAATAACATAAGTTACCCTCAATAGAATATAATGATTCCAAGATCCACATATAACTAAGATTATAGTGGGCCACTGGCCGTCACCAAACTTTAGCTTATATCGGTAAGCCCTATATCGGCTAATTATATCCGTGATATAACTCTTGGTTGTGAATCTGGGCCCGAGGCCCAATCCACTCTGATGTCTCAAGGCCCGGGACTCCCGATGGCCCAGTCAAGAAAACCAGACTATACAGTCATGTAATCATTAATGTCTGGGACTCCCAATGACATTTATGAATCACAAACCGTCTTATCCACGCAAAAGCAGACACCCTCACACTGTAAGGCCATGAATACAATTGAATGGGCTTCGACAGCTGACATAGAATGGACAAGACATCCAACGCTTGATATTGTTTGAGGTTCGTAGGTTTATTTAAAAAATTCATTCCCAAAATAGAAGATTACTATTTCGGGAAACTTTCCATTTTTGGAAACCTACTATTTTTGGAAACTTTCTAAAATTGGAAACTTTCTAAAAAACGGAAACTTTCTAACTTTAGAAATTTCTTTAAAATCCAAAACCCGCAAATCCAGAAACTTCTAATTTAAGAAATTTTCTAATTTCAAAATTTCGGAAACTTTAATTTAAAATCGACTTTATATTTTTTATAAAATAAATTTTAAATTAATCTGAAGAAAGACTCAAATAATTGGCCCAATTGTTTTAACTTCTTGGCCCGAGGCCCAAGAATTGGTCCATGTCCAAGACATGACCCAATTGTCCAATTAAATGACATAACCGGTCTGGTTCATTAAAATTGGTCTAACCAAATTTTAATTACTACGATGACCACAATTGTCAACCGGTTATTTACTAAACCGGATTTTCTCAATTTATTTGGTCCAACCAAATCAAATTAGAAAATCCTGGTTTAGGCACAAAATCCAATTTTTCGACTTTGGATTTCTTATCCCGGTTTAACCAGACTTAATAAAATTATTAAATCTGTTTATTAAACCGTGACGTTTAATTTTAATCAAAATATTAAACCGAGCCTTAAACCAACCATGTCGATCGATGGACCAACCGTGTCGATCGATCCATCAACCACATCGGTCGATGCTCTCAGCATCGATCCTGCATCGACCGTGCATCGATCCTGTATCGATCGATGCTCTCACGCATGCACTGAACCGAGCCAAAACCCTAACCGTGTCGATCGATGTGCACCAACCGCATCGGTCGATGCACCAATATCGAACCTGCATCGATCCTGCATCGATCGATGCTTTCACGCGTTAACAGGGTTAGCCGATAGACTGTATCGACCGATCCATGCGATCGTATCGATCGATCCATGCGATCTTCGAATTGTATCGACCGATCCATGCGATCGTATCGATCGATACACGCAATCGCAGCCGATTCTCATTCTCTCGGATCAGATCGCATACCAAATCAATATAGTTTGATCATGCGATTTTTCATGTGTTTAGATTTCAATTCTTGTTACTTAAATGTTTTCTCTTATCAGTAGTTGATTCAAAACACTTTTAAACAAGAAAAACAATCCTAAACATGAATCTAAACAAGAAAAACCAGAACCAAAAGCTCTGATACCACTGAAGGATTGTTTAGATGAATCCTGATTCAATTCCAGATTCAGATCATCCTAAACATGCTGATCTAGGTTCTTCTCGAATAGAAACAATTGATGATCTCACCTGATACCTGTTAATTGCAGCGGAAAGAGATGGTATGTCAGAGATCAGAGAGCCACCGAGAGATAACTCCTCCAGAGGTTCACACACGCGCACCAATCAAGAAGAAGGCTGCTAGGCCACTGAGGAACTCGGCACCGAGAGAGAGAGAGTTTACGGCTGTCCAACTTAGGGTTAATGAGTCTGAACTCGAGTTTTATGACACAAAACTCGTCCTGTTCCGTTTGGGCCATTTGGCCCAAACACCAATTAACTCGACGGTATTCGCGCACTGTGTCGACCGACACACCTTGTGTATCGATCGACACAGAGTAGCTAAACCGTTTTATTCTCTCTAAGTACAGTAAATGCCTAGCACTTTTACCGTACTTGTGCTAAACCGTTCCTACACATTTTCCTGTTAGCTTAGGCGTGTGACCCATATGGGATCATATAATAAAGGCAATAAGTCCAAGACTTATAGATCATGAGCGGACTCTAGCAAGCCATCATGACCCCCAGTATTATATGACTTATGTCTGATCATTGACATACTCTTACTTTCTAGAGACAGTACCGAGATTACTGGACACAATTCCAACACATCTCATCATTTATTGCTTCTTTACAAAAAGCAACATCTTCTTCAGTCTTGTAATTATCTCTCCTTTTTCGTCTCTCCTGACCAGTCCATACACCGCCGCCATCGTATTCTAAGCTCTTCGTTCTGCAAATGTTTGAGATCTATACGAAAAAGTCATTTTTTCTTTGATCTTTGTCTAGATCTAAACAAAAAAAAATTGTTTTTATATATTTCTCGTATTAGATCCGTATGGTTTTGAGTTCGAGTCATCCCCCCCTTTTTCATATGTACTTTGTACTTTGTCTAGATCTGAATAAAAATAGATAGATTTTTATATATTTCTTGTTTTAGATCCATGGGATCCATACGGTTTTGAGACCTAATCATCATCTTTTTCACATGTCTTTTGTCTAGATCTGAAAAAAAATTGTGTTTTTATATATTTCTCGTTTTAGATCCATACGGTTTTGCGTCCCACTCATCCTCTTTTTCATATGTCTTATGTCTAGATCTGAACAAAAAAAGATACTATATTCTCAGACTACCATATGGTTTTGAGACCGAATCATCTTCTTTTTCATATGTCTTTTGTTTAGATCTGAACAAAAAAGATAGGTTCTAGGGCCCCTAGGTTCTATGCTTGAGTTAGACTCTATTAGAAGTCTGAAATTGGATTTGTTTTTGTTCAGACTGTTTTAGAAGTCTGACTCTTTACAATTGTTTTATGGTACACAGGATGGGGCGATTCAGTCAGGTTCCAACCTCGAGTAGTAGTAGTTCATTCTCAACTTCCACATTTCGACAACGATCCGGTTCATGCAATGGATTCCCCAAGAAATGTTTCTGCGGTCTGGACCCTGTCATGTGAACATCCACTACTGCCGATAATCCGGGAAGAAGATTCTTTGGATGTCGTAACTGGGATGTAATTGCCTTTCTCTTCTGTTTTGTAGCCAGTTTTATTTTGTTTTGACTTATTCGAGCTTATATTCGGAATTCGAAGATGATTGCATATTTAAAATGTGGCTGTAGGATGGTGGCTACCATATAATGAAGTGGTGGGATGAGTCTATGATGGAGGAGTTTCACGAGTTAAAGCTGTGTGTGGACCGAAATGGCGAACAAATTGATTACATCTTCCTTTGTTATGCTGAAATTGACTGTGTTACCAACTTGCACGATGAGATCAAGAAAGCGCAGGCAGAGATAGCTCAACTAAAGGAGATCTTGGCTGAGAAACCATCTAGCCAGACAGTGCGTGGCGCCAAGTATGAGTATATGATGGTTGCTGGTGCTACTATTATCGTCCCGATTATCTTGAGGGCATTTGGTTTCTTGTAATATAAGTCCTATGTATCCAAGTACAATTTTATGTATTATAAGACGAATTTCATCCAATTTCATTCATCATCCAATTTCATTCATCATCCAACTTCATTCATCATCCAATTTCAAATATGCGAATTGTCCTCTTTTGAAGCTAATAAATACTATATTCTCAGACTTCATAAGAAGTCTGAGTAATAAATAATTTTCCTCAGACTTCGTATGGAGTCTGAATCTACAATAATTAGTTTTAAGACTTAAATGATTTTCCTCAGACTTCGTATGAAGTCTGAATCTACAATAATTATTTTCCTCAGACTTCGCGTGTACATGACGACACGTGGTCTCTTGCATGCCCGGGAAATTAATTTTTTTGTAAATTAAATGCGCGGGAGTTATGTAAAAAGGAGACAAAAAAGTGCGGCAGTTACGTCTGCAGTAAAACTGTCTGATAGTGGTAAAACCGTCTTGTTTTAACTGCCCCTTATGAGACATATATAAATATGATTTTTTAACCTTTTTTTTTTAGTTTCGCAGGAAAGATAAAAAAAAAACCTATTCTCTCTCAAAGCCACTCAACCGACATCTTATACTTTTTCTGGGTATCGTTTCCAGATCTGGTTTCTCTCTGCTCCGCCGCTTACATTCGACGGTAAGATTATCTAAAACTTCTTCGGGGGAATTCTGTGTAAAACTATTAGTAATTAGACGGCTAATAGTGTCTGATTGTAGATCTCATACCACATATGGAGTCTGATTACATCCTCAGACTGCATATGGAGTCTAAATATCTCTCATACTTGCGCTGAGCTTTTTGTTTCTTCTAAATTCCAGATCTTGTTGGGCCCCGATCTTGTTTCACTCTTCTCCTCCGTCGTCTTCCTTCGACAGTAAGATTCCTCGACTCTTCTCCTCGTCTATATATTTACATAACTATAGTAGCCAGACGACATAAGATGTCTGACTGTGTAAGGTTGACTGCAAATGGCTTATGGCTAGTAGTATTGAGATTGTATTTTTGTGGCCCTTGTTGTTTCAAGTTTTCGTTATGGAAGATGTTGAATTCCCACAAAGGATGTTCACTGCCGGTTATGAACCGGTTCCGGATAAAAGCATACACTACTTTAGTGGAAGGAGAGATATGATAGTTGATGTTAAATTAGCGCTGTTACCGAATGAATGGCAAGAACTCCTCGATTAAGAACTAGGGGTTTTTTTGAGATTCCATGAAGTGAATTTCAAATGGTGTTCAAGGATGGTGCACTATATGCTCTGTCTGCAGTTAGACTGCAAGAAGAAGAATGAGTTATGGTCTCTTCTCGGCGTTCAGCCAGTTAGGTTTTCCTTGAATGAGTTTCATGCCATAACCGGACTCAATTGCGACTATATTGAGAACCTTGAGTACCCTGAAATTCATTATACCGATGAGATGAGAGCAATGTGGAAGCTTCTTAGGGTGGATTTCGATTTAGGCCCAAGTTTTACGCAACTAATGGATGCTTGTACAAGATGTTCTTGTTGGGAATGTCCTGAAATCTACTGTACTATCTCTAGAAAGTATGATAAATGTCGAGATCAGACATAAGTCATAAATACTGGGTGATCATGATGGCTTGCTAGAGTCCGCTCTTGATCTATAAGTTTAGGGCTTATTACCAGTATTGTATGATCCCAAAGGGTCACACACCATAGCTAACGGGAAAGTTAAGATGGAATTAATACGGTAAGATGCTAAGGCATTTACTGTATTTGTACAGAGAGTTGGGCAGACAACAAATGGGCTTTTGTCTGATTTGTGTCTTGGGCCCAAATGTCTAATGGACCATTAGTTTAATTAATTAAACTTGGGCCCATTAGTGATTAAAAAAGGGAGATTGCAACATTAGGGTTTGCTAATGTTTTTGGCGATTTTGGGAGCTGGAGCCGCGGCTCATCTCTCCTCCCAGAGTCTCTCTCTGTTGTTCTTCCATCTCGGTCTAGCAGCCATCCGTGCTTGTAAGCGTGTGGATACCAAGGAGGAACCGGTTCTCATCTGATCTTGTCATTACCACCAATCATTCTGCTGCAAAGGTAAAGATCAGGTTTGTTTTATGATTCGATTACAAGAACCTAGATCTGTTTAAGATTATGTGCTAGGTTGCAATCTGAGAATTGAACCATGGAAAAACTCATAATCCTTCAGTGGTATCAGAGCCTAGGTCGTTAGGTTTTTGTTATTTGGATTAATTATGAATCGATTCGCTTATTGAATTAATTTGGAATCGATTGTTGAATTGTTTAATGACATGAATCATTTGTTGACTTTGTTTCACGATTATTGAATTGAAAAGGTCAAAATAAATTTTGTCTTTATATGAATCATGATCGTAAAGTGTATTGTATGAAACGATTTGGAAAAATCGATTCAATTATTAAGCGATTCAATTAGTCAATCGCTTTTGTCCTTTAGTGTATGTGATTGAAACTTGATTGTAAAAGTCAAAATCGTATTATATTGAATCGCTTTTGACTTTGTTAATTGCAAAAGTCAAAGAATCGTTTGTTAGTTAAAGCTAGATTATGTTATTGAAAACGATGATGTTGTTTTGTCTTCTAGCTAATAACATAAACGTTATGCGTTAATTATCAATCGATTGTATAAGGTTTGTTTTTGACTATGTCACGATTTGTTCAAATTAATTATTAATCGATGGTGATGATTGATTGAATAATTATGGTTTAAGCGGTTAACCCAAATCGCGGTTTGCTGGAAATTATCTAATACAATTGGTATTATTTAATTTCTGGTTAAACCGGATTGAAATTCATAAAATTGAATTTTAACCTAAACCGAAGGTTGGTCTAAGTTTGATTTGGTTGGACCAAATAATTTAGAGCTGGTCTGGTTTAGTAAATAACCGATGGTTTTGATAGTTAATTTGGTCTTGGACCATAATTAATAAACCGACTCGGTTATGTCAAATTATTGGGCCAACTGGAATTCTATGGTCTTGGGCCAAGAATTGGGCCTATAATTTGTGACCCAACCCGAAAATATTTATAAAATATTAAATTAGAAATTTCTATTTTTAGTATGTTTCTAAATTTAGAAAGTTTATAAATCAAGTAAGTTTCCCAAAATAGTAATTTTTTATTTTTGGAAATAAAACTTAAAATCCTCAAAACCAATATCAAGCTTTGATGTCTTTCCAATCTTGTCAGCTACTTAACACTTATTCGATTACAGATATGGCTTACAGTGTGAGGTGTCTGTTTTCGCGTAAGTAAAGTAGTATATAGTCACTAATTTCATTGGGAGTCCCAGACTTTAGTGATTATTTGGCTGAAAGAGATTGGTTTCCTTGACTGGGCCATCGGGAGTCCCGGGCCTTGAGACATCTGGTGTTTTGGGCCTTGGGCCCAATCCACAACCGAGAGTTATATGGTTATAACTAGCTGTGTGTATGCTTACCAAGTAAAGCTAATTCCGGGTGACGGCCAGTGGCCCACTTTGGATTTAGCTGAACATGGGTCTCGGAATCATTGCATTCTTATGAGGTTAAACAAAGAAATTTTGAATGCAATGCGAGTTTTCTTATAAGTTATTAAGATTACTCTTTTATGAACTAAATAACTAAAACTCTATTTATCTCTAAATTTCAGTTATGACTAGCACAAACAATCAAAACACTTTCTCGATCCGGTCTGTCCTTGAAATGGACAAACTGAACGGATCAAATTTCTTGACTTGGTCGCGGAACCTGAGGCTAGTCCTCAGGCAGGAGAGAAAGGACTATGTCCTTGAGAGAGCTCTCCCCGTGAGGATCGGGTCCAATGCCTCTCATGCAGTATATGATGCTTGGAATAAGCATTATAATGATGCGGTAGATGTGCGTGGTCTGATATTGGCTACCATGGACTCAGATTTGCTGAAGCAATATGAGAACATGGAGTCGCCAATAGAGATGATCAGCAGCCTGAAATTGAAATTTCAGGAGCAGGTAAGAGTGGAGAGATACCAGTTGGTTAAGTCTCTCACTAGCTGCAAGCTACCAAATGATCATCCAGTAAGTCCTCATGTCAGTAAAATGATGGGTTACGTTGATAACCTGAGGAAACTGGATTATCCAGTTAGCCAAGAATTGGCAACTGAGATCATTCTGCAGTCACTGCCGTCAAGCTATGATAAGTTCAGAAGGAACTATATCAAGAAAGGCTTAACGAAGACGCTGACTGAACTGCATGATATATTCAAGACAGTTGAGCCAAACGTGAAGAGTACCCTGTAGAATCTCATGAAGGAGAAGGGTAAGTTTACTAAACCTAATGCTGACAAGGGTGAAGACAAAGTTGTCCAGATTTTGAATCATGGCAAGCGTGTGTCTTCTGAGCCCGAGTCAGATACCTCTTACGTTGGTAAGTGTTGCTACTGTAAAGAGACTGGGCATTGGAAAAGAGATTGCATTAAATTCATGGAAGATTATGAGGAGTTGAAGTTGATGTATGAAACAACTTCCTCAGGTATTCATGTTATTACTTCAAGTTATACCTTATAGGTATTGGATACTGGTTGCGGCACTGATATTTGTTATAATATGCAGAGCCTGAGCAACAGTAGAACGTTGAAGGAAGGGCAAGTGGAACTGTGTGTCTGGAAGGAGCTTGGGATGCTGCCTCAGCCGTAGGGTTTTCACTTGTAGATGCCTTTGAGGCTTGGTTTTGTATTAAGTAATTGCTACAATGTACCTGCTTTAAGCAAAGTTGTCTTTCATTTTCTTGTAAGAATTTGAATGTTTTTCATTTTGATAAAAGACAAGTTTTGTTCTTTTGATCTTAATGAAATATTAATTGTAGCACCCTATTCAAGGAATGGGTTTTATATCTTAAACCAAAGAGTGCCTAAATGTAACATAAATACCGAATTGGTTTAAATCTGATGAATTAAACCTGATTTTTCTTGGCATAAATGTTTTGGTCACATAGAGTAAGTCAGATTCAGAAACCCCATAGTTATGGACTTTTGGGCTCATTTGAATGGATATCTTATGAGACTTGAATTCTGCTTACTAGACCAAAAGACAAAGGGCCCATCTTAGCCGAGCTAGAGAAAGGCCCAAAGGCTTATTGGAGATTGAACATACTCATGTATGTGGTCCGATGAGCAGTAATGCCAGAGAAAATTTCCTGTACTTCATTATCTCTACTGATTACTTCAGTGAGTGTGACTGTGTTCATTTGATGAGACACAAGTCGGAATTCTTTGACATGGTCGAAAGAGTTCCAGAATGAAGTATAGAATCTGAATGACAGAAGTATTAAGACTCTGGATTAGATCACGAGTGAGAATACTTAAGTCATTGATTGTGTGATCATCTGAATGAGTGTGAAATCGTTTCACAGCTCATTTCTCCTGAAAACCTGGAGGTGTTTCTGTGAGAAAGAATCAGATCTTATTAGAAATGATTAAAGATGAGTCACACGAATCTTCCATGATATTCTTTAAGAATAACGCTCTAAAATATCTAAGTTTACGCTGAAATAGTTCCACCAATATCAGTTGAAAGACACCACTTAAATGTGGACTGGAAATGATCCAAATTCGTCTTTACTGAGTATTTGTAGTTGTGCTACTTCACTGGTTGTCCTAGGGAAACCAAGGCTTGTTACTTTTACGTCCATTCTGTTTTCTAAGAAGGGAAGTTACTTTCCAAGAAGAACAGTGGGAGTAAAAGTATAACTCGAAGAAATTCGAGAAATACAGGAGGTTGCTCAACCTGTTGAGGGAGAGCAACGGATGGATTTACAGATTTCTGTAGAATCTACACCTGTAGAGCCTGAAGTTCGCAGATATGAATGAATCAGTCACTAATCCGAGAGTGATTTCTCGTCATTAGTTGAACCTGATGATCATTGAAAGTTCGCATGATCTGATGATCATTGAAAGCGACGAATCTGCGAAATTCAAAGAAGCGAAAGTGAGCCCGGACTCCGAAAAATTACATTTTATGTAAGTTAGCTTCATCGATCCATTCATGGATGGAAGCAAACATATCGGAGTTGGAATCTTCGTTCTGTTGAAGTAGTCAAGGTTTTGACTTGAACAGGAACGAAATGGAACTGTGCGTTTACTAATAGATTAGTGGGAGCGATATTGCATTTCTCATAATGTATGTCGATGACATACTGATTCTCGGAAATAACGTCCCAATACTGCAGTCGGTAAAGGACTGGCTTGGGAGTTGGTTTTGTGATTGACATGGGTAAAGCCACGTATGTTCTTGGATTTTGGATCTAAAGATAGAGATCCAAAAGAGCTGGTAGGAAAAAGTCAGGATTCTTAAATTGACAAAGTCCTACACCTAATCAGCAATCCAAGAAGGGTTTTATGCCAATGTCACATGGCAATACATTAAGCAAGAAGCAGTGTCCTACGATAACTGCTGAGCTTGAATGCATGGATAGGATTCCATATGCGTCGGCAATTGGATCTATCATGTATGCCATGACACGTACTTGTTTTGATGTTGCTTTAATGTTAAGCAAGACAAGTAAAGACCAGTCAAATCCAGCAAAGAATCACTGGATTGCCGTAAAGAATATCCTAAAGTATTTGAGGAATACTAAGGATAAGTTCTTGGTTTATGGAGAAAGTGAGGTGTACAAGTCGATAGAGTCTGAAAGGCAAGTTTCCAATAGACAAAGATAATTCCTGGTCACAGTCCGGCTATATCTTGTGTCTGTCTGGCGGTGCAAGACACTGTTGCTGACTCCATGACTTAAGCTGAACATTTAGCAGCTTGAGAAGCGGCGAAAGAGGTTGTTTGGAAAGAAGAGTTCATCACTGAACTTGATGTGATTCCCAGCGTAGATGAGACTAGCTGCACATCAGAGGTCCAAACACCTTGAGGGTAGGTATAACCTATTCCGTGAGATAAAAGACAGAGGTGTTAAGTAGATAAGCAAGTTTCATCGAATGAGAACGTTGCTAATCTATTAACGAAGCCACTCCTTAGGCCTAAGCACGAGTCGCGGACTGTAGCTGTAGGATGAGTGAAATTAAGATGTAGTCTTGATTTCAGTGGGAGTTTGTAAAGGGCTTTACTTAGTTGTTTTGAAAGGTTCATGTAAACATAACATTTTATGTTTATGAAATCTATGATTTCTTGATTATTTTAACTGTGATATAAATAATCGTTCCAAAATGATTCATGTAATTATATATGGGCCATCGAAGTACATGAGTAAGACTTGATCCTGAAACCCCATATTTAACGAAATGACATAAATCATAGTGTCCATAGTCGAAGGTTGTTGAAATTGGAACACCAACAACCACTTGAGACTAGATTGTGTTGAGACTTATGACCAAGTTTCGAGGGGTCATAGATGCGCGGCATCAAAGTCGACACATAGGTATATGTAGGGGAGCATATGACCGGACATGGCCCGCTGATGAGAACTCTACAAGATATTAATATCTGTGTCATAAGAGGTTCTCATATACGACTATAGAGTATAGTCCTTAGACCTGAGTTCGCATGCATGTGGCTGCACATGGAGTGATGCGCTTTGATCATTGTCTAACGCTGTTTCGTAACTGGGAGCTATACGGACCTTGGTTGGGTGTATTATGAAGTGTGTAGTTCATAGTGATGGAACAAGATGGGATTTGTCCCTGCCGTTTAACGGAGGTAATATCTCTAGGCCAATCGGAGACTTGATAGCTGGTAAGAGAGTGGCCACTCCCAAACGGACTTGCCCAAGTCGTTTGCATTGTCAGTATCAAATCTGGTCCGATTAAAATGGTCTGGCTATATAAGGATGACACGCATCTTGCCTTATGCCAGATCGAGATATTGAGACAAAAGGATTAGGGAATGTAGGATTCCAGTACAAGTGGGAGATTGTTGGGAATGTCCTGAAATCTACTGTACTATCTCTAGAAAGTATGATAAATGTCGAGATCAGACATAAGTCATAAATACTAGGTGATCATGATGGCTTGCTAGAGTCCGCTCTTGATCTATAAGTTTAGGGCTTATTACCAGTATTGTATGATCCCAAAGGGTCACACACCATAGCTAACGGGAAAGTTAAGATGGAATTAATACGGTAAGATGCTAAGGCATTTACTGTATTTGTACAGAGAGTTGGGCAGACAACAAATGGGCTTTTGTCTGATTTGTGTCTTGGGCCCAAAAGTCTAATGGACCATTAGTTTAATTAATTAAACTTGGGCCCATTAGTGATTAAAAAAGGGAGATTGCAACATTAGGGTTTGCTAATGTTTTTGGCGATTTTGGGAGCTGGAGCCGCGGCTCATCTCTCCTCCCAGAGTCTCTCTCTCTGTTGTTCTTCCATCTCGGTCTAGCAGCCATCCGTCCTTGTAAGCGTGTGGATACCAAGGAGGAACCGGTTCTCATCTGTTCTAATCTGATCTTGTCATTACCACCAATCATTCCGCTGCAAAGGTAAAGATCAGGTTTGTTTTATGATTCGATTACAAGAACCTAGATCTGTTTAAGATTATGTGCTAGGTTGCAATCTGAGAATTGAACCATGGAAAAACTCATAATCCTTCAGTTCTGATTGGGACCGGCAACAAAGGATATGGCTGGGCTATCTAGCCATCTATGCAACCTTCATTGAGGCTCAACACTAGACAACCTCCACAAGGGGTGACATGGCCAAGCTTCTGCTGGTTCCAGGATCGATACAATCCTATCCATGGGGACGATTCGCCTTCAAGGTTCTGATAGATTCTGTTAAAGAGGCAAACAGAAAACTCGTGGATGGAAAAAATTATCAGATCGGAGGTTTTGCTGAGGTCCTGAACATCTGGATATACTGGGCATGTCCCTCTATGGCGACAACTTATGGAGAGCCCTTTCCGGATGCCCCAGACCTACCATTGCTGGCGTACCAGGGATCACGGAGTCGAAAGAAAGTCGACGAAACCTTACGTATACAGGTATACTTATGAACTATGACTTTTATATCGGACTTCAATAGAAGTCTGACATTATGTTTCAGACTTCATAAGAAGTCTGACACATAATGTCAGACTTCTATTGAAGTCAGATATAAAAGTCAGACATCATAAGAAGTCTGACAATATGTTTCAAATACATTTTTCCCAGTCTCGTATGATGTCTGACATTTTGATATTACAAATGCTTATATTTGTTTTGCTATGTGACTTGTAATTTGCAGACCCGCGTCAACAGCTTTGTTATCAAGGAATACGATGATATGTTTCCCGAGTGGGACAACCCTGATGAGGAGGACGACAAAGTTGAGAACATTGTGAAAGCAATATTCGGACAGCTAGGGACTGTGCAGTGGAGGTGGGGTTCTAAACACTGGAAGAGTGAAGGTGTGTTCAAGACCAAAGCTGGAGGTCCTGTTAAGCTTGAGATTAAGTCTGAGAAAGTTGCTGATGAGACTGGTGAGAAAAAGCGTAAGGTTGTGGGAGTCAAGAGGAAGTTGGTAGAGGCTGTTTCTGATGATGAAGATGAGGAAGAAGAGGTTGAGGCAGTTAGTAAGAAACCTAGAGTAGGGAAGGCTGGTCCTACGAATGGGGATGTTGTTCAAATGATTGAGGGTTTGCAAAAATCATTTGAAACTCGGATTGGTGTATTGGTAGATGTGTTCAACGAGGGTTTACGTCTGATGGGTATCAGACTTGATGATATTGCCAAGAATGTCCAGAGTTTGAAGAAAGAAAATGTTGGAGTTGAATAGAAGGAGAAAGACCAGAAGAAAAATTCTTCTGAACTGAAGGAAAATGAGAAGAAGAAAGCTGCTACTGGAGGGATAGGAAGAGAGAAGAAGAAAGATGCAAGTGTAACTGCCGCTGCTGCTGCTGATGAGATGAATATGGCTGGAGTTGGTGAGGATGAAGAAGATCCAGCTGAAAATCTTCAAGATCAAGATAAAGTAAAAGCTGTTGCGGTTGATGAAGAGGGAGGAAGAAAGAAGAAGGAAAGGCCTCAGAGGAACCTGAAGAAAGTTGTATTGAAGGTATCTGAACCTGAACATGCAGGGAAAGTGAAGCCTAAGAAAGCAGCAGACAAATCCGCCAATCTCTCTAAGGCCACCAAACCGACTGCGATTGATGATGGGGTTAGTCTCCAAAACCCTCAATCTCTGGATACAAATAAGGAAAAGAACGATGGGCCTAAGAGAAGTAGCAGACATATGAAGAAATCACTTGAGGGGAAGTAGCCTTCTTTTGCTTTATGAACATCATTGATTGTAAACACATAAGCATAATCGTATTTGTTTTTTTCCCCCTTGGTTCTTGTATTTGCTCTGAACATGGATTCCTGGCATTAGACTTATATTGCATTGGTTTGCTATTATTTTTAGTTGGCATTCAGCACATGTCAGACGTCTATGGAGGTCTGACTTGTTAGTATTCTAGTTACCAGACGTCTAGAGAAGTCTGGTTCTTGTGTGAATTTTAGATCGAACATTATGTTTAACATTGATTGTCAAATTGTCTATGCAGAGTATACCCGAGAGCACAGATCCGAGTGTCCTGATCGTTGCACAGTCGGCTACGGGAATAGACTTCAATTCTACGCGGAAATTTAAACAGGACACTAAGCAGGCAGCAGCAGAAGTTTACATGCAAGCGAAGGCAACCCAGGTTAAACAGAAGGAGAAGGTGAAGACTCCAGTTAAACCTGTTGTCCAAGCACATGTTACACCGAGATATGACCTTTGTGCTGCTATCACCAGGATGCAAGTGAAGGCGCTTAATTATTACAACAAAAGACAGCCGTATGTGTTGATACTCTACTTAGATTGTAAGTATGCACACCTAATATCTTAACTCGATGTCTAACAAGCGTATTGTTCTTGATAGGGGTTATCCGAATAGGATAGTGAACACATTGAAGGATTATAGGTGTTTTCCATGGTTTAATTCTCAATTACAACCTAACACAAATCCTTAAACAGATCTAGGTTCTTGCAAAACGAATCATAAAACAAACCTGTAACATTACCTATGGATTGCACAGCGGATTGATGGTAATGACAAGATCAGCTAGAACAGATTAATCACCTATTCCTCCTTGAGTATCCACACTCTTACAAGCAAGGGACGGCTGCTAGACCAAAGATATGGATCAGATCAGAAAGAGAGATTAGAGAGAGAGAGGCTCGCGGCCACAAGGAGAAAATCGCAGGGAAGGACCTCTTCCTTAGGGTTTCTTATTCCTTTTATCTCTCATTAATGGGCCCAAGTCATTAGACTAATGGCTCATTAATCTTTTGGGCCCAAGACACAAATCAGACAAAAGCCTGTATTTTGTCTGGCCCAATTCTCTGATCTAATACAGTAAATGCCATTGCATCTTACCGTATTAATTCCATTTTAACTTTCCCGTTAGCTATGGTGTGTGACCCTTAGGGATCATACAATACTGGTAATAAGTCCTAAACTTATAGATCATGAGCGGACTCTAGCAAGCCATCATGATCACCCAGTATTTATGACTTATGTCTGATCTCGACACTTATCATACTTTCTAGAGATAGTACGGTAGATTTCAGGACATTCCCAACAATCTCCCACTTGTACTGGAATCCTACACAGGACATTCCCAACAATCTTCTGATTGTACTGGAATCCTACATTCCCTAGTCCTTTTGTCTTAATATCTCGATCTGGCATAAGGCAAGATGCGTGTCATCCTTATATAGCCAGACCATGTTTATCGGACCAGATTTGATACTGACAATGCAAACGACTTGGGCAAGTCCGTTTGGGAATGGCCATTCTCTTACCAGCTATCAAATCTCCGATTGGCCTAGAGATATTACCTCCGTTAAACGGCAGGGACAAATCCCATCTTGTTCCATCACTATGAACTACACAATTCATAATACACCCAACCAAGGTCCGTATAGCTCCCAGTTACGAAACAGCGTTAGACAATGATCAAAGCGCATTACTCCATGTGCAGCCACATGCATGCGAACTCAGGTCTAAGGACTATACTCTATAGTCGTATATGAGAACTTCTTATGACACAGATATTAATATCTTGCAGAGTTCTCATCTTGCGGGCCATGTCCGGTCATATGCTCCCCTACATATACCTATTTGTCGACTTTGATGCCGCGCATCTATGACCCCTCGAAACTTGGTCATAAGTCTCAACACAATCTAGTCTCAACAGGTTGTTGTTGTTCCAATTTCAACAACCTTCGACTATGGACACTATAATTTATGTCACTTCGTTAAATATGGGGTTTCAGGATCAAGTCTACTCATGTACTTCGATGGCCCATATATAATGACATGAATCATTTTGGAACGATTATTTATATCACAGTTAAAATAATCCAGAAATCATTAGATTTCATAAACATAAAATATTATGTTTACATGAACCTTTCAAAACAACTAAGTAAAGCCCTTTACAAACTCCCACTGAAATTGAGACTACATCTTAATTTCACTCATCCTACAGCTACAGTCCGCGACTCGTGCTTAGGCATAAGGAGTGGCTTTGTTAATAGATTAGCAACGTTCTCATTCGATGAAACTTGCTTATCTATTTAACATCTCTGTCATTTATCTCACGGAATAGGTTATACCTATCCTCAAGGTGTTTTTGGACCTCTGATGTGCAGCTAGCCTCATCTATGCTGGGAATCACATCAAGTTCAGTGATGAACTTTTTTTATCCAAACAACCTCTTTCGCCGCTTCTAAAGCTGCGAAATGTTCAGCTTAAGTCATGGAGTCAGCAACAGTGCCTTGCACCGCCAGACAGACACAAGATATAGCCGGACTGTGACCAGGAATTATCTTTGTCTTTTGGAAACTTGCCTTTCAGACTCTATCGACTTGTAGCACCTCACTTTCTCCGTAAACCAAGAACTTATCTTTAGTATTCCTCAGATACTTTAGGATATTCTTTACGGCAATCCAGTGATTCTTTGCTGGATTTGACTGGTCTTTACTTGTCTTGCTTAACATTAAAGCAACATCAAAACAAGTACGTGTCATGGCATACATGATAGATCCAATTGCCGACGCATATGGAATCCTATCCATGCATTCAAGCTCAGCAGATATCGTAGGATACTGTTTCTTGCTTAACGTATTGCCATGTGACATTGGCATAAAACCCTTCTTGCATTGCTGATTACGTGTAGGACTTTGTCAATTTAAGAATCCTGACTTTGTCCTACCAGCTCTTTTGGATCTCTATCTTTAGATCCAAAATCCAAGAACATACATGGCTTTACCCGTATCAATCACAAAACCAACTCCCAATCCAGTCCTTTACCGACTGCAGCATTGGGACGTTATTTCCGAGAATCAGTATGTCATCGACATACACTATGAGAAATGCAACATCGCTCCCACTTATCTATTAGTAAACGCACAGTTCCATTTCGTTCCTGTTCAAGTCAAAACCTTGACTACTTCAACAGAACGAAGATTCCAACTCCGATATGTTTGCTTCCATCCATGAATGGATCGATGAAGCTAACTTACACAAAATGTAATTTTTCGGAGTCCGGGCTCACTTTCGCTTCTTTGAATTTCGCAGATTCGTCGCTTTCAATGATCATCAGATCATGCGAACTTTCAATGATCATCAGGTTCAACTAATGACGAGAAATCACTCTCGGATTAGTGACTGATTCATTCATATCTGCGAACTTCAGGCTCTACAGGTGTAGATTCTACAGAAATCTGTAAATCCATCCGCTGCTCTCCCTCAACAGGTTGAGCAGCCACTTGTATTTCTCGAATTTCTTCGAGTTATACTTTTACTCCCACTGTTCTTCTTGGAAAGTAACTTCCCTTCTTAGAAAACAGAACGGACGTAAAAGTAACAAGCCTTGGTTTCCTTAGGACAACCAGCGAAGTAGCACAACTACAAATACTCAGTAAAGACGAATTTGGATCGATTCCAATCCACATTTACGTGGTGTCTTTCAACTGATATTGGTGGAACTATTTCAGCGTAAACTTAGATATTTTAGAGCGTTATTCTTAAAGAATATCTTGGAAGATTCGTGTGATTCATCTTTAATCATTTCTAATAAGATCTGATTCTTTCTCACAGAAACACCTCTAGGTTTTTCAGGAGAAATGAGATGTGAAGCGACTTCACACTCATTTAGATGATCACACCATCAATGACTTAAGTATTCTCACTCGTGATCTAATCCAGAGTCTCAATACTTCTGTCACTCAGATTCTATACCTCATTTTGGAACTCTTTCGATCATATCAAAGATTCCGACTTGTGTCTCATCAAATGAACACAGTCACACTCACTGAAGTAATCAGTAGAGACAATGAAGTACAGGAAATTTTCTCTGGCATTACTGCTCATCGGACTACATACATGAGTATGTCCAATGTCTAATAAGCCTTTGGGCTTTTCTCTAGCTCGGCTAAGATGGGCCCTTGGTGTTTTGGTCCAGTAAGAAGAATTCAAGTCTCATAAGATATCCATTCAAATGAGCCCAAAAGTCCATAACTATGGGGTTTTTGAATCCGACTTACTTTATGTGACCAAAACAATTATGCCAAGAAAAATCAGGTTTAATTCATCAGATTTAAACCAATTCGGTATTTATGTTATATTTAGGCACTCTTTGGTTTAAGATATAAAACCCATTCCTTGAATAGGGTGCTACAATTAACATTTCATTAAGATCAAAAGAACAAAACTTGTCTTTATCAAAATGAAAAACATTCAAATTCTTTATAAGAAAATGAAAAACAACTCTGCTTAAAGCAGGTACATTGTAGCAATTACTTAATACAAAACCAAGCCTCAAAGGCATTTACAAGTGAAAACCCTACGGCTGAGGCAGCTTCCCAAGCTTTTTCCAGATACGCAGTTCCACTTGCCCTTCCTTCAACGTTCTACTGTTGCTCAGGCTCTGCATATTATAACAAATATCAGTGCCACAACCAGTAATCAATACCTATAAGGTATAACTTGAAGTAATAACATGAATACCTGAGGAAGTAGTCTCATACATCAACTTCAACTCCTCATAATCTTCCATGAATTTAATGCAATCTCTTTTCCAATGCCCAGTCTCTTTACAGTAGCAGCACTTACCAACGTAAGAGGTATCTGACTCGGGCTCAGAAGACACACGCTTGCCATGATTCAAAATCAGGACAACTTTGTCTTCACCCTTGTCAGCATTAGGTTTAGTAAACCTACCCTTCTCATTCATGAGATTGTACAGGGTACTCTTCACGTTTGGCTCAACTGTCTTGAGCATATCATGCAGTTCAGTCAACGTCTTCGTTAAGCCTTTCTTGATATAGTTCCTTACGAACTTATCATAGCTTGACGGCAGTGACTGCAGAATGATCTCAGTTGCCAATTCCTGGCTAACTGGATAATCCAGTTTCCTCAGGTTATCAATGTAACCCATCATTTTACTGACATGAGGACTTACTGGATGATCATTTGGTAGCTTGCAGCTAGTGAGAGATTTAACCAACTGGTATCTCTCCACTCTTACCTGCTCCTGAAATTTCAATTTCAGGCTGCTGATCATCTCTATTGGCGACTCCATGTTCTCATATTGCTTCCGCAAATCTGAGTCCATGGTAGCCAATATCAGACCACGCACATCTACCGCATCATTATAATGCTTATTCCAAGCATTATATACTGCATGAGAGGCATTGGACCCGATCCTCACGGGGAGAGCTCTTTCAAGGACATAGTCCTTTCTCTCCTGCCTGAGAACTAGTCTCAGGTTCCGCGACCAAGTCAAGAAATTTGATCCGTTCAGTTTGTCCATCTCAAGGACATACCGGATCGAGAAAGTGTTTTGTTTGTTTGTGCTCGTCATAGCTGAAAATTAGAGATAAATAGAGTTTTAGTTATTTAGTTCATAAAAGAGTAATCTTAATAACTTATAAGAAAACTCGCATTGTATTCAAAATTTCTTTGTTTAACCTCATAAGAATACAATGATTCCGAGACCCATGTTCAGCTAAATCCAAAGTGGGCCACTGGCCGTCACCCGGAATTAGCTTTACTTGGTAAGCATACACACAGCTAGTTATATCTCATATAACTCTCGGTTGTGAATTGGACCCGAGGCCCAAATTCACCAGATGTCTCAAGGCCCGGGACTCCCGATGGCCCAGTCAAGGAAACCAATCTCTTACAGCCAAATAATCACTAAAGTCTGGGACTCCCAATGAAATTAGTGACTATATACTACTTTACTTACGCGAAAACAGATACCTCACACTGTAAGCCATATCTGTAATCAAATAAGCGTTAAGTAGCTGACAAGATTGGAAAGACATCCAAGCTTGATATTGTTTTTGAGGATTTTTAAGTTTTATTTCCAAAAATAGAAGATTACTATTTTGGGAAACTTTCTTATTTTAGAAACTTTCTAAATTTAGTAACTTACTAAAAATAGAAATTTCTAATTTAATATTTTATTAAATATTTTGGGTTGGGTCACAAATTATAGGCCCAATTCTTGGCCCAAGACCATAGAATTCCAGTTGGCCCAATAATTTGACATAACCGATACGGTTTATTAATTCTGGTCCAAGACCAAATTAACTATCAAAACCATCGGTTATTTACTAAACCAGACCAGTTCTAAATTATTTGGTCCAACCAAATCAAACTTAGACCAGCCTTCGGTTTAGGTTAAAATTCAATTTTTGAATTTCAATCCGGTTTAACCAGAAATTAAATAATACCAAGTATTAAATAATTTCTAGTAAACCGCGATTCGGGTTAACCGCTTGAATCACCAATTAAATTGGATCGGTTCAGTTAAATCCAAAACCGGGAAGAAACACCTAGTGTTTTAGCCAATTTGATTTAACTTGCGGTTTAAGGCTTTAAACACACGATTAACCGCCAATTAAATGGACCGGTTTAATCGGTGTGGTTTTAGGCAACGAACCGCGAAGCTCGGTTTAACCGATTGACTATTCGCGGGACGTAAAAATTTAACGGGCCAAACGATCGGATCCAAGATCCAACTCGGCCCATTAACGCATGATCCGTCCCTCGGCCTCACGATCAATTGATCGATCTCGGCCCAAACGATCACGCGGCCAGCCCAACAACGATCACTCGGCTTAGAGCGATCGAAGGCACGACGGCCCATCACGCATGGAACAACATTTGCGGCTCACGCAATCCATCAATAGCCATCACACGGCCAAGATCATTCGATCATCGAATGTACAGCCGATGATCTGCGATCGGATTTAACAAGCGATCTCATGCCTTGCGTTCCAAGCGATACAAGTGATCAAAGATCAATACATCAACTCGATCCAATCGGCAAAAGCACATGGCCGATACTTGATCGATCGATCGCATAATTCCATGATCACTCGATCGGCTCATCAATCATACGGTCGAGACCATATGATTGCCGATTAGGGACCAATTCGATCATCGCATGGTACATCATTATGACACACGGCCGAATGATCCAATGATCAATCAAAACGCGATCCTTTGGCTTTCGATCACTGAGGATCACGGCCGCAGGATTGTAAATTGATCCGTGACCAAGGTACAACAAAGCGATTGACGGCACACGCTTTTAAATCATAACCGAGATCATAACATGATCACGATTAGGGTTTACTTGCGATTCAAGCCTTGTCATAATGAGATCGATACATCAGCTAAGATCCGAGACCTTATAGATTAGGGTTTAATTGATCTTAATCAATTCTTTTACTATTGATTCAACAAACAATTAAACACCATTTTAGATCCAAATTACAAGAAACTAATAACCTGGGCTCTGATACCACTGAAGGATTATAGGTGTTTTCCATGGTTTAATTCTCAATTACAACCTAACACAAATCCTTAAACAGATCTAGGTTCTTGCAAAACGAATCATAAAACAAACCTGTAACATTACCTATGGATTGCACAGCGGATTGATGGTAATGACAAGATCAGCTAGAACAGATTAATCACCTATTCCTCCTTGAGTATCCACACTCTTACAAGCAAGGGACGGCTGCTAGACCAAAGATATGGATCAGATCAGAAAGAGAGATTAGAGAGAGAGAGGCTCGCGGCCACAAGGAGAAAATCGCAGGGAAGGACCTCTTCCTTAGGGTTTCTTATTCCTTTTATCTCTCATTAATGGGCCCAAGTCATTAGACTAATGGCTCATTAATCTTTTGGGCCCAAGACACAAATCAGACAAAAGCATGTATTTTGTCTGGCCCAATTCTCTGATCTAATACAGTAAATGCCATTGCATCTTACCGTATTAATTCCATTTTAACTTTCCCGTTAGCTATGGTGTGTGACCCTTAGGGATCATACAATACTGGTAATAAGTCCTAAACTTATAGATCATGAGCGGACTCTAGCAAGCCATCATGATCACCCAGTATTTATGACTTATGTCTGATCTCGACACTTATCATACTTTCTAGAGATAGTACGGTAGATTTCAGGACATTCCCAACACACATCACTACAATGGTATTACGATCTTCGCACTCCAAAGTAATGGCTGCATGACACGGTCAATATCACTACAATGGTTATGAATTAAGAACTCCATTCCAATCTGGATGTATATCCAGACGTCCAAAGAAGTCTGGTTGTATATCCAGACTTCTATAGCTGTCTGGTTGTGTTTTATATTTTTATATTAACACATGCTTGGCTTGATGCAGGAAATTGATGCGGGGATTGATCTGTTGAGGCTTCGCCAACACAACCACCCAGAATGGTTCATGAGCGAGAGGCTGTGTTTCATTGACACACTCCTTCAAGCCTTGTGGCGTCAACACTATCCAGATTTTATCAAGAGTGGTGCAGGAGAGAATGTATCAGCCGCAACTAGAATGCTTCCTGCTGGTTGTTTTGATTACTTCACTGGTGACCTACCACTAATCTGCAAATCACCGAAGGCTTGGGCGGTGGATATTGATTATATTTACACCGCACTGCACATTGGCGGAAATCATTGGGTAGCAATTATGATTTCTATCCCGGATAGGCACGTAACAGTATGGGACAGCATCATTAATGATACGACTGATGAGTTGGTCAAAGCGGCAGTGGCACCAATCTGTGAGATGTTTCCTTATGCGATGCACGTCTTGAAAATAGCTGATGCTGATGGGTGGCCATACCCAATCGAACGTTACACCCACTCGATTGTTAGGAGCGACGATCTTCCTCAAAACCACCAAACAGGTGACTGTGGAGTGTTCTGCTTGAAGTTTATCGAGTTCCATTCACTTGGAATGGAGTTTCCAAAGTATCTTTGTGATAAGAACATCAAGTCAATCAGGGACAAGCTAGCTTTCGACATAATGACTGAACTCAGGCGAACAGGTGAAGAGCAACGTACCGAGTATGCTTTGCTAGACACCTACGCTGATAAATAGACCGCCTCTATCTTTTGGATTCCTAAACTATGGATTTCTTGCATATGAAATATCTATCTATTGTGGTTGTAAAAAAACACATGCATCTTTTGGCTTACTTTTGTGCTTGTTTTTAGTTATGTAACAAACTTAAGCACTAATCCTAGTTATGTTTATTACTACGCTTGTTGAAACAGAACCCAAACAATTGAGACTAGTTTAAATATCAGACTTCTGGAATATATTACAACGTCAGACTTCAGTGAACCCTAAAAAATATCAGACTTCAGTAAACCCTAAAAATTATCAGACTTCACTGAACACAAACATAATATCAGACTTCAGAAAACCCTAAATCATATCAGATTTCAACCATTTCTAGTCAGCCTCAGGTTGTGGACAATTAGGTTGTTTGTGGCCTGATTGTTTGCAATTCAAACAACAATTTGCTTGTGTAGTTTCCGCGGTTTACTGCTCTTCTTCTTGGCGATTTCTATCATAGATTGCCACCTCGAGTTCTTTTGTCTTCCAGGCTTCCGCCTCTCTTCCGGCGGAAAGACACGCACGGTGTCATGATTAGCTTTGCCAGTAACATTCTTTGGTAAGATGTTGCGCGAGTATGCAGCGTACAAGTAGTCCGTTCTGTAAGATGGACATACAAGGGTAGAAATATGTAGCTCAAGTTCCGGTGCAGCGCATATGGCATGTGAGCAAGGTATCTTTTCGTAATCCCAAACACCACATTCACACTTCTGATGTTCCAAATCGACAACACAATCCCTATGTCCTCCCTTAACAACGAACTTATACGTATCTACGCGTTCTGCCGTCATCATATCTGCATAATATTCACGAATAGCCAGCAAATATTCAACTCCTCGGCTAAATGTTGTTGATAGACTCATTGCATCTAGCCGCCTTTTACAAAACCACGTCCCTACTTTCTCTTGTATAAACTCTAAAAGGAAAGATATGGGATATCCTTTTGCCTTCTTAACGGCGGAGTTTATAGACTCAGCAATGTTGCTCGTCTTAATGTTGTACCTGTATCCACCAATTTGAAAGAGGTTAACCCAAGTAAGAATTATAAAGTATCATAAAAACATAATGCTTTCAGACTTCTCCAATCGTCTGAAAAAATAATCAGACAGCAAGTGAGGTCTGAGAATTGTATCAGCCATCACTAGAAGTCTGATAACTATTGTCAGACTGACAAGTACCTGTCTCCGTTGAAATGCACGCGTGACCATAGACTCACATCCGCCTCCTCCAAGTAATCAGCAAGTTCAGGATTTACCGCTCGTAAGGAAGCCATGTTTCGGTCAAAATCGTAAATCGTATAAGCTCAAGCCGCGTTTTTCACCAAGTACAGAAGATGTTTTCCCCTGAACTTGGTAACTATGTTGTTTTGTAGATGGTAATAGCATATCCCTCGTTGTGCCCAAGGGAAAACTGCTTCACATGCATTCTTGATCGACTCACATCTATCCGATACTATGACCAAAGGATATTGGTCTGAAATGCATTCTTTCAGTTTGGTGAAAAACCATTCCCACGAGTCATCATTCTCAGAGTCTACAATTCCGAAAGCCAACGGAAATATTTGAAAATTTTCGTCTTCTGCGGCCGCCACTAGCATAACGCCGCCATACTTTCCATTAAGAAGAGTACCATCCACCACAATGACTCTTCTAAGAAACGTAAACCCATGTATGGAAGCTGCAAATGCTATACATAGATACTTAAATCTATTCTTCTCATCTAGCTCAAGAGCAGTTACTGTTCCCGGGTTGATTTGCCTGATTCCATGCAAAAAAGAAGGCAGTCTCTCGTACCCATCTTCCGTTGTTCCTCTCACAATCCTATGAGCATGTAAAAATGCTCTATATGCGGTTGTGTAGCTCATCCTAATCCCAAACTGCTTCTTCATTGACACTTTGACATTCTTTGGTGTTATCCCCTCAATCATACCAAAACATTCAGTAAACAACCAACCAATATAAACTGGAGTATAACGTTTGCGCGTAGACATCCGGTCCGCCATCGAACATCAATGTGTTTTTGAATAGATCATCACCCAGTACTTGTTTGGTTCGCTCTTCACACACGCTCGAAGCATCCACTTGCATCCTTCCACACGACATTTAGCCACAAAACGTGTCTTGTCAGACTTCTCTGTCCTAAATGCGAATTTCTTCATTATCGCCGTCAAACGTAGCTCTGATATTAGGTCTTTCTTGCTATCAAAAAACTTATTGAGAATGATACCCTCAGATAAGTCCCTTCTGCGAACACTCTGATTACTCATACCATCCAACTCATATTTCTTATAATCTTTATCTTCTTCCACATCTACATCTTCATGTTTCACTTTCCCATATAGGGTATAATCAGCATCGTCATGGTAAGCCTCAGCATGTTTCATGAAAACATTCTCAAGCACATCCAAGTTACCAACATCATCATTACCAACACCACCACAAACAGAATCCTCCGAGACTGAGTCCACATCTTCCTCATTCCAATCTTCTTCTTTGTCATCTTCGTCTACATCTTCAGCTTCATATTTGTCATCATGATTCACAGCATCTTCATCATCCATACCGGATCGGCTCGAGACACATAGACGGATTAAATGCGTATTAGCTAACTCAAACATGCTCCTTACTTGCCTATCATTTGTGACATAAACCGGAGGGCTATCCGGATCCATTTGTTTCAAGAGTGCTTCCGGCAATGGATATGATAACTCCACCAGCTCGGTTTTCTTGTCCAGCATATAATCATCTTGTACCATTTCAACAAGTTCTTGATGTGTAGAACCATCACGCAGAGTAATAAACCGCCCTCCTTTGAGCTTATCAACCACAAAATGCCAAATCTGGTCTCTCACAACCCATTCACCAAAATTAGAAGGTAACTGAACCATTATCTGTATAAACAAACACGTATAAACAACATTAGAGATCTTTTGGGAAAAGCCAGAATTCTCTGTGAAGTCTAATGCTATTAGCTACATTGCCAATATTATTCAAAAATTTAGTTAAAAATAATTACCATATATAAGAATGTAAAACTCACGCAGAAGGAACATAGAACACTAACACACATTTATAAAAATTAAAGTCAACGAAATTAATCACAAATATACAATAAAAATGCATTTGAAAAGTTTGAAATATTTTAGACGTCTATAGAAGTCTGATATTAATGCAACCAGACGTCTATGGTAGTCTAAAAAAGAGGGTATTTTTGCAATTGATTTTGAAATGCCAGACAGCGGATGCCGTCTGAAACCAATCAGACAGCGAAGGCAGTCTGCTTTGGAATTTTTTAATTTTTTTGTCAGACAGCTCAAGAAGTCTGAAAAAGGGGGTAATTTTGCAATTGATTTTCAAATGTCAGACTTCTGTAAGAAGCCTGAAGAAAAAGTAGAGGGTAGTTTTGCAATTGATTTTGAAATGTTAGACTTCTTCGGAAGTCTGTTAATCTATCAAACTTCTATTGATGTCTGACAAGATTTTCAAACAGCTAGTGAAGTCTGATGAAAAACATCGCATTTTCGAGCGTTGACCAAAAATTAATTGTTCAGATGTCTATAGCCGTCTGGCAAAATTTTGGAATTTCAGATGTCTATAGCCGTCTGAAATTATTTTTCTTATTTTCAGACAGATTTACATGTCTGGCAATTTTTTTGCTTATTCTGGTCAACATCTGAAAATTTGGGTCAATTGGAGTTTCTACCCCCCATAATTTTCAGACAACGGATTCTGTCTGACAAAAAGTCAAGAATCGGTCAATTTCTTGCCAGACTACATTAGAAGTCTGACAAAAAAAAATTTGAATCAATTGCAAAACTACCCTGTTCTCATTTGGACTTCTTAACGATGTCTATTTTTTCAAAGGAATTTAACAGACTTCTATGGAGGTCTGGCAATTGAAAGTCAATTGCAAAACTACCCTCTCGTTGACCATATTAAAGCTTACGAAAAATGCAGACTACAATTTGGATCTAAAAATCGACGATATGAAAATGTTCTTACCAATAACCGATTTCCGTTTGTTTTTAGCCGCGCCGATTTACCAGAACGTCTAATATCACCGAAAACCCCAAATCCGAGACGTGTTTTGGTGTTTTTATAAGGTGATAAACTATTTCGCTACTTTTGAATCCAAAATACCGAAAAATCCCCGAAAATCAAAGGGGAAAGGAGAAATCGGTGAGGAGAACGTCCGAACTCACATTCTTGAGCTTTAATTGAGCTTTAATGGTGAAAAAACGAGCTGGATTACACATTAACTCGTCGGCGATGGTGGGTGTCGTGGTTGTTGAGCATTCATGGCGATGGCATTTTCGTGAATATCCGGAAAAAATTTGGGTCCTTTTGTCTTTTGATTAAAATATCAGACTTCATATGAAGTCTGACGATGGCATTCCTGTGAATACCCAGATTAATAAGGGGATATATTAGCGATGGAGAGGAAGAAGAAGGCCGAGGGTATAATCAGGGTTGTTGACTTCAATTTCGAGGGCATTTTTGCAAACAGCCCAAGATTTTTCGATCCTCCCTCGCTTGCTCCTACGGAGCACGGGTGACATGTTAGGAGGTGCGATTGTTTCGTCTCCTTCCTTAGTTCCAGTTGAACTAGGAATCATATCCTTTGGTATAGGTATAGATGAAAAACGGTTTTCATCAAATATTTCATCCCTTGACTCAATTACGGTGTGAACCGATATAGAATCATTAGGTTCTATGACATAAAACCTATAAGCCTTGGAATGCTCAGCATATCCAATAAAGATGCAATCAATACCTCTTTCTCCCAAGGTTTTAATTTTGGGTTGGGGAAGTCTAACGACAGCCCTACATCCTCAAACTCGAAGATAATTCAAGTTTGGTTTCTTTTTGTACCAAAGTTCATAGGGTAATTTTGTTCCTATTATTAGGAGTTCTATTTAATAAATAGCAAGCTGTTAACATTGCTTCTCCCCAAAATCCGTCTCTCAATCCCGAGTAGGATAACATTAAATTAACCATTTCCTTTAGAATTCTATTTTTCCTCTCCGACACACCATTTTATTGTGGTGTATATGGAGCCGTAGTTTCATGATAATTCCTACGGATTGGAAATATGCAGGATCATAATACTCTCCACCTCTATCAGTGCGTAACTTCTTAATAAAATCATTTTGTTGTAATTCAACCTCAGTTTTATAAACCTTAAATTTATCTAGGGCCTCATCTTTAGTATGTAATAAATATACATAACAAAAGCAAGTATAATCATCTATGAAAGTGATAAAATACTTCTTATATCCTAAAGATGGTGTAGCATGTAAATCACATAGATCATTATGTACAAGTCCAAGCACTACAGAATTTCTTTCAATGCTTTTAAATGGTTGCCTAATTATCTTTGTTAACATGAAAGTACTACACTTCTATATATTTATGTCTAACGCAGGAATCAATCCTTCTTTAGACATATCAATCATATGCTTATAATGTACATGACCTAATCTAGCATGCCATAGTGAAATATCAATTTTGCTAGAACTTGCCATATAAATAGATTTGACAATTTTATTAATATTAAGCATAAACATGCCATTATAGAAATATCCAAATCCAACAAACACACCACGCTTTGATAAGATATACTTATCAGATTCATACACTTGTTTAAAACCACACTTATTTAAAACACTACCAGAGACTAAGTTTTTTCTAATTCCGGGTACATGAAGTACATCCTTAAGATCAAGAGTTTTCCCGGAACTAAATTCTAACACCACTTTTCCACGACCTAGGATAGGGGTGGTTGACTCGTTTCCCATATGAAGTACGGACCCATCTTGAACTTGCTTATATGTCACAAACCAGTCACGATCCTTGCAAACATGTGTTGTTGTACCCGAGTCAATCCACCATGCCACTTCATCATCCTATACATAAAATGCCTCAGAAATATTTGATACGTACATTTGAGTATGAATCAAAAACAGAGATCTGACCTTGATGAGTGGATGGACTTTGGTCCTTAGACCCTTGTCCCAAGCGGTTTTTCCGCTCTTTTTGTATCCTTCCATGCCCGACAATCACATTTTAAGTGACCCGACTTATTACAATTCCAACAAACGCTCTTAAGCCTTTTGTTAGATCCATCGTTAGTGTTGTTATTGAAGGAGCGTTTTCAACCTTTATTTTTCTTAGAACTCCTACCTTCATCCATCATATTAATGGAAGAAGTACCAGCATCTACATTTTTGGGTTTTCCTCCCTCTTGCGCCCTTAGAGATTTCTCTATGCGCAAATGGCTGCCAAGTTGTACAAGAGACAACTTTTCTTTTTTTGTGTTTCAACATGTGTTCGAAATCTTTCCACGATGGTGGTAACTTATCGATAATACTCGATACTGATATGGATTCATCCATTTTTATGTTGTGCTGGGAAAATTTTCCTAGGATACGAAGCAATTCATTGTATTGCTCCATAACTGGCCTAGAATCAGACATCTTGTAATTATTAAAATTACTCACAAGGAACTTCTTACTAGAAGCATCCTCAGCCATGTACTTTGATTCTAGTGCATCCCACAACTCTTTTGCGGATTTGACATTCTAATAAACATCAAAGAGTGGATCTGACATACCGTTGAGAATGTGGCCTCGGCATATGTAATCGTCGTTTTCCCATTTAAGTTGCTTCCTTGTCTCCTCCAAAGACTCGTTCTCTACATCTTCTGGTATAGTGGGCATAGGCATGCTTAGAACATACACTACATTGAATGTTGTAAGGAGAAAATGCATCTTCTTTTGCCATCTTCGAAAATCTACTCCCTCAAATTTTTCTAACTTTCCAAACTTCGATGTCATCTCTCGCAATTATACACTAGCCATGGTTCACAAGAAAATACTCTTTTAGATTGTTGGTTATGTAGCCTTGTAGTGTGAACTATGAACTTGGATAATGATTGAATCGCGCACGAGAACACTTTCCTTAAAGAGTATTTCGACCCTATCCCAAGCCTTGGGTTACAAGAAATCCCTTTGTAGGATAAGACAACCAAAGTCTCACTCTTGTTCTAGGCTAAGATACAAGAGATACAAATATAATTTTTTGTGTTTATACGTGTATCTTCAAATATCTTTGATGATCTTTTGAAGCAATGAATCTCTCTCTTTTATCTCTCTTTCTTTTTATTAGTTTTTGTTGTTTGCTTTTGCTTGTGAAATTTTTGTTATGAATTTGTAAATGCCAACAACTCCTTATATAGAAATCAAAAGGGTGTAATTATTAATCACCAACCATTGCAACTATTCACAAAAAGTTGTAACGGCTTATTATCAAAAGTTTCAATGGTTCAAAACCAAAGGTTGCAATGGTTCAAAACCAAAGGTTGCAATGGTTCAAACCCAAGAGTTGCAATGTTTCATTTAATAAATTGCAATGTTTCATTTAATAAATTGCAACTCTTCATTAATATTTACAACCACACTTAAATATATAACAACTTTTGCTTGCCCTCAAGATAGAAAAACTTAGTAATCCACATGAAAAACATACCTGACAGAATCGAGACCACCATGTACTTCTCGAGCCTTAGCAATTATCCCAAAAAAAAAAAAACCCCACAATCGAAGTGAATAATCCAAATTCACCATATTGACCTCTATAAGATTAAGTGAAGACTACTCAAGGGAGTATCGATAAAAAGACATGTGGACTCTTATTCAGTCAGAACCTGATCACAAAAACTGTCTTAATTTCATGTTCCTTTCATCTACACTTTCTCACTTCGGCCACCGATTTTTTTCACTATGTATCATTTATTTTTCCTATTGGCTTCTCTTCTGTTATTATCGAATTTAGTTTGGACATGTTTCCATGAAGTATAAAAAATAGTAGGGTTACTGACACCTCTAATGATCACTTCGAAGCTACTAGCTTATCCTCAGATTATTTTCTCTTTTTCTATTTTTTATTTTTTCTTTTAAGGGAAGAGAAAGGGGAACCATACTCACACAGACAAGTCTATTAAGACTGAATGAGGAATTCGATCTAGTGTATGCCAAGCCCCAAGATTATAGAATTGATTCATGTTACGGGAAAGGTCAGTAGTGGATATTCCATATACCCAAGAGAATATGGGTTACATTGTTAGGCTGGTTCATTGTGGGGTTTTGCACTAGTCTTAGATGCCTCTCAATCTCGAATAATTTGTCACTTAGGTTCCTACAAATGTGGTTGTTTCCCAAAAAAATCATTGTTTTCTACAAAGGTTTGACTCAAAAACAGACTACACAATCCAGTCTAAGAAAATTAAAAACAATGTCAATATCTACGTCCCCCAGACTTAAACAACACTATCCCCAATGTTATCAAGCCTGAAGTAGAAAATACAAAACAAAAAGTTACCAAAGACAAAAAAGATAAGAAAATGGGACCATACCTCACAGTGGATGTCGAACAACAACAAACGGTATCATTTGATCTCGACCATGTGTATTGACCACTAAGCGTCGATCAAACTCACTTAGGGTGGTCCATCTCTGCATCATCGACATTGGTCAACATTCGTGCATTTTTATTTTTTTCTAGACTCAAAGAAAAAAAAATTAGTAAAACTAAAACGAAATTAAAGTTAGTAAAGACTCACCAAGGGGTTGCCTCCCACCAAAAGCTTTTTCAGTTATTAACTTGACTTTGTCAGGAGATGAGGTTCCCGGAGAGCAACCAAGGAATTTGGGAAGAGAGCAACCAAGGAATTTGGGAAGAAAACCATGGTGGAAGGGAAGCGTGGGTGGGATAGATCAATTCTCTGCATTCACAACAATGCGGTGAGGAGGTGAATGTTTAGAAGGTACATACTTTGATTTGGTGGAAGTGTGATGTTTTACATGTGCTGAACATTTTTGAGTCCATTCATGATGAAATCATATCTCTGCTTCTCCACTATCTAGCATTTTGTCGTCACCAATTAGAACTTTTGGCTCCATCTCAACTTTGAAAGTTTTACCGTCAATGGTGGATCACTGCAGCTTGTCCATTTTAAAATGAATAAGTTTATCTCTTAGGTCGAGATCAGGCAAACCCTGCCTCATATCAATCATGCTCCAGTTGTAGCTAAAAAGATATACCAAGGATAAATGGATAATCTGGTTCAACATCATACTTTAGCGTAACAAAATCTATAGGAATCAAATAGTCTCCAACTATAATGGGAATCTCCTCAAGAAGTCTTTGAATTCTTTTCGAGAGATCACCTAGAATCAAGGAGATTATAGTCTCTTGGAAGTCTATCAATCCCAAACTTACAGCCATATAGTATGGTATAAGGTTTACACAGATCCCAAGTCACACAGAGAATGCTTGAAGCTGCACCTGAAAATAGAACAATCTAGCACAAAGACTCAATGGTCTGGTAGCTTCTCTAGAATCTTTTTCTGGAGCAAAACATTTACTTGCTCCGAGACCCGCACCATCCCTTCTTGTAAATCTCCATCCTTGGATATTATCTTCTTTGGTTACCTCCTCAGAAAAGGGTTAATCCTCAAGGCATCAACAAGTAAAATCTCAATAAGCAGGTTTTCCTTCATTGCCTTGCATCTGGCCTCATACAACTCTTGTTTGGACTTCATAGGAGACTTACGGAATGTCAACTTAGGCTTATTGACTCGTTCAGGATCTGTTCAGTCTTTTTGGCTCGTCTAGGCTTGGTGTCAACTGACACAGAGGGTGTGTAGATCGATACTGGCAGCAAAGTAGGCAAGTTGGACTTTGGGGATGATGTCTTTTCACTGACACCAGAGGTGTGTCGTCAACACGGGCTTTCTTGGTCGACACCTAATCGAGTGTATCGACCTCAGTGGATAGAAGCCAACTAAGTATTAACTGCAGCAATTTCTAAACATGCATTTAATCAAAATCTATTATAAAGTCTAAACATGTATTTAATCAAGTTCGATTTGTTCACAATTTTCCTAAACCAATTTCCTTCGGGAATAGATAAATTTCTCACCACGTTGTTAATAGTTAATTAGCCAACTGTCATTGCAAGAATCAACCTTTGATTAATATTCTTAGTAGCTAATTTAGTGCAAGGAATAAGAACAACCTAAATGAAAAACTAGAGTTCCAGAATCCTAAACTAATCAATCAATCTAGCAATTCATGAAATCCCTAATGATAAACTCTAAACCTAACTAGCAAATGATCCAGACATGGAAATTGAGTCAGTAAACAAGAATGAAGTAGAAAGCATAAGAGAAATCAATATATAACAAAGGGGGTTCAAAATCTTTGGAGATTAGCCCCGAAAGCTCTAGTACAAATCTCTCTGGAATAAAAATAAAAAAAGACTCTACAATGGCATAGGAAACATAAATATAGTCATAAAGCACAAATGAGCCTTCTCCAACTAAAAAAAACTTTTGGGTAAAAACTGAAAATCTTCAATTCCTTCTTAAAGCACGCGTGAACTCTTGATGCACGACCGGTGTTGACCGACACTAAGAATGGTGTCGAAAAACACCATGCTCGAATATGGGCAATGTCTACTATACATTTGCCAATTCCTCAAATTAACTGCAAAAGTTCCCAAATATCAATATTATCTCCATCTCATACATATACGTGTAAATGGCTCAAAAGACTCCAAAACACTGAATAAATATCTATACAAGATATACTAGTGTGGTGCCTGCGCAAATGCGCGGATTATCCAAAATATACGATTTTATATAATTGTGCATAATTTTTTTACTAAACAATGTATGTTATTAAATACTATGATAATAATTCATTATTTTCAATTTGTTTAAATGTGGCGCAAAAAATATTGTATATTGTGTTGATTAGGGTTATATCATAGTTTTGCACTCTAGTTATATCATAACCTAACATATAAGAATAACACGAAATAATGTCGTCTTTTGTGCATAATATAAAAAGTAAGAAAATACCATTTTATGCATTGAAAAACTATAACTTGGAGAAAATATTGACTTTTGCATAGAATATATATGGAGATTTTAAATTGCTTTGTACTTGAAAATTAAAACAATACATTTCTTGTATGGCAAGCAAACTACCATGGCAGTCATGTTCGAAGCATCAATACTTATGTATCATGAAAGATATCTCGAACCCAATATAATTATATAATGATGGACTGGAAAATCATGCCATACAATTCGTGTAAGAGTTCACTTAAACGTGGCGGAAACTATTAATGAAACATAATCAATCTAAGATGAAGATTATGCTAGGTCTCCACAACTATCAACACAACATGTATCCATAGAAAAATTATAAAATTTTAAAATATAATACACGATCAATCACATTTTCATCGACGCAAACATAAAATAAACAATACAGTTTATCGTATACGATAACAATAAGTGAACTGACTAAGATTGGTTTTGTCGCGTGCTTATAGAATAAAATCCTAATAGAAAACATACTAAAAAGGGTTTATAAACAAATTTATCAAGTTAAAATAAAAAAAATTATAATAGCCAACGCCAAAACCAAATTTAAATAGACTAAAGGAACAAAACACAAAAAATGGATACAAATCCGAAAACTAAAACTAAAATAAATATAACTATCTTATAAAACCTAAAACTTATCAACCTTGATCTTCTTGATTGGAGTCATACTAATATCGTTAGCGGTTAAAATCTTGCAATCATCATCCCCAGTTAAATTGATAGTTGAACAAATCTTTGACGATCCAGAAAACGAAAAATCTCGAACCATAGCTTCATCTCCAGGTTCCAAATCAACAACATAAGCCTTGTTCCTGTATTAAAATTGTCTTCACCCACGCTAAGTTTGAACATGAATTCTCTACCCGCCAATCTTTCAAGAGTCAGCGGCAGTGAATTAAGACTATCCTGGTTGAGAACAAACAATGCATTAACATCTTCTATTCAACACAAAAACTAAAGACCAACAACGAAAATAAAGAAAAACTAAACAATAAAAACAAAAATGCATACCGGAGAAACCTCATTGCCAGTTCAGAAGCGATTCTATGTAAGAAATCATAACCGATATGATCAAAGAAAAGAACTTTTATTTTCGTGAGTGTATGGTCAATCACATGCAACACCATGTAATACCTAGCCAAAAACAAACAATGGAACTTAGAAAAAATCCAATTAAGATAATCATTAAACAACATTATGAATCTGCCACACATTTCGTAAAACCTCTCAAGAACATCAGTAAAATGTAATTCACAAGTACCACAATTATTCAGCCTTGGACCTTGTGTATCAATATTTCGAGGATAAGGCTGAATATTTTTATTGCAAGACTTACACGAAAAATAGTACCACCTAACACTTCTGTCGAAAGAATCAACAGTGGTCAAAGAATCAACAGTGGTCACAGTGACACACTTACCAACCTATATTAGATTAAATCATATATTATAAAAATAAAACATCATAAAATAAAAACATAGAATTAGAGACATTAAAATCAGACAAACCTCAATATATTTAGAGATATCATCCAAACTCCTTCTAGGATATTTTCCTCAAAAAAATCCAGCACGTAAAAACTCATCAGATGAACACCATTTGGGAGCTTCCTTTAATACAACTATGATGACATCATCAAAACATAGCCTACACGACAGAAAAAAAATACATAATAAAAAAAGTTTTTAAACAGTTATCCAACTATTGGAACATAGACCGAAACAATTCTAATTGTAACATGACCACTCACTACAAGAAAACAGCGTTTTGCGACTGGACCTTGCGACTATACTTGTAGTCGTAACATTTGGCCACTATTCGGGGACAATATTGCTACTATTTTGCGACAACGGATTATTTGACGTGTATTAGGTTCTTATATACGACCAAAAATGATTGTCGCCAATTTAGTCGTCGATTGACGATTGATTAATGGCCATTGTCGAGACCAGAAATAATAGTCGCAGGCTAGTCGTTGATATGGCGACTATTTATGCGTCTGATGTTAAGAGTCGTAGAACAATCGCGAATTAGTCAGTACATGGGCGACTAATGCGCTACTTCGGGTATAGTACTAACCAAGTCGTTTATTTGTCGTTATTGATACGACCAATATTAAACTCATTATTCGTGTCGCAAAGTAGTCGGGTATGGGTCATATCATATTGTAATTTTGGATTTATAAATAATAATATGAGATAGTTTAGTCTTCTGGAGTCCATGCAAAAACTTTTATTGTCGTATCACAAATGAAATATATACTTTGATATTTGAATTTAACAATAACCAAATTGAAAAGTTGTAAACATTAACGACAAATGTGTTTTTAAAAGAAACATGAAGGCGATCAACAGATCATCTAACCCAAAAAATAACAAAGTTTAATAAGGTCTTCTAAAACAGGTACATAATTTAGTAGATATTTAACCAGGGCATAATTTCTTCAGGATATTGGTCAGGTACCGGATTTGGAAAGCTACAAAATAGAAAACAATGTATGAATTCCGGAAACATATAAAGCATATTACATAATGAGTGCATTTGGTAATTATGACAAAAACCTATTGAGGAATCCATTAAAGTCCGGATTGTTGGTTTGATCGTACATAATCGTTGACATCCCTTCTTCTCCTTTGAGCCAAGTTACACCTAATTAAATAAATTTTATACACAAACACCATTAACATTTTAAACAATATAGAAATCAAAAGTATCATCAATCCTAAACCCAAACATGTAATACACCATGAGATCATTCTATAAATAAACTAAATTGAATTTCTAATTATACCCATTTCGTGCTTTCTGTAGAAGCACCGGAGAATCACAAAGAGATGTCTATCAGGATCCTTCCAAAACCTTTTTACTAGTTCCTTAGCATCTTCCCCGAGAAATAAACACCGAAGACTCTGGAGGCTAGAAAAAATGTATTTTCATTTTCTATTATCAGAGACAAACAACAAAACATATGTGAGGAATATTATATAGGCATTTGTTTAACTAACCTTAGGTCGTGAATTGTAAACTGCAGCTTTGGTCGGCATGTCCAATGAGGTTCAAGGTTTCCAACAAGTGTAACAAAACCAAGGACATCTATAATAGAAAAATAAAATCATTTAGAAAACTACACCTTAATGTATTTAGTTAAAAATATAATGTCTATCAGACATGCAAATAACATGATTAATATAATCCGATAAAGGAAACAACTGTATAGACTAAAATTTACCTATAGGGTACTCATCACAGACTCTCCCATCTAATATATCCGGAAACGATTCAAATTGCATAAAATGACCTTCCGGAATATTATCATAAGTGAGGCAGAAAGATGTGTTTACCGTATATGAGCTTGAAATCGTGAGGGGTCAACGACACATATTCCGGTACTTGTACAACTCGAGCATTCACAAGTTTAAACCAATGACCCTCACACCATGTAGAAAAACATAATTTCTCAATAAAAGAGGCAGGAACGGTTGCCTCTATTTTCATAACCCTAAATCAATAAACGAATACCTTAACAAAACATGCAATAACCCAATAAATCAAAAAAGATTAGAGAATAAAAGAAAGATTAACTCCTCATCGACCAAAATCATTTGGATTATTGGTTCTCCAATGGCTGAAACACACATCCAAACACACAAAAGAAGAAATTTTTGGTCCCAAAATCAAGGAATGAAGTTGTTGATTTGAGAAATTTTTTTGAAAGTCTGTGGAGCCATGGTTGAGAATCGGAGAAATTTTCGCAGAAATTATCTTGTAAAGAGGTCTTTTCTCTCAGTAAGCGGTAGGAAAATGAAGCGTCCAAGGTTTTAAATAGTTTCCCAAATAGGTGAGTAAAAGGTGTGAAGAAGTAAAAGAAAACCTTTGAATTAATAATAGTAAAATGTGTAAAAATTAGAAGTCACAACCATTGGTTTAGAAAAACTATTTGGGCCACAACCGCTAATGATATTTTTTTCGACGGGAAATTTTTTCACACCAACCATCAAAGGGCATTTATGGGTGTTTCTCTAAGAGACCCCATCAAATAAACACTAATCATGGTTAAATATAATATCATGCAATGGAGAGTTACGATGTCTGGCTAACTTGCTCTGTTTTTCATTAAATTGTGGTTAAATAACTTACGAGCGCCACATAATCTACTACATTAACAACTATATATTAAAAAGGATCTTCAAAAAGATAATGGGGCCAAATTCTGAAACTGTCTCTCATGATTGTGATGAAGAATAGTGACTCAAGGGTCCAAAAGCATGTATCGCAGATGTTTGTACCTTTGAAACCATTGTCCCACCAACTCAACCCAGTCTTTATCGGAGCACACGGACATTTGTGAAGCCCTATGATATCTAATCCTTTTTGCTTATTAAAGAACAGTTTACACCGTCTGTCTTACCGTCCATACCTTTATCTCTTAGTTATCTTAACACGTACTCAAGTTGCAAATTCGCGCTCGATGATCTACCCACGGTTCAAAACTTCTCCATCTCCATAAAACACCCACATAAAACATGGAGTACGTGTATATCCTGTTGGATCCAAACGGATCTTAGGGTTTGATATATTGAAATAGAACCAACCTCGTTCTTACCTTTTGGCAGCGGAATTGAGATGGTGAACGAGATCAGTTGGAGCAACGCAGATGCCTTGCCTCTACCAGATACACACGCACGCTCGCTGGAAACGGGATGCTAGTGCCGGATCAATGGGGATCGATGCTCTCTGGTGTGTCTACTGTTTCTCTCAAGAAAAGTGGACGGCTCACAGTTTAGGTCGAAATCTTAGAGTATTATTCGACCTAAACGTGCTTAACGGGCCATACTTAATTAAGCCTAAACTCGAAAAGCCTGTTCGGAAAATCTGAACTGTGTCGACCGACACACAAGCTGTGTCGATCGACACAACACCATTTGTCGATATTAATGTGTATCCAATACACATTAGTATGATCATTACCATAATGATCATTCCCATGTCGTAGCTTCCAGTTCGCTTAGGTGTGTGACCCTATAGGATCATATAATACTGGTAGTAAGTCCACGACCTACAGATTGCAAGAGGCTTCTAGCAAAACATTGCAACCGCCCAGTATTATACGAATGTCTGATCTCGACACACAACTATCTTTAGGAGTGAGTACAAGTGTGATTTCAGGACACTATCCCAACAATCTCCCACTTGTACTGGAATCACGAATTCCTATAATCCTTTTGTCTCTATATCTCGATTTGGCATAAGGCAAGATTTGTGTCATCCTTATTAAGCCAACATCGTGTTTATCGAACTCCTGATCTCATACTGAACATTACAAACAACTGAACTACAGTTCGTTTGAGTGCGGCCACACATTTTTCTCAGTAATTAATCTTCGATAGGCCCTGAGATATTTCTCTCCCGTTATTCAGGAGGGACAAATTCCATCTTGTTCCATCCCTGTTTCAACGCACACTTCATGATATACCCGAACAGTGCCGTTATAGCCGCCAGTTACGGGTCGACGTTTGACAAAGTCAAAGTGTACCAATTCATATGCAAGAAAGCATGATGAACTCAGGTCTAAGGACTATACTCTATAGTCGTAATGAGAACCTCTTATGACACATATATAACTATCTTGTAGACTTCTCATTAGCGGGTCATGTCCGATCATATGTTCACCAACATATATCTATGTGACTGACTGCGATAATCATATCATTGGCTCCATGAAACTTAGCCAACAGTCACCTCACAATCTAGTCTCTATCGGTTGTCAGTGTCCCGATTCTACAACCTCGACTAGGGACAAAATGATTTATTAACTTATAGGGTTTCATGATCAAGTTCTCAACTTGGTGACCTATAATATGTCATAAACTTATTTGGGACCATTATTTAGATCACAATAAATAATGCTGAAATCAAATTTCATTAAAACACTTCTAAAAGAATGTTTACATGAGCATCTTTTATAACTAAAATAAACTAAGAACTCCCACTAGAATCAAGATTACATCTTAAGATCTCTAATGCCTACAGCAGTCGTATGACTCTCATGCTTAGGCCTTGGGAGTGACTTAGTCAGAGGATCAGCAACATTCTCGTCCGTCGGGACTCGGCTGATCTTTATATCACCTCTATTGACGATATCACGAATCAGGTGATATTTCCTCTCCACGTGTTTGGACTTCTGGTGTGACCTGGGTTCTTTCGCCTGAGCAATGGCTCCGTTGTTATAACAAAACAAAGCCACTTGCTCCAAGATACTAGGAACCACACCAAGTTCAGTCATGAACTTCTTGATCCAAACAGCTTCTTTTGCCGCTTCTGAAGCAGCAACATATTCAGCTTCCGTTGTGGAATCAGCTACGGTATTCTGCTTAGAGCTCTTCCAGCTCACTGCACCGCCATTTAGACAGAAGACATATCCAGATTGTGATCGGAAATCGTCTCTGTCTGTCTGAAAACTCGCATCGGTGAATCCATTCACCACAAGTTCTTCACTTCCTCCATACACAAGGAATTTATCCTTAGTATGTCTCAAATACTTGAGAATATTCTTGACAGCTGTCCAGTGTTCCTCACCTGGATCAGATTGGTATCTACTCGTCATGCTTAACGCGTAAGCTACATCTGGACGAGTGCAGAGCATGGCATACATAATAGATCCTATTGCAGATGCATAAGGAATCCTATTCATGCGTTCTCGCTCAGCATGTGTCTCCGGACACTGGTTCTTGCTGAGACTGGTGCCATGAGACATCGGTATGAAGCCCTTCTTGGAATCATGCATCCTGAATCTGTGCAATACCTTATCAATATAAGTGTCTTGGCACAATCCAATAAGCTTGTTTGTTCTATCTCTGTAGATTCTGATTCCAAGAATGTACGCTGCTTCTCCCATGTCTTTCATGGAAAAACAACTTCCGAGCCAAGTCTTAACAGACTGAAGCAACGGAACGTCATTACCGAGGAGGAGTATGTCATCGACATACAGTACAAGAAACGCAATTTTGCTCCCACTAGTCTTCTTGTAAACACATGATTCTTCTCCGTTCTTGATGAAACCGAATTGCTTCACTGCTTCATCAAAGCGAAGATTCCAACTCCGTGATGCTTGCTTTAATCCATAAATGGATTTATGAAGTTTGCATACTTTCCCAGCGTTCTTAGGATCGACAAAACCTTCAGGCTGTGTCATGTACACATCCTCTTCCAGAATACCATTCAGGAATGCGGTTTTGACATCCATCTGCCAAATCTCATAATCATAATGAGCAGAAATCGCTAGAAGGATCCGAATGGATTTAAGCATAGCGACTGGGGAATAGGTTTCATCATAGTCAATACCATGAATTTGTTTGAAACCTTTAGCCACCAACCTCGCTTTGTAAATCTGTACATTGCCATCCACGTCAACTTTCTTCTTGAAGATCCATTTACACTCAATGGCTTTTACACCATTAGGTAAATCGACCAAGGACCATACTTGGTTTTCTGACATGGATTCCATTTCGGATTTAGAGGCTCCAAGCCACTTTTCGGAGTCCGGGCCCATCATTGCTTCCTCGAAGTTCGCTGGTTCGTCACCTTCAATGATCATCAGATCATTTGAATTGGTCACGAGAAATCCATAGTATCTCTCGGGTTCATGACGGATCCTTCCGGATCTGCGAACTTCAGGCTCCACAGGCGCCGGTTCCACAGAACTTTGTGGATCCAACTGCTGCTCTTCCTCAGTAGGTTGAGCAGTATCCTGCGCATCTAGAATTTCTTCAAGATGTACTTTACTCCCACTGTTTTTCTTAGAGAGAAACTCCCTCTCAAGAAAAGAACAGTCCCGAGCAACAAATACTTTGTTCTCAGATTGGTTGTAAAAGTAGTATGCCTTGGTTTCCCTAGGATAACCAACGAAGTAGCATTTATCTGATTTGGGTGCAAGCTTGTCAGAGATTAAACGTTTGACATAAGCCTCACAACCCCAAATCCTCAGGAAAGACAGACTAGGAACGTTCCCAGTCCACAATTCATGTGGTGTCTTTTCCACTGATTTAGATGGCACCCTATTTAGTGTAAACGCAGACGTTTCTAGAGCGTATCCCCAAAAGGATAATGGAAGATTAGAATGACTCATCATAGACCGAACCATGTCCAACAAGGTTCGATTCCTCCTCTCTGACACTCCATTCCATTGGGGTGTTCCAGGAGGAGTGAGTTGTGAAACAATTCCACACTCGCTCAGATGGTCGCTGAACTCTTGGCTTAAGTATTCTCCTCCGCGATCCGATCGCAAAACTTTGATACTTTTTCCAAGTTGATTCTGAACTTCATTCTTGAATTCCTTGAATCTATCAAAGGATTCTGACTTGTGTCTCATCAAATAGACATAGCCATACCTACTGAAATCATCAGTAAAGGTAATGAAGTACTTGAAATTTCCTCTGGCAGCAGTACTCATTGGCCCACATACATCAGTATGAATAAGGCCCAATAAGTCACTGGCCCTTTCATTTGGTTTGTTGAAAGGGGCTCTAGCCATTTTGCCCACCAAGCAAGATTCGCATTTCTCACATGATTCAAAATCAAATGAGCCCAGAAGCCCATTCCGATGGAGCCTTTGGATGTGTTTCTCATTGATATGGCCCAAACGACAATGCCATAAGAAAGTCGGGTTTTCGTCATTGGACTTAAACCGCTTTGTATTTATGTTAAAGACATGCATTTCTTGGTTTAAAATATATAACCCATTCGCTAATGGGGCGCTACCATAAAATGTACCATCACGATTAAAAGAACAAACTTTATTCTTAACAGCAAAATCAAAACCTTCCAAATCCAAAACGGAAACTGAAATTATGTTTCTGCTTATCGCAGGTACAAAGTAGCAATTATTCAAAATTAAAACCATGCCCGATGGCAAGGACAACTCGTAGGTGCCTACGGCCAGTGCATCAACCTTAGCTCCATTCCCGACTCGTAGCTCCACTTGTCCTTTCTTCAGCGTCCTACTGTCTCTTAGTGCCTGCACATCAGTACAAATATGAGCACCACAGCCGGTATCCAATACCCACGAAGTAGGACTAGAAGACACAACATTGTACCATCAGGACACTGGGAGTAGCCTTCTTGAGATTCGGCTCTGCTGTCTTCAGCATACCGTGCAACTCAGTCAATGTCTTAGTCATGTTTTGCATGTTGTAGTTCATGATGAACTTGTTGGAATTGTGTCCAGTAATCTCGGTACTGTCTCTAGAAAGTAAGAGTATGTCAATGATCAGACATAAGTCATATAATACTGGGGGTCATGATGGCTTGCTAGAGTCCGCTCATGATCTATAAGTCTTGGACTTATTGCCTCTATTATATGATCCCATATGGGTCACACGCCTAAGCTAACAGGAAAATGTGTAGGAATGGCTTAGCAGAAGTACGGTAAAAGTGCCAGGCATTTACTGTACTTAGAGAGAATAAAAGGTTTTAGCCACTGTGTGTCGATCGATACACATGATGTGTCGATCGACACAGTGCGCGAATGGCCAAATGGCCCAAGAGGAACCGGACGAGTTTTATAAATAAAACTCGAGTCTGTTTTCTTCTTTAAACCCTAGCCGCGCCTCTCTCTTTCTCTCTGCGCCTCCTCTCCCTTGGTCTAGCAGCCGTTTTCTGTGATCGCGTGTGTGAGCCTTTGGAGGATTCATCTCTCGGTGTTTCTCTGATCTCTGACCTGTTCTATCTCCTTCCGCTGCAATTAACAGGTAAAAGGTGAGATCTAATCATTGTTTCTAATCAAGAGAACCTAGATCCGCATGTTTAGGTTGATATGAATCTAAGAATTGAATCAGGATCAACTAAACAATCCTTCAGTGGTATCAGAGCCAGGTTCTGGTTTTTCTTGTTTAGATTCAAGTTTAGGATTGTTTTCTTGTTTAAGAAGTGTTTTGAATCAACTACTGATAAGAGAAATCACTTAAGCAACAAGGAATTGAAACCTAAACACATCTGAAATCGCAAAAACCAAACTATATTGATTTGGAATGCGATTTTTCAAAAGTGAGAATCGGCTGTGATCGCATGGATCGATCGATACGATCGCATGGATCGGTCGACACAATCCGAGAATATCTCGGCCAAACCTGATAACCGTCCGTGCATGCGTGAGAGCATCGATCGATACAGGATCGATGCACGATCGATGCAGGATTGATGCTTAGAGCATCGACCGATGCGGTTGATGGATCGATCGATGCGGTTGGTTCATCGACCGATATGGTTGGTTTAAGGCTCGGTTTAATGATTTTATTAAAATTATAAACGTCACGGTTTAATAAACAGATTTAATAATTTTATTAAGTCTGGTTAAACCGGGATAAGAAATCCAAAGTCGTAAATTGGATTTTGTGCCTAAACCAGGATTTTCTAATTTGATTTGGTTGGACCAAATAAATTGAGAAAATCCGGTTTAGTAAATAACCGGTTGACAATTGTGGTCATCGTAGTAATTAAAATTTGGTTAGACCAATTTTAATGAACCAGACCGGTTATGTCATTTAATTGGACAATTGGGTCATGTCTTGGACATGGACCAATTCTTGGGCCTCGGGCCAAGAAGTTAAAACAATTGGGCCAATTATTTGAGTCTTTCTTCAGATTAATTTAGAATTTATTTTATAAAATTATAAAGTCGATTTTAAATTAAAGTTTCCGAAATTTTGAAATTAGAAAGTTTCTTATATTAGAAGTTTCTAGATTTGCGGGTTTTGGATTTTAAAGAAATTTCTAAAGTTAGAAAGTTTCCGTTTTTAGAAAGTTTCCAATTTTAGAAAGTTTCCAAAAATAGTAGGTTTCCAAAAATGGAAAGTTTCCCGAAATAGTAATCTTCTATTTTGGGAATGAATTTTTTTAATAAACCTACGAACCTCAAATAATATCAAGCGTTGGATGTCTTGTCCATTCTATGTCAGCTGTCGAAGCCCATTCAATTGTATTCATGGCCTTACAGTGTGAGGGTGTCTGCTTTTGCGTGGATAAGACGGTTTGTGATTCATAAATGTCATTGGGAGTCCCAGACATTAATGATTACATGACTGTATAGTCTGGTTTTCTTGACTGGGCCATCGGGAGTCCCGGGCCTTGAGACATCAGAGTGGATTGGGCCTCGGGCCCAGATTCACAACCAAGAGTTATATCACGGATATAATTAGCCGATATAGGGCTTACCGATATAAGCTAAGGTTGGGTGATGGCCAGTGGCCCACTTTGATCTTAGTTATATGTGGATCTTGGAATCATTATATTCTATTGAGGGTAACTTATGTTATTGAATATAATGCGTGATTAATCATATTAAATATAATATGAGATTAATCATATTGAACATAATAACTAATAACCTTTTTATCTTATATATTTCAGCTATGACTACTACAAGCACACAAAACACATTCTCAATCCGGTCTGTTCTCGAGAAGGAGAAGCTGACTGGAACGAACTTCCTGACGTGGTCAAGGAACTTGAGGCTGGTCCTCAAGCAGGAGAAGAAGGATTATGTCCTTCGTGATCCTCTCCCCGAGAGGCCTGCTAACAATGCCGCCAGGACTCTGCATAATGCTTGGGAAAAGCATTCGTCAGATGAAAATGATGTGTATTGCCTTATGTTGGCGACAATGACTGGTGAGCTGCAAATGCAGTTCGAGAGTGTGTTGTCACCAATTGAGATAATGGCAAGCCTGAAATCGCTTTTTCAGGAGCAGGCTAGGACTGAGAGGTTTCAAACAGTTAAGAACCTCTTGGACTGCAAGTTGGCTGCGAATGCGGCAGTGAGTCCTCATGTCTTGAAGATGATGGGTTATCTCGATCATCTTCAGAAACTCGACTGCCCAATCAGCCAGGAACTTGCCTGCGACATCATTCTGCAGTCATTACCTGCAAGCTATGATCAGTTCATTCTGAACTTTAACATGCATGGCTTGAGTAAGACATTGCCTGAGCTTCACGGAATGCTCAAGACTGCAGAGCCCAACTTGAGGAAAACCGCCAAGGACCCCAATGTGCTTATGGTGCAAAAGGGCAAGGGGTTTAAGAAATCCTCTGCTAAGGATAAGGGAAAAGCCAAGGCTGTCCAAGTCGCGGACAAGGACACGCCAAAGCCCAATCCCAAGTCCAAGGCTGGGCCAACTGACATATGCAGGTTCTGTAAAGAACCAGGGCATTGGAGGAGAGAATGTAAGAAATTCCAAGAAGGTCTAAGGAATTGAAGAAGAAGACTCTCGAGACTTCTTCGACAGGTATTTTTGTTATAGAAGTTAATACAACTACTTCTGATAATACCTCATGGGTTATGGATACTGGTTGTGGGGCTCATATTTGTACTAATATGCAGGCACTCAGCAACAGTAGAAGGCTGAAGCAAGGACAAGTGGAGCTACGAGTTGGGAATGGAGCGAAAGTTCCAGCACTAGCTGTAGGCACATACTTGTTGTCTTTACCTTCGGGATTGATTTTAGAACTCAATAATTGATATTTTGTACCTGCTATAAGCAGAAATATTATTTCAATTTCTTTGTTGGATTTGGAAGGTTATGATTTTTCAGTTAAGAATAAATTATGTTCCTTCAATCGCAACAATTTGTTCTATGGTTCTGCCCCTCTTATGAATGGGCTTTACATACTCGATCAATCCGCGCCAATTTATAACATTAATACCAAACGGTTCAAACCTAATGAGGAGAACCGAACGTTTCTATGGCATTGTCGTTTAGGGCACATCAGCGAGAAACGCATCAAGAGGCTCCATTCGAATGGACTTCTTGGCTCATTTGACTTTGAGTCATGTGAGAAATGCGAATCCTGCATGATGGGCAAAATGACACGGGCCCCCTTTAATAAACCTAACGAGAGGGCCAGTGACTTATTGGGCCTGATACACACTGATGTGTGTGGCCCAATGTCCACAAATGCAAGAGGAAACTATCAGTACTTCATTACCTTTACTGATGATTTCAGTAGGTATGGATATGTTTATTTAATGAAACATAAGTCTGAATCTTTTGAGAAGTTCAGAGAATTCCAAAATGAAGTACAGAACCAACTTGGCAAAAGCATTAAGGCTCTTCGGTCCGACCGAGGAGGAGAATACTTAAGCCAAGAATTCAGTGATCATCTAAGAGAGTGTGGGATCGTGTCCCAACTCACTCCTCCCGGAACACCTCAATGGAATGGTGTGTCTGAGAGGAGAAATCGGACCTTATTGGATATGGTTCGATCTATGATGAGTCACACAGACCTTCCAATATCCCTTTGGGGATATGCTCTGCTAACAGCAGTGTTCACTCTAAATAGAGCGCCATCGAAAGCAGTAGCAAAGACACCATATGAATTATGGACTGGAGAAGCTCCAGTGCTGTCTTATCTCAGAATTTGGGGTTGTGAAGCCTATGTCAAGAGATTGATCTCAGATAAGCTTACACCAAAATCTGACAAATGCTACTTCATTGGTTATCCACGGGAAACCAAGGCTTATTACTTCTATCTACGTTCCGAGAACAAGATCTTTGTTGCCCGGGATTGTAACTTTCTTGAGAGGGAGTTTCTCTCTAAGAAAGACAGTGGGAGTAAGGTACTGCTTGAAGAAATTCAAGATGAACAGGATACTGCTCAACCTAATGAGGAAGAGCAGCAGGAGGAACTACAAGAAATTGTAGAGCCTGAACCTGTAGTACCTGAAGTTCGAAGATCCGAGAGGATCCGTCACGAACCCGAGAGATATCAAGGATTCCTCGTGACTGACTGTCATGATCTTCTGATCATTGATGGTGATGAACCATCGAACTTCAATCAAGCCATGATGGGCCCAGATTCCTCTAAGTGGCGCAAGGCCACTGATTCCGAAATGGACTCCATGTCGGTCAACCAAGTGTTTTCGTTGGTTGACTTACCCGCTGGTGTAAAAGCCATCGAGTGCAAATGGATCTTCAAGAAGAAGATTGACGTGGATGGAAATGTCCAGATTTACAAAGCCAGGTTGGTGGCAAAAGGTTTCAGACAAGTTCACGGTGTGGATTACGATGAAACCTATTCACCAGTGGCTATGATGAAATCTATTCGGATTCTACTAGCAACTGCAGCTTTTCATGATTATGAAATTTGGCAGATGGACGTGAAAACCGCCTTCCTGAATGGTATTCTGGAAGAGGATGTGTATATGACGCAACCTGACGGTTACATAGATCCAAAGAATGCTGGGAAAGTATGCAAGCTTCATAAATCCATTTATGGATTGAAGCAAGCATCGAGGAGCTGGAATCTTCGTTTTGATGAAGCGATCAAGCAATTTGACTTCATCAGAAACGAAGAAGAACAATGCGTGTATAAGAAAACTAGTGGGAGCAAGATAGTATTTCTTATTCTGTATGTCGATGACATACTGCTTCTCGGAAACGACGTTCCAATGCTGAAGTCCGTAAAGGACTGGCTTGGAAGTTGTTTTTCCATGAAAGACATGGGTGAAGCCGCATACGTTCTTGGAATCAGGATCTACCGGGATAGATCTAGAAGGCTGATAGGCTTGTGTCAAGATTCATACATTGACAAAGTCCTACAAAGATTCAGCATGGAGGATTCCAAGAAGGGCTTCACGCCAATGGTACATGGCACAACGCTAAGCAAGGAGCAGAGCCCTACGACGGCTGCTGAGCTTGAGCGCATGAAGAATATTCCTTATGCATCTGCAATAGGATCTGTCATGTATGCCATGATCTGTACTCGTCCTGATGTTGCTTATGCATTGAGCATGACGAGTAGATACCAGTCAAATCCAGGTGAAAACCATTGGATTGCCGTAAAGAATATCTTGAAGTATCTAAGACATACTAAGGATAAGTTCTTGGTGTACGGCGGAAGTGATGTGCTTAAAGTCAGTGGATTCACGGACGCAAGTTTCCAGACAGACCAAGATGATTTCCGGTCACAGTCCGGTTATATCTTTTGTCTGAATGGCGGTGCAATAAGTTGGAGAAGCTCCAAGCAAGACACCGTTGCTGATTCCACTACAGAAGCTGAATATATCGCCGCCTCAGAAGCTGCGAAGGAAGCTGTTTGGATACGAAAGTTCATTATTGAACTAGGTGTGATACCAGATGCGGCTGAGCCTCTGGCACTATTTTGTGACAACAATGGTGCTATAGCTCAGGCAAAGGAACCAAGATCACACCAGAAATCCAAGCATGTTCTAAGAAGATTTCACTTGATACGTGACATCATTAATAGAAAGGAAGTCAAGATCAGCCGAGTTCAGACAGATGATAACGTCGCTGATCCGTTGACAAAGCCACTCCCAAGGCCTAAGCTCGAGTTTCTGACTGAAGCTGTAGGCATTAGAGACATTGAAATGTAATCTAAATTTGAGTGGGAGTTTGAGGGCTTTTATTTAGTTATTTGATATGTTCTTGTAAAAACATTCTTATGTTTAATGAAATTATTATTTCAAGATTATTTTAACTGTGATGAAATAATCGTTCCAAAGTGATATAAACCATTTTATAGGTCATCGAAGTAAGTGACTTGATCTTGAGTCATCAAAGTCATTTAGCTTGATCATGAGACCCTATATTTGATAGATGGATTATATCATCCTGTCCCTAGTCGAAGGTTGTTAAAATTGGAACACCAACAACCGTGAGAGACTGGATTGATATGTGACTTATGACAAAGTCTCAGTGTGTCATAGATGCGCGGCATCAAAGTCAATACATAGGTGTATGTTGGGAACATACGACCGGACAAGACCCGATTATGAGAACTCTTCAGGATATTTATATCTGTGTCATAAGAGATTCTCACTACGACTATAGAGTATAGTCCTTAGACCTGAGTTCGCATGCATGTGACTGCACATGGACTGATGCACTTTGATCATTGTCTAACGCTATCGTTCTGCGATAGTTATAAGGACCTTGTTTGGGTACATTATGAAATGAGTAGTTTACAGTGATGGAATAAGACGGAATTTGTCCCTCCAATATAAATGGAGTGAATATCTCTAGGCCAATCGGAGATTTGAATACTGGAAAATGCATGGCCATGCTCAAACGGACTGTCCCGAGTCGTTTGGATTGTCAGTATCGAATCAGAGTCCGATGAACAAGATTAGGCTTTATAAGGATGACACCAATCTTGCCTTATGACTAATCGAGATATTGTGACAAAAGGATTATGAATACAGAGATTCCAGTACAAGTGGGAGATTGTTGGAATTGTGTCCAGTAATCTCGGTACTGTCTCTAGAAAGTAAGAGTATGTCAATGATCAGACATAAGTCATATAATACTGGGGGTCATGATGGCTTGCTAGAGTCCGCTCATGATCTATAAGTCTTGGACTTATTGCCTCTATTATATGATCCCATATGGGTCACACGCCTAAGCTAACAGGAAAATGTGTAGGAATGGCTTAGCAGAAGTACGGTAAAAGTGCCAGGCATTTACTGTACTTAGAGAGAATAAAAGGTTTTAGCCACTGTGTGTCGATCGATACACATGATGTGTCGATCGACACAGTGCGCGAATGGCCAAATGGCCCAAGAGGAACCGGACGAGTTTTATAAATAAAACTCGAGTCTGTTTTCTTCTTTAAACCCTAGCCGCGCCTCTCTCTTTCTCTCTGCGCCTCCTCTCCCTTGGTCTAGCAGCCGTTTTCTGTGATCGCGTGTGTGAGCCTTTGGAGGATTCATCTCTCGGTGTTTCTCTGATCTCTGACCTGTTCTATCTCCTTCCGCTGCAATTAACAGGTAAAAGGTGAGATCTAATCATTGTTTCTAATCAAGAGAACCTAGATCCGCATGTTTAGGTTGATATGAATCTAAGAATTGAATCAGGATCAACTAAACAATCCTTCAGAACTGATCAAAACACGACGGCAAAGACTGCAGAATCATGTCAGTGGCTAGCTTCTGGCTAATGGCACAGTCCAGTTTCCCCAGGTTATCAATGTAACCCATCATTTTAAGGACATGAGGACTTACTGGACTGTCCTTAGCCAGCTTGCAATCCATGAGAGATTTAACCGTCTGGTATCTCTCTGTGCGAGCTTGCTCCTGAAACAAAGCTTTCAGGCTGTTAATCATCTCAATGGGGACAACACGTTCTCATATTGCTTCTGCAGCTCAGAGTTCATAGTCACCAGCATTAGACAATTAACATCTTTGACATCCGCTGAATGCTTATCCCAAGCATTATTTTCTGTCTGCGGAGCATTGGAACGTGGCCTCTCGAGGAGAACTCTTTCAAGGACATATTTGATATATCATGGTTTTTACCCATTTTATGCCATGATATAAATGTGTTTTTAGTGTCTTTTGTGTTCTTTTTAGTATGTTTTCAGGTTTAGACACATTTGGAGCAGAAGTGGAGATTTTGGAGCTGTTTGGTATATTTTGGAGATTTGGTCCGAGAGACAGAGTTCACTGTCCAGTTTTGAAGACTGCGTCGATCGTTGCAAACATGCATCGATCGTTGCATATGCGAATGGGCCAGACTCGCCGATTTAATGAAGAATGCTGATTTTGCAGAAAAGCCCAGATATTTACACAGAAGCCCAAAACGTGTTTTAGCTATTATATAAGGGTTTTTAAGCCATTGTTTAGGCTACGCTTTCATTAAGTCTTGTTTTATTTCAGAGAGAGTTAGGGGCTGATCCTGCTCTCGAGAGAGAGAGGATTTTGAACCCCAGTTCTTTGTTTTATTTTATGATATTTGGTTTTCTATTCAAGATGTTTTCTGTTTCGATGATTATGTCTGAGTAGATTACCTGTTAGGTTGAAGGATTCTCATTAGGGATTTCATGGAACTATAGTTAAATAAATCTGTAGGGATTCACATCTGCTAGTTCTTTGTTTAGGTTGTTCTTAATGCTTAATCTGAACTGGCCACTTAGATTATGATGTTAGGCTGATTAATGCAGCGGAAGTTGGTTAATTTAGCTAGAAAGAACCTAGATAAGCAATTTAACTTCTCGCAAACGAAAGTTTGGATTTAATTAGATTGTGAACATATCAAACTTGGAATTAAAGCTGGTTTAATCTGTTAGTTCTCGCAAACGAAAGTTTGGTTTGCTGCACTTAGACTTAGAGAATTCTCGCAAAGGAATTTGGTTAATTCTATATCTGTGTTTGAGTTCTAGAACAGTTTCTGATTGGATTTCGACTGATTGATTGCTTGTGTTCCTGATTTCCTGAGAACTCCTGAAACCTAACGCTTCGCTTCCTTGCTCACAAACTCGCCTGCTACTGATTTACTTTTCTGCTCTGCTTTTAGTTTAATCATCTTTGCTTTCTCCTAGTTTAATCACTTCTGTTTTTATCTATCGTTGACCGGAGTCCCTGTGGATTCGATACCCTAAGTACTACGACTACATCACTGTGCACTTGCAGTTAGAATAGGGTTAAAACTCTGAGCCTATCAAGTTTTTGGCGCCGTTGCCGGGGACTCTTTTGAATCCTCGATAGATTTGAACTTAGGGTTTAGACTAGGATTTTCGTTTTTAATTTTTGCTACTAATTTTTGTTTCTTTTTCTGTTCTTGCGTTTCAGGTACGCCTGTAATCGCTTTGCATCGATCGACACTGTCTTGTGTGTCGATCGTTGCATTCTCGAGCTTGCATCGATCGACGCTACTCTGCATCGATCGGCACAGTGCGAAAGAATAATGGGAATGATGGAACAGATGTTGGAAAATCAGCAGAATAACTCGTTCTGCGGAGGCTATGGTTCCTATTCATTCACCAGAGATTATGAATCTCCATCATATCAGCCTGTTCCTCCTCAAAATAAACAATATGGTAAGCTGATAAGTATGATGGAGCAGTTACTGGAAAGATATGAAGAGGAGAGGAACTACATAAATGGTCCTGGGTTTCAAGGAAACAGAGCTTATGAGAGCAAGATAGAATCCATGATGGAGCAGTTGCTAGAGGATCAGGCTAAGATTGCTGCAAACTTCGACAGGAAGCTGGAAGCTATACATGGAAATCTGAATGGGAAGTTTGAATACTTGAGCACACATTTGAAGAAGCTAGATGTCCAAGTTCAACAAACAGCTGGAGCAATAGAAAGGCGTAATGAAGCTAGGAAAGCTGAACAGTGTAGATCCATCAAAGCTGTGACCTTAAGGGATGAGATTGAGTTGCTAGGTGAAGAAGAGAGCATAATCTCGGATTTTCTAGATGAATATTGTCTGCCTGATACATGCATCGATCGACACCCCCTTAGTGACGATCGACACGCCATTCTGACGACAATTTCGAGTTCTTTCGAGAAACAAAATCGCCTTGCATCGATCGACACACATTATGCAACGATCGACACAGAACGCACACATGTCCAGAAACCTGCAAAAATGCCAGAACGAGCTTACAAGCCCCCAGTGCCATATCCTAAGGTTCCTAAACCTTCCAGACAAGAGCTAGAAGTGGCTAACTGCATGAAAGTGATGGATAAGAAGGTGAATGAAATACCACCAGTTGAAGCTTCGCGAGTTCATGCAAAGAAGATGATCTCCACTGAAGGTGATCTGAAAGAAGAAGTTCAGATTGGTGGAACTACAGTATCTGATAGTGGAAAGAAGAAGATGGCAGTTCCTCTTGAACCTGCTCTAACATCTTCAGTACCTGCAACTGCTCATAAGCAGAAAGCCCCAAACATCAGATCTGCATCAAAGGTAAGGTACAAATCACCTAAGCTTAAACCTTCTGATCACATTGTTTTGAATGCAGGGAAACGCAGTAGACCGCCCAAGCTTCGCTCCCGCCCTGATTCTGATTTCTCTTTCCTTGGAAAGCCTCATGATCATAATGCCTATACACCTCCTTGGATGAAGAGATATTCACAGAGACACTCAAAGTCTCTGTTGAAACCACCATGAATCCAATCTCTTTCCAATAGTCAAGCTAATGACTAAAAACAAGCGCTGAGTGGGAGGCAACCCACTAGTAGGTTCGTTTTTGTTTTTCAATTTTCGTTTTGATTTTGGTGTTTTGATTTTCTTTTAAGTGTGTTCAGAGCCGTGAGAAACAGGCAGAATCGCACTGCATCGATCGACACATATAGTGCATCGGTCGATGCAGTCACGATTTGTGGTTTACCGATTCAATTGCGGTTCAGACATCGGTTATCTAAATAACCGCGAGCGATAATCACCTTGCATCGATCGACACCCTTGTGGCATCGATCGACGCAGGGCGACGACAGGTAAGTATTCTGCAACTTTTCGGTTTGTTCTTCAATTTGATTATTCTTTCATCCGAGCTCATGCTTTGATTACACTGGGGACAGTGTAGTTTAAGTGTGGGGGAGGAAGCTACTGACGCACGCTTTTGTTTTCTTAGTTTTTCAAAATTTATTTTATTGAGTCAAAATTTGTATGAAACTATGATTTTTCGAGGAAACTTTTCGCTTGAACAGGAACTAAGTGACCATTGGACAGACTTGCAGAGCCTCTATGACTGTTAGAAAACCCAGACACAGATCAGCCTACTGAGGACACCCACATCACTTCAGGTATCAGAGGATCCTTTTACTGACTTCAATTTAATACTGACTTAGATTTCTCACCTAAGGGCTTGGTATACTTTGTGTCGGATTCCCTTGTTAGTTCTGACACAGCCTGTCAACCTATCCTATTTAGTTCCCTTCTCCCCTTCTATAAAGTAAAAAAAAAAAATATAATAAACTGAGGATGAGTTAGTAACTCCGAAGTGGTCATGGGAATAGTAGCAAACACTATTATCTCTCATGTGATCCATGGAATGTGTCCAAAGTACACCCCATAACGGGAAGAACACTGAAAAAAAAAAAAATGATACCCAGTGGGGAAAAATCAGTTGTTAAAGAAGGGAAAGAGAAGAAAGGGACTAGAGAAAGATAGTATGGTGGTCTAGAGCTGATAAGGTAAGAATCCATGTGCCCTTTGATCGATACTCCTTAGGTGAGACCGCACTTAAATACTTGCAGAAGTCAGTAGGGTGAATTTGAATGCTTGAATGTGATTGTGGAGTTTACTTAGGACAGTTGCTAAGTGTGGGGGAAGTATATTGTGGTCTTGAGTTCTGTAGGGAAGTTTTCAGTGGCTTACTAAGTGAATGTGATTGTGAAAGTTCCTAGGACGAAATGAGTTTCTATGTTTTCAAACTTCTTCTCGTATACTTTGGTTCTTTACTTGCTTGAGGACAAGCAAGAGCTAAGTGTGGGGGAGTTGATATATCATGGTTTTTACCCATTTTATGCCATGATATAGATGTGTTTTTAGTGTCTTTTGTGTTCTTTTTAGTATGTTTTCAGGTTTAGACACATTTGGAGCAGAAGTGGAGATTTTTGAGCTGTTTGGTATATTTTGGAGATTTGGTCCGAGAGACAGAGTTCACTGTCCAGTTTTGAAGACTGCGTCGATCGTTGCAAACCTGCATCGATCGTTGCATATGCGAATGGGCCAGACTCGCCGATTTAATGAAGAATGCTGATTTTGCAGAAAAGCCCAGATATTTACACAGAAGCCCAAAACGTGTTTTAGCTATTATATAAGGGTTTTTAAGCCATTGTTTAGGCTACGCTTTCATTAAGTCTTGTTTTATTTCAGAGAGAGTTAGGGGCTGATCCTGCTCTCGAGAGAGAGAGGATTTTGAACCCCAGTTCTTTGTTTTATTTTATGATATTTGGTTTTCTATTCAAGATGTTTTCTGTTTCGATGATTATGTCTGAGTAGATTACCTGTTAGGTTGAAGGATTCTCATTAGGGATTTCATGGAACTATAGTTAAATAAATCTGTAGGGATTCACATCTGCTAGTTCTTTGTTTAGGTTGTTCTTAATGCTTAATCTGAACTGGCCACTTAGATTATGATGTTAGGCTGATTAATGCAGCGGAAGTTGGTTAATTTAGCTAGAAAGAACCTAGATAAGCAATTTAACTTCTCGCAAACGAAAGTTTGGTTTAATTAGATTGTGAACATATCAAACTTGGAATTAAAGCTGGTTTAATCTGTTAGTTCTCGCAAACGAAAGTTTGGTTTGCTGCACTTAGACTTAGAGAATTCTCGCAAAGGAATTTGGTTAATTCTATATCTGTGTTTGAGTTCTAGAACAGTTTCTGATTGGATTTCGACTGATTGATTGCTTGTGTTCCTGATTTCCTGAGAACTCCTGAAACCTAACGCTTCGCTTCCTTGCTCACAAACTCGCCTGCTACTGATTTACTTTTCTGCTCTGCTTTTAGTTTAATCATCTTTGCTTTCTCCTAGTTTAATCACTTCTGTTTTTATCTATCGTTGACCAGAGTCCCTGTGGATTCGATACCCTAAGTACTACGACTACATCACTGTGCACTTGCAGTTAGAATAGGGTTAAAACTCTGAGCCTATCAATATTCCTTGTTCTCCTGCCTGAGAACTATTCTCAGGTTCCGATACCATTCCAAGAAATTAGATTCATTTAACTTGTCCTTCTCAAGGACGGATCTGAGTGAGAAAGTGTTGATGTGATTTGAGACAGACATAGCTGTAATTCAAAAGAGGTAGATTTTAGTTATAATGCTCAAGAAATGAGAATTCTTATCTAATAAGAAAAACTCGCATTGTATTCAAAACTATGTTTCCTCAGATGAATACAATGAGCCAAGATCCTCAGATTGCTAAAATTCGAGTGGGCGACTCGCCGTTACTCAAACTTCAGTCATCTAGGTAAGCAAATCATTGCTAATTGTACCCAGTACAACTCCTGGTCGTGGATAAAACAAACTATGTTTAATCCACTCTGATGTCTCTGGGCCCAGAACTTCTGACGGCCCAGTCAAGTAAAACCAATCCTTTTCTGTCTTGTGATTACTGACAGTTGCACTGCAAGTCTGTCAATGACCACCTGCCTTACTCATGTTGCAGTGGATATCAAGGACTCCAAGAATATCCAACAAACGACACAAGTCTTGACAGTAGACTAGATCGGGCAAGACATCAAGATCACTTGATATTTAGTTGAGGAAAGAACTATTTTATCTTGATGTATATCCAATATTCATCAAGAATTTATTAATTTATTTAAAACATTCAGTTTTATTTAGTTTAGATTCATCTACAACTTTTAGGATTAAATTGTTCTGGTATATGCAAATATGTAGTCCGACCAGCATATCTGCGAGCATTGTATCGATCGACGCCAATCATTGGTATCGATCGACGCAATCATGTTTAAACCGTTCTTCGATAACCGGTCTAACCGGATCGAATTTACATAACCGATTCAATCCAATTGAACCAGTTCGGTTTAATAGTCCATGTCGATCGTCACACACTGTGTGTCGATCGACATGACCAAACCAGAACCAATTTGGTTAATCAAAATTAACCGAGCGATACAACCCGTTCAATCCAATTGAACCGGTCTATCTACTTTCTTTGCCTGTGTCGACCAACACACCCAGTGTATCGATCGACGCAGGAGGATTACGGGTACTCGATCTCAGATCGAAACCCTAAAATTATTTACGGATTTCGCTTTGTGTCGACCGACACACGCTTTGTGTCGATCGATACTTTGCGACAAACCCTAAAATATATTGCAAGTTTTCGCTCTGTGTCGACCGACACACGCTTTGTGTCGATCGACACCCTGCGACAAACCCTAAAATTTTATATTTTGCGCCGCGGCGTGTCGACCGACACACGCTTTGTTTCGATCGACACAGTGCGATTTCAACAAAACCATCGTTTTCAACAGAGACAAAATCCGAGATTTATTCTTTGAAACACGATTTGAACATGCAAAACTCAATTCAACAACATCAAGATTCGAATTATTTTGCAACAAATTCAATAGCTAAACCCTAACAAGCTCTGATACCACTGTTGGATCCCAACAGATCTTAGGGTTTGATATATTGAAATAGAACCAACCTCGTTCTTACCTTTTGGCAGCGGAATTGAGATGGTGAACGAGATCAGTTGGAGCAACGCAGATGCCTTGCCTCTACCAGATACACACGCACGCTCGCTGGAAACGGGATGCTAGTGCCGGATCAATGGGGATCGATGCTCTCTGGTGTGTCTACTGTTTCTCTCAAGAAAAGTGGACGGCTCACAGTTTAGGTCGAAATCTTAGAGTATTATTCGACCTAAACGTGCTTAACGGGCCAGACTTAATTAAGCCTAAACTCGAAAAGCCTGTTCGGAAAATCCGAACTGTGTCGACCGACACACAAGCTGTGTCGATCGACACAACACCATTTGTCGATATTAATGTGTATCCAATACACATTAGTATGATCATTACCATAATGATCATTCCCATGTCGTAGCTTCCAGTTCGCTTAGGTGTGTGACCCTATAGGATCATATAATACTGGTAGTAAGTCCACGACCTACAGATTGCAAGAGGCTTCTAGCAAAACATTGCAACCGCCCAGTATTATACGAATGTCTGATCTCGACACACAACTATCTTTAGGAGTGAGTACAAGTGTGATTTCAGGACACTATCCCAACATATCCCTGTCTCCCATCCACTATATGCCGATCTTTTGATCATAGCCTTTCCTTTAACCATCCGGTCGATGGAGGTCAACGCTTGGTCGACCCAACATACGCAATATACAAAAAGACACATACCTCTGAGGAGAGGAGCAGATGGGTTTTCGGATTCCAGAAATTTGTTGGCCAATTTAGTTATAACCCTATGTGGGCACCATATATCTTCAGTAATGTTGGAGAAGTATAGATCAACCGACTTATAGAAATCTGAGCTTTCTCCGACATTTTGCATCGCAGTGAATGTTGCTTTCATTCGAGCCAAATAGCGTATCTCTTGGTTATCGTCAATGACGGCAAGAATGATTTTTTTTTAGGATATCGTTAGGAAGGAAATTCATTGCCGATTTTGGTTAGAAAATATGGAAACAGGCAAAGAGATATGTATTGTTTCTAAGGCATCCATATATGTTTATTTATAAATCGGATCCAACCTTTGGGTTTTTCATAAATTTAAATAGTAGTATTTATGTTATTGTTATTTATTAATTAATATGCATCTGTTAGCGAGCATCTTCGGCTGGAGTTGATTACGTATGTACATGATGAATCTAATTCGCTAGGTAGTGATATGTAATGTCGCTTCATTATTTATTGCAATTCAAAATTTATTACATAAAACATATTGTTACTTGCATGGATATATTGTTGAAAAAATATTTAGGTAAATGTCATTTCAATTTAATAATCGCTCTTTTTTTGCAAAAAGCCATCTATACATATGCTCCTTACAATAAAAATTTGCACATAAATGAAAACATCATATAATATTATTCGCAGTTTAACACATTCTATCCTAGTAGACACAAATGAAGGATAATCAAGAATCTAAACAGGGCCAGATTCCGAAATTGTTCAGCAGGAGTCTGAAGTAAAATAGCGACTCTATGGACCAAAAGCATCTGTCGCACATGGTTGAACCCTTGAAACCAAAGTCCCACCAACCCTTCCCAGTTGTTATCAGAGCACATGTGCAACTATAAAGGCCGTTGATATCTACACTCACTTTCTTCTCAAAGAACAGAGCCGAAGGCGGTTCTGGCCATACACGTATATCCCTTATAGTTATCTTTATACGTATCCATGTGGCAATTTCACGGACGATGACATATCCACTGTTCAAAACTACACCATCTCCATAAAAAACACGCAAGAGCATGGAGTACGCGTATATCCCTGTTTCCCATCGGCTATCCGCTGCTCTTTTGATCAATGCCTCTCCTTCAACCATCCGGTCGCTGTAGATAAAGAAACACATACCTCGGAGGATAAGAGCTGCAGGGTTTCCTGATTGTAGACACCTCTGGACGAAATCTTGTTTATAATGAAGTGGGCACTCAAAGAGATTTAAGTTAATAAAATCGTAGTATAAATCAAACGACTTGTAGAAATCTTGACTCTGTCCGAAGATTTGAAGCGCCTTACATGTTGTCTTCGCCCTTATAAAATAGCGTAAACCTTGTTCACCGTCAATGACGTCAAGAAGGATTTTTGAAAGAACATCACTTGGAAGATAATCCATTACAAATTTGGTAAGAGATGGAAGGCAAAAGGAATTTTGACAAACAAAAAAGGCTTTAAATATTTGAGAGTTCCAAGCAACCACCAGAGTTTATTTATGGAGTCAATGCAACCTTTTGGTTGTCTAGTATGTATTAATTATGTATATATGCTTATCACTAAGTCCAACTAACAGCATTCATGATCATGATCATGGTATTAATGAGTCACATATCTATCTTTGAAACAGGGGAAGAATGGGGGTGTCAAAGGTTGTGATAAACATTCAATATTATTTTTGTCTGCGCATCTTTCGTCTAAGGTTTACAGTAGTTATTTAGTAATTCATCTTAGTCATCTATTTATATACAATAATTATACCGAGTCACATATCTATCTTTAAAACAGGGGAGGAATGGTGGTATCAAAGGTTTATGGTTTATGGCTTAGGGTTTGTTATTTAGGCTTTAAGGTTTAATGGGTGTGTCTAAGAATTTGGGGTTTAGGGTTCAGTATTAAGGGTTTAGGGTTTAGCGTTTGGGTAAAACAGTTTAGGGTATAGGGACATATGCTTTTTTAGTCCTAGATATTGTCAAATTTTTTTAATAAATGCTATTATACTATTACTTAATAAAATTTTATAAAATTATATATATAAAAAACAATATTACTTAATAAAAGATTATAAAAATTATATATATAATATAATAAAGCACACTTAAATCCCAAAAAAAAACAATTTAATTAAGCACCACAACCGCCTGTTTAGCGTGAGTAAATTTTCAAAATATTTCGCGTAATTAATCCGGAAATCAAACCTAAATTTTTTAGCCCAAAACTTTTCAATTATGCGCCTTAACCCAAAAAAAATTCGACTAAGTGTCGAGAAACCATCATTTACGCAAACATATGCCCTGATTTTATTTTGTTCTTCCCCCTCTCCAAATCTCCTTCGAATCATCTCAGATATTTTTTTTCTACAGATCCTCCTCCCTACCGACTAATCTTTAACTGGCATCTCTTATTTGAATTTTTTAATCTAGGTTCTCAATTTCATTGCTATCGACCCTCTCAATTTATTCTCTGAATCTCTCCGTGATACGAATCCTCAAAGGCAAAGAAAGGAGGTGGAAATCGTAAGATACTGACCACTCCAAACGTCACTCAGAGAGCCGTCGGGGCCAATCCCAGTGGTTTGAAAAAAACACAGAGTCCTCTGCCATCCCGATACACCTTCACCCCGAAACCCGTTGATGCTCCGAATCAAACCACTCAATGTCCAAGAAAAAACAGGTTATCCCCCAAACCGCAGCGTCAGCACCCCATGTACAGGACTATCCACCGCCTATACAACTATTCCAGAACTCGCCTACTAATCAGCCTGAAGTCGAAGCTTCACCGGTGTCAGAAGAAGTCCAGAACAACCAGGTACCTGTTGAGGACGCCCCACCCTCACCAGTTCACCAATCTCAGGCTCGGAGTCATCCATCTTCTGAAGGTCACAACTTCCTCGACGAATCTCTTAATGTTTTACCGAACCTCGAGGAGGACACACTGAGGGCTTTGAATGCGCTGCTTCGGGTGCCAGATAGGGAAACGTTTACCACCGTACTCTCTCCTGAACCGATACCAAGCACGACTTGGTATGGCTATTGTCATGTAGTGTTTCTTCAGCTGTTTATATTCTCTGTATGATTTTTTTGTTCTTGTCTTATACCTTTCGCAATGGTGTGTTTTTAAACCGTCTCAATTGTTTATGAATCTGTCAGTTGGTTTGCTTATGACTTATGCTAATCTAAAGAGTTCGAGTCTCTGATGGTTAGGATGTCAATCTTCTACATATTTCAGGTTTACTCGTGCAGAGGATCCAAATTGGTACGGAAGATTACAAAAAAAATTACAAACAAATTTGATAAAGCATACTATAGCTGGTCGCGTGTGCCCCGTGATAAAGCAGAAAGAAATTTCCTCGAGTTCGCTGTACAGTTTTCTCTACTATATTTTTCATATATATACCTTGCATGTGTTTCTTTTACTAATGCTATGCTTATTCTATCTGTATTCTAGAAAACCCACCATTGGGATCCCTTGATAACATGGGCAGTTCAACAGTATTTCGAGGAGATCTGTCAACGATGGTTAAAAGACATGATTAGCACTGCGCGGACTAAATGAGAGAGACCAAAGTGGATCGGTGAGACTCTCTGGAAAACGATGACCGACTATGGGGAAACTGAAGAAGCAATGGCTAAAAGTAAGACATATACCAGTTGTCTTTTGTCTGACCGTGGAGGTATCGGTCATCACGTCCATTTCTCAGGGCCCAAGTCGTACCTAGAAATCAAGCTGGATATGGCAAGTAACCTATATTATATATTTGTTGATCGGAAGCATTGCAACTAGAAATTTATGTAATAATCCTTGTTTGAGGTATAACATTTTAGGAAGAGGAATATGGAAGACCCTTTAATATTGGTGAGGTATTCTTCAGGACACATACAAAGCCAGACGGTACGTTTATTGATCGGCAGGCAGAGGATGTCGTTGCAACTTTCCAAAAGATTGTGGCCGATAAGTTGTTAGATCTCAATAGAGAGACTTTGGAAGTATCGAACGGTGGTGCTTCTAGATATCAGAAACTCTCACAAGAAGAATATGAGAGCATCTTCCTTGAGGTAAAGTAATATTTTCACAATTTACATTTATAAAGTCATGTTATGTTCTTTATTTAATCGTGTTTTGCGGACTGTTGGGCCGACATCACGAATAGGAGGAGAGACAGGAGTCAGGCCCCCAGGACGCTCACCCCCGCCATCAGAATCGAGTCTCTGCCTCTCAACGCCCGACTGGTGACATATGCCACCAGAAGCCTCAGAAGGTAAAACGACCTGGTTCGCGACACCTTCTGGCGTCCCCTGACATCGATTAGCTCCATCTTCAGAAGCAGCAGGGACGTCGTCAGGAACAATCACCGAAGAATTTGTCACCGCTAGGGTCCCCTCAGACATCTTTCGCCTTTTCCTGAACAATCGAGGGGACGACCGTTCACTCTCAACAAAAGGATCCAGTTTCAGAAAAGCTGAAGCAATAGAATGACAATATCAGTAGCAAAAACCTCCCCATCTATCAACAAAAAAAACAAAGGGGGGGGGGAGAAGAGGGCACATACCCGAATCAACCTTTTGCAAACAACTTCGTACTCTCTGATCAAACAAGCTCTTGACCCCTTCGTCCTTCGATGGAGGCCAATCTACACCACCGTGAGCCCTAACTTGTCCGAGTTGCTAGAAAATTATGCGGTCCAACAACCTGAAGTAGAGCGAACTGCAAAACAGCGAAAAGGAAAAAGCCATGAAACAGACGATACCAACAAACGAGCGCAAAACAGAGAAAGCTACCAGGGTTATAGTTCCAGGCCGATCTGAAAACCCGGTCAAAATCAAACGTGAGCGCTGTTAACACGGGCAAATAAATAATTGTCCTGCCAGTCAGAAATCTTATTCGGGGATCAGACACAACCTTCAAACGACGACCAGGCCTAAATCGCACGTAAAAGGTCCCAGACGTCCGTTAGTTAACAGAAATCGAGGTCATCTCCTCAAAAAGACGATTAGACATCTCAACCCCACTATCAGCCACCATGACCAAAATACCTAACACGTTGCGAACGGCGGACGGACAGAGCTGAGAAAGGGCCACCTCCCTAGCCACGCAATACTCAATCAAAACTCTAGGAAGGGAGAAAAGCAAGTGACACTCAGTGAACCAACACTCGTACAGGCAAACCCAACCATGAGGAGAATCCCAAGGTCGCTCGCACAAAGCCGGCAATTGATGCTCGAGACCAAAAACACAGGAGCACCACCGACGAATGTCATCAAGGATAGGCTGTTCACAAACCGACGAGCACGCTACCTTAGGGACGACAGTCTTTGCCTCCGTTGCTTCCTTTAATTTCCTTTTCCCTCCCTTCGAGGAAGTCGCTCGAGAACGAGAATCAGGAACGGCCACACTAGCTTCCGGGCGACTTCCCGAGTCAGTCATCCGAACGCCACCTCTCTGACGACCGGGTCAATCTCTATCACTAGGGTTCTGCTCCCCACAACGGCAAAAGTTCGGTTGTCAAGGAAATCCCTCGCGACGGGACCACCGTGAAATCGACAAGGTTTTCGCCCAGCCCGAAGACTCGGAACCACCACTTCGTCACCCTCGATCGCCCTAGACTCAATAGGACTATCCGATGACTCGGAAAAACCAGAATCGCCCCTACCCTAGAAGAATGCTCACTAGAATCTACCCGCATAATAACGAATCCAAAGACGAAGCAACAAGAGCACAATAACCAGAAGAAAACAATTACCTAGTGAAGGACGATGAAATTTGAAAAGATGAAGCCTCGTGAAAAAAAAGGAACGGTTTTACAAAACACGCAAAATCGCACCACGAGTAATTCGCGACCCTTCGCTTTCTCAAGAACCGCAGAAGAAGTCAACAATTAAGATTATTAGTAATTGATGAGAAACGAGTCAACAAAAATTTTCGCTTGACTTAAGAACCCAAATAAATTTGACGACCTCGACTAAACACCTCGGCTCGACGAACTGGGGGGGGGGGCTAACTGTTGGATATGGGTTTAACACCCATACATAATCCCATTAGAAATCTTTTTAAATAGCCACATCTACCTCGGCCCAAGAAGACAATCCCGCTAAGAGGTCAACGTGTAGGATTATGTGTGTTCATGGTGTAATTGTCAGATTACAACCTAGCACATAATCATCTAGGATCTAGGTGATTTGCAGTTGAATCATAAACAGATCAGGATCATTACCTTATGATTGCAGCGGATTAATCAATGGAATATCGAGATCTGCAAGAGCTGATGATTACCGGCTCCTCCTTAGGTATCCACACGCTTACAAGCTATTGGATCAGGCTGCTAGACCAAGCTGGAATCAACAGAGAGAGAGGAAGACTGGGTCTGTAAAATCGCAGGAGAATAAGCGTTAGGGCTTCCTGCGCCTTTCCTCTTCCTTATATGGGCCCAAGTAATTAAACTAATGGCTCATTAGGCTTTTGGGCCCAAGGCCCAAATCAGACAAAAGACTGTCTTTTGTCTGGCCCAATTCTCTGTGCAAATACAGTAAATGCCTTGCATCTTACTGTATTAATTCCATTTTAACTTTCCCGTTAGCTATGGTGTGTGACCCTTTGGGATCATACAATACTGGTAATAAGTCCTAAACTTATAGATCATGAGCGGGCTCTAGCAAGTCATCATGATCACCCAGTATTTATGACTTATGTCTGATCTCGACACTTATCATACTTTCTAGAGATAGTACGGTAGATTTCAGGACATTCCCAACAATCTCCCACTTGTACTGGAATCCTACATTCCCTAATCCTTTTGTCTCAATATCTCAATCTGGCATAAGGCAAGATGCGTGTCATCCTTATATAGCCAGACCATGTTTATCGGACCAGATTTGATACTGACAATGCAAACGACTTGGGCAAGTCCGTTTGGGAGTGGCCACTCTCTTACCAGCTATCAAGTCTCCGATTGGCCTAGAGATATTACCTCCGTTAAACGGCAGGGACAAATCCCATCTTGTTCCATCACTATGAACTACACACTTCATAATACACCCAACCAAGGTCCTTATAGCTCCCAGTTACGAAACAGCGTTAGACAATGATCAAAGCGCATCACTCCATGTGCAGCCACATGCATGCGAACTCAGGTCTAAGGACTATACTCTATAGTCGTATATGAGAACCTCTTATGACACAGATATTAATATCTTGTAGAGTTCTCATCAGCGGGCCATGTCCGGTCATATGCTCCCCTACATATACCTATGTGTCGACTTTGATGCCGCGCATCTATGACCCCTCGAAACTTGGTCATAAGTCTCAACACACTCTAGTCTCAAGTGGTTGTTGGTGTTCCAATTTCAACAACCTTCGACTATGGACACTATGATTTATGTCATTTCGTTAAATATGGGGTTTCAGGATCAAGTCTACTCATGTACTTCGATGGCCCATATATAATGACATGAATCATTTTGGAACGATTATTTATATCACAGTTAAAATAATCCAGAAATCATAGATTTCATGAACATAAAATATTATGTTCACATGAACCTTTCAAAATGACCAATTAAAGCCCTTTAAAAACTCCCACTGAAATTAAGATTACATCTTAATTTCACTTATCCTACAGCTACAGTCCGCGACTCGTGCTTAGGCCTAAGGAGTGGCTTAGCAATGTTCTCATTCGTTGAAGCTTGCTGATCTACTTAACACCTCTGTCATTTATCTCACGGAATAGGTTATACCTACCCTCAAGGTGTTTGGACCTCTGATGTGCAGCTAGTCTCATCTATGCTGGGAATCACATCAAGTTCAGTGATGAACTCTTCTTTCCAAACAACCTCTTTCGCCGCTAACCAAGCTGCGAAATGTTCAGCTTAAGTCATGGAGTCAGCAACAGTGCCTTGCACCGCCAGACAGACACAAGATATAACCGGACTGTGACCGGAAATCATCGTTGTCTGTTGGAAACTTGCCTTTCAGACTCTACCGACTTGTAGCACCTCACTTTCTCCGTAAATCAAGAACTTATCCTAAGTATTTTCCAAATACTTGAGGACATTCATTACGTCTATCCAGTGATTCTTTGCTGGATTTGACTGGTCTTTACTTGTCTTGCTTAACATTAAAGCAACATCAAAACAAGTACGTGTCATGGCATACATGATAGATCCAATTGCCGACGCATATGGAATCTCATCCATGCATTCAAGCTCAGCAGTTATTGTAGGACACTGTTTCTTGCTTAACGTAATGCCATGTGACATTGGCATAAAACCCTTCTTGGAATGCTGAAAACGTGTAGGACTTTGTCAATATAAGAATCCTGACTTTGTCCTACCAGCTCTTTTGGATCTCTATCTTTAGATCTAAAATCCAAGAACATACGTGGCTTTACCCATGTCAATCATAAAAACAACTCCCAAGCCAATCCTTTACCGACTGCAGCAATGGAATGTTATTTCCGAGAATCAGTATGTCATCGACATACACTTTGAGAAATGCAGCATCGCTCCCACTTATCTATTAGTAAACGCACAGTTCCACTTCGTTCCTGTTCAAGTCAAAACCTTGACTACTTCAACAGAACGAAGATTCCAACTCCGATATGTTTGCTTCCATCCATGAATGGATCGATGAAGCTAACTTTCATACAGTATGATTTTTCGGAGTCCGGGCTCACCTTCGCTTCTGTGAATTTCGCAGGTTCGTCATTTTCAATGATCATCAGATCATGGCAATTAATCACGAGAAATCACTCTCGGATTAGTGACGGATTCAAATCTGCGAACTTCAGGCTCTACAGGTGCAGATTCTACAGAAATCTGTAAATCCATCCGCTGCTCTCCCTCAACAGGTTGAGCAGCCTCCTGTATTTCTCGAATTTCTTCGAGTTATACTTTTACTCCCACTGTTCTTCTTGGAAAGCAACTTCCCTCTTAGAAAACAGAATTCCGAACAAACTAACTTCGTTTTTCGGAATGGACGTAAAAGTAACAAGCCTTGGTTTCCCTAGGACAACCAGCGAAGTAGCTCAACTACAAATACTCAGTAAAGACGAATTTGGATCATTTCCAGTCCACATTTATGTGGTGTCTTTCAACTGATATTGGTGGAACTATTTCAGCGTAAACTTAGATATTTCTAGAGCGTTATTCTTAAAGAATATCATGGAATATTCGTGTGACTCATCTTTAATCATTTCTAATAAGATCTGATTCATTCTCACAGAAACACCTCCAGGTTTTCAGGAGAAGTGAGCTGTGAAACGACTTCACACTCATTCAGATGATCACACCATCAATGACTTAAGTATTCTCACTCGTGATCTAATCCAGAGTCTTAATACTTCTGTCACTCAGATTCTATACCTCATTCTGGAACTCTTTGACCATTTCAAAGAATTCTGACTCGTGTCTCATCAAATGAACACAGTCATACTCACCGAAGTAATCAGTAAAGATAATGAAGTACAGGAAATTTTCTCTGGCATTACTGCTCATCGGGCCACATACATGAGTATGTTCAAGGTCCAATAAGCCTTTGGGCTTTTCTCTAGCTCAGCTAAGATGGGCCCTTTGTCTTTTGGTCCAGTAAGCAGAATTCAAGTCTCATAAGATATCCGATCAAATGAGCCCAAAAGTCCATAACTATGGGGTTTCTGAATCCGACTTACTCTATGTGACCAAAACATTTACGCCAAGAAAAATCAGGTTTAATTCATCAGATTTAAACCAATTCGGTATTTATGTTACATTTAGGCACTCTTTGGTTTAAGATATAAAACCCATTCCTTGAATAGGGTGCTACAATTAATATTTCATTAAGATCAAAAGAACAAAACTTGTCTTTTATCAAAATGAAAAACATTCAAATTCTTACAAGAAAATGAAAAACAACTCTGCTTAAATCAGGTACATTGTAGCAATTACTTAATATAAAACCAATCCTCAAAGGCATCTACAAGTGAAAACCCTACGGCTGAGGCAGCATCCATAGCTCCTTCCAGACACGCAGTTCCACTTGCCCTTCCTTCAACGTTCTACTGTTGCTTAGGCTCTGCATATTATGACAAATATCAGTGCCACAACCAGTATCCAATACCTATAAGGTAGAACTTGAAGTAATAACATGAATACCTGAGGAAGTAGTCTCATACATCAACTTCAACTCCTCATAATCTTCCATGAATTTAATGCAATCTCTCTTCCAATGCCCAGTCTCTTTACAGTAGCAGCACTTACCAACGTAAGATGTATCTGACTCGGGCTCAGAAGACACACGCTTACCTTGATTCAAAATCTGGACAACTTTGTCTTCACCCTTGTCAACATTAGGTTTAGTAAACCTACCCTTCTCCATTATGAGATTATACAGGGTACTCTTCACGTTTGGCTCAACTGTCTTAAGCATATCATGCAGTTCAGTCAGCGTCTTCGTTAAGCCTTTCTTGATATAGTTCCTTTTGAACTTATCATAGCTTGACGGCAGTGACTGCAGAATGATCTCAGTTGCCAATTCTTGGCTAACTGGATAATCCAGTTTCCTCAGGTTATCAATGTAACCCATCATTTTACTGACATGAGGACTCACTGGATGATCATTTGGTAGCTTGCAGCTAGTGAGAGACTTAACCAACTGGTATCTCTCCACTCTTACCTGCTCCTGAAATTTCAATTTCAGGCTGCTGATCATCTCTATTGGCGACTCCATGTTCTCATATTGCTTCAGCAAATCTGAGTCCATGGTAGCCAATATCAGACCACGCACATCTACCGCATCATTATAATGCTTATTCCAAGCATCATATACTGCATGAGAGGCATTGGACCCGATCCTCTCGGGGAGAGCTCTCTCAAGGACATAGTCCTTTCTCTCCTGCCTGAGGACTAGCCTCAGGTTCCGCGACCAAGTCAAGAAATTTGATCCGTTCAGTTTGTCCATCTCAAGGACAGACCGGATCGAGAAAGTGTTTTGATTGTTTGTGCTAGTCATAACTGAAATTTAGAGATAAATAGAGTTTTAGTTATTTAGTTCATAAAACAGTAATCTTAAAAACTTATAAGAAAACTCGCATTGCATTCAAAATTTCTTTGTTTAACCTCATAAGAATGCAATGATTCCGAGACCCATGTTCAACTAAAACCAAAGTGGGCCACTGGCCGTCACCCGAAATTAGCTTTACTTGGTAAGCATACACACAGCTAGTTATATCCATATAACTCTCGGTTGTGGATTGGGCCTTCACCAGATGTCTCAAGGCCCGGGACTCCCGATGGCCCAGTCAAGGAAACCAATCTCTTACAGCCAAATAATCACTAAAGTCTGGGACTCCCAATGAAATTAGTGACTATATACTACTTTACTTACGCAAAAACAGACACCTCACACTGTAAGCCATATTTGTAATTGAATAAGCGTTAAGTAGCTGACAAGATTGGGCAAGACATCCAAGCTTGATATTGGTTTTGAGGATTTTAGGTTTTATTTCCAAAAATAGAAGATTACTATTTTGGGAAACTTACTTATTTTAGAAACTTTCTAAATTTAGAAACATACAAAAAATAGAAATTTCTAATTTAATATTTTATTAAAGTTTTCGGTTGGGTCACAAATTATAGGCCCAATTCTTGGCCCAAGACCACAGAATTCCAATTGGCCCAATAATTTGACATAACCGAGTCGGTTCATTAATTCTGGTCCGAGACCAAATTAACTACTAAATCCAACTGGTTATTTACTAAACCAGACCAGCTCTAAATTATTTGGTCCAACCAAATCAAACTTAGACCAGCCTTCGGTTTAGGTTAAAATTCAATTTTGAATTTAAATCCGGTTTAACCAGAAATTAAATAATACCAATTGTATTAAATAATTTCCAGCAAACCGCAATTTGGGTTAACCGCTTGAACCATAATTATTAAATAATTAATCGATTAGTACAAAGAATCCTTATTCCAATAATTGAATTTGACCCAAAAAGATTCTCAATCACAACAAACCTTATGAATCGATTGATAACAAATTCAATTTTGAATTTGATTTTTTTTAAATCGTAAATCAACAATCGATTCAAGCAATCAAAATTTCAATAATTGCTTTTGACATTTCAATTCGTCTCATGACATTAACTTATGGACAAAAACAAAGTCAAACACGATTGTTTAATCAAATAAGACAAAAAACGCTTTCAACCTTATGATCACAAAACAACAAAACGATTTTGTCAACAAGCGATTCACTTAACAAACCATATATGATTACACGACAGTCATTAAAAGACACATGTTTCACACGTTTCACGACTTTCAACAACAAAGTCAAAAGCGATTTCTTATGACACATCAAGGTCATAAATGATAAACATGCGATAGTTTCAATCAATTTGACAATCAAACATGCGATAGACATTAACAATCAAATCGGTTCTATTTTAACACAACAAAGTCAAACACAAAGTTACCGATTCTTAATTAATTCAATTAAAATCAACAATCGAATCTCATGATACATACAATAAACGATCACTTTTATTGTTTATTCACACGATCCAAAAAGCAAAAACCTAATGACCTAGGCTCTGATACCACTGTAGGATTATGTGTGTTCATGGTGTAATTGTCAGATTACAACCTAGCACATAATCATCTAGGATCTAGGTGATTTGCAGTTGAATCATAAACAGATTAGGATCATTACCTTATGATTGCAGCGGATTAATCAATGGAATATCGAGATCTGCAAGAGCTGATGATTACCGGCTCCTCCTTAGGTATCCACACGCTTACAAGCTATTGGATCAGGCTGCTAGACCAAGCTGGAATCAACAGAGAGAGGAAGACTGGGTCTGTAAAATCGCAGGAGAATAAGCGTTAGGGCTTCCTGCGCCTTTCCTCTTCCTTATATGGGCCCAAGTAATTAAACTAATGGCTCATTAGGCTTTTGGGCCCAAGGCCCAAATCAGACAAAAGACTGTCTTTTGTCTGGCCCAATTCTCTGTGCAAATACAGTAAATGCCTTGCATCTTACTGTATTAATTCCATTTTAACTTTCCCGTTAGCTATGGTGTGTGACCCTTTGGGATCATACAATACTGGTAATAAGTCCTAAACTTATAGATCATGAGCGGGCTCTAGCAAGTCATCATGATCACCCAGTATTTATGACTTATGTCTGATCTCGACACTTATCATACTTTCTAGAGATAGTACGGTAGATTTCAGGACATTCCCAACACAACGGCCCAAAGAGAAGTCAGCATCCAAGCGCTATAAATAGGACCCTTCGCTCTTCATTTTAGGCACATTGTAACTTGCGAGAGTGCCGAGCTACTTCTATAAAGCTCCGACCTAAATCAATATTAGGGGGCACGTCATTTGACAGACTCCCACCTCGTACCATCCTGTTCATAGCTCGGCTTCGGCCTTAAGATCAATAAAGAATAGTTTTGACCTCACTTTAAGTTTATATCTCACCTCGTAGTTTGGACATTTCAGATCGTAGCCCAGCTTTTATTACTAGATCGAATTTTCGTAACAACAATCATTTCGAATTTTTCTATAAATTTTCAGTGACCAACTTGATGATGCCACAAGTCTAGGGTTCCAAACAACCTGTATGGAATGTCTGATTGGATTTGAAAACCCTACAAACACAAAATTATAATCGTTACTTTTTGTTAAAATATTTAAAATAACAAAGACATTGAATTTTATGATATAAAATTTTACGAGTTATAAGATCACATGGCATGTTTCCCCACAGAGAAAAGAATTTGTGAACTATCTAGTTGGTTGTTGTGTTATCAACTTGCGATAACAATAAAAAGCTTCCATTTTTTAAGGTTTGAGAAATATGTTGATGTTAAAAGAGAGAGATGATATGGAAATAGTCTAAAAAGTATATAAGAATCTATACATATAAGGGAAGAGAAAGAGGTTAAGTTGTGTTGTTATGTCTAATAAATTTCGCTTTAATTTGGATATCATTAATAGCTCAAAACCATTTTAATTCTTAATATACAATGATTCTTAATAAAATAACATGAAGTCAATTTTTATTGTATACTAAAAATTAAAAACACTTAAGGATTTTATTTAAGGGATAATAGAATATATGAGTTACAAATCCCCAATATTGTATGGATTACAAATAAAAATAAATTGTACTATCTTCCAATGTGAAATATTCAGTATATTTTTGTTTAATGACCATATGTATTTTGGATTTGATTTTATTGTTAGTTGATTTGTGTTTTTATTACTCATGATAATTATCAAATCTATAGATAACTGAAACCATAAACTTAATATTTCTTAGTATGTGTGCAATATGAAACGTAAAAAGTCATCAGAGGTGGCAGCTTAAAATGGGGTTAATGTGACCTATGTTTTCAAATCAAGTGATAATATTTAGAGAGGAATTTGAGAATCCAAAATATCTACTAAAGATCATAGAAAGAGAGACTCATACATGGAAAATATAATAGTCTATATAATAACTCAATATAATTGTTTATCACATTTATATGCAAGAGTTTACTTTAATTAATATCATTAAATTGAAAAGCCAAAATTCAGAAAAAAACATCTTGAAAATCTTTAATAACCAAAATATTAAATGATATTTGTTGTTTAAAAGATGAAAAAGTTATTTATTATAATATATTTGTCTTACACAAAATGGAAAAATTATTTATTATAATATGTGTGTCTTTCACAAAAAAATCCTATATTAAAAAAAATTAAACATGTATAGTAAAATGTTATATAAACCCCATAACCGTATATGTTCTATTAAAATATTAAATTAGATGCTTAAAATCTGTTAGATTGATTACATGTCATAGGATTTTCATTTTTTAATTTCTATATATTTCAGACTGGGTAACTATTTTTCATACATAAAACATTAATTGTTAAATAATTGTGGTGCAGGAAAATATTCTTCATGGTCTACTAATAATGGGTCATGTTCATGAGATTTCGATAAAAAAAATTCTTTAACGTGACGGTAACCTTAAAAAATGTTATGGTCGACTTTAAATAAGACAAATTGATTAAAGTTTACACACATCAACAATAAACTTAACTATACATGCAAATTCTTTAACATAAAAACATTATACAAATACGATTTGGTAAATATTTTCCAAGGGACATCACTCTGTGTTGCAAGGAAAGCTTCAATATGCTAAAATTTATCTCTCACATCTTCAACTTCAAGTAAAGGAGGGTTGATTAGGATATGAGATAATCCATCTTGTATCTCTACTTCAATATCTGAAATCTCACCTAAATAAAAACTTATAATTAGTAATAGACATATAAAGCTTCAAAAAGGTAAATATGATACATTTAAAACAATGTCAGCTTACCTCCAAAACGGTTTATCTTTGAAATTTTCAAAACACACATAACGTCTTGACGTTTACAAGTAGCTAATCGATTTGTAAAATCATGGGCATGAGTACCTAGAGATATATGCCTTAGCCGATTACCCCTTCAAAATTTAAGCCAGACTAAATAAAATACAATTCATAAAATAATTATACAAAAAAAAACAACTACTCTAGACCACTTAATGATTGATATTACCGTGAGTCTTTGATATGAAAAATTGTTTTTGATGATGCAGGGTTATCAACTTCTACATGCATGTATCCTGAACTGAACATCATACCCATTATATATGCAAAATCATAAATATGTTAAAATAGTAAATAAAAAATAAACAATATTATATCCAAAAATAAATCTGACATCCATACCAACAACAACATTAGTCGGAGTTGAGTAATCTTGCACTTCTTTAATAGTTAAAAAATCGAAAAATGTCTATCATTAATGGCAGCAATCTTCTGGATGCTAGATCTTGGAACTACGCAAAGGATATATTAAGAATTTGTTAGATGAAATCTGGAAGAATCATATGCAACCTTGACATATTTTATATCAACCCACTTCTCTTCATGTTTCGCTAACCCCTTAAAGTTGGTGATGAGGACATCAAGTCATCATCAATCAAGGATCATGGATAGGACATAAATCAACCAGCCAAGACCTTTGGAGAAAAACAGCTTAAATGCACAGGACACATATGTGCATGTCTTGGAGCATATCTACACAACAAGAAGGAGTTAAGCTACAAATTAACCTGTTCCAGTAACTTAAATCCTCAAGGAATCATGGATAGTTTGAATCATCATAAATGGACTTCAGATGAAGAAGTTATTCAACTTATAAAACAGATGATTCTCAGCTTGCTTCATTTGGAAGGAGACATATCCAACCATTCAGGAGAGTCAACCAACACTTTACGATACACTAGCAACCACTTGATCCGGAGGATCAAAGATATACTCAACTTTTCATATTTGGATGCATTCAAATATGGAGCTTTAAACCACCAACGGCTAAATCTTCTCAACTGCTGCATTTTAGAAGCTCATTCACTGAATCAGGACGTCCCAAGACACCACACATTGATGCCAAAGCTGTCAAGACTCAAGTTCAGCTCATCTTGCCTTATTTGGACAGATTTCTTCTTAATTGCTCCATCAGCCATTTTACTTGATCTTTGCTATTTCTTTTATTCTATTAACCTTTAGGAACGTGTATTGGGCATTATATAATCTCATTTAGGCTTTTATTTGTAATCACCTTTCAATCAGCCAATAAAGTATTATTCAGTTTCTATTCAAAGAGGGTCTCTTTGTTATAGTTTTTCCCTTCTTTTGAATAAATGTGTGATTCACCTATTCACTAGGAAACCTCGGATTTACTTGTTTGCGTGATTCAAATAAGTTGTTCAACCTCATATTGAGAGAGTCAATCAGCCCAATTGAACAAGTGAGTTGTTCATCTCGTCCACCATCAACCTGATTCATCAGAGAGAGCTACACAGCCAGCTGATCAATCTCCCTCACCTATTCGTGCCTGCATCATCTGGTATCAGCTGAAATGCTCCTAAACAGGTGTTTTCTATCCAAAAACTCATTGCATTTGTTTATGTTTTAATTGTTCATCACTTGTTCTGATTAGTTTCATTTGCAGCTTAAATCAAAAACCCATAAAAATCTTTTGTTTCATCATATTGCTTAGCTTGTAGTCTCTGATTTGATTGCATAATCATAAAGAAAAGGCCATAAAAATCCTGTTGCATCAAGTTTGTTATTATTCATCATCAGTGCATTCAACAATCAAAAAGCCATTAACAAATTGTTTATGTTTTGCATCCTTATCTTTCTGCTGCATATCATTATTATTCTGTTTCATCCATAACCTGCATAATCATCATTTGTTACTCAGTTTACATTCATATATTGCATCATTAGACGAAAGAAAAAAACAGAAAATTGCACTTGTTTAAACTTTCTGCCAAGCTATGTTTGCATTGTTCTTATTCTGTTTATAAAACCATAAAAGCAAAAAAGAAAGAGTTTTAGCATTTTGATTCGATTTTCTTATTACAAAACCAAAACAAAAGTGTTTATTCCTTTCCTAGCTCTTTGCTTTTCGAAAACCAAACAAAAAAAAGGCTCCTCTTTGATTCTGATTTTTCCTAGTTCCCCAAAAACGTGTTAGCATCTCTTGCATAAAAGGAAACCCAATATTTGGTTTTAAAACTCAAAATCTCTTGCTCTTTCGAAAAGTTTTCAATAAAACCAACTCCTTAAACCGATTTCAAGTTCTAAAAGAGGCCATAACCGGATTTCCTAAATTGATCTTGAACTTCCAAAATCCTTTTAAAAAAACAGAACCGAGTATGATTTCCAAAGTCAATTCTGATTTCGAAAAGGGTTTTAGAAAGGTTTTCCAAAACGTGTTTCCAAGCTTCCTAAGTACCAAGTGTTGTGTTTGATTATTTAAATCACTCCTGGACGTGCATAACATTATTGTTCATATCATTAGAAGTTGAGAACATATTAATACTCTGGTTTGTGCTTTTTCAGGAACTGAATCAAAAACATAGAAGAAGAACAATATGGAGATGATTGGAGTGAGTAAGCAGAGAACCTAACATGTTCAGAAGAGGAGGCCGACTCTGAACCTCCACCATGGCCAGGAGATGATGCCTCTGAGTATGGAGATGAGCCAGATGGTGAAGGATGTAATCTTGAAACCCCAGCCCATTTCTCCAACCATTCAGAGATGCATTACAAAGAGCAGCTGCACACTACAACATCAACTAGGAGTCAGCTTAGCATGGAACTTTGTGAGGATGAAACTAGCGGTGAATCAAAAGCAGAAATTTATGAAGGGTACCACCCACCTTGGCGCAAGAGTGCAATCAGCAACCATGGAGTTACTTCATACAATGTACCAGCTCAACCTAAGCTCACTGGAACAAGGAAAGCTCGAATGCAACAAACCAGTAAGAGTCAACCAACCAACAGAAGAAGAGGTCCCCTAGTGTTTTCTGGAAAAAACAGTAAACCTGAAGTATACATGCAATGGGAAGCTGACATGGAGGACTGGTTACAAGATAACAAGATTCCAGAAGAAAGGAGGCTAGTACAAGCTGCCTCAGCTTTCACAGAAAAAGCTTATGAATGGTGGTTAAAGGAGAGCACACCAACCATCTATAAGAAGCCAGTACTAGATTGGAGAGATCTCAAGACCAGAATGCATAAGGAATTTGTAGAAAAGCTTCAGGCTACATCCAAGAGAGTGAATCTTACATCCAAAACGCAGGCTGCTCCCAAGCACAAGTATGTTTGCTATCCAAAGAGCCTGTTCTTTTAACAACCGCTGCGTCAGCGTCAGTGTCTAACAAATTAAACATGAAACAGAGACATATTTTAAAAAATGGAGATACATAGGAGTCATTGCGGCTACTTTTACCGGAGTGAACGACGGCCGCATTGACGTTAAAAAAAGCAGCGGGAAGAAAATGGTGATTTATGACCGCTGCGGCAATTTTTTGTTGTTATTGTCCACGTGTTTTTAAAGCACAAAGAAGAAGAGTTTGCTTTTTTGTTGTTATTCAAGCTGACGCGAACGCTGACGCAGCGGTCAACAAAAGAACATGCCTAAAGCCCAAGGATGTGTTCTCAAACACTTACACCTACCAAGCAGAAGCTAAGAAGACTCTTCAAGCAAATCAGGATCAGAAATGGCAGAGGATCATGGAGATGTTGCACCCAAAGAAACCAGAGCAGAAGCAGAGCCTAAGCTTCACCCAATGCAACCGGATCCAGCTTTGATGCCTCACTCAAGCTGTTAAACATGCCAACACAAGGTAAGTGTTCTAACTTTGTAAATTCCAAAGAGCCAACATGCTAGATGTCATAAGAGAAGACATTTTGCTGCAACCTGTCCATCTAAACAATTGTTGAAAGAAACATCATTAGGACATAAAAATGCATTAGTTAAAACCAGAGATAGTTTAACTCATTCTGATTTGTTATTTCCCAATTCTAGTGTCATGCATTTGTCTTTGTCAAGAGGATTTGATACAGGGAAAGAAGAACTGAGCATGAAAGAGCATGAGAAAACCAAAGACCAGAGCAACATGTTTTGGTGATCAGAAAAGAAGATGACAAGGTCCAAACCCTCATACAACGCCCTGAAACTGACAATGTAAGTACAAGCATCATACAAACTGTTTTTATAACTCTAAGAACAGATATAATGCACTTGTTCTTCCCAATGAGCTTCTTGAAGGAATTTCTAGCAGTTCCTAATCAGATTAGCAACCCTAAGTCCTAATTCCATAGCCTAGGATCTAGAGTTCAGGTATATTGAATCATTGGGATCTCGAAATTACCTGGAGATTAGCAGCGGAAGATGAACAGGGATTCGAGATTCACAAGCGCCTCAAGTGCTGCGCCTCTACTGGTATCCACACGCACACAAACTGGAATCCGCCGGGATGCTAGTGCCGGGAGATCGGATCTCTTCCGGATGCCTGTGTTTCTAAGAGGTGGCTGCGATTAGGCTAAAAACTGTTCTCCAGGTCGTGCTATATCACATATATATAGACCTGGGAGAAACCTAATTAATCACCGAACCAACCGAGATTAATTAAGTCATTAAACCGAAACGATATTTCGATCTGCGCCTTGCATCGATCGACACACTCTCAAAACGCGTATATTAATGTGTATCAAATACACATTTGATCATTACATTAATGATCATTCCCACATGAAGTACATCCAGATTGCTTAGGTGTGTGACCCTGTAGGATCATATAATACTAGCAATGAGTTCATAACTCACAGATCACAAGTGGCTTCTAGCAAAGCATTATGATCACCTAGCATTATACGAATGTCTAATCTCGACAACATAACTATCTCTAGAGTGATTACAAGTATGATTTCAGGACATTCCCAACAATCTCCCACTTGTACTGGAATCATCTATTCCCATAATCCCTTCGTCTCTGTATCTCGATCTGGCATAAGGCAAGATCTGTGTCATCCTTATTAAGCCAAGATCATGTTCATCGAACTCCGATTTATACTGACAAGACAAACGATTGACAATCACCTCGTTTGAGTGTGGCCACACATTTCTCAGTATCAAATCTTCGATGAGCCCTGAGATATTTATCTCCTGTTATATAGGAGGGACAAATCCCATCTTGTTCCATCCATGTTCCTTTACACACTTCATGATACGCCCAATCAATGCCTTTATAATCACCAGTTACGGCTGACGTTTGACAAAGTTAAAGCGGACCAATTCATATGTAAGAAAACATGATGAACTCAGGTCTAAGGAATATACTCTATAGTCGTAATGAAAACTCTCATGACACTTATATAACTATCCTGTAGAGTTCTCATTAGCGGGTCATGTCCGATCCTGTGTTCTTCAACACATATCTATGTGATTGACTTTAATACTCTTATTAATGACTCCATGAAACTTAGTCATCAGTCACCTCACATACTAGTCTCACGCGGTTGTTAATGTCCCACTTTAACAACCTTGACCAGGGACCAACTCAATTTATGTCATTTATCATTTATAGGATTTCATGATCAAGTCACATACTTGATGACCTATAAAATGCCATAAATTACTTTTGAGACTATTATTTAATAACCATAATTAAATAATGCTGAAATCAGATTTCATTAACATAATCAAATTATGTTTACATGAACATCATATCATAACTAAAATTAACAACAACAACTCCCACTAAAATTAAGATCACATCTTAAGACATCTAATGCATTTAGCAGTAGTCTGACCCTCATTCGCTCTTGCTCAGCACGCGTCGAAGGACACTGCGTCATGCTAAGGGTAATACCAAGTTTCATTGGCATGAAGCCCTTCTTGGAATCATGCATACTGGACCTGTGCAAGACCTTATCACCATAAGTATCTTGACACAATCCAATTAGCTTGTCTAATCTATCTCTATAGATTCTTATTCCAAGAATGTATACAATTTCTCCCATAATTTTTATCGAAAAACAACTTTCGAGTCAAGTCTTAACAGAGTGAAACAATGGAACTTCATTTCCGAGAAGCAGTATGTTATCAACATACAATACTAGAAATGCAACTACGCTCCCACTAGTCATCTTGTAAACACATAGTTCCCCTTCGTTTCTGATGAAGTCAAACTTTTGACCGTTTCATTAAAACAAAGATTCCAACTCCGAGATGCTTGCTTCAATCCATGAATGTATCGATGAAGCTTGCATACCTTCCTATCAGCATTAGGATCAATGAAAAACTTCAAGTATTGTCATGTACACATCCTCTTCCAGAATTCCATTAAGGAAAACTGTTTTCACATCCATCTGCCTGATAGGTTCTAAGTTTTACCCTATTCTAAACTGCAAGTGCACAGTATCGTCAAAGTAGTATATAGGGTTATCGAATCCACAGGGACACTTGGTCTCAATAGAATCAGAAACGTAGAGATTAATACTAGAAATAAAGCAAGTGGTGAATGAATTAAAAGCAAGGCAAGAAAGTAAACAGTAGCAAGTTGGTTGTGAAAGCAATAAACTAAAAGCGTCAAGCCTAGGGTGTTCTCAGGAAATCAGACAAGCAGACAAGTTAATCAGTCAGGATCAAATTAAACTCAGTTCTAGAACTCAAATCACAAAAATAGAATTAACCAAATCTCTTTGCGAAAATCCTCTAAGTCTAAGTGCAGTAACCCAAATCTCTTTGCAATTACTAACAGATTAAACTAGCATTAAGTTCAAGTTTGATATGTTCACAATTAAACTAAACCAAATCTCTTTGCGAATAATTTAATTGCTCAACCTAAATAGTTCAGATTCTAAAACACACTCTCGTGTCGAATTTAGCAACCTAAAATCTAGATTCTAATTGATTAGGTTAGAACTAGCTTTAAGCACAATTTAGTTTGAAGAACATTGTAATCATATGAATCCTTAACTGAATTAACCAAGTCTAGCAAGTCATCAAACCCTAATGAGAAACCCTAAACTTAACTATGGATCTACTCAGACATGATTGATGAAAACATAATCATAGAAATAATAGATTGCATATAAGAAATTAAATAGATAAAGGGGTTCGAAATCTTCTCCAAAATAACTGAAGTACAAGATTAGATCAGCCCCGAAAGCTCTAAAAATCTCTTAGCTCTAAGTATGAAAGCGTATCTAAAATAAAAGCCAAAACTCTAAATATATAGGCATAATCTCGGCTGGGGCTTCTGTGTAAATACTGGAACTATTCGGGGCTTCTCTGCAATTCTTCATAACTTGTTTAACCGACGCGTACGGCCCATCTCACTAGTGTGTCGACCGATGCACAATGTGTGTCGGTCGATGCATGATCAATAAATCGGACAGTGAGTTAAGCTCTCGGCCAAAACGTCCCAAAAGTCCCAAAATGCTCCAAATATCTCCAATTAGCTCCAAACCTGATTAAACCTGTAAAAGACTCTAAACGAACACAAAAGACACTAAAAACACATCTATATCATGGCATAAAATGGGTAAAAACCATGATATATCAACTCCCCCACACTTAGCCTTTGCTTGCCCTCAAGCAAAACATAGAACTAGAATGTAGTGAAGAGGTTTGAAAACTCTTCAGAAACTCTTTTCATCCTAGAAGCAGCAACACTCAGATTCCCCTTAGTAATCCACTGAAAGAATCACCTGCAAGATATCAAGACCAACATATACTTCCCCCACACTTAGCAATTGTCCTAAGTAAACTCCACAATCACATTCACGCATTCAAATTCTCCCTACTGACTTCTGCAAGTATTTAAGTGCGGTCTCACCTAAGGAGTATCGATCAAAGGGCACATGGTTTCTTACCTTACCAGCTCTAGACCACCATACTATCTTTCTCTAATCCCTTTCTTCTCTTTCCCTTCCTTAACAACTGATTTTTCCCCACTGGGTATCATTTTATTTTTTTTATCAGTGTTCTTCCCGTTAAGGGGTGTACTTTGGACACATTCCATGGATCACATGAGAGAAAATAGTGTTTGCTACCATTCCCATGACCACTTCGGAGTTACTAACTCATCCACAGTTTTTTTTTTTTTATGGAAGGGGAGAAGGGAACTAGATAGGACAGGTTTACAAGCTGTGTCAGAACTGGCAAAGGAACCCGACACAAAGTATACCAAGCCCTTAGGTGAGAAAATCTAAGTCAGTATTAAGGGTGAAGTCAGTAAAAGGATCCTCTGATACCTGAAGTGATGTGGGTGTCCTCAGTAGGTTGATCTGCGTCTGGGTTTTCTAATAGTCAGAGATAATCTGCAGCTTCATCCCAATGGTTACTTAAGTTCCTGCAAGTGCTGCTAATCTTCTCAAAAAATCATTGTTTCTTACTTAAACAAATTTTGACTCAATAAAACAAAAATTTCGAAAATTTTTAACTGACTCTAAGAAAACAAAAGAAAGAAGTTAGTAGAACCTCCCCCACACTTAAGACACATTGTCCCCAATAGTGTCAAGCAAAGGATCGGTTAAAAGAAAGAAAATAAAAATTTGTTAATGGAATGGTTAGTTCTCTCGGGTTTTACCTCTGTCGCAGTCAGGCATCGATCGTTGCACTAGGTGCACCGACCATTGCTGTGCGATTTTCGTTGTAACGATCGACACAATGGTGTGTCGATCGACGCATTGCGTTTTCACGAACAGTCAGCAAGTTAGCAGGTTAATCTGTCGGTTTATGTCATTTTCAAAACCCTGCAAGCTGAAAACACTAGAAACAGAGTAAAACCGAAGCAACAAATATATCTAATCAAGCATAACCATCCAAACAAAGTAGCATCCTAAAAAATCAGAAGAAAAAGTGCAAAAGAAAAGAAAAAAGATAGCATAATACAGAACCGATAATCAAGAGATGACAGCTACGCTCACTCACTATCATCAATCCCACCGTATCGATCAGCATAGCTAGAGTCCTCAGGAGATCGCTGCCGACGACGAGTAACAGGAACGGGCTGACTAATCTGTGGCTGTCTCCTGCAAGTGCAGCCGCGCATCCACTCCCAAATGGTCCTCCATATCCCATCACTATGCTCTCTCCACTCAGCCTCAGACATATCTCCATAGGGAACTGACATCTCAGGATAAGGGCCAATATCAACCGGAGCAGCAGCAGGCGCAGGGGCAGCAGAAGTCGAAGCTCGTGTGGAGGGCTCTCCCAGCGGATGAGCCATAGTCGGAATCCCACGCTGCTCAGTCTCTGGAGGCTGAAATCTCAGAGCCTCCAATGTATCAATCCGTTTCCACCTAGCAGCAGGAAGCTCTATACCACACATCCCAGTAGCCGGGTCCTGATAAGCCCAAATGTGCCCCTCCTTGAGCCAGGTAGCGCTCTGCAAATGACTGAAGTCTAGGAACTCCTGGGCTCTATCACGCTCCGTGCCATGTAGAGGAATCCCGCAATGCATAAAAATGGGAGTAAGCACGCTCCCTACCGTCTCAGTACTGGCTCCATCAAAAGGCTTCGTCTGCAGATCACATAAATGTAAAGCAAAGATAGCTCCCAAGTTGAGACCCGTAGTAGGATCTCTCACGCCAGAACCTCTAAACTGATCTCTCAACCCCATAAACAGCATCTCCATCTCATACTTGCGCATCTTGTTGGACTCAAACTTGCATAGCAAGCTCCAACACAAGATACGCGAGACATATCTCAGTACAGGATGCCTCATATTCTTCACTGGTGTGGTCCTGGAGTTGTATCGACCACTGCCAATACACTCCCAGAATGTGCGAGCCTCAACTGGATCCCACTCAAGTGTCATAGCAATGCGCCTCGGCTCAGTACTGAACCCGTAGATCCTGCAAAGATCAAGTAGAGGAATCCGATACCTGACTCCCCAACTCATGAAGGTAAAGATACCTCCTGTAGCGCTCCTCCTATCGGGATCTGGGTAAACCACTCTGCAAGTGGCTAGCAACTGTCTGACCAGCTCAGTATAGAGATCATAAGGGCGCATTGGCATTGTCCCTAGCCCAATGCCTCTGTGTTGGGAATGTCCTGAAATCTACTGTACTATCTCTAGAAAGTATGATAAATGTCGAGATCAGACATAAGTCATAAATACTGGGTGATCATGATGGCTTGCTAGAGTCCGCTCTTGATCTATAAGTTTAGGACTTATTACCAGTATTGTATGATCCCAAAGGGTCACACACCATAGCTAACGGGAAAGTTAAGATGGAATTAATACGGTAAGATGCTAAGGCATTTACTATATTTGTACAGAGAGTTGGGCAGACAACAAATGGGCTTTTGTCTGATTTGTGTCTTGGGCCCAAAAGTCTAATGGACCATTAGTTTAATTAATTAATTAAACTTGGGCCCATCAGTGAATAAAAGAGATTGCAACATGGGTATTGTAACCCTAAGCCATTTTGGCGATTTGTGGGTGTGGCCGCAGGGCCTCTCCCTCTCCAATCTCTCTCTCTGTTGATCATCCATCCGGTCTAGCAGCCATCCGTGCTTGTAAGCGTGTGGATACCGAGGAGGAACAGGTATTCATCTGTTCGTTGATCTCGACATTACAATCATTCCGCTGCAAAAGGTAATGTCCAGGTTTGTGTTTATGATTCAGTTACAAGAACCTAGATCTGTTTAAGATTATGTGCTAGGTTGCAATCTGAGAATTGAACCATGGAAAAACTCATAATCCTTCAGTGGTATCAGAGCCCAGGTCGTTAGGTTTTTGCTGTTTGGATTTTTGTATGAATTGATTTTGACTTTGCTTAATAATCATAAGTGTTTGTTATGATTCGATAATGAAAAGTCAAAATTCAATATTTGAAATCGCTATGATCGGTTTGTTAATGTTATGTTTGTTAATCGATTGTTGAAGTGTTCGCTTGTTGACTTTGTTCAATTAATTAAGAATCGATTGTTTAATTATATGACAAAATCGTTTTTTTGTCCTCTTGTGATCGTGATCGATTTTTTGATTTGGCAAAGTTAAAATTGTTGTTGAAATTAATTATCACTCGATTGTTGTTGACTCTAAAAGAAACGTGTTAGGTTAATGCTTTGTTGATTGGTTTGTTATTGTCAAAATCTTAAGTGAAAATCGTTTTTGTCTTCTTGTTACAAGCATGATATGATTTGTTAAGATATTGTTAACAATCGATTATTAATGGGAGTCGATAACTTGCCAATCGCAAGTTGACTTGCTTCATGGAACCTGTTTATTAATTATTTAATTATTGTATGGTTCAAGCGGTTAACCCAAATCGCGGTTTGCTGGAAATTATTTAATACATGGTATTATTTAATTTCTGGTTAAACCGGATTGAAATTCAAAAATTGAATTTAACCTAAACCGAAGGCTGGTCTAAGTTTGATTTGGTTGGACCAAATAATTTAGAGCTGGTCTGGTTTAGTAAATAACCGATGGTTTTGATAGTTAATTTGGTCTTGGACCAGAATTAATAAACCGACTCGGTTATGTCAAATTATTGGGCCAACTGGAATTCTATGGTCTTGGGCCAAGAATTGGGCCTATAATTTGTGACCCAACCCGAAAATATTTATAAAATATTAAATTAGAAATTTCTATTTTTAGTATGTTACTAAATTTAGAAAGTTTCTAAAATAAGTAAGTTTCCCAAAATAGTAATCTTCTATTTTTGGAAATAAAACCTAAAATCCTCAAAACCAATATCAAGCTTGGATGTCTTGCCCAATCTTGTCAGCTACTTAACGCTTATTCAATTACAGATATGGCTTACAGTGTGAGGTGTCTGTTTTTGCGTAAGTAAAGTAGTATATAGTCACTAATTTCATTGGGAGTCCCAGACTTTAGTGATTATTTGGCTGTAAGAGATTGGTTTCCTTGACTGGGCCATCGGGAGTCCCGGGCCTTGAGACATCTGGTGTATTGGGCCTTGGGCCCAATTCACAACCGAGAGTTATATGAGATATAACTAGCTGTGTGTATGCTTACCAAGTAAAGCTAATTCCGGGTGACGGCCAGTGGCCCACTTTGAATTTAGCTGAACATTGGTTCTCGGAATCATTGCATTCTTATGAGGTCAAACAAAGAAATTTTGAATGCAATGCGAGTTTTCTTATAAGTTATTAAGATTACTCTTTTATGAACTAAATAACTAAAACTCTATTTATCTCTAAATTTCAGATATGACTAGCACAAACAATCAAAACACTTTCTCGATCCGGTTTGTCCTTAAGATGGACAAACTGAACGGATCAAATTTCTTGACTTGGTCGCGGAACCTGAGGCTAGTCCTCAGGCAGGAGAGAAAGGACTATGTCCTTGAGAGAGCTCTCCCCGAGAGGATCGGGTCCAAGGCCTCTCATGCAGTACGTAATGCTTGGAATAAGCATTATGATGATGCGGTAGATGTGCGTGGTCTGATATTGGCTACCATGGACTCAGATTTGCTGAAGCAATATGAGAACATGGAGTCGCCAATAGAGATGATCAGCAGCCTGAAATTGAAATTCCAGGAGCAGGTAAGAGTGGAGAGATACCAGTTGGTTAAATCTCTCACTAGCTGCAAGCTACCAAATGATCATCCAGTAAGTCCTCATGTCAGTAAAATGATGGGTTACGTTGATAACCTGAGGAAACTGGATTATCCAGTTAGCCAGGAATTGGCAACTGAGATCATTCTGCAGTCACTGCCGTCAGGCTATGATAAGTTCGTAAGGAACTATATCAAGAAAGGCTTAACGAAGACGTTGACTGAACTGCATGATATGCTCAAGACAGTTGAGCCAAACGTGAAGAGTACCCTGTACAATCTCATGAAGGAGAAGGGTAGGTTTACTAAACCTAATGCTGACAAGGGTGAAGACAAAGTTGTCCAGATTTTGAATCATGGCAAGCGTGTGTCTTCTGAGCCCGAGTCAGATACATCTTACGTTGGTAAGTGCTGCTACTGTAAAGAGACTGGGCATTGGAAGAGAGATTGCATTAAATTCGTGGAAGATTATGAGGAGTTGAAGTTGATGTATGAGACTACTTCCTCAGGTATTCATGTTATTACTTCAAGTTCCACCTTAAAGGTATTGGATACTGGTTGTGGCACTGATATTTGTTATAATATGCAGAGCCTAAGCAACAATAGAACGTTGAAGGAAGGGCAAGTGGAACTGCATGTCTGGAAGGAGCTATGGATGCTGCCTCAGCAGTAGGGTTTTCACTTGTAGATGCCTTTGAGGCTTGGTTTTGTATTAAGTAATTGCTACAATGTACCTGCTTTAAGCAGAGTTGTCTTTCATTTTCTTGTAAGAATTTGAATGTTTTTCATTTTGATAAAAGACAAGTTTTGTTCTTTTGATCTCAATGAAATATTGATTGTAGCACCCTATTCAAGGAATGGGTTTTATATCTTAAACCAAAAAGTGCCTAAATGTAACATAAATACCGAATTGGTTTAAATCTGATGAATTAAACCTGATTTTTTTTGGCATAAATGTTTTGGTCACATAGAGTAAGTCGGATTCAGAAACCCCATAGTTATGGACTTTTGGGCTCATTTGATCAGATATCTTATGAGACTTGAATTCTGCTTACTGGACCAAAAGTCAAAGGGCCCATCTTAGCCGAGCTAGAGAAAGGCCCAAAGGCTTATTGGACCTTGAACATACTCATGTATGTGGCCCGATGAGCAGTAATGCCAGAGAAAATTTCTTGTACTTCATTGTCTCTAATGATTACTTCAGTGAGTATGACTGTGTTCATTTGATGAGACACGAGTCGGAATTCTTTGAAATGGTCGAAAGAGTTCCAGAATGAGGTATAGAATCTGAGTGACAGAAGTATTAAGACTCTGGATTAGATCACGAGTGAGAATACTTGAGTCATTAATGGTGTGATCATCTGAATGAGTGTGAAGTCGTTTCACAGCTCAATTCTCCTGAAAACCTTGAGGTATTTCTGTGAGAAAGAATCAGATCTTATTAGAAATGATTAAAGATGAGTCACACGAATCTTCCATGATATTCTTTAAGAATAACGCTCTAGAAATATCTAAGTTTACGCTGAAATAGTTCCACCAATATCAGTTGAAAGACACCACGTAAATGTGGATTGGAATCGATCTAAATTCGTCTTTACTGAGTATTTGTAGTTGTGCTACTTCACTGGTTGTCCTAGTGGCTGCACATGGATTGATGCACTTTGATCATTGTCTAACGTTGTTTCGTAACTGGGAGCTATAAGGACCTTGGTTGGGTGTATTATGAAGTGTATAGTTCATAGTGATGGAACAAGATGGGATTTGTCCCTGCCGTATAACGGAGGTAATATCTCTAGGCCAATCGGAGACTTGATAGCTGGTAAGAGAGTGGCCACTCCCAAACGGACTTGCCCAAGTCGTTTGAATTGTCAGTATCAAATCTGGTCCGATTAAAATGGTCTGGCTACATAAGGATGACACGCATCTTGCCTTATGCCAGATCGAGATATTGAGACAAAAGGACTAGGGAATGTAGGATTCCAGTACAAGTGGGAGATTGTTGGGAATGTCCTGAAATCTACTGTACTATCTCTAGAAAGTATGATAAATGTCGAGATCAGACATAAGTCATAAATACTGGGTGATCATGATGGCTTGCTAGAGTTCGCTCTTGATCTATAAGTTTAGGACTTATTACCGGTATTGTATGATCCCAAAGGGTCACACACCATAGCTAACGGGAAAGTTAAGATGGAATTAATACGGTAAGATGCTAAGGCATTTACTATATTTGTACAGAGAGTTGGGCAGACAACAAATGGGCTTTTGTCTGATTTGTGTCTTGGGCCCAAAAGTCTAATGGACCATTAGTTTAATTAATTAATTAAACTTGGGCCCATCAGTGAATAAAAGAGATTGCAACATGGGTATTGTAACCCTAAGCCATTTTGGCGATTTGTGGGTGTGGCCGCAGGGCCTCTCCCTCTCCAATCTCTCTCTCTGTTGATCATCCATCCGGTCTAGCAGCCATCCGTGCTTGTAAGCGTGTGGATACCGAGGAGGAACAGGTATTCATCTGTTCGTTGATCTCGACATTACAATCATTCCGCTGCAAAAGGTAATGTCCAGGTTTGTGTTTATGATTCAGTTACAAGAACCTAGATCTGTTTAAGATTATGTGCTAGGTTGCAATCTGAGAATTGAACCATGGAAAAACTCATAATCCTTCACTCTGCACACATCAAGTACATGCTCATCAATCTCCAGACTCTTGCAGGTAGAGTAGTCAGCGAACTTGGTTGGCTTGATGGTCATCCCACACCAACCACTGTAGAGAAATGAATCAAACTCATCCCACTGGTCAAGCAGTGGTCGCTCTGTGAAGTCTGCAGTCTTAAGGAACGAGCGAATGTCCCTTGGCCACTGTCTGGCTGTCGGGATCTCTGTAGCGTCTTCTCGGGGCCAAGGCAAAGCGACTCCAGGTCCATCTCTTACATATGGCTCGGGTGGCTGAGGGTGTCTGTGAAACCACTCTGGTGGTGGAATGTACTGTCTCGCAGTTGTTGATGTTGTTGCTTGCTTCTTGTGGGGCTGTCTGCGAGATGCCATCTGCAAAAGAAACAAAATTCAAATAATATAAGTCTCGGCAATTCTCTGTGAAATCGCGAAGCATCGACTGTTGCATCTAAGGCATCGATCGTTGCAAGGCTATTTCACTTTATCGAACATTTCCCAAAATCGCAAAGCAACGACCGTTGCTCGAGAGCAACGACCGTTGCAAGGCGATTTCGCCGCAAACAAAAATCAACAAAATCAGTTCAAATCCAAGCCACATTGTCTCAAATCAGTTCAAAATCATAACCCATCACCCTAAATCGGTCTAATTACGCATGCATCATCAATTTTCAGTTCAAAAATCTCAAACCCTAAAACCCTAAAATTTAATCCAAAAATTTGAGAAATAGAAGTTCATTACCTTGGATTCTTGAGATATGAGCTAAAGACAAGGGTTTAGAGAGTGAAATAGGAAGATTTAGCAATTGAAACGAACAAAAATGATGAGAATTTTCGATTTTGAGTGTGGAGGTTCGGTCGTACGGATAATCGGAAATGAGAAAGAAAAGAGAAGAGAAAGGGTTTAAGGCACTTACCTGGTCGTGGGTGCAACGACCGTTGCTTAGTGGCAACGATCGTTGCTGGTCAAATCGAATTCGATTTCCGGTTTAGTACATACCTTAATTTTGCAATTGAACCAATTGCAACGACCGTTGCATAGGAGTAACGATCGTCACAATGCGATTTCCCCTCTTCGTCAAATCTCTTTGCAACGACCGGTGCACAAGTGCATCGATCGTCACACATCTCCAGACTCGAATCCTGTATCTGAAACTTAGCAAAAACAAAAACGTGAAATCCTAAGAAAAACACCAAAAATAAGAAAGAAAAACAACTAAACCTAACAGTGGGTTGCCTCCCACTCAGCGCTTGTTTAAAGTCATTAGCTTGACCGGGCGAACAAGATCTTTTAGGTACCAAGAGAACCTGACAGAGACTTTTTTTGTCTCTGTTCAAGTCTCCTCATCCAGGGTGGTGAGTAGGCTGTCGTAGAATGCTCGCGTCCAAGAAAAGATGGAGTAAAATGCGCTCCATGATCTATAATCACAGTGTCATCCGGCTGCTCGTCATCTGCTTCCATGATTGTAAATGTCTGCCCATCTATCAATGGTCTTCGCAGCTTATCCATCTCATAACGTAGCGGCTCATCTCCCAGGTGGAGGTCTATTAGACTATGTCTAACATCAATCACAGCTCCTGCTGTAGCCAAGAATGGTCTTCCAAGCAGCAATGCTTCATCAGAATCGCAGTCATACTTCAGCACAAGGAAGTCCGTCGGAACTAAGTAGTTTCCAACTCTCACTGGAATGTCCTTTAAGAGTCCTTCCGGAACTCGTATAGACTGATCAGCTAGGACAAGAGAGGTCCTAGTAGGAGAAAAATCCAGCATCCCCAGCTTCTCTGCCACAGAATAAGGCATCATACTTCCAGCAGCTCCTAAATCACAAAGAGAGCGCCTAAGACTGTCCTCGAAAATAGAGCAATCAAGCACAAAGACTCCGGGGTCAGGCAGCTTCTTCGGGATCTTGTTCAGTAGCACCTCACTAATGTGTTGGGGAACTATAATCACCCAGTCTCTCAGCTCTTCATCTAAAGGCAGCATCCTGTTTAAATAACTCTGCACACAGGGATGATAAGGTGGATCATAAGACGGTGGAATTTCTTCCAAGTCTTCACCAATCTCCTCTAGCTTCTTGAGCTCTTCAATCTCCTGTTTAATCACTTCAGACACCGAGGAGTGCTATTTAATGATTTGTGCATAGACCTCCAGTTGAGTAATCACAGTAACTCCAGGGAATAGGCGATCAAGCTCCAAGTCAGCATCTATGCCATTATCATCCGACAGGTCTGTCTGTTCACGCCCTGCAACGACCGACACTAAGGGTGTGTCGATCGTTGCAACACTGTGTTCACAACTTTCACCCGAGAGTTTTTCTCCAAAATCCGAAAATTCTTCCTCCTCTATCAATTCAGCCGTACTTAGCTCAAATTTTTCACCTTGGTGAGACCCATCATTAATGTACACAGACCAGGCTTTAATGTGGGTGTCTGCGACTCCTTTTCCCTTCATAGAACCTGAAATCTGATTCACCTGAGTATCCAGCTGCTTCATCTGAGTGTTCATAGACTCAAATTTTCCATTCAGATCCTCATATAAAGCATCAATCTTCTTGTTGCAGTCCACAGAAGTCTTGATCTGACTCTCCAGCAGCTGGTTCATCACCGTCTCCATCTTAGTCTCGAAAGCAGTGGGTGCAGGAGGTGTCTGATAAGATGAAGATCCGTAGGTTCTCTGAGCACTTTGTCCATAAGGCTTCTGAAAATTACTGGTCTGTCCAAAGCTTGAAGAGTTCTGATTTCCTGTGAAGGCACCTTTCTGTCCTCCACCGGAAAATCTGTTCCCAGATTGATATCCAAATCTATTTCCTTGGAAACCAGATCCTCCGATGTAATTCACATCTTCTTCCTGAGTGTCCTCCTCAGTCTGAATTACTTCTACTTCTTGAGCGAAACGGACAGCTTTCTTACCTGCTAGGAGATTGCAAACTGTGTCTAGCCTAGATCTAATATCAGCTATGTCAGAATTCTCTACACTTCCACCAGATTTCTTCCTCCTCTCATCCATAGTCTTGCAGCTGTTGCTGCCTATTAGATTCTCAATCAACTGCTTAGCCTGCGTAGGAGTCCTGGGGTTGAAGTTAGCATTACTGGAATTGTCCAGTGCAGACTGATATGGAAGATCTATGCCTCTGAAGAAAATCCCAATCAACTGAACTTCAGTGAATCCATGGTGTGGGCAGTCACGCTGATACTGCTTAAATCTCATCCAGGCAGTCTTTAAAGGCTCCACAGCTCCTTGGGAAAAGGTGAGTATGTCCTGTCTGGACTGGTCTGAGCGCGCATCATCATAGAAGTGACGCAGGAACTCACTCTTTAAAGCTGCCCAAGTAGTGTACTGAGCAGGTGCCAGCTGCTTTAGCCATGCACTAGCGTCTCCAGCAAGACTGTGCGGAAAGAGCTTAAGGAACAGATAGTCCGGGCAGACTCCATCATACTTCATGCCAGTGACTACGTCCTCAAACGAATCAATGTGATCCATAGGCTGCTCCGTTGGGTAACCATGAAATGCATTATGTCTCATCAGCGAGTAGTAGATGGTTTTGATTTCAAAATCGTTCCTCTCAAAAGCAGGAAGCACTAAAGCTGACCGGTTTCTATGAAACTCATCCGGTCTGTTGTAGTCAGCTAAAGTCCTCTCATGGACAACCATCTGTCTACCTTGGGCCTGTCCTTGACCCTGGTTCTGCTCCTGTTGATGTTGCTCAGGAGGATCAGGGATGACATTCCCTTCAGCATCAACCCTTTGCCAAGCAGCATTGTATGGGTTGTTATCTCGGTCCCTCAGGGTACCTTCAGCATCACGTACCAGAATCAAACGCTCTCGTACCATCCTTTCTCTTCTTTCTCTTCTGTTGGTTCTCTCTAGACGCCCAAGTTCTTCAAGATCGAGATTAACTAGGTCCAAGTTCGGATTACTTCTAGTTTTCTGCGTCTGCATAAACTGTCGGTAATCGTCCAGCAACGACCGATGCTATCAGTGCAACGATCGATTCAATCTCAGAATCGCCTAGTGACGACCGACGCAAGGGATGTAACGATCGACGCAAGGCGAAAGTCGTACCTGCGACAGAAAGAAACAGAGAAAAAGTTAGCAGATTATAAAAATAAAAACGAAAAACAAAAAGAAAAAGAAAAATTTCTAGTAAAAACCCAAAGTTCGGTCCTATCGAAGACTCAAAGAGTCCCCGGCAACGGCGCCAAAAACTTGATAGGTTCTAAGTTTTACCCTATTCTAAACTGCAAGTGCACAGTATCGTCAAAGTAGTATATAGGGTTATCGAATCCACAGGGACACTTGGTCTCAATAGAATCAGAAACGTAGAGATTAATACTAGAAATAAAGCAAGTGGTGAATGAATTAAAAGCAAGGCAAGAAAGTAAACAGTAGCAAGTTGGTTGTGAAAGCAATAAACTAAAAGCGTCAAGCCTAGGGTGTTCTCAGGAAATCAGACAAGCAGACAAGTTAATCAGTCAGGATCAAATTAAACTCAGTTCTAGAACTCAAATCACGAAAATAGAATTAACCAAATCTCTTTGCGAAAATCCTCTAAGTCTAAGTGCAGTAACCCAAATCTCTTTGCAATTACTGACAGATTAAACTAGCATTAAGTTCAAGTTTGATATGTTCACAATTAAACTAAACCAAATCTCTTTGCGAATAATTTAATTGCTCAACCTAAATAGTTCAGATTCTAAAACACACTCTCGTGTCGAATTTAGCAACCTAAAATCTAGATTCTAATTGATCAGGTTAGAACTAGCTTTAAGTACAATTTAGTTTGAAGAACATTCTAATCATATGAATCCTTAACTGAATTAAACAAGTCTAGCAAGTCATCAAACCCTAATGAGAAACCGTAAACTTAACTATGGATCTACTCAGACATGATTGATGAAAACATAATCATAGAAATAATAGATTGCATATAAGAAATTAAATAGATAAAGGGGTTCGAAATCTTCTCCAAAATAACTGAAGTACAAGATTAGATCAGCCCCGAAAGCTCTAAAAATCTCTTAGCTCTAAGTATGAAAGCGTATCTAAAATAAAAGCCAAAACTCTAAATATATAGGCATAATCTCGGCTGGGGCTTCTGTGTAAATACTGGAACTATTCTGGGCTTCTCTGCAATTCTTCATAACTTATTTAACCGACGCGTACGGCCCATCTCGCTAGTGTGTCGACCGATGCACAATGTGTGTCGGTCGATGCATGATCAATAAATCGAACAGTGAGTTAAGCTCTCGACCAAAACGTCCCAAAAGTCCCAAAATGCTCCAAATATCTCCAATTAGCTCCAAACCTGATTAAACCTGTAAAAGACTCTAAACGAACACAAAAGACACTAAAAACACACCTATATCATGGCATAAAATGGGTAAAAACCATGATATATCACTGCCCGTCCTCATAATCATAATGAGCGGCGGCTGCTAGGAGAATCCGAATGGACTTAAGCATAGTGATTGGGGAATAAGTTTCATCATAGTCAATACCATGAATTTACTTGAAACCTTTTGCCACCAACCTAGCTTTGTATATCAGAATATTACCATTTTCGGAGTCATGGCTCATCATTGCTTCTTCAAAATTCGCAGGCCCGTCACTTTCAATGATCAATAGATCATGGCAATTGGTTACGAGAAATCTACATTTCTCGGGTTCGTGACGGATCCTTTCGGATCTGCGAGCTTCAGGTTTGTGTAAAAGTTATGCACATATCTCATATATATAGACTTTTACCACGACCTAATTAACCAAGATTTAAACCGTAGTTGATTAAGTCATAAACCAAAATCAATATTTTGGTTCGCGATCTGTGTCGATCGATACACCTTTGTGTCGATCGACACTTCCTCAGAAACTCGCCGTTTGAATGTATATCGAATATACATTCACCAGATCCTTTGCCAACTTTAGGCATCACAGGTGCAGTTTCTACAACTCTTTGTAGATCCAACTGCTGCTATTCCTCATCAGGTTGAGCAGTCTCCTGTGATTTTTGAATTTCTTCGAGTTGTACTTTACTCCCACTGTTCTTCTTGGAAAGAAAATCTTTCTCAAGAAAACATAGTTCCGAGCAACAAACAATTTGTTCTCGGACCGATTGTAAAGGCAACATGCCTTGGTCTCGTTAAGATAGCCAATGAAGTAGCACTTATCGGATTTGGGTGTGAGCTTATCAGAGATTAAACGTTTTATGTAAGCCTCACAACCCCAAATCTTCATGAAAGACAAATTAGGAACATTTCCAGTCCACATCTCATGTGGTGTCTTTTTAACTGACTTTGATGGAACCCTATTTAGTGTAAATGCAGACGTTTCTAGAGCGTATTCCTAGAAGTATATTGGAAGATCTGAGTGACTCATCATTGATCGAACCATATCTAATAAAGTCCGATTCATGAGGAGTGAGTTGTGAAACAATTCCACAATCTCTCGGATGATCACTGAATTCTTAGCTTAAGTATTCACCTCCACAATCTTATCGTAGAGCTTTAATACTTTTGCCAAGTTGATTCTGTACTTCATTTTGAAACTCTTTGAACTTTTCAAAAGATTCCGATTTACGTCTCATTAAATAGACATAACCATACCTACTGAAAATATCAACAAAGGTAATGAAGTACTGAAATTTTTCTCTAGCACTTGTGCTCATCGGGCCATATACATCCGTATGTATAAAGCCCAATAAGTCACTGGCCCTTTCATTTTGTTTACTCGCGACCTGTGTCAATCGACGCACCATTTGTGTCGATCGACACTACCTTTTTGTTGAAAAGGGCCTTCGTCATTTTACCCAATGAACAAGATTTGCATTTTTCACATGATTCATAATCAAATGAGCCCAAAAGCCCATCACTATGGAGCTTCTGAATCCGTTTCTCATTTAAGTGGCCCAAACGACAATGCCAGAGAAAGAATTTGATTCGTGTCATTTGACTTGAATCTCTTGGTACTAATGTTATAGATAGGCACGTTTTGTTTTAGAACATAAAGTCCATTCTCTAATGGACCGCTACCATAAAATATATCATTGTAATCAAATGAATAACACTTATTCTTAATTTGAAAACTGATATCCTTCCATATCCAAAAAAGGAATAGAAGCAATCTTTCTGCTTATAGCAGGTACATAGTAGCAGTTCTTAAGTTCAAAACCAAGCCAGAAGGCAAAACAAATGAAATGTTCCTACGGCTAATGCAGCAACTCTTGCTCCATTTCCCACGCGCAGGTCCACGTGTCCTATCTCCAAAATCCTACTTTTGCTTAGGCCCTACATATTTTCACAAAATATCAGTACCACAACTGGTATCTAATACCCAATAAGTAGAACCATAAGAAGTAACATTTACTTCTATAACATAAATACCTGAAGAAGAAGTCTCGTACGTCTTCTTCAGCTTCTCATAATCTTCCAGGAATTTATTGCAGTTTCTTTTAAAATGCCCATAACCATTACAATAATGGCACTTAACATCTTCAGAAGGACCAGGTTTAACCTTAGGAGCATGGCCAGACTCGCTTGGATTCACAATCGAGCTTGTCTTGCCAACCTTTGTTCCTACCAAGTTTCTTAAACTTTTTACCCTTTTGTACCATAAGGACATTTGGGGTGTCCTTCTTGATGTTAGGTTCAGCAGTTTTGAGCATCCCATGCAACTCAGTCAAAGTCTTTGTCAAGTTATTCATATTGTAGTTCATTACAAAATGATCATAGCTTGACGGCAGTGACTGCATAATGATGTCAGTAGCCAACTCTTGGCTAATGGGACAATCCATTTTCCCCAGGTTATCAATATAACCCATCATCTTAATGACATGAGGACTAACCGGTCCGTCCTTTGGTAGCTTGCACTCAATTAGAGACTTAACCGTCTGGTATCTCTGAGTTCGTGCATGCTCATGAAACATACTTTTCAGGTTAGTGATCATCTCTATTGGCGACTCCACGTTCTCGAATTGCTTCTGCAAATCCGAGTTCATGGTAGCCAACATGAGACAACACACATCGACCACATCATTAGAATGCTTATCCCAAGCATCCTTATATGACTGCCAAGCATTGGCTCGGTACTTCTTAGGGAGAACTTTCTCAAGGACATAGTCCTTTTTCTCCTGTTTGAGAACAATTCTCAAGTTCCGATACCATTCAAGAAAGTTGGATCCATTTAACTTGTCCTTCTCAAGGACGGATCGCAGGGAGAAATTGTTATGATGGTTTGCGCTAGACATAGCTGAAAACAAGGGAGGTTTAGTTATGATGTTGAATTAATGAGAAATCTTAACTATTAAGAAAACTCGCATTATATTCAAACCATGTTTCCTCAAATGAATATAATGATCCAAGACCCATACTTCACTAAACTTGAGTGAGCCACTGGCTATCACCCAAATTTTAGCTATCTAGGTAAGGAACAACTTTGCTAGTTATATCCAATATAACTCTTGGTTGTGGATTGACATCTCATGTCAAATCCACCTGATGTCTCTGGACCCAAAACGATTTTGATGGCCCAGTCAAGTAAACCAATCTCTTAAGTCATGTAATTGTTGATACCTTGCACTGCAAGCCTATCAACACGATTACCTCCTGTCTTACTCATGTAATGGTGGACACCTTGCACTGCAAATCTATCGCACAATGAAACGAGTCTTGACAGTTGACAAGATCGGGAAGACATCAAGGATTACTTGATATTCAGTTGAGGAACGGAACTGTTTAAACTAATATACACATCATATATGTATCTTAGAAATTTATTAAAACAACTAATTTTATTAAGTTTTAATTACTCTAAGAAATGGGTTAAGTCTTTGGTTCGGTTTATGCGATTTCTGGTTCAATAACCAAAATCCCGAATTGTGTGTCGACCGATGCAACTCCTTGTTTCGATCGACACTATCAAACCAACATCATTGCGATAACCGGTCAATCAAATTGAACCGGTTTGATAACCGATCAGCATCGATTGACACAACACCTGTGTCGATCGACATCAACCCAATTCAATCAAACCGCAATTAACCCGTCAAACCGATTTAAACCAATTGCGATAACCGGTCCAATCCAATTGAACCGATTCATCCAATTGAACTGATTTAGCCATTTTAACCAAGCGCGATAACCGGTCCAATCCAATTGAACTGATTAAACCATTCACAAGGTCCGTGTCGACCGACACAACTTTTGTGTCGATCGACACGTTAGGGCATCAGGAACTTCGATCTTTAAGATCAAAACCTAAAATTTTATTCTGATTTCCATACTATGTCGATCGATGCCAGATTGGTGTCGATCGACACTATGCGAAATCACAGAATCGTCTCTTAACAAGAACCCTAACCGCGATTTCTTTTAACAAAGCACAATCTATTCAAATTCATCTAATTCGAAAGTTTGATGTTAGATTCAATAGGTTAAACCCTAAGGCTCTGATACCACTGAAGGAATTTCTAGCAGTTCCTAATCAGATTAGCAACCCTAAGTCTGAATTCCATAGCCTAGGATCTAGGGTTCAGGCATATTGAATCATTGGGATCTCGAAATTACCTGGAGATTAGCAGCGGAAGATGAACAAGGATTCAAGATTCACAAGCGCCTCAAGTGCTGCGCCTCTACTGGTATCCACACGCACACAAACTGGATTCCGCCGGGATGCTAGTGCCGGGAGATCGGATCTCTTCGGGATGCCTGTGTTTCTAAAAGGTGGCTGCGATTAGGCTAAAAACTGTTCTCCAGGTCGTGCTATATCACATATATATAGACCTGGGAGAAACCTAATTAATCACCAAACCAATCGAGATTAATTAAGTCATTAAACCGAAATGATATTTCGATATGCGCCTTGCATCGATCGACACAACACTTGTGTCGATCGACACACCCTCAAAACACGTATATTAATGTGTATCAAATACACATTTGATCATTACATTAATGATCATTCCCACATGAAGTACATCCAGATTGCTTAGGTGTGTGACCCTGTAGGATCATAATACTAGCAATGAGTTCATAACTCACAGATCACAAGTGGCTTCTAGCAAAGCATTATGATCACCTAGCATTATACGAATGTCTAATCTCGACAACATAACTATCTCTAAAGTGATTACAAGTATGATTTCAGGACAATCCCAACACTTCTCTATAGATATAAAGCACAAGGGAGAAGAGAATGTGAAGAGAATCTCAGAAACATCCAATACACTAAGTCATCAGACTGATCAAGGCAGTAGAGAAAAGGAGGACATCAAGGAGAAACCTCCAGACCAAATCAAGGACACAACATCTATTAACAAGCTAAGTCTTTCTTTGATACATTTAATTTCCAATGATTCAACAACTTTGTTAAAGAACTTGTTAAGCTTGCAAGAAGATGAGATATCATTAGTACAGAAAATTGACTCTTAAGGAAAATGATTCAAGTTGTTTATTCTGTGATAAAGAGCCCATAATGCACTTGTCACTTTGCCAAAGTGTTGAACATATTCCAGGTCATAAGGAGAGCAGGAGCAAGATAGACAAAGGAGACGTTATACCAGCCCAAAAAAGAGGAGTATTACTATCCTATCTGCTCAAAGGAGAACCACCAGACACTCCACTCACCTCCAGACCATATATACATCAAGGTAAGACCATAAACTCCCAAAGAAGAATGAGAGCTAACTTGCTTTCTCTTGGTGCAGATTATTCAGTTTCGAGGTCGAAACCTTTTCAAGAGGGAGAGTATGATGAGGACATCAAGTCATCATCAATCAAAGAGCATGTAGAGGACATAAATCAACCAACCAAGACCTTTGGAGAAAAACAGCTTAAATGCATAGGAAACATATGTGCATGTCTTGGAGCATATCTACACAACAAGAAGGAGTTAAGAAACAAATTAACCTGTTCCAGAAACTTAACTCCTCAAGGAATCATGGATAGTTTGAATCATCAGAAATGGAGCTCAGATGAAGAAGTTATTCAACTTCTAAAACAGATGATTCTCAGCTTGCTTCATTTGGAAGCTCAAGGATTCAATCATTTGCAAACCAAACTTTGGCGACCAGGAGATACATCTAAGCATTCAGGAGACATATCCAACCATTCAGGAGAGTCAACCAACACTTTACAATACACTAGCAACCACTTGATCAGGAGGATCAAAGATATACTCAACTTTCCGTATTTGGATGCATTCAATAAACCACCAACGGCTATATCATCTCAACTGCTGCATTTCGGAGGCTCATTAACTGAATCAGGACGTCCCAAGACACCACACATTCATGCCAAAGTTGTCAATACTCAAGTTCAGCTCCCCTTGCCTTATTTGGGCAGATTTCTTCTTAATGGCTCCAACAGCCATATTCCTTGATCTTTGCTATTTATTTTATCCTATTAACCTTTAGGAACGTGTATTGGGCATTATATAAGCTCATTTAGGCTTTCATTTTTAATCACCTTTCAATCAGCCAATAAAGTATTATTCAATTTCTATTCAAAGAGAGTTTCTTTGTTATAGTTTTTCCCTTCTTTTGAATAAGTGTGTGATTCACCTATTCACTAGGAAATCTTGGATTAACTTGTTTGTGTGATTCAAATAAGTTTCTCAACCACATATTGAGAGGGTCAATCATCCCAATTGAACAAGTGAGTTTTTCATCTCGTCCACCATCAACCCGATTCATCAGAGAGAGCTACACATCCAGCTGATCAACTTCGTTTGGTGCAACAACCAATTCCATTTTTGTACCCAACATAAACAATGATCGACATTAGATTTATATATATATGTGTCTTCTAAATATCCACTATTTATATTGTACATAAGACAAAATTTATGTTCTCACTCACCATTTCATCAGAGAGAACATAATTCTAGTAGAAGCCTTGACCATGGACATAATACTCATATGCCTTATAATTTTAACCCTAAAATGCCAATCATTTATTGATCGGTTAACTTCTGAAAGAAGATTGATTCGCTCCATCGATTTATTTTGGCTGAAAAGGAAGATTTGTAAACTGTTTGGTTTCTTCGAGAAAAGAGAAATGGTTTTTTGTACATAAAAAAGTTCAAGATTCTTTCTTAAAATTTATAGGAAATTATAGTTTTCTAAAAACAAACCGCTATATGCATTTAATAAATACAATAAAATATTTTGGTCATTATTATCTTTTCCTAAATGGTGATAAGATAGGCATTATATCAACTAAAAGTTAATCATTTGCGTGGTAACAATTTGAAAAAGCGACTATTAATAAGTTTATCATACATATTAACCAAAAAAAACCATAAAAGTATCCACTTTTTCACACAATATATTTTTAATATCAATTATGTGTGATATCATATAAACATCTAAAAAATCCAAACAATTCGAGAAAACAAAGCGATTCTAACGAACAACTAAAGTGAACATTGCACAATATTGGATAAAATTAGATAACATCCTTTAAGGTTAGTACATAACTTATACAAAAACGAAAGATAAGATAATTTATTATCTCCAAAAATTAATATTGGAAAATATCCTTTTAGGAAGACAAAACAATATATGTTTGATAATTACATGTGATATAAGATAAACATCTAAAACTCAAACAATCTCGAGTAAACAAAGTGATTCTCACGAATAAATCTGAAGATTTCACAATATTAATTAAAGTATCTTAAGAAGATATAATAAGATCGAATAACATTTATGTCAATAAAATAATTATAAGAAAACATCAAACAACAATGAGACCTAGTGCAGAACTACTTCTAAGTTTACGACCGGCGACAATCATCTAGAATGCGGTACTATAATGAGGACATCAATTCATCATCAACCAAGGAGCATGTAGAAGACATAAATCAACCCACTAATACCCTTGGGGAGAATCAGCTTGAGCGTACCAGAGACATAGGTGATGTATTGAAGCATATCTTCCCAACCAGAAGGATTTAAACCACAAAGCAACCTGCTCCAGAATCGCAGCTCATCAGGAAGTCACGAAGAAGAAGAATTAGTTCAAAATATTTCTACATGAGAAAGTTATTCAAGTTACAACTGGGCAGACTTTCAAAGAATCCGTTGGAGACCAACAAACACTTATTGAAGTATGCAGATCAAACCAGGATGATCCAAGTTGTAAACCTACTTGTTCTGGATACTCAACCCATAAGAGGCATACGTCCAATTGGAATTGGTACAAAATCAATTATGGTTTAAAAGTTATTCAACTTCTAAACAAGTTGATTTCCGGCTTGCCTTATTTGGAGTCTCCCAGATTCAATGCAATTCAACCCCATATTTGGCGACCAGGAGAAGCCTTAGATCAATACTACCGTTTTTTGGGAATCCATTTACATCATACAGAAGCTATACAACACGTCCTATGGTGCACCCAAATACACTTGATCATACAAAATCAAAGGAGATCAAACTTACCATTTTTGGAGCCAAATGCAATCAAACTCAACCAGATTGTTCCTTATCAATGCTGCTGCGTTTTGGATGCTTTCTTAATGGATCCAGACGTCCCAAAACACCATGGATTCATGCCACAACTTTCTAGGCTCAAAGAATTTCCGTTTCAGCGAAAATTGCATCATTTAAGCCACATGGTGCCTTTCTAAGTAAGGGAAAAACTAGCGAGAATGATTTACATAAAATATTGAATGTTAATTTGTTGTAGGGATTCAAGCTAAATCTTATCAGCGTGAGGCAACTATGTGATGAAGGACTGATGGTTATCTTCACAAGTACTGAGTCCAAAGCAATCAATGAAGAGCATGAGGTTGTACTACGTAGAATACGGTCAAGAAACAACTGCTACATGTGAAGGAACACAAAGAAGTGCTTGAAGAGATGATTTTAATTTGTGGCGGTATCGGCTAGGACACATGAATATCAGAAATTTGACAACTCTTGACAATAAGAAGATTGTGCGCGGACTGCCTCAGATCCAAGGATATGACAAAATAGTATGTGGATCATGCAACAAAGGCAAACAAGTCAAGGTTCAGCGCAAGAAAGTCCCGGACATTCAGTCAAAGTCTCCACTGGATCTTGTTCACATGGACTTGATGGGGCCAATGCAAGTGGAGAGCCTACTTGGAAAAAAGTTTGTCTTTGTGCTAGTGGATGATTTCACAAGATTACATGGGTTAGATTCATTTTTTAAAATTTTGATACATCTGACAAATTCAAACGGCCAATTCGTACCTGAACAATGAACAGTGGTACGGATTAGTACCTAGATAATTTTAGTGTGCTAATCCATTCCCAAACTCGTAAAAATTTGAATTTACATATCTGAACAATTTTTTAATGGTCTAAAGATACATTGACCGTAACTCTGTTAGTCAATTCTGTTAAATTTTTAACAGATCCTGACTCAGCTGCCATGTAGATTACGATGCTGTTTTTATATAAATTTTAGACAAAAAAATCAGTTTGATAAAAGTTAAACGACGTAGTTTGACCAATGATTTAATTAAAAAAAAAACTAATAAATACTATCAGTTCGTCGTCTTCTTCATCGTAAGGAAAGACAAAAAAAATTTGGAAACTTTTTCTCACGATTCCAAATCCAATTTGGATAGCTCCCCACACCAATTCGCAATAAAAGCGAAAAATCAGCTCGATTCACCAACTCCTTAATACAATAAAAAAAAGAAATTTTGAGTCAATAAGTAAACCCAGTAACAAAAAAAGCCAGATCTTCAAGTAAATGGTTTAGTTCGATTAAATCTAATATATCTTCCTCTTCCTCTCTTTCTTCGTCTTCAACAAAATCGGATGATTCAGAGAAGCTTTGAAGCTCGTTCATCGCCGCCGCCGGATTCTCATCGGAGAAATCTGCTCTTCCACACGCTAATTCCACATCCATGCTACCTTCGGAGTTTGGATGATTCAGAGAAGCTTTGAAGCTCATTCATTTTGTTCCTCTCCAAAGCCGGATTCTCATCTATGACTAAGAACCGCAACACTCTGACCCAGAACCGCCATTACCTTCGATTCTACCTCCAGCTTCTAATTCTCAACCGCATAGGCAAACGATTCTCCGCCTTCAACCAAATCCCCGCCTCCTCCTATATCAGATTCAGAATTACACCACCAGCTCTGCTAAACGATCTGATAACCCACTTCCATCTCTTCCACCATCATCTTTTTCAATAAACCAATGAATTTTAAATCTGAAATAAATCCAGTTAAACGAAAGGTTAAAAAAAACGAGTTAAACGAAACATATAAAGTATATATGTGAACTTGTATCTTTAATTTTTTTTTTCAGTCAAAACGATATCGTTTCACCACTATTTTTTAGAAAATATTATTTCTCATCAACAAATGACGTCGTTTTCCATTTATTATTTTAATCCAATCGTAATCCATCTGGCGGCTGAGTCAGCATCTGTTAAAAATTTAATAGAGTTGACTAACAGAGTTGTTGTCAATGTATCTTTAGGCCATTAAAAAATTGTCCAGGTATGTAAATTCAAAATTTTATGCGTTCGGGACTGGATTAGCACACTAAAATTATTTAGGTATTAATCGGTACCATTGTTCATTGTTCGGGTACAAATTGGTTGTTTTCCCCAGATTCAAAATTTTTGCTCTTCAATTAGAAAATAAAGAGGAAGCATCAAAAGAGTCTAGAGTGATAGTGGAGGAGAGTTTTATAATGAAGTTATGAGAGTGTTTTGTGAATCAATCATCAGTTATCAGCAACACGTACTCCTCAACAAAATTGTATTGTTGAGAGGAAAAATAGAACACTCCATGAGATGGCAAGGGCTATGACGCATGGCAACAACATACCTATCATATTCTGGGTAGAAGCAGTCAAAACTGCATGCTACATCTTCAACAGTGTGTATGTAAAAAATGATCAACAAAGACACCTTACAAACATGGAAGGAAAAACGCCTAACCTGAGTTACTTCCATATCTTTGGATGTAAATGTAACAATATAAATGACAAAGATCAACTTGGAAAGAGACTCAAAAATAGATGAAGAGATCTTATTTGGTCCCACAAGGAGTAGTATAACTTTTAGGGTCTACAAAAACAGGACTTGTGTTATCATGGAATTAGTCAATGTTGTATTTGATGATTATTCCTTCACTCAGTAGGATGGAGTGAATTCAGGTAGTGACTCAGATTAATAAGAGTATATTGATGAGAACATAAAGAGTAATGATATGTGAAATCATTCAACAACTGACATAATTGGAGAAGCGAAAGATGGAAGAGATATTAAAGGAGTTCTTATCAACTTCAAAGAGATGGTACAATTTTCAATCTTTGTATCCACACTTTAGAAAAAAAATACACGTCCAAACAATTGACGATGACTTATGGATCGTGACCATGCAACAAGAACTATTCGTGTGTAATGATGCCCGAGAACTGGTACCAAGACATGAGGAAGTAAATGTTGTTGGGATTAAGGGGATGTTCAAGAACAATGAGAAAAGTGTGGTAGTACGCAACAAGGCCATACAATTAGGTCAAGGATACTCGCAGATTGAAGGTGTTGACTTTGATTGTTCTTGGGAATGGCATGTATTCTGATCTTTGTGGTTTAATAGATGGATGTGAAGATTTCTTTTCTGTATGGTTTCTAACAACACAAAGTATATGTGGATTGCTTGAATCAAAACCATGTCTAGAAGCTAAAGAAATCTTTGTATGGTCTTAAACAACTTCCATGTGCATGGTATGAAAGACTAATTGGATTCTTGTGGATCAAAGTTTGCAAGAGGCAGTGTGGACAAGAATTTCTTCATTCTTTAACAAGAAAAGAGATCTTCATTATATGTGGATGACATCATCTTAAGAGCAGCCTCACAAGATTTGGCTGATGTATTTGTAGCAAACATGACTCATGAATTTGAGATGAGCATGGTTAGTGAGCTGAAATACTTTCTAGGACTAAAAATTGTTCAGTTAGAAGCGAGTATATTATGCTAAGTATTTGATCATAAGATTCAAGATGGATCAACATAAAGAGGCAAAGATTCCCATTAGTACTACCTCTAAAATGACAAGAGGTGATGAAAGAAAGGATGTAGATGCCAAAGTTTACACGGGGATGATTGGGAGTCTCCTCACTACAAGAAAATTGAGTATTATTAGCGTCCGTAAAAAGCTATTTAAGCGCTATTAGGTGCGCTGTATCATCTCCCGTGATAATAGGTCCGACACTTAAGATAGCGGTTTTGGTTGTGCTACTGTTATTTTTTTTATATAAAATAGCATTTTTGCCCAGCAATAGTTATACTTATAATAGCAATTATTTTTTGTTATTTTTTATGTAACAACTTTTTCAAATTGTTATTTATATATTTAATATAGCATTTGATTGTCTATTTTACAGATTTGAATATTTAGTAGGTATTATGAATCCAATAATCCGGCAAATTGTTGGAGGATTTTCAAGTAGGCATCCATACACTCGTTTTTAGCTTTGTACTCCCCATTATATTAACTAGTGACGAGGTGAGAGTCGCAAAATGCGTCTATTTGTTTTGCTCCAACTGCATTTGCTAGGTGTAAGCTTTCTATCAGTGCTTCGTATTCGGCCTCGTTGTTTAATGCTGGAAAGGCGAGGCAAAAAAACTGCTCAAAAATCTCTCATGTTGGGGAAATTAGTCTGACTCCTACCCCTGAGAAGTTCCTTGACGACAACCTATCGACAACAGTGACAATTTCTCTTTTGTTTCCTGCTCGTTGTTGATAATGAGTTCGGGAGGTTGTTCTATTAGGAAATCGGCCAATATTTGAGATTTGGCACTTGTTCTTGGCTTGTATTTGATGTCATACACGCTCAGCTTGACTGCCCACTTTGTGATTCTTCTTGATTGAGTTGGTGTGTGCCAGATTGTTCGGAGCGACTGGTTGGTAAGAATGATCACAAAATGTGACTGGAAATATGGTTGGATTTTTCTTGTTGAGGTGACGACAGCTAATGTGAGCTTTACCAGCGTGGTGTACCTTGTCTCGGAGTCGTCAAAGGTATTCCCGATATGAAAATCGGTTTTTGATCTCCTCGGTTTTCTCGTACGAGAACATTGCTGATTAACGAACTTGAAACCGATATATATAGGTAGAGCGTTTCTTCCTCCTCGGGCTTGGCCAGGATCGGCGGTTTTGAGAGATATTCCTTTATTTGTTTGAAAGTTTCCTCGCATTGCACGTCCCACTCGAACCGTTTGTTTCCACGGAGTAACTAGTAAAAAGGGAGACATTTGTCGGTTGATCGTGAGATGAATCTGTTTAGAGCAGCGATTTGTCCCATAAGTAGCTGAACCTCTCGAGTATATGAGGGTGAAGGGACCTCGGTAATTGCGGTTGTCTTCTTCGGATTAGCTTCAATCCCTCTTATTTTGACAATGTATCCGAGAAACTCTTCTGATGTGACTACGAGCGTGCACTTCGTTGGATTCAGCTTCATTCCATATTTGTTTAGTCTTTCAAAACAGGTCGTCAAATGATCGATGTGAGCGATGGCCGATGCATATTTGACAGGCATATCGTCAACATATACGTCTATTGTTTTACCGAGTTAATCAACGAACATGCGATTTACAAGTATTTGGGACGTTGCTTGCCTGCTAGTCATGTTACTTGACCTCAATGATCGAATCTGCTTTTGAAAGCCTTTATACTTCGCCATTTACAGCCTTTGCACTCGGGACCTAGCTTCCTTCTTTCTGTTTGATAGGCATATCATCAATATATACATCTATTGTTTTGCCGAGTTAATCGACGAACAAGCGATTTACCATTCTTTGGGACATTACTCTTGCATTCGTGAGGCCAAAGGGCATAACTTTGTAACAATAGGTTCCATGATCAGTGATAAGCGATGTTTTCTCGCGATCGTCATGATGCATCATTATCTGGTTGTATCCGGCGAAACCATCCATGAATGAGAGGAGGCCGTTTTCTGATGTTGCATTGACAAGCCGGCAATGTGAAGCAGAGGAAAGATGTCTTTGGGACAAGCTTTCAGCATTTTTCCATTCTTTTGATGACCACTGGGTTTGCTTGCCAGTCATGTTACTTGACCTTAGTGATCAAAATTTCTTTTGAAAGCCTTTCTACTTCGCCATTTACATCCTTTGTGGTCGGAACCTAGCTTCCTTCTTTCTGTTTGATCGGAATAAAAACCGGGTCGATGGAGTTCATGGTAGGCGATTGATAGATTTACTCCGCTCATGTCGTTGGTCGTCCATGCGAAGGTCGTGTCATTTCTTAGGAGAAAATTGACGAGCTTGTCTTTTAGGTCTTCTCAAAGATAAACACTGATCTCGATGCATCGTTCTGGGTTGCTGAGATCGATGTTGATTTGAATGAATGATTCCCTCTAGGGTTTGTCCGGTGGTGGTATCACTATTTTGGGCTCGGCAACCAAATCTGCTTGAGACGTGTGATAAAGCTTGTGCTCGATCCAGAAGCAAGTTCTTGACAACCTTTGGTTTCCTTGGAACGTGAATATACCACATGGTGTCAGGAACTTATGCATTGGTGATAGGTTAAAGGTATTGCATTCATTGCGTGTATCCATGGTGTTCCCAGGATTACATTGTATATGGCTGGTCCGTTGACGACAATGAACTTAATAATCCTTGTAATCCTTCCAACATAAACATGCAACTTGGTAGTGCCAATTTTTGTTATTGTAGCCCCTGAAAAATCAGTTAGTGGCTTCCCAAATTGTTTCATTTTGTGACCGCTCAGCTCCATACGTTGTAGCGTTTCCTTGAAAATGTGGTCTACCGAACTTCCGGTATAAATCATGATCTTTGTGACCTTGCAATCGCCTATTCATAGCTCGACGACCAGCGGATTGTTATTTGGTTTATCCATGCTTTCCTCATCTTGCTCGGTGAATATTATATCGCTTCTCACTTTGCGTTCGTCGTCACTGTTTCTTTTACATTGCTGCTGCGCCATTGCTCGACGTTCATATTTTTTTATCGATCGAGCTTAATCGTTGCAGGCTAGAATTCTTCCCTTGATCATATCTATGCGTCTCCTCGGTGGAGGTGTCCCTTCCTTATCTTGCTCGTCACGAGTTCTCTTCAGGCGTTCCATGTCTGAGTTTATATGTTCCACATCCTTATTTTTCTCCTTGCTTTCCTTCTTAGACGAGCTCAAAGTATTGTCCTTTGTTTTTCGGCAGCAATGAGCTTCTCGGTTCTCAACTTCTGCCGAAGGTTGATTACGATTTTTTATCTTCTTCCCTTCCTTTTGATATACGGAGAAGAGCAAAGATTGTAAGTTTCAACACTCAAATGTATCGTGTCCTGCTCACTGATAGTAATCGAAGAAGATTTTGTCCTGATCAGGGTTCCGAACATACTTGTTCCATGGTTTATTATGTTGATGGTGATCATGTTGATAACCCTGTTGTGGGCGATCTTGACGGTAACCCTGCGACGGTCGATCTTTTTGATAATCTTTTTGTTGATCGATGACTTAATACCCCGCTTTTCCTTTTTCTTCTTTATAATTCTTGTAATCCTCATCATATTGTTTACGCAGTTCTCGGTGTTCGGTAAACTTTTCTGATTTTTCTTACTTTTCCTTTGTAGCAGAAATCCGAGGTGCAAATTTTTTTCTAGTACTTCCTTTTATTCTTCGAGCTCGATGAATATGGCTGCTCAGTATAGGGTATCTTCGAATGTGTTCGGCATGTTTTTGTTCAACTCTTCGCGGAAGTTGGATTCATACCATAAGTCGTTACGTATCGTAGACTAGCCTTCGCAATCAGTGATTGATATTTTTGAGACAATGCTCTTGAAAGGATCAATGTAACATCTATGAAATTCTTTTGGTCCTTCGGTGACAGTCCAGAGAACGTCCGTTTGATGCTCCTTCCTGGATGTACATGGAGCAGTGCTTGAGAAAGGTCATTGATATTTTCCGGTTGCTATCGATGGAGTTTGCTTCGAGGCGGGAGAAATAGTTGAGGGCAGCTCCGCTCAGATTTTTGACGAATAGCTGACAATATCCTGCATCGCGCTCTCCCTGATTGCACTGTGTTCGCCCCATGGCGATGCTGAAAGCTGTTAGGAACTGCCTTGGGTGTGAGTTGCCTTCATAAGTTGGCAGTTTAATTTTCCATGGATGTCGAACAAGGATGCTCGAGATGCGTTCGATGAACGGAGTGGCGACAAACTAATCGCCTGATGGACTTTTGAAGTCATGCTCCGAAGTATGTGAGCGTTTGCAGCGGATTTATGTGAGGGTCCAATGGCTAAAGGTTGGGTGTTTGCATCTCTGGTCGTCAAGGATGCGGGTTGCAGGGGGAGTCGTCTATTTTGTCCAGTGCTCGGAGTTGGTGATCCGTCGAACAGAGCTCTCTGAAGACGAGGTTTGAAGTCGATCAATCTTGGTCCTGCTGTTTGATGTCCGGATGATTGAAGGTCGTTGATTTTCCTCTTGAATATTGCATGTGCGGTTGAAAATTGATCGAACCGAGCACTTCTCGCTAGAGAGAGCTCGTCAACCTGTGTCGTGAGAGCTTTTAGTAAGAGGAATTTGTCCGGCTTGCCTAATCTAACGTTCGCAACTTGTTGAGTTTTCTCGGCACCGAGGTGTGTTTCCGTTTTCGGGATTTGGTTGGTTAAGTTGGCGGCTGGTGGGACCGGAGGAACCTTGTCGAGTAGTATGGTTGTTTGAGAGGTTGTTCCAAGATCTAGATTATCCGAAGGAGTGATGGTATCCTTTTTTGTAGATGGTCTTGTCATCGTGATCTTGCATGTAGTGAAGAAAAAATCTTAGTGGAAGACGGCACCAATTGTTACTATTGAGCTCAGCACGAGCTCTTAGATGTTCAAGTGTTTGTTAAGTTTAGAGAAGAGTACTCGGTAAGTGTATGAGGTCGAAGATTATTCTTATTAGAAAGCAGACTAAGGTCGGCTAATGAACAAGATGGATGAGAGGTCATCGGTAGATGAACTCTCTTACAAATTGGGCTATGTTCGTCCAATAAATTGAGATCACTAAAGTATACAAATCCCAAAAAAAATACATTAATGAACAGTGAATTGCTCTATTTACAGTAAATACCTTCGTATTTTTGTATGAGCCGTTGACTCTTTGTCTAGTTGTGATGTTTGGACCGTACTCGTCAGGTGAATAATGGGCCAACTCAACCACATCATGTCTTAGCCGAGCCGAGGAGGAGAGATGTCGAGCGAACCGAATAGAGGAAATCATGAGCCGAGCTGAGCCGAACCGAGTTGAACATCCTTGAGTTAGGAGAATTTGTTTGATTGATGGGCCGACTTTGTCATTGATTTGGGGCAATCATAATACAGAAAACAGGTTTGGGCAGAATTAACTGATGGATGTTAAACTCATATTTAACAATGATTAGTTTTTTTATGGTTCGCTGTATGAGTGTTTTTGGATGTTTTTGATTCTAGATTGGCACCAACATCTAGGTCGCCTCTGTCACCTTTGCCAAAATCTCTGAATTCAATTAAAAGGAAATGACTTTTAAATCTATTTTTTTCATCTGTATGTAACGTGTAGGTTTTCCAAAGTCAACTTTATCGTCCTATTTGATGATGCTGATATCTCTTAGAGCATGTTTAGCAATGGCTCTTAAGGGGTTCTTAAGGGTGGGGTTCTTAACTATTCACGTGGGTCCCACGTGAATAGTTAAGAACCCGGCCCTTAAAAATCCTTATTTAAGAACCGGTTCTTACATTGTTCATGACACGTGGCAGCCTGTCATTCGTCGATTTTTTTTTTCGATTTTTTTTTTTTTTTTTTACACTTTTCCCAAAAAAAAAAAAAAAAATTTTTTTTTTTAAGAACCCCATGAGGGGTTCACCACTAAACATGCTCTTAGAGCTTTAAAAGTTTTGAGCATCATGCTCTTAAACCCAACACAAAAAGATTCCTTTTCCTTTTTCAGAGAGTTCCCGTACTCGAGTTCCCTTACTCTCTTTTCCCGAGAAACCCAGCAGAATGTTAGCCCCATTTCGAGAAACCAATAGATAGGGGCCCGACAAAAAGAAGCTGGTCCCTTGAAATTGGATTGTTTATGTGAATCCGTGTTATTGTTTCAGATAGGTATGAGGCTTATGAGAGCTGGAACTTGCCAAGCTACATGCACTTACCGACAAACACAAGATATCGGTAACTTGCCAAGGAAACTGTAATAGTCTCTGTGCATCCGTGTTATTATCTTGCAAGGGTAGAAAATTTGATGACCTATGTATTATTTCTGCAGCTCTGAATATAGCATGGTTTTAGTTTTAGCTTATGTTTGAATTGTCTGCACAACATCTGTTTTCAGCATTAACATTTTAGAATCACAGTACGGGTGCCCATAATTGTCTGTCATGTCGGTTTTAAAGCTAGCTGCGTATGAGCAGTTTGATTTATGGACTTGGAAATATGTTTCTATGGAGCCTAAAATTCTGTAAACAAACCAATTAGACAGCAATTCTAATGAGAAATACGGCTAAGTTGTTATGGAGAATAAAGCGCCAAGACTAGCCAAATAAAGAGTTTCTTACTACAGGCTTACTCTCTACAATAGAACATTTAAGGTCGTGCTCTTTTGTTGCTGCATGCAGGGCACTTGTACTGTTTGATATGCTCAGCTCTTGCTGGAGTTATCTTCACACACTTCCCATGGAACCATCCCTCACAAACGTCACAGCAGATCCAGAAATCATCCGTACCATTACCATCACCGTCTCCACAGGCTCCACAAAGAGTTTCGCCGTGTTCATCCTCAACCTCTTCCTCTGATCCTTCGTACTCCTTGTTTGCCTGCATGACCTTTGAGCTTTTGCCATCTGAGGTTCTCTGCATCCCAAAACAAACACTGTATATTAAACTAAACCTAAAATGCTATGCAGAAACTCAAAACCAATAAAACCATCAACACCCAAAGGTAAACTTCTAAGTTGAGATGATTAAGCATTGTTGTCTATGTGTTTTATCCACTCTACTAAGAGGCTTCCATGGTACATTAGAGGCTTCCAAGATCATAAATTAACCGAGATTCTCACACACAAAAAAGCTAGTAGTGGATTTGAGTAAGTGCTATTTAGTAATTGAACTGACTAAAACATGAAAAACAAAGGTCAACTTTGCCAATCTTAGTTTCCCCAAACTCCAAAAACAAAAGAAGAAAGCGGAAAGCATGAGTCTTTACCACTTTCGAATTCGACTTGGATACATTGCCATTCCGATTTGCAACAGAGGACTTGTCCTTCGCTTGCTTTTTGGCATCTCCAGTGACTACTTCAAATATAGTAGGAACCCCATTGATCATACCGAACAAGCGTTTCCTAAATTAGACAAGTGATAGCATTTAGCAATACAATATATGTGAAAGTATATATATAAAATCCATAAATCCATTACCTATCAGCCTTGTCGAAAGCGAATCTCGACCCGAAGTAAAAGGAGACAGAGAGCAACCAAGTGTCACTGTGGATAGCAACAAGAGAAAGCCATTCCTTCTCAGAAAGTCCATCTCTTGCAAAGTTAATGCCTAGAGCTGGCTCTGGAAGCTCTGGAGGCACTTCTTCAGCAGGTAAGTTAACTTCCCATTGTTCATTCGGTAATCCATATAAGCAAAGATTCTCCTTCTCTGAAATCCAAAATTGTATATATCATCATATAATACAAAACAAAGCTGGGTTAAATTACCACATAAGAGTAAGGATTCGAGACAATTATGGGAAATCGAAAATCGAGCAAAAGATACAAGAAAATCAAGTGAAAAAACAAACAAAAGAGAAACCCTAACCAGGGTCGCATTGCTGGTAAAACTCTCGAACATCTGCAAACGAAAATAAAAGCGAATGAATTAGATCGGAGAAGAAAACATCACACAAACAGATCCGAACACGCTAGAAACCACCCACAAAAGCAAATCAGATAAAATTGCGAATACCGGTGGTGAGAGCTTTGACAATGGCGGCTCGACGGCCTTTGAAATCCCTGAAAACTTCTTCGACGGTACGAGGATTGTAGAGACCAGCTCCCCCTTCCATAGTTCTCTTTGTGGTTTCGATCCTTTCTTTTTAAATTAAATCGAACGAAGCCGAGTAAGCTGCGCCTTGGACTGTAACAGACCCGAGCTTCTTTGAATGAGGAAGTCTTTCGAGTCGGGTTCGTTTTGCTTTTGGTCAAAACTCAAAAGTCATGTTGAATAGTAACTGCATCTCAAATCTAGAATGTTATTGGTTTATCTATTTTAATTGATTTGAAAATCTCTATAAGATTTACAAATCTCTATAAAATTGACTGATTTTTAAATTTTACATGTTAGTTTTAATTAGTATTTGGAAACACAGAAATCTTTTAAAATCTACTAAAATCCAATATAAAATCAAATCGATAAATAAATTAAATCGGTAGGATTGAATAACATGTGATTTGTATTTCGATTTCAAAATCATCGAACCAATAACACATGATTTAGATATGGATTTTAAAATCATAAAACCAATAATACATGATTTGAATATAACTTCTGAAATTATAAAACAATTAACACTGAATTTGATTTGGATTTTCAAATCCATTAAAATCAATGAACCAACAACCCCACTATACTTGGCGACCAGGACCGAAATTGCAACATCTCTTTGGACCATGCTTTATAATCTTTTCCTTTTGTTTGTTTTTATTCCAATGGATTTTTTCACTAAGGTTTTTAATGAGATAATCCAAGAGCCAATACAGGAGAAAGAGACAACGACCCGTTCTATCTTTTCTATTTTTTTTAATTTTTTTTTTTGTAAAGGCTCATTAACCCTTTTTAGTTGTCATTTTTGTGGCCTATATAAGCCACTCTCAAATTATTATTGAAAGAAATAGCCTAGTGTCTAAAAGCCTTGACGGTTTCAGGTTTAATGTGCTTGAGCGGACTCCCCTTGCACTCAGACCACCTTTGTGATGAGGCCATCAAACCATCAACTAGACAACACAAAGAAGTGATGCCAAGAATATATGAAAAGCACTCGGAGACTGTAACACCCCTCACCCACGATAGGGTCGGAAGGACGGACTGAGGGACCAGAACGATTGACAGACGGTCGAGGGAGATCATTTTGAGTGTTCCATGGTCAGATTGAAGCTGAGCTTATTGCAAAAAGGAGCTTGGTTAGGTTGGAAGGAGCTGAACAAGGAGTGTTCAGCTAGTGTGAGATGAATGGTCGAGCTGGCCATCTGGGTCAGCTGTGAACCAGCTCATCTCAGCTGGTCGGAGTGTTACTAGCTTAGGCCAGCTGGATCAGCTGTCGGCCAACTCATCTCACCTGTGTGTGGTACCCACAGGAGGAACCATGCCGGTGAATGATGGAAGGCTAAGGGAGCTTTTACGAGGTGCGGAGGCACATATCATGCGGCAAAAGCGTTTCCGTGAGCCAATGATGACTCAAGGACATGTTACCTATGCGGTCAACCAGGACATCTCCACAAGGATTTTCCTAATTCACAAGGGAGGGCACCAAACTGCCAAGGTGGAAACCGTGAGGGTGGTAAACCGGCCAACGCCAAGGGACAAGCCGGTGCATCCTGGGTCTATGCGCTAGTGGAGGATACTGGGGAGGCCAACACCTTCAACGCGATTATTGGTACGAATACTATATCATATCTTATTACTTTACATGCATGCATGTCATGGGGAAAGGGGCGATTCTGACCTACAACACATTGAGGAAGGAGTAGCCTTCACTCAATTGCCATTGTATGCGGTTTCAGGCGATTCCTAGCTACAACGCATTGAGGAAGGGAGGGGCCTTCGCTCAATTGCCAATGTAGACGGTCTCAGGAAATTCCTAGCTACAACGCATTTAGGAATGGAGAGGCCTTCGCCTAATTGCCAGTGTAGACGGTTTTGGGTAATTCCTAGCTACAACACTTTGGGGAAGGAAGTAGCCTTCGCCCAATTGCCAGTGTAGACGGTTTTGGCGATTCTTACCTGCAATGCATTAAGGAATGGAGTGACCTTCACTCAATTTCCAGTGCATGCGGTTTCAGAAGAAATTCTTTCATAGCAATGATTTGGGGAAGGGCATGCCTTCGCCCATTTCTTATGCATGAAGAATAAAGTGTTCGGTACTCACCATTCTGGGTTGAATGTGTAGGGACCGTAATGATTGGAGGTGTGGGAACTCACATATTGTTTGACTCTGGAGCTACACATAGCTTTGTGAGCCCAGAGATGATCGGAAAGGGCTTGTTCCAAATGGAACAAGTGGACGGATTTGGTGTCAAAGCGATCGGAAGTCAGGACATGATGGCATTAGGGATGGTCTGGGACATACCAGTCACAATTGGAGGTGTGAGTATGCCGGTCAACTTTTATGTCATCTAGATTGAGCATCACAAAGTGATCTTAGGCATGGACTGGCTCGATTAGCATCGTGATACACTTGATTGTCACTGATGGAGGGTGCGATTTGAGAGACCAGAGGGACGGATCCAGTTCCAAGGGGTCAGGCCGACTACATGGAGTTTGGTAATCTCAGCAATTCAAGAAGAGAAGATGCTTGAAAAGGGTTGTGAGGCTTACCTGGCAACGATCACCACCACGGAGGTCGGGAGCAGTATGGAGATTAGGGATATTCTGGTCCGATCCGTTCACCATTGAGCTCGAGCCCGGGACCACTCCACTCTCTGGAGCACCTTACAGAATGACCCCGACCGAGATGGCCGAACTTAAGAAACAGTTGGAGGAACAGATGGAGAAAGGCTTCATCTGGCCAAGTAGCTCTCCTTGGGGGGCGCCAGTCCTCTTTGTCAAGAACAAGGATGGAAGATTCACGTTGTGCATCGACTATCGGGGAATAAACCGAGTCATGGTGAAGTACAAGTATCCTCTACCTCGGATAAACCAGTTGTTGGATCAGCTTAAGGGAGCAACCATGTTCTCTAAGATTGATCTGGCATCGGGATACCATAAGATTCTGATTTCACTAGAGGATGCGCGGAAGGCAGCGTTCCGGACACGGTACGGTCACTATCAGTTTATGGTCATGACGTTTGGACTAACGAATGCACCAGCTGCATTCATGAAGATGAGGAATGGGATCTTCTGAGAATGGCTGGATGAGTTTGTCATCATGTTCATATATAACATTCTTGTCTATTCAAAGGACCGGGAGACACAGCATTATCATCTCAGGAGAGTGCTTGGACGGTTGCGGGAGAAACAGCTCTACGCTAAGTTGAGCAAATGCAGCTTTTGGCAGAAGAGCATTGGGTTTTTAGGACACATAATATCAGACCAAGGAGTCTAGGTTGATCCATAGAAGATCAAGTCCATCAAAGAGTGGCCAAGACCAAGGAACGCCAAAGAGGTACGGAGTTTCTTGGGGCTATCCGGTTATTATAGGATATTCGTTCAGGGGTTTGCGACCAAGGCCAAGGCAATGACTCGGCTGACAGGAAAATATGTGAAGTTTGAATGGACAGATTATAATTGAAGGACCCATTGACAAGGGCACAGGACACATTAGCCTTCCAATGCCGCAGTGGAAGGTAATTGCTTATGATTCGAGGAAACTAAAGAAGCATGATGGGAATTACCCGCGTTATGACCTTGAGATGGCTGCGGTAGTATTTGACTTAAAGATCTGGCGATCTTACCTCTACAAGGCTACGGTACAAATACTTATCGACCATAAGAGCTTGAAGTATGTTTTTACACAGACAGAGCTGAACTTGAGGCAAAGGAGGTGGATGGAGTTAGGGGTGGACTATGATGTGGACATTACCTACCACCCTAGGAAGGCAAATGTCATGGCCGATGCACTGAGCCAAAAGAGGGCTGAGGTATCCACATAACGGTATGCAGAGGATTTGGTTGGGATGATCGGATCCTTGAATCTCAATGCTTTGGCAGTAGGAGACGAGCCATTGGGTCTAGGAGCAGCAGACCAAGCCGATTTGTTGACTAGGGTACGGTTGGCTCAAGGACAAGACGAGGAATTGACTAAGGCCGCCAACCATATCAACACTGAGCACAAGTTCTCTAAAAACGAAACAATAGCGGTTAACGGACATGTATGTGTACCGGACGTTAAGGAGCTCAAGGAGGAGATCTTGAGAGAAGCACATCAATCCAAGTTCTCCATTCATCCAGGACAGACCAAGATGTACCACAATCTCAAACGGTACTATCATTGGGTTGGGATGAAGCGGGACGTGGCCGAGTGGGTGGCTAAGTGTCCTACTTGTCAGTTGGTCAAGGCCGAGCATCAAGTTCCAAGCGGCATGCTACAAAGTTTTCCCATTCTTGAATGGAAGTGGGACCACATCACCATGGACTTTGTGACATGATTACATGTGACTAGGACAAGGAGGGACTCGGTTTGGTTGGTGGTAGACATATTGACCATGTCTGCACACTTCCTTGCCATCAAGAAGTCAGATGGAGTAGACAAGATTGCGGAACGGTACATGAACGAGGTAGTGAGATTGCACGGGATTCCAGCAAGCATAGTCTCAGATAGAGATGAGCATTTCACCTCGTATTTCTGGAAAGCCTTCCAGAGAGCTTTGGGAACCAGAGTACACATAAGTACAGCCTACTACCCGTAGACAGATGGTCAGTCAGAGAGGACCATACAAACGTTGGAGGACATGTTGTGTGCATGTGTCCTGGACTGGGGTGATTCTCGGGAAAAGTACCTACCCTTGGCTGAATTCTCATACAATAGTAGTTTTCAGGCAAGTATAGGTATGTCTGCTGATATATCATGGTTTTAGGTGTTTTGGGCCATGATATATGTACATAATCGAGTCTTCTACAGAGTCTTTCGAGTCCTTTCAGGTACTTTACAGGTTTTATCATGTTTGGAGCTTACTTGGACATTATGGCGCATTCTGGAGCTTTATAGAGCATTCATGCGATTGCAGAAGAATTGATATGATCGTCTAGCTTTGGTGTCGATCGACACCACTCAGGTGTCGGTCGACACGTATCGCGGGCAAAAGGTTTTGGCCGATTAATGAAGACTTTGAAGAATCTGCAAATTAGCCCATAAGTTTTTCATAATTACAAGAAAACCCAAATTGTGTTTTAGCTTTTAATTAGATTTTTCGGCCATTGTTTAGGCTAAGCTTTCTTTTATCAAAGATTAGGAGATTTGGGGCTGGTTTTGTTCTCGAGGGAGACTTGATCTCGAACCCGGTTCTTACTCTTTTGATTTAGATATGATATCTATTTGGATTATGTCTTTTGTGATGATTGATATGTCTGAGTAGATCTCTTGTTAGGTTAGGGAATTCTCATTAGGGATTTGAAGGAATGTTAGAATAACTGATTGATTTGGATTCATTATCTAGTTCTTCATCTAAATTTTTCTTAACGCTTAATCTGGACTAGCCATTTAGATTATTGATATTATGTTGATTTCCGCAACGAGAGTTGGTTAATTAGCTAGAAAGAATTTAGGTGAGCAACTTATCTATTCGCAAAGAGATTTGGTTTAGAGAAGTTGTGAACAAACAAACTCGGAATTAATGCATGTTTAGAAATCTAGGATTCGCAACGAGAGTTGGTCTACTAGGTTGTTAGACATAGATAATTATCGCAACGAGAGCTGGTTAGTTATACTTCTGTGATTCTAGTTCAAGAACGCTATAGATTGAATCCTGATTGTCTGTTATCTGATTTCCTGATTTCCTGAGAACTTCTTGAAACCTGACGCCTTCGTTAATTGCTTACATTTACCTCACTTCATTCGTTTACTTGCTGTCTTGTTTACTGCTTTACAATCTGCTTCGCTTAGCTAAATTCGATTACTCATAATCTATCGCGTGAAACTAGAGTCCTTGTGGATTCGATACCTTAAGTACTACATTCGCATCACTGTGCACTTGCAGTAGAATAGGGATTAAGATTTGACCTATCAAGTTTTTGGCGCCGTTGTCGGGGACTCTTTGAGTTCACCAATAGATTCAGTATTAGAATTTAGACTAAGCATTTTTCTTTTCTTTTCTTGTTTACTCACGTTCTTGTTTCTTGGGTGTTGTAGGAATCACTTCGTGTCGATCGACACTAGTCTTGAATCGATCGACACTAGGCGCGACCAGAGATACCAAGCGCTTGAGCACTTAGCAGGTTTTTCTCTATGAAACCTGTGATTCTGATTCGCGGTGAGGACGGCACTTTACGAGACCAAGAGGGTCATATATGCAATGCAAAGGGTCAGAAACTGGATGGGGAAGGAAACTCCATTGTGCCAGATGTTGCCATGGGCGCAGAACATGCACAACAGGAAGCTGGTCACAAGAAGACACTTGCTGACTATAACATACCAGATCAGTTCTACGCTAATCGGTCTACGATTCGACCACCTCCATTTACCAGAGCTGAGTTCAGGCTGAAACCAGAGTACTACGCATTGGTTGGGCAGCATCAGTTTCATGGTCTCTCCAGCGAGCATCCTATGGATCACATAGAGACTTTCGAGGAATTGGCTAGCAGTATTAAGGCTGAAGGAGTCTCATTTAATTATCTTTTCTGCAAGCTCTTCCCATTTTCTCTCAATGGAGAAGCAGCCCATTGGTTGAAACAGCTACCACCAGGATCTTTGACTACTTGGGATGCGGTCAAGATAGGGTTCCTTAGACACTTTTATGATGATGCTAGATCCGACCAGCTTAGACAAGATCTTTTGACATTCAAGTAAGGACCTACAGAGCCTTTTAGAATTGCTTGGGTGAGGTTCAAGAGGTATCAAAGAGATTGTCCACACCATAGTTTCTCTGAAGTACAGCTGTTGTGTGTCTTCTTCAGCGGAGTTGCTTTGTGGTGTCAAACAGCTATGGATGCTGTAAGTAATGGGAATTTCTATACCAAGACCCCAGAGGAAGCTAAGGAGCTTATTGAGAACTTGATAACTAGCAATAGTGTCAAGAATGCTGACAAGGAAAGGCAGATATCTGGTGGTAAAGACGATAGCTTGCAGATTGCCGAGATGAGGGACAAGATTGATTCTGTCCACAGCGTCCTACTTAGGAAGAGGCAAATCCGATCTGATGCAGAAGCTGAAGAGTTTGCAGAGGTGAACTATATCGCTAGGACTGATTATTATGAGCAGACATATAAAAATCAGCAGAGACAAACTTCTGGTTACACACCAACATCAAGGGACAATGGTTATTCATCTCACCAAGCTCCTCCCACTAATGAGCATACAAAGATTGAATCCATGCTTGAGCAGTTGCTTCTTGGACATAATAAGATGACAGGAGATCTGAATGGAAAGCTGGATTCCATGTATCAAGATCTAAGTGGGAAATTGGAGGCTTTGACAAGCAGAGTTGGTAATCTGGATACTAGGATGACGCAAGCAGAGGCCGGTATTAAGGAAAGGATGACTCAATCTCAGAAAAAAACATGTTAAGGCGGTTTTGGTAGAGGACGAAACTGAGCAGAATTATGATATTAAGACTATGGAGCTGCAAAATTTGAGTGATTCTCGAGATAAAGACCCTGTGTTGATCGACACTAAGCCGTGTCGGTTGACACCAGTTTCGAATTTTCGTGAACCGAAATCGACCCACCTCGACATCAAGGTCGACTCGAATCGAGTTAATGTTTGATCGACACCACTTCAGTGTCGATCGACACCATGGGCGAGAGCGAACAGTCTGCATAGAGAAACCGAATGTGGCTAAAGAGAGAATCTACAAACCGAAAATTCCTTTCCCTAGGAAGTCCAAGCAAGATATTCAGTTGGAAAGGTACAAGAAGATAATGAGAGATAAGCTAACTGAAGTCCCATTGAGAGATGCTACTAAGACCATTCATGTGGTGACGAGATGTATTACAAACATTCTTTCTAGTAACATGACTGAATAAGAAGGTGTCTTGATGGTCTCTGAAGTGTGTAATGCCGTTATTCATGGCAGGATTCTTGAAAAACTAAAGGATCCAGGGAGTTTCATGTTAGACTGTTCTATATACAGAGACAGATTTAAGAGGTCATTGTGTGATCTTGGCTCAAGTGTGAATCTCATGCCATACTCTGTGGCTGTGAGATTAGGACTATTGAACTTCCAGCCCACTAGGATCTCTCTTGTCCTAGCTGATCGATCAAAGAGGTATCCAGAAGGAGTTCTTGAGAACATCCCTCTCAGAGTTGGAAATTTCTTGATTCCAACGGACTTTGTGGTGCTGAAGTACGAGATTGAGCCTGATGATCCTCTACTACTCGGTAGATCCTTCTTAGCCACTGCTGGAGCTGTAATTGATGTGCGACATGGTCTGATTGATCTCCACCTTGGAGATAAGCCTTTGCATTTCAACATGGATAGGTTGCAGATATCCACCTTTGATGGACAAAGCTTCAGTGTTGAGATAGAACCAGAGACAGAGATTGGACAAGGGAAGATGGCAGTCCATACTGAGCCTGCTCTAACATCTTCAAAGCCTATACCTTCTCTTAAGCAGAAAGCTTCAAACATCACACCTAAGCCACTTCTGATCCAGCCAAGGTATGCATTTTCTGACCTTAAGTATGCTAACTCTGATGCTGATTTTGCAGGGAACAGAGTCAGGAAACGAAATGTTCCACCTGACCTTGCTGTGATTCCCAAGTTCCTCGGTCAGTCTCACGCACACGATGCATATACGCCACCATGGATGGGGGAGAATTTCGCAAAGCTACACTTTGCCTTTAGCGAAACCGCCTGACATTTGACCACGTGCCACAGTCAAGCTAATGACTTAAACAAGCGCTGAGTGGGAGGAAACCCACTGGTGAGTTTGTGCATATGAGTTTTAGGACTAATTTCTTGTTTTTGGTCTTTCTTGAGTCTTTCCAGGGAAACTAGCGACATGAGTCTATTGTGTCGATCGACACAGATTTCATGTCGATTGACACGGAGGACAAAAGGGTCGATCCAACACTTTGGGTCGATCGAGCCACTTTTCACGAAATCGAGGTTTGACCTCGGTTAGACCATTACTGGATCGATCGACACCAAGCGAATCGAGGTAAGTATTTCTTTTCTCTTTCGCGTTTGTTCTTGTTAAAACCAGAAACCTCCATATCCGAAACCACTTGCTCAAATCCGATTTTCCTCATTACTCAACCAAATCCGACGATTCCAAAGCCTAATCCGAGCGGATTTTCTCCCTCTATCCATATCTATAATTCATTTGTGTCGATTCCAAGGTATGTTCTCTAAAACCCCAATTTTCAGATTCGACTCAAAGGGTAAAACTTCGATTTTGGCTCTCATCTCTTGATTTCGTGATGAATTAGAACTGATTTAGGTTGCTTGGTAGTGGAATGATGATGCCTAAGTGATTTTCAAGATTGATTTTGCAAGTTTCTGAAAATTTTGGTTTTGTGATGGAACTTGTAATTTTGTGCGAAAATCACAGATATAAAACGTGTATAAACTGCTTTCACTGATCTGTTTGATGCTGATTTTGTGGTTGTTGAGGATTTGATGAGTGTGTTTCTGATTTTTCAACTGACATCAGTTTTTCTGGTCTTTGCTCACAGATGCCTCCAAGGAAGAAGAACCGAACAGATGGGGCGAGTTCATCTGGGTCAACACCAGCAGAGCCACCTCCACCTCTGACTCCTCAGTCTCCTCCGAGTTCTCCACAACTACCTGCAGAGTTTCCTACAAACCCATGGCCCAGAGATGAAAGAGTGAAGATATTCACAGAGAAGGTGTGGGATAAGCCAGCCAGGCAGATTGTGATAAGTAATGCTTGTCTGCACAGAGAGGCATTGGACACATGGGATGAGTATGACACCCTGTTGTACAATGGGTGGTGCGATGTTGAGATTGAGCCTACGAAGCTGGTAAGCCTTGATTTTCTGAGGATGACTGGTATGCGAAACCAGGTTGTGATGTGTTTGAGGATGATGGGTTTGGGTACCATGCCTTATATCCGGTATTCTTTGTATCCGGAGTTGGTACGTCAGTTTATGGCTATAGTGCGGGTCACATACAGGGACTGGAACGCCAAGACTGCGCAGGAAGGTCATTTGTGCTTCATGGTACATGGCACAGACTGCCACTGAGAGACCTCTGTGCTATATATGGGTTCAAGAAAGGCTACACACGAGCTACGCTTCCAGAGGGCTTTCCTGATCTTGAGACGTTATGGGGTAACTTCGGTTCTACACCCTATTTCTTCAAGGATACGAAGATGAAGGACCTACGACATCCAGTCCTGAGGTATGTCGTACGGGTTGTGGCTACTACTCTCTTGTGCAAGATGGAGCCAAACAAGATGAGGATGCAGGAGCTGGTACTACTCCATCCGGCAGTGGGAGGACCAACCTGGGCGCAGTGTTTGCAGAGCATTTAGTCTCGCTGCAGGCGAAACCGTTCAGAGGTACTGAGGCAATCAAGACAGAGTCAGTGGACAGTCTTCTGACACCGATATTTCAGCATTTCAGGATACCACTACTCGAGTATAGATGCGAGCAGTCTTTCCCTGATATCGATGAGTCACATTACATTTGTTGAGCGCAGGCTGACTGAAGCCAGATTTTGTTTGGTGCTACATAGATGGCATAGAGGAGCGCACAGTTGACCTACGACATGCCCCGCTATCGATAGATACACAGGATGACCTGCATTTCAGACCTGATCCGAGAGTCGAGAGACGGGCACCTCCTGCTCGTTCCCGCAGAGGAGCTTCTTCCCAGGGTACTCCTACTCTTGCCGAGAACGAGCTTGTTCTTGACCCTGCTGGGGGTCCACACCCACATCCGCATTGGGTTCTTCCACTGGACGCTCCTCCGCCACTTCCTGGTTACGATGCGGATCCACACATGAAGTACCTGGTAGACACAGTTCGATCACTTTGGGGTGGTATTCCTAGAGCTTTCATCTGCACCTGTGCTTGTCCTTCTCACGGTCGCAGACGTCAAAGATCACCTACACCACCAGGGGAAGACGACGATGATTCTGATTCTTAGTTCCTCCTTGATCCTAGCATTTCCATGAGTTTGCTTTGTTTTTCCTTTTCGCTTTTCTTGAGTCAGCTTTGATTTTGTTTGAGTTAGTTTGTCATTTTTCTTTTGGGTTGAACTTTGTGGAACTCTGTTATATCTATCTTGTTGCTTTTGACTTGTTTCTGAGTGATCTGACAGTGTTGACGATGGAGAAATTGTGTAACTAACACAACTAACTCGAATCATCTTCAAGTCTGTGGCATTGGTACTGAAATACGCGCAGCGTGTCAACCGACTTAGTCTTTGTGTCGGTCGACACAAGACGAATTCTGTGGCGATCGATCTGGTACACGCCAAACCATGGGTCGACCTAAGCTTTGAATCGATCAATTCAAGCTGTGTGTCGGTCGAAACCATTTGTGACAGAAGGTCAGAACGCTGTTTCCCTAAATTCTCACAAGTTTTGACCCAATTTTACCTACTCTAGACTCGATAACACTGGGGACAGTGTTATTCAAGTGTGGGGGAGGTGGCTACTGACATTGTATTTTGTTTTCTTAGAGTCAGTCCCTTGTTTTCAGTTGTTTTCAAAATTGTTTTATTGAGTCAAAATGCGTACGAAACTATGATTTTTCGCGGAAATTTTTCGCTGGAACAGGAACTAAGTGACCATTGGACAGACTTGCATTAATTCTATGACTATTAGAAAACCCCAGATGGATCAATTTACCAAGGACACCCATATCTAATCAGGTATTCAGAGGATCCATCACTAGCCTCATCTCTAATCTTGACTCTAATTTTTTACTTAGGGGCTTGAGATCTCTGGATCGGATTCCTCTGATGTACTTGACACAGCCTGTGATCCTGTTTGAGTATGGTTTCTGATTTTCCCCTCCCTTGAAAGTAAAAAAAAAAGAGAGATTAAAACTGAGGATAAGCTAGTAGCTTCGAAGTGGTCACATGAGTGGTAGAGACCCCTATTACCTCATGTGTAGCCATGGAAAGATCCAAAGTTACACCCCAAATAAAAAGGGAAGAGCAATGATAAAAAAAAATGATAGCCAGTGGAGAAAAATCAGTTGCCAAGGGAGAAAAGGAAAAGAAAGAAACCAGAAACCGACAGTTTGGTGGTCAGGAACTGGATGAGTTGAGTCCATGTGTCCTCTGATTGATACTCCCTCTGTGAGTCTGCACCTAATAGTATACAGAGGTTAGTGTGGTGAACTTGAATGTCCTAACTTGATTGTGGAGTTTACTTGGGACAGTTTCTAAGTGTGGGGGAATTAAATTGTGGTCTTGATCTCTGCATGAATGTTTTCAGTGGTTTACTAAGTGAATGTGAATGCGAATGTTCCTAAGACGAAATGAGTTTCTGTGTTTTCAAACCTCTTTCTCATTGCTTTGGTTCTTTATTTGCATGAGGGCAAGCAAGGGCTAAGTGTGGGGGAGTTGATATATCGTGGATTTTAGGTGTTTTGGGCCATGATATATGTACATAATCGAGTCATCTATAGAGTCTTTCGAGTCTTTCAGGTACTTTACAGGTTTTATCACGTTTGGAGCTTACTTGGACATTATGGCGCATTCTGGAGCTTTATAAAGCATTCATGCCATTACAGAAGAATTGATATGATCGTCTGGATTTGGTGTCGATCGACACCACTCAGGTGTCGGTTGACACGTATCGCGGGCAGAAGGTTTTGGCCGATTAATGAAGACTTTGAAGAATCTGCAAATTAGCCCAAAAGTTTCTCATAATTACAAGAAAACCCAAATCGTGTTTTAGCATTTAAATAGCTTTTTCAGCCATTGTTTAGGCTAAGCTTTCTTTTATCAAAGATTAGGAGATTTGGGGCTGGTTTTGTTCTCGAGAGAGACTTGATCTCGAACCCCTGTTCTTACTCTTTTGATTTTTATATGATATCTATTTGGATTATGTCTTTTGTGATGATTGATATGTCTGAGTAGATCTCTTGTTAGGTTAGGGAATTCTCATTAGGGATATTAAGGAATGTTAGAATAACTGATTGATTTGGATTCATTATCTACTTCTTCATCTAAATTGTTCTTAACGCTTAATCTGGACTGGCCATTTAGATTCTTAATATTAGGTTGATTTCCGCAACGAGAGTTGGTTAATTAGCTAGAAAGAATTTCGGTGAGCAACTTATCTATTCGCAAAGAGATTTGGTTTAGAGAAGTTGTGAACAAACGAACTCGGAATTAATGCATGTTTAGAAATCTAGGATTCGCAATGAGAGTTGGTTTACTAGGTTGTTAGACATAGATGATTATCGCAGCGAGAGCTGGTTAGTTATACTTATGTGATTCTAGTTCAAGAACGCTATAGATTGAATCCTAATTGTCTGTTATCTGATTTCCTGATTTCCTGAGAACTTCCTGAAACCTGACGCCTTCGTTAATTGCTTACATTTACCTCACTTCATTTGTTTACTTGCTGTCTTGTTTACTGCTTTACAATCTGCTTCGCTTAGCTTAATTCGATTACTCATAATCCATCGCGTGAAACTAGAGTCCTTGTGGATTCGATACCCTAAGTACTACATTCGCATCACTGTGCACTTACAGTAGAATAGGGATTAAGATTTGACCTATCATCTGCACATGAGGCCTTTTACAGAAGACCTTGCTGAACACCCATGTGGACGCAAGTAGGGGAGACGAGTCTGATCGGACCAGAAATCATGGAGGAGACCACAGAGCGAATCAGATTCCTAAAGGTTAAGATGAATGAATCTCAAGACAGGCAAAAATATATGCAAACAAAAGGAGAAAATACATAGAGTTTGCAGTGGGTGGTCTATCTCAAGATGATAACCTTCAAGGGGAGAGCCATGGTTTCTAAGAGGGGAAAGTTGGATCCAAGGTATTTGGGACCATTCCGCATCTTAAAAAGAGTAGGAATGGTCGCTTATAAGCTTAGTCTGCCGAGTGAGATGAATGCATTCCACAATGTATTCCATGTGTCCCAACTCTAGAAGTGCCTGACAGAGCAAGGCATGATTGTACCTAAGATACCTAGAAATCTTAGAGAAATCTGACTATCGAGGCCAGCCAAGTTCGGGTCTTAGATAGGTCATAAAAAGCAACATGGAAGAAGGTGGTACCCATGGTTAAGATCGAGTGGCTTTGCAACATAGTCAAGGAAATAACATGGGAAACATAAAGCAAGATGGAAGCATACTATCTGGAGTGTTTTGAGGAGTTTGAGCGAGGAGAACACCTTGAGATCGATTCGGGGATGAATCCTTTTCAAGGGGGGAGCCTTGTAACACCCCCAACCCATGATATGGTCGGAAGGACGGATTATGGGACCAGAACGATGGACAAACGGTCAAGGGAGATCATTTGAAGTGTCCCATGGTCGGATTGAAGCTGAGCTTAGTGGAAAAAGGAGCTTGGCTAGGTTGGAAGGAGCTGAACAAAGAGTGTTTTGGTAGTGTGAGCTGAATGGTCGAGCTGGCCAGCTGGGCCAGCTGTCGGCAGCTCATCTCAGCTGGTCGAAGTGTTACTAGATCAGGTCAGCTGGTCAGCTAGTGACACTAGCTGACCCAGGCTGTTGGAAGCGAAAGGACACCAATGAAAAATGTGTCCATTCAGACCCAAATGGTGCCTTTTCTCTTGTGGACGGTTTATTGGAGAGAGAAGCTAGTATAAGGCTTCTTCCTTGGCGATTTTTGCCATGCTTACCCACAGGGAAATTCCCTGACTTAAAAAGAGCGAAATCAAGAGAGATATCAAGAGAAAATCGTGAAGGTTTGCCGGACTTCTAGAGAGAGAAGTCGCCAACGGTTCAAGAGAAGGCTAGGGCGGATTAAGGCTTGGTTTGGGAGGCAGCATCCAAGGATCAACAATAAATCTTGGCGCATTTAGAACACTTGGACTGGGAAATAGGCCGGTTTGGGTTTAGAGAATTAGTTAAGGGTTATTGGTTGCATATAGAACATGGTTGTTAGGTTACTGGACTATTAAGTTGTGCGGTTTATTTACTTGTTTATATGTGCATGAAGTGAGGTTGACCGTAGCCATGAACATGCATAGGAGCGTGAACACAAGACCAATTGGGACGGGTGGTGTGATAGACTAGATAGTCAGGACTGAACAGTTTATGTAGCCTATTTTGCAATACTCACATTTGTATCAGTACCTTTGATTGATTAATAAAATATCCAGTTTTTCCTTATAAAGATGTGTGAATGCCTTATAATCTAGGTGGATGGAATATAAGATTGTATGGAATGGAAACGGCTAGGGTTAGACTTAGAAAAAGGATCGGTTAGGTCATAAGCCAATCTCCTCGGCCATAAGGCCGAGATAGGGCGTTTCAGAGACCATTAAGTTGAAGGCAAAACATGACCAAGACCAACACTCTAATCTACCAAGCCACCATGGAGAAAAATTTTATCAAGTCAAACATCCCATGAATCGGACCAGAACTAAAGAAGCCCAAGGAGTTGTCAAACCTGACCGCTTGCCACCGAATAAGGCTTATTTGCATTATAATGATGTTTTCAACTCAGCCCATTTATGTACCAGCCCATGATAGTTATGGATTGTATTATTGGGTCTTTAAAGGATCAAAAACACCGAAGACCTCAATCGAAACTAGCCATAACCCTATGATACCTCAACAACACTTATATCGGTTATGCATTGTCCAAATGTGGAAAGCATTCATTTTATTTATCAAGTGAAGACTAGCTACAACCAAGAAGTACCTTTGGACCATCCAGAAGGTATAATTTCGTCCAGATATAGCCAGAGAACTAAAGAGAAAGAAATCAAAGAAAAGAAGAACATTTCCTTTTATGGATTTGTCAACTTTCCACAAAAGCTCAAGATCAGGTTCAAATCCACTAATCTCAACCCTACATTCAGTCAAGAACATCCTATCCATCCAAGGACCATCTCCAGAATTAAATACCATGATAATCCCTTAAGAATTCGTCCCTTCCTTCATGTCCACAATCTGATCTTCATCAAGGCACAAAACAAGCTTTTCTGATTCTCCCCATTATTCTTAATTTCTCGTATGTAGATTCATTAAATACGTTAATAATATAATATATATGCATATATATCCTAAGATGCCGTTCTAAATGAATGCATCAATCAATCAATCAATAGTACGAACAATCAATCACCAATAAATGATATCTAACATGTCGTCTAATAATTCTTATCCATTCAATTCATTTACCGAGTTATCAATTTACTTAGCCGTTCTAACAGGTTCAATCATACGGGTATGCAACCTAATTATATGGTTTATATGATCTAACCTAAATGCACCACACAAATTAGCCAACTCACAGTGCCATACATGACTGATAGACGAACTGACGAAAACTCCGAATCTAGAGACCGAACCAAAGATTGCATGAATCCTTTCCTTAACCGCTCTAACTGAAAACCATTCGTAACCCGAGCGTTGACCAAGTAAACCCAAAGCTTTGACCCGAATAGTTGACCGCGACTGAAGACCGGCGAATGGAGGCTTTGACCAGCAGAGGAGACCGGCGTTGACCGTGGTGGAGGGTGGCTTCACTAGTGTTTACCGGCGTTGACCGGTCCGAAAAGGAGTTGACCGGCTGAGGGAGAAGTTCACTGGCCACTTGACTGGCGAGGGACTGACCGCCGGTGAGGAATCCATAAAGAGATATCACGACAAGAGGAGAGAGCTCTTGGCAAGAGATTTTATCCAGCGATGGCGAGATCTCCGGCGAGGATCCCAGGTGACATGGTGACCGGAATCGAGAAGAAGAGATCCGACGAAAGATATGGAGGAGAGGAGGAATCTGGCTGAGCAAGGGAGAGAGAGAAAGAGAGAGAGAGAGAGAGAGAGAGAGAGAGAGAGAGAGAGAGAGAGAGAGAGAGAGAGAGAGAGAGAGAGAGAGAGAGAGAGAGAGAGAGAGAGAGAGAGAGAGAGAGAGAGAGAGAGAGAGAGAGAGAGAGAGAGAGAGAGAGAGAGAGAGAGAGAGAGAGAGAGAGAGAGAGAGAGAGAGAGAGAGAGAGAGAGAGAGAGAGAGAGAGAGAGAGAGAGAGAGAGATAGAGAGATGGTGGTGCTGTCGCCGACGACTTTCTAGCGAACTCTCCGGCAGCGAGGGGCGGTATTGACTGGCGATTGATGAGGGAATGATGGTGATTTCATATCTGCTAGGGGCTTGAGTAGATTCAGCTGAGTTTTAGTAGCTTGCAATGCAAGCAATTAAAGAACATGAAGAACAAGAAGAAAGAGAGATGAGTTTCGGTGCAGACATTAAAACGCTATCTTAAAAATATATACCATAGCATTTAAAGTAAAATCTATCTTAAAAATATATACCATAGCATGTAAAGAAAACGCTATCTTACAAATATATACCATAGCATATACAAAAAACGATATCTAAAGTGTCAGACTTTTTATCGCGGTCGATGACACATCGCTTAACACAACGCTATCGTATCGATACATAGCGTTTTCCGGCCGTAATTAATACGTGATTTTCTTTTAGTGAGAGGACATAAAACCTTGGGAGGGAGGAAGAGAGAGGACAGAGTAGAGATAGTGTTTGATGGGTTTCTTGAGAGAGTGAAGTGAAAGAGAGAGATGAGGCCATAAAATTAAAGAATGAACATGCATGCACCCTCAAAGATTCATTGAATCTTCTCAAATTTATGTGAAATCTCCTAATCTCCTGTAATACCCTGTATCAAGAAATGGTCAACGGGCAGTCAAGAAGTCAACAGGGGCATTTCTGTAATTTCCAAGAGTTAAGGGGCATTTTGGTAATTTTACAAAAAACGAGCCGGAAGCTAAGACGGGCCAAATGTTATTATTTTTAAATAAATAAAATATTTAGAAGACCAAGAATGGTGGAAACGGATCGTAAATGAGTTTTTCAGACTATTGGGAAAGGAAACCGATAAAACCGAAGAAACTTGTAAAATTCATTACAGGAGCTACGGGAGTCCGTTTGAGGTGATTCAAAATTCTAAATTCATCTAAGAGCATCTGGAATCTGAAAAGGAGACTTGGTGGATTGATAGAAGCAGATAGAGAATTTTTAAAAGATTAAACCTAAAACCGTTTTTTCCGAGAAACCGATAAAATGTTCGGGCAAGCTAGAGGACCCAAGTCCACAAAAAAATTATGCAATTTTGTCTCCATTAAAAGATATAGAAGCTATGGTTAAAAGGATCAGCAAGATTTGATTCCTAGATCTACTATATATTATTTGAGTGGTTCATCTTAGAAACTCCTTCTAATGCTCGAGGTATTACAGTGTTCATTCATCTTTATTTGTTCATTTCTTGCATTACAAGATACTTTTGATTACACAAAGTACCTAATTATGAAACTTGTAAGGAGCTTAAGTCAAGCAGGTTATTCTTAAAGGTTTTAGAAGCCGTCCTCAAGACTGTTAATAGGATGAATGTAGGAAGCCTATGCGGTGGTGCAAAACAGTAAAAAACTTCAATCTTGACGCTCTGCTCAAGGTCTCTGATGTGAGTGAAGGGAAAGATGGGAAGACAACTATTCTCCTCTTCATGGTGCAAGGATGTCTAGGTCTGAGGGAATCCAGGTTTCGGAAACATCATGGGACGGATTAAAAAAATTCTTTGTTTATATCTTTTTATTTATATTTTGTATAAATTATTTTTTTTGTTATGTATAATTTTTTTATATAAAATTTTTATTTGTATAAAATTAGAATTGTAGATTTTTTTTTTCCTGAATAGAGCCTCAAGTACCGGCTCTGCTAACGACTAGCGAGCGAGAAGCTGAAAGGAGACAAAAAAACATGAGCATTTGTTAGTTCAATGAGCTCATTCTTAAGATACGGAGAGAAGAGGCTAGATGAGTCGAGGGAAGACGGAATGAAGATAATGGAGAGGTTTGGAGAGACCGCTGAGTATTTTCATGGGGACGTTAGAGGAGATGACAAGAATGAAGAATCCAATGACCTCCTTCTCTTAATATGTTTTTTTAAATATATTTGATATTTTGTTGTTAATTAAATTTGATGCAGATAGACTATTTTCATATATGTTTGTAAAAAAATGTTTGTTTTCACATTGTTTGAATTTGATCAAGCTAATAAGATGTCGAAAAGAAAATTAATACATATTGTTTCATATTATGTTTTAAAATAAGCAATAATATAGTAGATTCCTAGGTGCAATAATACATTTTTAAATAAACATACAATTTAAAATAAAATAAAAGACAAGATAAGCTAGTAGCATCTATTGATAATATCATTCACCAAAGCTATTTCCATTAGGCTCCAATATGTGTGCCACCAAGTGGATCTTGATCATAATGGCTACAACAAATTGTAATTATTATTCAACGTAAGATTTTGTCGGATATTGTAACAAGAGATCGTTTGTCGAGATTTGTAACAGTGTAACCACACTCAAGAGATTCGTAACAATGTGTATGTCGATATTTGTATCTTTTAGAGAGATATCATACTCCACTGTTACCAGATATTTTTCATCGATTTCCGTTATGTTTTTACTCTCACTCACTTCCTGAAATCTGAGAAAGTTGCTCTGATATCGAAAATAGAAACTGTAAGGATATCGACTTCACGGAACACAAGACCGACAAGGTCAACAGAAATAAAGACAACTCCGACCTATCCCGCAAGTCCTACTCCAACACCACCATCACCAACCCTATGCGGTGCTATACTGAATTGGTAACTACAAACTTACCCAGTCCCATGACCGAGGTAAGTATCACACAAACTGACTACCCGGCCCAACACCGGAATAGTCTAAATCACAGGCCTGAACACAAATACACAACATTAAACCAATAACATGTAATCAATCAATTAAACAAGCCTTTAAGTTTATTATTAACTTCCCATTCACTTAGTCTGCTACCTTGGGACTAGCGGATTGCTAACCCCGTAGATGGCTCACAATTCAATAACCTTCTTAATTATCTTTTCTAAATGTCTTTTAATGAACTCCTCGATCTGTCGGATTATGATTAGTAAACTTACTATTCCCCCGACATCTCATTGTTATTAACTTTTATTCATTTAACCCAGTAACCCGTCTATGAATCCTAACCCACCCCGTTCTTTATACTCTATAAAATTTGTTATGTCTTTTACAGTATTTTAATTCCATCTTAATTTCCCGTATATAGATTCAGTTACTATGGTTCTTTAATAGAATATATATGCATATACGACCTAAGCATGCATAGTCTACAAAGCAGATAACGAACGAACAATCAAGACTATCTATCTAGCATGCATATATATATATATATGAAGGAATTTCTAGCAGATCCTAATCCAATTAGGCAATCCTGGTCTGAATTCCAAGCCTAGGATCTAAGGTTTATATAATTGAATCTATGGGATCTCAGAATTACCTGTTGTTTAGCAGCGGAAGATTTGCAGATAATCGAGATCTAGATGTTGGAATTATGTCCAGTAATCTCTGTACTGTCTCTAGAAAGTAAGAGTATGTCAATGATCAGACATAAGTCATATAATACTGGGGGTCATGATGGCTTGCTAGAGTCCGCTCATGATCTATAAATCTTGGATTTATTGCCTTTATTATATGATCCCATATGGGTCACACGCCTAAGCTAACAGGAAAATGTGTAGGAACGGTTTAGCAGAAGTACGGTAAAAGTGCTAGGCATTTACTGTACTAAGAGAGACTAAAGGGTCTGATTAAATCCAAGGGATTTAATCAGACTGAGAATTGGGCCCAAAGCCCATAAGAACTGGACAAGGGTTTTAATAAATAAAACTTGCCCTAGCTCTTATTTTTCTCAAGCTTCTGCGCCTCCCTCCTCTCTCTCTGCGCCTCCTCTCTTTTGGTCTAGCAGCCTCTCTTCCCGAAGTGTGCGTGTGTGAGCCTTTGGAGGAACAACCTCTTGGTGGTTCTGCTGATCTCTGACCCGTACCTCCATTCCGCTGCATAAACAAGGTAACATGTGAGATCCTTTATGTTTCTAGCAAGAGAACCTAGATCTGGCATGTTTAGGAGTTTAATCTGAAGAATTGAATCAGGATTAACACTAAACGAATCCTTCAGTGGTATCAGAGCCATTCGTTATGTAGGTTTTTCTTGTTTAGAATCAAGTTTAGGATTTTTTAAGAAGTGTTTTGAATCAATCTACTGATAAGAAAAACACTTAAGAAACAAAGAATTAAAACCTAAACAAACAAGAAATCGCATGATCCAATCTATATGAATTGGTTGCGTCGGAGTGTGGTCGAACCGCACGTCCGGATCGAATAGACGCACGGACCGATCGATGGATCGAGTCGCGTGGTCGAGTCGATCACGTCGAGATGGGCAGCGAGATGCGTGGCCGATCCGATCGCTTGCATCGATCGCGGATCTATGGCTTGGATCGATGCGATCACGCCGTGCCTCTCTCGCGTCTCGGCCAAGCCAGCATCGTCCCGCTCTCGTCCCGGCCGTCCCGTCCTGCTGTCGTCCGAGCATCGTCGCGTGATCGAGATGGACCGATCTCGGATCGCGTCCCGTCCCGTTCGTGCGGCTGGCCGATGTCTCGTCTCGATTGCGAAGCTAGGTCACGACCGTGATCGGTTCGTGACCAATCGGTTCGGTTCGGTTAATGACTCGGTTTAATTTGATTAAAAATCTTAATCGTCTTGGTTTAATAAACAGACTTAATAAATTTATTAAGTTCTGGTTAAACCGGGATAAGAAATCCAAAGTCGAAAAATTGGATTTAGTGCCTAAACCAGTGGTTTTCTAATTTGATTTGGTTGGACCAAATAAATTGAGAAAATCCGGTTTAGTAAATAACCGGTTGACAATTGTGGTCATCGTAGTAATTAATTTTGGTTAGACCAATTTTAATGAACCAGACCGGTTATGTCATTTAATTGGACAATTGGGTTATGTCTTGGACATGGACCAATTCTTGGGCCTCGGGCCAAGAAGTTAAAACAATTGGGCCAATTATTTGAGTCTTTTCTTCAGATTTAATTTTATATAAATGATTTTTAAATTAAATCTGTTTTTCAAAATCTGAAATTAGAAAGTTTCTTAAATTAGAAGTTTCTAGATTTGCATGTTTTGGATTTTAGGAAATTTCTATATTTAGAAAGTTTCCAATTTTAGGAAGTTTCCAATTTTAGAAAGTTTCCAAAATTAGTAGGTTTCCCAAAAAGGAAAGTTTCCCAAAATAGTAATCTTCTGTTTTGGGATGAAATTTTAATAAACCTACGAACCTCAAATAATATCAAGCGTTGGATGTCTTGTCCAGTCTATGTCAGCTGTCGAAGCCCATTCAATTGTACTCATGGCCTTACAGTGTGAGGGTGTCTACTTTTGCGTGGGTAAGACGGTTTGTGATTCATAAATGTCATTGGGAGTCCCAGACATTAGTGATTACATGACTGTATAGTCTGGTTTTCTTGACTAGGCCATCGGGAGTCCCGGGCCTTGAGACATCAGAGTGGATTGGGCCTCGGGCCCAGATTCACAACCAAGAGTTATATCACGGATATAATTAGCCGAGATAGGGCTTACCGATATAAGCTAAGGTTGGGTGACGGCCAGTGGCCCACTTTGATCTTAGTTATATGTGGATCTTGGAATCATTATATTTTATTGAGGGTAACTGATGTTATTGAATATAATGCGAGATTAATCATATTAAGTATAATGCGAGATTAATCATATTGAACATATTAACTAAAATCCTTTTATCTTAATTTTCAGTTATGACTAGCACAAACAATCAAAACACTTTCTCGATCCGGTCTGTCCTTGAGATGGACAAGCTGAACGGATCAAATTTCTTGACTTGGTCGCGGAACCTGAGGCTAGTCCTCAGACAGGAGAGAAAGGACTATGTCCTTGAGAGAGCTCTCCCCGTGAGGATCGGGTCCAATGCTTCTCATGCAGTATATGATGCTTGGAATAAGCATTATAATGATGCGGTAGATGTGCGTGGTCTGATATTGGCTACCATGGACTCAGACTTGCGGAAGCAATATGAGAACATGGAGTCGCCAATAGAGATGATCAGCAGCCTGAAATTGAAATTTCAGGAGCAGATAAGAGTGGAGAGATACCAGTTGGTTAAGTCTCTCACTAGCTGCAAGCTACCAAATGATCATCCAGTGAGTCCTCATGTCAGTAAAATGATGGGTTACATTGATAACCTGAGGAAACTGGATTATCCAGTTAGCCAAGAATTGGCAACTGAGATCATTCTGCAGTCACTGCCGTCAAGCTATGATAAGTTCAGAAGGAACTATATCAAGAAAGGCTTAACGAAGACGCTGACTGAACTGCATGATATGCTCAAGACAGTTGAGCCAAACGTGAAGAGTACCCAGTATAATCTCATAATGGAGAAGGGTGGGTTTATTAAACCTAGTACTGACAAGGGTGAAGACAAAGTTGTCCAGATTTTGAATCATGGCAAGCGTGTATCTTCTGAGCCCAAGTCAGATACCTCTTACGTTGGTAAGTGCTGCTACTGTAAAGAGACTGGGCATTGGAAGAGAGATTGCATTAAATTCATGGAAGATGATGAGGAGTTGAAGTTGATGTATGAGACTACTTCCTCAGGTATTCATGTTATTACTTCAAAGTTCTACCTTATAGGTATTGGATACTGGTTGTGGCACTGATATTTGTTGTAATATGCAGAGCCTGAGCAACAGTAGAACGTTGAAGGAAGGGAAAGTGGAACTGCATGTCTGGAAGGAGCTATGGATGCTGCCTCAGCCGTAGGGTTTTCACTTGTATATGCCTTTGAGGCTTGGTTTTATTAAGTAATTGCTACAATGTACCTGCTTAAGCAGAGTTGTTTTTCATTTTCTTGTAAGAATTTGAATGTTTTTCATTTTGATAAAAGACAAGTTTTGTTCTTTTGATCTTAATGCAAAATTAGTTGTAGCACCCTATTCAAGGAATGGGTTTTATATCTTAAACCAAAGAGTGCCTAAATGTAACATAAATACCAAATTGGTTTAAATCTGATGAATTAAACCTGATTTTTCTTGGCATAAAAGTCTTGGTCACATAGAGTAAGTCGGATTCAGAAATCCCATAGTTATGCACTATTGGGCTCATTTGATCGGATATCTTATGAGACTTGAATTCAGTTTACTGGACCAAAAGACAAAGAGGCCTATCTTAGCCGAGCTAGAGAAAGGCCCAAAGGCTTATTGGAGATTGAACATACTCATGTATGTGGTCCGATGAGCAGTAATGCCAGCGAAAAATTTCCTGTACTTCATTGTTTCTACTGATTAATTCAGTGAGTAAGACTGTGTTCATTTGATGAGACACAAGTCGGAATTCTTTGACATGGTCGAAAGAGTTCCAGAATGAGGTATAGAATCTGAGTGACAGAAGTATTAAGACTCTGGATTAGATCACGAGTGAGAATACTTGAGTCATTAAGAGTGTGATCATCTGATTGAGTGTGAAGTAGTTTCACAGCTCATTTCTTCTGAAAACCTGGAGGTGTTTCTGTGAGAAAGAGTCAGATCTTATCAGAAATGATTAAAGATGAGTCACACGAATCTTCCATGATATTTTTAAGAATAACGCTCTAGAAATATCTAAGTTTACGCTGAAATAGTTCCACCAATATCAGTTGAAAGACACCACGTAAATGTGGATTGGAATCGATCCATATTCGTCTTTACTGAGTATTTATAGTTGTGCTACTTTGCTGGTTGTCCTAGGGAAACCAAGGCTTGTTACTTTTACGTCCATTCTGTTTTCTAAGAAGGGAAGTTTCTTTCCAAGAAGAACAGTGGGAGTAAAAGTATAACTCGAAGAAATTCGAGAAATACAGGAGGCTGCTCAACCTGTTGAGGGAGAGCAACGGATGGATTTGCAGATTTCTGTAGAATCTACACCTGTAGAGCCTGAAGTTCGCAGATATGAATGAATCAGTCACTAATCCGAGAGTAATTTCTCGTCATTAGTTGAACCTGATGATCATTGAAAGTTCGCATGATCTGATGATCATTGAAAGCGACGAATCTGCGAAATTCAAAGAAGCGAAAGTGAGCTCGGACTCCGAAAAATTACATTTTGTGTAAAGTTAGCTTCATCGATCCATTCATGGATGGAAGCAAACATATCGGAGTTGGAATCTTCGTTCTGTTGAAGTAGTCAAGGTTTTGACTTGAACAGGACTGAAATGGAACTGTGCGTTTACTAATAGATAAGTGGGAGCGATGTTGCATTTCTCATATTGTATGTCGATGACATACTGATTCTCGGAAATAACATCCCAATGCTGCAATCGGTAAAGGACTGGCTTGGGAGTTGGTTTTGTGATTGACATGGGTAAAGCCACGTATAGTTCTTGGATTTTGGATCTAAAGATAGAGATCCAAAAGAGCTGGTAGGACAATGTCAGGATTCTTAAATTGACAAAGTCCTACACGTTTTCAGCAATCCAAGAAGGGTTTTATGCCAATGTCACATGGCTTACGTTAAGCAAGAAACAGTATCCTACGATATCTGCTGAGCTTGAATGCATCAATGAGATTCCATATGCGTCGGCAATTGGATCTATCATACATGCCATGACACGTACTTGTTTTGATGTTGCTTTAATGTTAAGCAAGACAAGTAAAAGACCAGTCAAATCCAGCAAAGAATCACTGGATTGCCGTAAAGAATATCCTAAAGTATTTGAGGAATACTAAGGATAAGTTCTTGATTTACGGAGAAAGTAAGGTGCTACGAGTCGGTAGAGTCTGAAAGGCATGCTTCCAACGGACAAAGATGATTTCCGGTCACAGTCCGGTTTTATCTTGTGTCTATCTGGCGGTGCAAGGCACTGTTGCTGACTCCATGGCTTAAGCTGAACATTTCGCAGCTTGAGAAGCGGCGAAAGAGGTTGTTTGGAAAGAAGAGTTCGTCACTGAACTTGATGTGATTCCCAGCATAGATGAGACTAGCTGCACATCAGAGGTCCAAACACCTTGAGGATAGGTATAACCTATTCCGTGAGATAAATGACAGAGATGTTAAGTAGATCAGCAAGTTTCAACGAATGAGAACGTTGCTAATCTATTAACGAAGCCACTCCTTAGGCCTAAGCACGAGTCGCGGACTGTTGCTGTAGGATAAGTGAAATTAAGATGTAGTCTTAATTTCAGTGGGAGTTAATAAAGGGCTTTATTTGGTTATTGATATGTTCTTGTAAAACATTTTATGATGTTTAATGAAATTATTATTTCAAGATTATTTTAACTGTGATGAAATAATCGTTCCAAAATGATATGAACCATTTTATAGGTCATCGAAGTAATTGACTTGATCTTGAGTCATCAAAGTCATTTAGCTTGATCATGAGACCCTATATTTGATAGATGGTTTATATCATCCTGTCCCTAGTCGAAGGTTGTTGAAATTGGAACACCAACAACCGTGTGAGACTAGATTGGTATGTGACTTATGACAAAGTCTCAGTGTGTCATAGATGCGCGGCATCAAAGTCAGTACATAGGTGTATGTAGGGTACATACGACCGGACATGACCCGATTATAAGAACTCTTCAGGATATTTATATCTGTGTCATAAGAGATTCTTACTACGACTATAGAGTATAGTCCTTAGACCTGAGTTCGCATGCATGTGACTGCACATGAACTAATGCGCTTTGATCATTGTCTAATGCTGTCGTTAAGCGATAGTTATAAGGACCTTGTTTGGGCGTATTATGAAATGAGTAGTTTACAGTGATGGAACAAGACGGGATTTGTCCCTCCAATATAAATGGAGTGAATATCTCTAGGCCAATCGGAGATTTGAATACTGGAAAATGCATGGCCATGCTCAAACGGACTTTCCCGAGTCGTTTGGATTGTCAGTATCAAATCAGAGTCCGATGAACAAGATTAGGCTTTATAAGGATGACACTCATCTTGCCTTATGACTAATCGAGATATTGAGACAAAAGGAATATGAATACAAAGATTCCAGTACAAGTGGGAGATTGTTGGAATTATGTCCAGTAATCTCTGTACTGTCTCTAGAAAGTAAGAGTATGTCAATGATCAGACATAAGTCATATAATACTGGGGGTCATGATGGCTTGCTAGAGTCCGCTCATGATCTATAAATCTTGGATTTATTGCCTTTATTATATGATCCCATATGGGTCACACGCCTAAGCTAACAGGAAAATGTGTAGGAACGGTTTAGCAGAAGTACGGTAAAGGTGCTAGGCATTTACTGTACTAAGAGAGACTAAAGGGCCTGATTAAATCCAAGGGATTTAATCAGACTGAGAATTGGGCCCAAAAGCCCATAAGAACTGGACAAGGGTTTTAATAAATAAAACTTGCCCTAGCTCTTATTTTTCTCAAGCTTCTGCGCCTCCCTCCTCTCTCTCTGCGCCTCCTCTCTTTTGGTCTAGCAGCCTCTCTTCCCGAAGTGTGCGTGTGTAAGCCTTTGGAGGAACAACCTCTTGGTGGTTCTGCTGATCTCTGACCCGTACCTCCATTCCGCTGCATAAACAAGGTAACAGGTGAGTGTTGGAACGTTTAGTTGATCCTGATTCAATTCCAGATTCATATCAACCTAAACATGCGATCTAGGTTCTTCTCAGAATAGAAACAAATGATGATCTCACCTTATACCTGTTTGTTGCAGCGGAAAGGGATGGTATGTCTGAGATCAGAGAAACACCGAGGGATGAATCCTCCAAAGGTTCACACACGCTTTCACAGGAAACAGCTGCTAGACCACAAGGGGAACTCGGCGCAGAGAGAGAGAGTTTACGGCTCAAGTCTTAGGGTTAATCAGTCTGAAACTCGAGTTTTATGACACAAAACTCGTCCTGTTCCGTTTGGGCCATTTGGCCCAAATACCAATTAACTCGTCGGTGTTTGCGCACTGCATCGATCGTTGCACCTTATGCATCGATCGATGCACAGTGGCTAAACCTTTTATTCTCTCTAAGTACAGTAAATGCCTAGCACTTTTACTGTACTTCTGCTAAACCGTTCCTACACATTTTCCTGTTAGCTTAGGCGTGTGACCCATATGGGATCATATAATAAAGGCAATAAGTCCAAGACTTATAGATCATGAGCGGACTCTAGCAAGCCATCATGACCCCCAGTATTATATGACTTATGTCTGATCATTGACATACTCTTACTTTCTAGAGACAGTACCGAGATTACTGGACACAATTCCAACAATCTCCCACTTGTACTGGAATCTCTGTATTCATAATCCTTTCGTCACAATATCTCGATTAGTCATAAGGCAAGATTGGTGTCATCCTTATAAAGCCTAATCTTGTTCATCGGACTCTGATTTGATACTGACAATCCAAACGACTCGGGAAAGTCCGTTTGAGCATGGCCATGCATTTTCCAGTATACAAATCTCCGATTGGCCTAGAGATATTCACTCCATTTATATTGGAGGGACAAATTCCGTCTTGTTCCATCACTGTAAACTATTCATTTCATAATGTACCCAAACAAGGTCCTTATAACTATCGCAGAATGATAGCGTTAGACAATGATCAAAGTGCATCAGTCCATGTGCAGTCACATGCATGCGAACTCAGGTCTAAGGACTATACTCTATAGTCGTAGTAAGAATCTCTTATGACACAGATATAAATATCCTGAAGAGTTCTTATAAGCGGGTCTTGTCCGGTCGTATGTTCCCAACATACACCTATGTACTGACTTTGATGCCGCGCATCTATGACACACTGAGACTTTGTCATAAGTCACGTACCAATCCAGTCTCACATGGTTGTTGGTGTTCCAGTTTCAACAACCTTCGACTAGGGACAGGATGATATAAAACATTTATCAAATATAGGGCCTCATGATCAAGCTAAATGACTTTGATGACTCAAGATCAAGTCACTTACTTCGATGACCTATAAAATGCTTCATATCATTTTGGAACGATTATTTCATCACAGTTAAAATAATCTTGAAATAATAATTTCATTAAAACATAAAATAATGTTTTATTAGAACATATCAAATAACTAAAATAAAGCTCACAAAACTCCCACTCAAATTTAGATTACATTTCAATGTTTCTAATGCCTACAGCTTCAGTCAGGAACTCGAGCTTAGGCCTTGGGAGTGGCTTTGTCAACGGATCAGCGACATTATCATCTGTCGGAACTCGGCTGATCTTGACTTCCTTTCTATTAATGATGTCACGTATCAAGTGATATCTTCTTAGAACATGCTTGGATTTCTGGTGTGATCTTGGTTCCTTTGCCTGAGCTATAGCACCATTGTTGTCGCAAAACAGTGCCAGAGGCTCAGCCGCATCTGGTATCACACCTAGTTCCATAATGAACTTTCGTATCCAAACAGCTTCCTTCGCCGCTTCTGAGGCGGCGATATATTCAGCTTCTGTAGTGGAATCAGCAACGGTGTCCTGCTTGGAGCTTCTCCAACTTACTGCACCGCCATTCAGACAAAAGACATAACCGGACTGTGACCGGAAATCATCTGTGTCTGTCTGGAAACTTGCGTCCGTGAATCCACTGACTTTAAGCACATCACTTCCACCGTACACCAAGAACTTATCCTTAGTATGTCTTAGATACTTTAAGATATTCTTTACGGCAATCCAATGGTTTTCACCTGGATTTGACTGGTATCTACTCGTCATGCTCAATGCATAAGCAACATCAGGACGAGTACAGATCATGGCATACATGACAGATCCTATTGCAGATGCATAAGGAATATTCTTCATGCGCTCAAGCTCAGCAGCCGACGTAGGGCTCTGCTTCTTGCTTAGCGTTGTGCCATGTACCATTGGCGTGAAGCCCTTCTTGGAATCTTTCATGCTGAATCTTTGTAGGACTTTGTCAATGTATGAGTCTTGACACAAGCCTATCAGCCTCTTAGGTCTATCCCGATAGATCCTAATTCCAAGAACGTATGCGGCTTCACCCATGTCTTTCATGGAAAAACAACTTCCAAGCCAGTCCTTTACAGACTTCAGCATTGGAACGTCGTTTCCGAGAAGTAGTATGTCATCGACATACAGAATAAGAAATACAATCTTGCTCCCACTAGATTTCTTATACACGCATTGTTCTTCTTCGTTTCTGATGAAGTCAAATTGCTTGATCGCTTCATCAAAACGAAGATTCCAGCTCCTCGATGCTTGCTTCAATCCATAAATGGATTTATGAAGCTTGCATACTTTCCCAGCATTCTTTGGATCTATGTAACCGTCAGGTTGCGTCATATACACATCCTCTTCCAGAATACCATTCAGGAAGGCGGTTTTCACGTCCATCTGCCAAATTTCATAATCATGAAAAGCTGCAGTTGCTAGTAGAATCCGAATAGATTTCATCATAGCCACCGGTGAATAGGTTTCATCGTAGTCCACACCGTGAACTTGTCTGAAACCTTTTGCCACCAACCTGGCTTTATAAATCTGGACATTTCCATCCACGTCAATCTTCTTCTTGAAGATCCATTTGCACTCGATGGCTTTTACACCAGCGGGTAAGTCAACCAACGAAAATACTTGGTTGACTGACATGGAGTCCATTTCGGAATCAGTGGCCTTGCGCCACTTAGAGGAATCTGGGCCCATCATGGCTTGATTGAAGTTCGATGGTTCATCACCATCAATGATCAGAAGATCATGACAGTTAGTCACGAGGAATCCTTGATATCTCTCGGGTTCGTGACGGATCCTCCCGGATCTTCGAACTTCAGGTACTACAGGTTCAGGCTCTACAATTTCTTGTAGGTCCTCCTGCTGCTCTTCCTCATTAGGTTGAGCAGTATCCTGTTCATCTTGAATTTCTTCAAGCAGTACCTTACTCCCACTGTCTTTCTTAGAGAGAAACTCCCTCTCAAGAAAGTTACAATCCCGGGCAACAAAAATCTTGTTCTCGGAACGTAGATAGAAGTAATAAGCCTTGGTTTCCCGTGGATAACCAATGAAGTAGCATTTGTCAGATTTTGGTGTAAGCTTGTCTGAGATTAATCTCTTGACATAGGCTTCACAACCCCAAATTCTGAGATAAGACAGCACTGGAGCTTCTCCAGTCCATAATTCATATGGTGTCTTTGCTACTGCTTTTGATGGCGCTCTGTTTAGAGTGAACACTGCTGTTAGCAGAGCATATCCCCAAAGGGATATTGGAAGGTCTGTGTGACTCATCATAGATCGAACCATATCCAATAAGGTCCGATTTCTCCTCTCAGACACACCATTCCATTGAGGTGTTCCAGGAGGAGTGAGTTGGGACACGATCCCACACTCTCTTAGATGATCACTGAATTCTTGGCTTAAGTATTCTCCTCCTCGGTCGGACCGAAGAGCCTTAATGCTTTTGCCAAGTTGGTTCTGTACTTCATTTTGGAATTCTCTGAACTTCTCAAAAGATTCAGACTTATGTTTCATTAAATAAACATATCCATACCTACTGAAATCATCAGTGAAGGTAATGAAGTACTGATAGTTTCCTCTTGCATTTGTGGACATTGGGCCACACACATCAGTGTGTATCAGGCCCAATAAGTCACTGGCCCTCTCGTTAGGTTTATTAAAGGGGGCCCGTGTCATTTTGCCCATCATGCAGGATTCGCATTTCTCACATGACTCAAAGTCAAATGAGCCAAGAAGTCCATTCGAATGGAGCCTCTTGATGCGTTTCTCGCTGATGTGCCCTAAACGACAATGCCATAGAAACGTTCGGTTTTCCTCATTAGGTTTAAACCGTTTTGTATTAATGTTATAAATTGGCGCGGATTGATCGAGTATGTAAAGCCCATTCGTAAGAGGGGCAGAACCATAGAACAAATTGTTGCGATTGAAGGAACATAATTTATTCTTAACTGAAAAATCATAACCTTCCAAATCCAACAAAGAAATTGAAATAATATTTCTGCTTATAGCAGGTACAAAATAACAATTATTCAGTTCTAAAATCAATCCCGAAGGTAAAGACAACAAGTAAGTGCCTACAGCTAGCGCTGGAACTTTCGCTCCATTCCCCAACTCGTAGCTCCACTTGTCCTTGCTTCAGCCTTCTACTGTTGCTGAGTGCCTGCATATTAGTACAAATATGAGCCCCACAACCAGTATCCATGACCCATGAGGTATTATCAGAAGTAGTTGTATTAACTTCTATAACAAAAATACCTGATGAAGAAGTCTCGAAAGTCTTCTTCTTTAATTCCTTTAGACCTTCCTGGAATTTCTTACAATCTCTTCTCCAATGCCCCAGTTCTTTGCAGAACCTGCACATGTCAGTAGGCCCAGCCTTGGACTTGGGCTTGGGCTTTGGCGTGTCCTTGTCCGCGACTTGGACACCCTTGGCCTTTCCCTTATCCTTAGCAGAAGACTTCTTAAACCCCTTGCCCTTTTGTACCATAAGCACATTGGGGTCCTTGGCGGTTTTCTTCAAGTTGGGCTCTGCAGTCTTGAGCATTCCGTGAAGCTCAGGCAGTGTCTTACTCAAGCCATGCATGTTAAAGTTCAGAATGAACTGATCATAGCTTGCAGGTAAAGACTGCAGAATGATGTCGCAGGCAAGTTCCTGGCTGATTGGGCAGTCGAGTTTCTGAAGATGATCGAGATAACCCATCATCTTCAAGACATGAGGACTCACTGCCTCATTCGCAGCCAACTTACAGTCCAAGAGGTTCTTAACTGTCTGGAACCTCTCAGTCCTAGCCTGCTCCTGAAAAAGCGATTTCAGGCTTGCCATTATCTCGATAGGTGACAATACACTCTCGAACTGTTTTTGCAGCTCAGGAGTCATTGTCACCAACATCAGGCAATAAACATCATTTTCATCTGACGAATGCTTTTCCCAAGCATTGTGCAGAGTCCTGGCAGCATTGGCAAGAGGCCTCTCGGGGAGGGGATCTCGAAGGACATAATCCTTCTTCTCCTGCTTGAGGACCAGCCTCAAGTTCCTTGACCATGTCAGGAAGTTCGTTCCAGTCAGCTTCTCCTTCTCGAGAACAGACCGGATCGAGAATGTGTTTTGTGTGCTTGTAGTAGTCATATCTGAAATATATAAATAAAAAGGTTATTATTTATTATGTTCAAAATGACTAATCTCGTATTAAAAATTAATATGATTTGATTAATCACGCATTATATTCAATAACCTAAGTTACCCTCAATAGAATATAATGATTCCAAGATCCACATATAACTAAAATTAAAGTGGGCCACTGGCCGTCACCCAACCTTAGCTTATATCGGTAAGCTCTATATCGGCTAATTATATCCGTGATATAACTCTTGGTTGTGAATCTGGGCCCGAGGCCCAATCCACTCTGATGTCTCAAGGCCCGGGACTCCCGATGGCCTAGTCAAGAAAAAACAGACTATACAGTCATGTAATCATTAATGTCTGGGACTCCCAATGACATTTATGAATCACAAACCGTCTTACTTACGCAAAAGCAGACATCCTCACACTGTAAGGCCATGAATGCAATTGAATAGGCTTTGACAGCTGACATAGCCTGGACAAGACATCCAACGCTTGATATTATTTGAGGTTCGTAGGTTTATTAAAATCATTCCCAAAATAGAAGATTACTATTTCGGGAAACTTTCTATTTATGGAAACCTACTATTTTTGGAAACTTTCTAAAATTGGAAACTTTCTAAAACCGGAAACTTTCTAACTTTAGAAATTTCTTTAAAATCCAAAACCCGCAAATTCAGAAACTTCTATATTAAGAAACTTTCTAATTATAAAATTTCGGAAACTTTAATTTAAAATCGACTTTATAAATTTTTATAAAATAAATTTTAAATTTATCTGAAGAAAGACTCAAATAATTGGCTCAATTGTTGTAACTTCTTGGCCCGAGGCCCAAGAATTTGTCCATGTCCAAGACATGACCCAATTGTCCAATTAATTGACATAACCGGTCTGGTTCATTAAAACTGGTCTAACCAAGTTTTAATTACTACGATGACCACAATTGTCAACCGGTTATTTACTAAACCGGATTTTCTCAATTTATTTGGTCCAACCAAATCAAATTAGAAATTCCTGGTTTAGGCACTAAATCCAATAATTCTTTCGACATTGGATTTCTTATCCCGGTTTAACCAGACTTAATAAAATTATTAAATCTGTTTATTAAACCGTGACGTTTAATTCAAATTAAATTAAACCGAGCCGAAACCCTAACCGCATCGATCGATGCTCACAGCATCGATCCTGCAACGATCGTTCATCGATCCTGCATCGATCGATGCTCTCACGCGTGCACGAACGGTTATCAGGTTTGGCCGAGAGATTCTCGCGAGATCCATGCGATCGTTCGAACGATCCATGCGATCGCGGTCAATCTCTCGCGACTGCAACGATCGATCCTTGCATTGCATCGATCGATGCAATGCGATCTCAGTCGATGCAAAATCAGTTTAGATCACATACCAAATCAATATAGTTTGGTCATGCGATTTTTAAACAGTTTGTTTAGGATTCAATTCTTGTTTCTTAAGTGATTTATCTTATCAGTAGTTGATTCAAAACACTTCTAAACAAGAAAACAGTCCTAAACATGAATCTAAACAAGAAAAACCAGAACCCAAGCTCTGATACCACTGTTGGAACGTTTAGTTGATCCTGATTCAATTCCAGATTCATATCAACCTAAACATGCGATCTAGGTTCTTCTCAGAATAGAAACAAATGATGATCTCACCTTATACCTGTTTGTTGCAGCGGAAAGGGATGGTATGTCTGAGATCAGAGAAACACCGAGGGATGAATCCTCCAAAGGTTCACACACGCTTTCACAGGAAACAGCTGCTAGACCACAAGGGGAACTCGGCGCAGAGAGAGAGAGTTTACGGCTCAAGTCTTAGGGTTAATCAGTCTGAAACTCGAGTTTTATGACACAAAACTCGTCCTGTTCCGTTTGGGCCATTTGGCCCAAATACCAATTAACTCGTCGGTGTTTGCGCACTGCATCGATCGTTGCACCTTATGCATCGATCGATGCACAGTGGCTAAACCTTTTATTCTCTCTAAGTACAGTAAATGCCTAGCACTTTTACTGTACTTCTGCTAAACCGTTCCTACACATTTTCCTGTTAGCTTAGGCGTGTGACCCATATGGGATCATATAATAAAGGCAATAAGTCCAAGACTTATAGATCATGAGCGGACTCTAGCAAGCCATCATGACCCCCAGTATTATATGACTTATGTCTGATCATTGACATACTCTTACTTTCTAGAGACAGTACCGAGATTACTGGACACAATTCCAACAGTGAGATCCTTTATGTTTCTAGCAAGAGAACCTAGATCTGGCATGTTTAGGAGTTTAATCTGAAGAATTGAATCAGGATTAACACTAAACGAATCCTTCACTAGAGCGCCTCAAATGTTGCGCCTCTACTGGTATCCACACGCACACAAACTGAACAGGAGGGATGCTAGTGCCTGTAAGAGATCTAATCTCTGGAGAGGTCTCTATCTGTGTTCTGGTGGCTGTGAATTAGGTTAGAAATCAGTTTAGGTCGACCATATATCTTATATATGTCGACTTAAACCGTAACGGAATTAACCAACGATTAAACCGAATTAATCTGATTAATCCGCGAGTTGCATCGATCGATGCACTACTGCAACGATCGATACTGCCCCAGAATATTGATATCGAATGCATATCAGATATGCATGCACTGGATCATTACATTAATGATCAACCTCGTCTTTAACGCCCAATTTGCTTAGGTGTGTGACCCTGTAGGATCATATAACACTAGCAATGAGTTCTAAACTCATTGATCATAAGTGGCTTCTAGCAAAGCATTATGACTACCTAGTATTATATGATTGTCTCATCTCGACAATACAACTATCACTTAGAGCAAGTACAATAGATTTCAGGACATTCCCAACAATCTCCCACTTGTACTGGAATCATCTATTCCCATAATCCCTTCGTCACTATATCTCGATCTGGCATAAGGCAAGATCTGTGTCACCCTTATTTAGCCAAGATCATGTTCATCGAACTCCGATTTATACTGACAAGACAAACGACTGACAATCACCTCGTTTGAGTGTGGCCACACATTTCTCAGTATCAAATCTTCGATGGGCCCTGAGATATTTATCTCCTGTTATATAGGAGGGACAAGTCCCATCTTGTTCCTGAAGGAACGTTTAGTTGATCCTGATTCAATTCTTAGATTCATATCAACCTAAACATGCGATCTAGGTTCTTCTCAGAATAGAAACAAATGATGATCTCACCTTATACCTGTTTAGTGCAGCGGAACGGGATGGTATGTCAGAGATCACAGAGCCACCGAGAGGTAACTCCTCCAGAGGTTCACACACGCACGCAAAGGAAGCTGGCTGCTAGACCACGAGGAGGGAGGCGACAGACAGAGAGAGAGAGGCGGCTCATTTAGGGTTTTTTTTGATCATTGTAGAAAAACAGACTCGAGTTTAATTTATAAAACTCGTTCGGTTTTCTCTGCACTGTGTCGATCGACACACCTTGTGTATCGATCGACACACCGTGGCCAAACCCATTATTCTCTCTAAGTACAGTAAATGCCTAGCACTTTTACCGTACTTCTGCTAAGCCGTTCCTATAACTTTCCTGTTAGCTTAGGCGTGTGACCCATATGGGATCATATAATAAAGGCAATAAGTCCAAGACTTATAGATCATGAGAGGACTCTAGCAAGCCATCATGACCCCCAGTATTATATGACTTATGTCTGATCATTGACATACTCTTACTTTCTAGAGACAGTACCGAGATTACTGGACACAATTCCAACAATCTCCCACTTGTACTGGAATCTCTGTATTCATAATCCTTTTGTCACAATATCTCGATTAGTCATAAGGCAAGATTGGTGTCATCCTTATAAAGCCTAATCTTGTTCATCGGACTCTGATTCGATACTGACAATCCAAACGACTCGGGACAGTCCGTTTGAGCATGGCCATGCATTTTCCAGTATTCAAATCTCCGATTGGCCTAGAGATATTCACTCCATTTATATTGGAGGGACAAATCCCGTCTTGTTCCATCACTGTAAACTACTCATTTCATAATGTACCCAAACAAGGTCCTTATAACTATCGCAGAACGATAGCGTTAGACAATGATCAAAATACATCAGTCCATGTGCAGTCACATGCATGCGAACTCAGGTCTAAGGACTATACTCTATAGTCGTAGTAAGAATCTCTTATGACACAGATATAAATATCCTGAAGAGTTCTTATAAGCGGGTCTTGTCCGGTCGTATGTTCCCCAACATACACCTATGTACTGACTTTGATGCCGCGCATCTATGACACACTGAGACTTTGTCATAAGTCACGTACCAATCCAGTCTCACACGGTTGTTGGTGTTCCAATTTCAACAACCTTCGACTAGGGACGGGATGATATAAAACATCTATCAAATATAGGGTCTCATGATCAAACTAAATGACTTCGATGACTCAAGATCAAGTCATTTACTTCGATGACCTATAAAATGGTTTATATCACTTTGGAACGATTATTTCATCACAGGTAAAATAATCTTGAAATAATAATTTCATTAAACATCTTAAATGTTATTTCAAGAACATATCCAATAACTAAATAAAGCCCTTTAATAACTCCCACTGAAATTAAGACTATATCTTAATTTCACTTATCCTACAGCAACAGTCCGCGACTCGTGCTTAGGCCTAAGGAGTGGCTTCGTTAATAGATTAGCAACGTTCTCATTCGTTGAAACTTGCTGATCTACTTAACATCTCTGTCATTTATCTTACGGAATAGGTTATACCTATCCTCAAGGTGTTTGGACCTCTGATGTGCAGCTAGTCTCATCTATGCTGTAAATCACATCAAGTTCAGTGACGAACTCTTCTTTCCAAACAACCTCTTTCGCCACTTCCAAGTTGCGAAATGTTCAGCTTAAGTCATGGAGTCAGCAACAGTGCCTTGCACTGCCAGATAGACACAAGATATAACCGGACTGTGATCGGAAATCATCTTTGTCTATTGGAAACTTGCCTTTCAGACTCTACGGACTCGTAGCACCTCACTTTCTCCGTAACTCAAGAATTTATCCTTAGTATTCCTTAGATACTTTAGGATATTCTTTACGGCAATCCAGTGTTCTTTGCTGGATTTGACTGGTCTTTACTTGTCTTGCTTAACATTAAAGCAACATCAAACAAGTATGTTTCATGGCATACATGATAGATTCAATTGCCGACGCATATGGAATCTCATCCATGCATTTAAGCTCAGCAGTTATCGTAGGATACTGTATCTTGCTTAACTTAATGCCATGTGACATTGGCATAAAACCCTTCTTGGATTGCTCAAAACGTGTAGGACTTTGTCAATTTAAGAATCCTGACTTTGTCCTACCAGCTCTTTTGGATCTCTATCTTTAGATCCAAAATCCAAGAACTACGTGGCTTTACCCATGTCAATCATTAAACCAACTCCCAAGCTAGTCCTTTACCGACTACAGCGTTGGGATGTTATATCCGAGAATCAGTATGTCATCGACATACACTTTGAGAAATGCAATATCGCTCCCACTAATCTATTAGTAAACGCACAGTTCCATTTCGTTCCTGCTTAAGTCAAAGCCTTGACTACTTCAACAGAACGAAGATTCCAACTCCGATATGTTTGCTTCCATCCATGAATGGATCGATGAAGCTGACTTACATAAAATGTAATTTTTTCGGAGTCCGGGCTAACTTTCGCTTCTTTGAATTTCGCAGATTCGTCGCTTTCAATGATCATCAGATCATGCGAACATTCAATGATTATCAGGTTCAACTAATGACGAGAAATCACTCTCGGATTAGTAACTGATTCATTCATATCTGCGAACTTCAGGCTCCAGAGGTGCAGATTTCAATGATTATCAGGTTCAACTAATGACGAGAAATCACTCTCGGATTAGTAACTGATTCATTCATATCTGCGAACTTCAGGCTCCAGAGGTGCAGATTTCAATGATTATCAGGTTCAACTAATGACGAGAAATCACTCTCGGATTAGTAACTGATTCATTCATATCTGCGAACTCCATGATCCACAGGTGTAGATTCTACAGAAATCTGTAAATCCTTCCGCTGCTCTCCCTCAACAGGTTAAGCAGCCTCCTGTATTTCTCGAATTTCTTCGAGTTATACTTTTACTCCCACTGTTCTTCTTGGAAATTAACTTCCCTTCTTAGAAAACAGATTGGACGTAAAAGTAACAAGCCTTAGTTTCTCTTGGACAACCAGCGAGGTAGCACAACCACAAATACTCAGTAATGACAAATTTGGATCGATTCCAATCCACATTTACGTGGTGTCTTTCAACTGATATTGGTGGAACTATTTTAGCGTAAACTTAGATATTTCTAGAGCGTTATTCTTAAAATATCATGGAAGATTCGTGTGATTCATCTTTAATCATTTCTAATAAGATCTGATTCTTTCTCACAGAAACACCTTCAGGTTTTCAGGAGAAATGAGCTGTGAAACGATTTCACACTCATTCTGATGATCACATAATCAATGACTTAAGTATTCTCACTCGTGATTTTAATCCAGAGTCTTAATACTTTTGTCATTCAGATCCTATACTTCATTCTGGAACTCTTTCGACCATGTCAAAGAATTCCGACTTGTGTCTCATCAAATGAACACAGTCACACTCACTGAAGTAATCAGTAGAGACAATGAAGTACAGAAAATTTTTTTCTGGCATTACTGCTCATTGGGCCACATACATCAGTATGTTCCAGGCCCAATAAGCCTTTGGGCCTTTCTCTAGCTCGGCTAAGATAGGCCCTTTTTCCCTTTTGGTCCAGTAAACAGAATTCAAGTCTCATAAGATATTTTATCAAATGAGCCCAAAAGTCCATGACTATGGGATTTCTGAATCCGACTTACTCTATGTGACCAAGACTTTATGCCAAGAAAAATCAGGTTTAATTCATCAGATTTAAACCAATTCGGTATTTATGTTACATTTAGGCACTCTTTGGTTTAAGATATAAAACCCATTCCATGAATAGGGTGCTACAATTAATATTTCATTAAGATCAAAAGAACAAAACTTGTCTTTTATCAAAATGAAAAACATTCAAATTCTTACAAGAAAATGAAAGACAATTCTGCTTAAAGCAGGTACATTGTAGCAATTACTTAATACAAAACCAAGCCTAAAAGGGATCTATAAGTGAAAACCCTACGGCTGAGGCAGCATCCCAAGCTCCTTCCAGACATGTAGTTTCACTTGCCCTTCCTTCAACGTTCTACTGTTGCTTAGGCTCTGCATATTATCACAAATATCAGTGCCACAACCAGTATCCAATACCTTTAAGGTAGAACTTGAAGTAATAACATGAATACCTGAGGAAGTAGTCTCATACATCGACTTTAACTCCTCATCATCTTCCATGAATTTAATGCAATCTCTCTTCCAATGCCCTGTCTACTTACAGTAGCAGCACTTACCAACGTAAGAGGTATCTGACTCGGGCTCAGAAGACACACGCTTGCCATGATTCAAAATCTGGACAACTTTGTCTTCACCCTTGTCAGCATTAGGTTTAGTAAACCTACCCTTCTCATTCATGAGATTGTACAGGGTACTCTTCACGTTTGGCTCAACTGTCTTGAGCATATCATGCAGTTCAGTCAACGTCTTCGTTAAGCCTTTCTTGATATAGTTCTTTCTGAACTTATCATAGCTTGACGGCAGTGACTGCAGAATGATTTCAGTTGCCAACTCTTGGCTAACTGGATAATCCAGTTTCCTCATGTTATCAATGTAACCCATCATTTTACTGACATGAGGACTCACTGGATTATCATTTGGTAGCTTGCAGCTAGTGAGAGACTTAACCAACCGGTATCTCTCCACTCTTATCTGCTCCTGAAATTTCAATTTCAGGCTGCTGATCATCTCTATTGGCGACTCCATGTTCTCATATTGCTTCCGCAAGTCTGAGTCCATGGTAGCCAATATCAGACCACGCACATCTACCGCATCATTATAATGCATATTCCAAGCATTATATACTGCATGAGAAGCATTGGACCCGATCCTCTCGGGGAGAGCTCTCTCAAGGACATAGTCCTTTCTCTCCTGTCTGAGGACTAGCCTCAGGTTCCGCGACCAAGTCAAGAAATTTGATCCGTTCAGTTTGTCCATCTTAAGGACAGACCGGATCGAGAAAGTGTTTTGATTGTTTGTGCTAGTCATAACTGAAATATATATAAGATAAAAGGATTTTAGTTAATATGTTCAATATGATTAATCTCGTATTAAATTTAATATGATTAATCATGCATTATATTCAATAACATAAGTTACCCTCAATAGAATATAATGATTCCAAGATCCACATATAACTAAGATTAAAGTGGGCCACTGGCCGTCACCAAACCTTAGCTTACATCGGTAAGCCCTATGTCGGCTAATTATATCCGTGATATAACTCTTGGTTGTGAATCTGGGCCCGAGGCCCAATTCACTCTGATGTCTCAAGGCCCGGGACTCCCGATGGCCCAGTCAAGAAAACCAGACTATACAGTCATGTAATCATTAATGTCTGGGACTCCCAATGACATTTATGAATCACAAACCGTCTTATCCACGCAAAAGCAGACACCCTCACACTGTAAGGCCATGAATACAATTGAATGGGCTTCGACAGCTGACATAGAATGGACAAGACATCCAACGCTTGATATTATTTGAGGTTCGTAGGTTTATTTAAAAAATCATTCCCAAAATAGAAGATTACTATTTCGGGAAACTTTCCATTTTTGGAAACCTACTATTTTTGGAAACTTTCTAAAATTGGAAACTTTCTAAAAACGGAAACTTTCTAACTTTAGAAATTTCTTTAAAATCCAAAACCCGCAAATCCAGAAACTTCTAATTTAAGAAACTTTCTAATTTCAAAATTTCGGAAACTTTAATTTAAAATCGACTTTATAATTCTATAAAATAAATTTTAAATTAATCTGAAGAAAGACTCAAATAATTGGCCCAATTGTTTTAACTTCTTGGCCCGAGGCCCAATAATTTGTCCATGTCCAAGACATGACCCAATTGTCCAATTAAATGACATAACCGGTCTGGTTCATTAAAATTGGTCTAACCAAATTTTAATTACTACGATGACCACAATTGTCAACCGGTTATTTACTAAACCGGATTTTCTCAATTTATTTGGTCCAACCAAATCAAATTAGAAAATCCTGGTTTAGGCACTAAATCCAATAATTCTTTCGACATTGGATTTCTTGTCCCGGTTTAACCAGACTTAATAAAATTATTAAATCTGTTTATTAAACCGTGACGTTTAATTTTAATCAAAATATTAAACCGAGCCTTAAACCAACCATGTCGATCGATGGACCAACCGTGTCGATCGATCCATCAACCACATCGGTCGATGCTCTCAGCATCGATCCTGCATCGATCGTGCATCGATCCTGTATCGATCGATGCTCTCACGCATGCACTGAACCGAGCCAAAACCCTAACCGTGTCGATCGATGTGCACCAACCGCATCGGTCGATGCACCTATATCGAACCTGCATCGATCCTGCATCGATCGATGCCTTCACGCGTTAACAGGGTTAGCTGATAGACTGTATCGACCGATCCATGCGATCGTATCGATCGATCCATGCGATCTCCGATTGTATCGACCGATCCATGCGATCGTATCGATCGATCCATGCGATTCTGGCCGATTCTCTTTCGGTTGTATCGACCGATCCATCCATTGCATCGATCGATGCAATGCGATCACAGTCGATACTTCTTTATGAAAATCGCAAATTCCAAATCAATATAGCTTGGATTTGCGATTTCAAGTGTGTTTAAGGTTCAATTCCTTGTTGCTTAAGTGTTTTCTCTTATCAATAGTTGATTCAAAACACTTCTTAAACAAGAAAACAATCCTAAACATGAATCTAAACAAGAAAAACCAGAACCATTGGCTCTGATACCACTGAAGGAACGTTTAGTTGATCCTGATTCAATTCTTAGATTCATATCAACCTAAACATGCGATCTAGGTTCTTCTCAGAATAGAAACAAATGATGATCTCACCTTATACCTGTTTAGTGCAGCGGAAAGGGATGGTATGTCAGAGATCACAGAGCCACCGAGAGGTAACTCCTCCAGAGGTTCACACACGCACGCAAAGGAAGCTGGCTGCTAGACCACGAGGAGGGAGGCGACAGACAGAGAGAGAGAGGCGGCTCATTTAGGGTTTTTTTTGATCATTGTAGAAAAACAGACTCGAGTTTAATTTATAAAACTCGTTCGGTTTTCTCTGCACTGTGTCGATCGACACACCTTGTGTATCGATCGACACACCGTGGCCAAACCCATTATTCTCTCTAAGTACAGTAAATGCCTAGCACTTTTACCGTACTTCTGCTAAGCCGTTCCTATAACTTTCCTGTTAGCTTAGGCGTGTGACCCATATGGGATCATATAATAAAGGCAATAAGTCCAAGACTTATAGATCATGAGCGGACTCTAGCAAGCCATCATGACCCCCAGTATTATATGACTTATGTCTGATCATTGACATACTCTTACTTTCTAGAGACAGTACCGAGATTACTGGACACAATTCCAACAGTTCCATCCCTGTCTCTTCACAAGCTTCATGATACGCCCAATCAATGCCTTTATAGTCACCAGTTACGGCTGACGTTTGACAAGGTTAAAGCGGACCAATTCACATGTAAGAAAACATGATGAACTCAGGTCTAAGGACTATACCCTATAGTCGTAATGAAAACTCTCATGACACTTATATAACTATCCCGTAGAGTTCTCATCAGTGGGTCATGTCCGATCCTGTGTTCTCCAACACATATCTATGTGATTGACTTTAATACTCTTATTAATGACTCCATGAAACTTAGTCATCAGTCACCTCACATACTAGTCTCACGCGGTTGTTAATGTCCCACTTTAACAACCTCGACCAGGGACCAACATAATTTATGTCATTTATTATCTATAGGGTTTCATGATCAAGTCACATACTTGATGACCTATAAAATGTCATAAATTACTTTGGGACTATTATTTAATAACCATTATTAAATAATACAGATGTCAGATTTCAATAGCATAATCAAATTATGTTTATACGAACATCATATCATAACTAAAATTAATAACAATGACTCCCACTAAAATTAAGATCACATCTTAAGACATCTAATGCCTTTAGTAGTAGCCTGACCCTCATTTGCCCTTGCTTAGCGTGTGTCGAAAGACACTGCGTCTTGCTAAGAGTAATGCCAAGAGTCATTTGCACGAAGCCCTTCTTGGAATCCTGTATATTGGACATGTGCAAGGCCTTATCATTATAAGTATCTTGACACAATCCAATTGGCTTATCCAATCTATCTCTATAGATTCTTATTCCAAGAATGTATACGGTTTCTCCCATAATTTTATCGAAAAAACAACTTTCGAATCAAGTCTTAACAGACTGAAACAATGGAACTTCATTTCCGAGAAGTGGTATGTTATTAACATACAATACCAGAAATGCAACTGCGCTCCCACTAGTCATCTTGCAAACATTCAGTTCCTCTTCATTTCTGATAAAATCAAACCTTTTGATTACTTTATCAAAACGAAGATTCCAACTCCGAGATGCTTGCTTCAATCCATAAATGGATCGATGAAGCTTGCATGCATTCCTAGTTTCATTTGGATCAATGAAAATTTAAGGTTGTGTCACGTACACATCCCTATCCAGAGTTCCATTAAGGAAAACTGTCTTCACATCCATCTGCCTCTTATCATAACCATTATGAGTGGCGGCAGTGGCTTTTAGCCATTTTCGGAGTCGAGGCCCACCAATGCTTCTTCAAAATTCGCAGGCCCGTCACTTTCAATGATCAATAGATCATGGCAATTGGTTACGGGAAATCCACATTTCTCGGGTTCGTGACGGATCCTTTTGGATCTGCGAGCTTAAGTCTTGTGTTAAAAGTCACGCACATATCTCATATGTAGACTTTTACCACGACCTAATCAACCAAGATTTAAACCGTAGTTAATTAAGTCATAAACCAAAATCAATATTTTGGATCGCGATCTGTGTCGATCGATGCAACCTTTGCGTCGATCGACACTTCTTCAGAAACTCGCCATTTAAATGTATATCGAATATACATTCACCAGATCCTTTATAAACTCTAGGCACCACAGGTGCATGTTCTACAACTCTTTGTAGATCCAACTGCTGCTCTACCTCATCAGGTTGAGCAGTCTCCTGTGATTTTCGAATTTCTTCGAGTTGTACTTTTACTCCCACTGTTCTTCTTGGAAAGAAAGTCTTTCTCAAGAAAACACAGTTCCGAGCAACAAACAATTTGTTCTCGAACTGGTTGTAAAAATAACATGCCTTGGTTTTATTAGGACAACCAATGAAGTAGCACTTATCAGATTTGGGTGTGAGCTTATCAGAGATTAAACGTTTTATATAAGTCTCGCAACTCCAAATCTTCATGATGGATAAATCAGAGACATTTACATTCCACATCTCATGTGGTATCTCTGTAACTGATTTTTGATGGAACTCTATATTTAAAGTAAACTCAGACATTTTAGAGCGTATTCTTAGAAAGATAATGGAAGATCTAAGTGACTCATCATTGATCGAACCATATCTAATAAAGTCCGATACAGGAGGAGTGAATTGTGAAACACTTTCACAATCTCTCAGATGATCACTAAATTCTTGACCTAAGTATTCACCTCCATGATCTCATCGTAGAGGTTTAATACCTTTGCCAAATTGATTTTGTACTTCATTTTGGAACTCTTTGAACTTTTCAAAGATTCTGACTTATGCCTTATAAATAAGGCATAACCGTACCTTCTGAAAATATCAGTAAAGGTATGAAGCACTGAAAATTTCATCTAGCATTTGCGCTTATCGGGCCATGTACATCCGTATGTATAAAGCCCAATAATCCTCTGGCCCATTCATTTTATCCGTTCGTTCGCAACCTGTATCGATCGTTGCATACATGCATCGATCGACACTACCTTTGTTGAAAGGGGCCTCTGTCGTTTTCCAATAAACAAGATTCACTTTACTCATTATGATTCATAATCAAATGAGCCCAAAAGCCCATCACTATGGAGCTTCTGAATCTGTTTCTCATTTATTTGGCCCAAAACGACAATGCTAGAAAGAAGTTTGATTCGTATCATTTGACTTGAATCTCTTGGTATTAATGTTATAGTTAGGCACATTCTGGTTTATAACATAAAGTCCATTCTCTAATGGATTGCTACTATAAAATATATCACTGTAATCAAATGAATAACACTTATTCTTGATTTGAGAACTGATATCCTTCCATATCCAAACAAGGATTAGAAATAATCTGTCTGCTCATAGCAGTTACATAGTAGCAGTTTTAAGTTCAAAACATGCCATAAAAGGAAAAACAAATGAAATACTCCTACGGTTAATGCAGCAACTCTTGCTCCATTCACACTCATAGGTCCACTTGTCCTTTCTCCATAGTCCTACTTTTGCTCAGGCCCTGCACATTTTCACAAAATATGAGTACCACAGCTGGTATCCAATACCCAACAAGTAGGATTATAAGAAGTAACATTTACTTCTATAACATAATACCTGAAGAAGAAGTCTCGTACGTCTTCTTCAGCTTCTCATAATCTTCCAGGAATTTATTGCAGTTTCTTTTCAAATGCCCATAACCATTACAATAACGGCACTTAACATCTTCAGAAGGACTGGTTTTAACCTTAGGAACATGGCCAGACTCGCTTGGATTCACAATCGAGCTCGTCTTGCCATCACCTTTGTTCTTACCAAGTTTCTTAAACTTATTACCCTTTTGTACCATAAGGACATTTGGGGTGTCCTTCTTGATGTTAGGTTCAGCAGTCTTAAGCATCCCATGCAATTCAGTCAACGTCTTCGTCAAGTTGTTCATGTTATAGTTCATAACAAATTGATCATAGCTTGACGGCAGTGACTGAAGAATGATGTCAGTAGCCAACTCTTGGCTAATGGGACAATCCAGTTTCCCCAGGTTATCAATATAACCCATCATCAATATAACACTGACTCCAGACAAAGTCCTGTATCGGCTGGTCAACAGCCTCATCAAATACCACATGGCAATCTGCTACTCCTTGTATATATCTGGTTAGAGGTTTTATGAATTTTTGGGGTTACTCGTTACTGTGAGGAGCAGTGATTATTGTATACTGCTTTTGCTTACAGTCTTTTTTTATAGGAAATTTGGTCCAAGATAGCTAGTTTTATTTTGGTTAAGACTAGGCTAGTGAATTTATGACTTGTCTATGTATTTTGGTTTTAGATTTGAGTTATGTTTCTGGCATGAATCTCTAAACTTGTGTTTTGGATGTTGGATTGTATTCAGACTTGTGAAATTGATGACTTAATTTCTATATATCAGTTTCAGTTTAAAGATTATGTAAGGATTGTATTATATAAAAGAAATTGATAGCAAGTTGATAACAAATATAATAGCAACAAAATAATTGTTATAATATTATATCATAATAATATAAAATAGACATCAATAAATGTATTATAGCACACAAAAAGCTGTAAAAATTAAACATAACAAAAATAAAATGCTATAATAGCATATACTATCACTTTATTTATGTGCTATTATTAATATTATTACAGCTAATAAAATTATGTGCTATAATAGACCAGTGCTATCATAGCAACCCAAAAAATGCTATCGTAGGGCTGACACCTAAGATAGATGCCGCATAGATAGCATTTATGAAAACGCTATGAAAGACATATGATAGCATTATTTTCGCGCCGACAATATACATATTTCTTGTAGTGGGGTGCACCTACTTGACAACTTGTTACCATATATTCCACTACTTTTGTTCACGTTACAAGACGTAAATAGCTAAACTCCAATTAAAAAGAAATAAGGTTTCCTAGAATATCATGAAACTATCACTTCATCACGGCACATACTACTGCCTTCCCATATTTCATTGACGATAAGCTGATCAGCCAATAATCAAACATTAACATGACTGTTTGAACTCATGCATTCAAACAAAAATGAGTTGTTATGTTTGAAGCTGGAGACAGTTCAGCTGGAGTAATAAACTTTAGCCGATCCATTTCGAACTTTAGTTTTTCTTTTTCTTGTTTCGACGGTCAAAAGCTTTGCAACCTATACAACATCAATTAGTTGTGTTTGACTGAATTAGTCTAATATCAAAATTACTGATATTACGAATGTAAAATAATTAATTTTATTTCGTAAAAATGTTTAATACAAATATAATAAAACATAAGTAACGTATACCCATTTAATCTTAAAATTGAGATAATAAATAAACTAACACAAATATCACTTTACAAAGGCATTGGAATCTACTTCGGTTGGCCTAACATCGAGGTGGATGCAACAACTGGCCTAAGGGCGCTCTATGCTGGATCAGTAGGTAGATGATGGAACAGAGCAGATGGTGTAGGGATGCTTTATACTGATTTGAAGGGATGATGTGGTGAACATGAAAAAGTAACAAGATGATTCAAGAGTAAGGGGAGGCCTCACAAGCTGTAGGAACCGACGACTGCTTTTTAGGGCAAAAGAACACTTTTTAAAATTTCTTTGTAATAAGAATTAGGTTTTTACAAGTCAATACAAATCTCTTATGTAGTAGAGGCCACGAAAATAAATGAAAAGTAAAGCATAATGAGACTAAACGAAAATAAGAAGAAAAGAAAGAAAACGGGCCGCATTTCTCTTTCTCATTAAGCGGTCCTTGGATTACCTCATTTAAAATCTTAGTGGGAAAACCCATTGGGATAAAACCACACCAAGGAAAAACGAGTATAAACTTTGTCCCAAATAGATGTTGCAATTTCCCTCCTGGTCGTCAAGTATAAGTCTGAAGTGCATAAAATCTGTGTACTTCCAAATAAGGAAGACTAGAAACCATTGTATTAGATTTCAAATAATATCTCCATACGAACTGGGATTCAAGAGTAAGGGGAAGCCTCACAAGCTCTCGGAACCGACGACTGCTTTTTAGGGAAAAATAACACTTTCAAATTTTCTTTGTAGTAAGACTTAGGTTTTTACAATTCAATACAAGTGTCTTATATAGTTGAGGCCACGAAAAAAACAAAAAAAAACAAGTCAGAATGGGCCTAAACAAAAATAAGACGAAAAGAAAGAAAACGGGCCGATTGTCTCTTTCTCATGAAGCGGGCCTTTGATTACCTCATTAAAAACCTTAGTGGAAAAACCATTTGGGATAACACCACAGTAAGGGAAGCATAGTATAAACCTTGGACCAAATATTTCAATGCCCTCCTGTCGCCAAGTATAAGTCTCAAGGGCATTAAATCCGTGAGCTTCCAAATTAGGCAAGTCTTGGAACCATTGTATTAGTGTTGGGAATGTCCTGAAATCTACTGTACTATCTCTAGAAAGTATGATAAATGTCGAGATCAGACATAAGTCATAAATACTGGGTGATCATGATGACTTGCTAGAGCCCGCTCATGATCTATAAGTTTAGGACTTATTACCAGTGTTGTATGATCCCGAAGGGTCACACACCATAGCTAACGGGAAAGTTAAGATGGAATTAATACGTAAGATGCTGAGGCATTTACTGTATTTGTACAGAGAGTTGGGCAGACAACAAATGGGCTTTTGTCTGATTTGTGTCTTGGGCCCAAAAGTCTAATGGACCATTAGTTTAATTAATTAAACTTGGGCCCATTAGTGAGTTAATTAATTGCAATTTTTGGGTTATGAAACCCAAAAGGCTTCTGGTTGTCTGCGATTTTCAGAGGATTAGCCGTCCTCTCTCTTTCTCTCTCTCTGTTGATTCCGAGCTTGGTCTAGCAGCCTGATCCAATAGCTTGTAAGCGTGTGGATACCTAGGAGGAGCAGGTAATCATCAGCTCTTGCAGATCTCGATATTCCATTGATTAATCCGCTGCAATCATAAGGTAATGATCCTGGTCTGTTTATGATTCAACTGCAAATCACCTAGATCCTTGTTTATTATGTGCTAGGATGTAACCTGACAATTACACCATGAATGCACATAATCCAACAGTGGTATCAGAGCCTAGGTCATTAGGTTTTTGCTGTTTGGATCATCTTTAGGTTGTTTTAATGTTAAGAATCGAATTTGGCTCAAGAAATTTGATTAGAACTTGTAAAACCCTAATTTGAATTCGTTTGTATCAATCGTTTTTTGTCTTCTTGTGCAAAAGCTTGTTACGATTGTTGATTGTTAATAATTGAATCGATTATTGAATTGAATTATGTTTACAATGAAACGATTTGTACTAAGGTCAATATTCAAAGCGATTTTGTCCTTTTGTGAATGTCAAAATCTTGTTTGTCCTTTAGTGATTTTGATAATCATAAGTCACGATCGATTGATGATCACAAGGTTAAAAGCGTTTTGTCTTATTTGAATGTGTTAATCGATACAATGCAATCGGCTGTATCATAAGAATATTGTTGACTTTGATAATCATAAGTGATTTAAATAAAATCATAAATCACTGTATCGATCGTGAACGATTGTTTGAAAGAGAAAAGGACAAAATCGTTTGTTGGTTTGTGAATATCTTAATCGATTGTTGTTTTGGTTTGTGAATATCAAAATTGTTTGAACGTGATCGATTTGTTTGATTATGATTGTTAAGATTCGATTTGTTAAGTTTGTTAAGACAAAATTGTTTCAAAAATTTGATAATTATGGTTTAAGCGGTTAACCCAAATCGCGGTTTGCTGGAAATTATTTAATACAATTGGTATTATTTAATTTCTGGTTAAACCGGATTTAAATTCAAAAATTGAATTTTAACCTAAACCGAAAGCTGGTCTAAGTTTGATTTGGTTGGACCAAATAATTTAGAGCTGGTCTGGTTTAGTAAATAACCAGTTGGATTTAGTAGTTAATTTGGTCTTGGACCAGAATTAATGAACCGACTCGGTTATGTCAAATTATTGGGCCAATTGGAATTCTGTGGTCTTGGGCCAAGAATTGGGCCTATAATTTGTGACCCAACCGAAAACTTTAATAAAATACTAAATTAGAAATTTCTATTTTTAGTATGTTTCTAAATTTAGAAAGTTTCTAAAATAAGTAAGTTTCCCAAAATAGTAATCTTCTATTTTTGGAAAGAAAACCTAAAATCCTCAAAACCAATATCAAGCTTGGATGTCTTGCCCAATCTTGTCAGCTACTTAACGCTTATTCAATTACAGATATGGCTTACAGTGTGAGGTGTCTGTTTTTGCGTAAGTAAAGTAGTATATAGTCACTAATTTCATTGGGAGTCCCAGACTTTAGTGATTATTTGGCTGTAAGAGATTGGTTTCCTTGACTGGGCCATCGGGAGTCCCGGGCCTTGAGACATCTGGTGTATTGGGCCTTGGGCCCAATTCACAACCGAGAGTTATTGGATATAACTAGCTGTGTGTATGCTTACCAAGTAAAGCTAATTCCGGGTGACGGCCAGTGGCCCACTTTGGTTTTAGTTGAACATGGGTCTCGGAATCATTGCATTCTTATGAGGTTAAACAAAGAAATTTTGAATGCAATGCGAGTTTTCTTATAAGTTATTAAGATTACTCTTTTATGAACTAAATAACTAAAACTCTATTTATCTCTAAATTTCAGTTATGACTAGCACAAACAATCAAAACACTTTCTCGATCCGGTCTGTCCTTGAAATGGACAAACTGAACGGATCAAATTTCTTGACTTGGTCGCGGAACCTGAGGCTAGTCCTCAGGCAGGAGAGAAAGGACTATGTCCTTGAGAGAGCTCTCCCCGTGAGGATCGGGTCCAATGCCTCTCATGTAGTATATGATGCTTGGAATAAGCATTATAATGATGCGGTAGATGTGCGTGGTCTGATATTGGCTACCATGGACTCAGATTTGCTGAAGCAATATGAGAACATGGAGTCGCCAATAGAGATGATCAGCAGCCTGAAATTGAAATTTCAGGAGCAGGTAAGAGTGGAGAGATACCAGTTGGTTAAGTCTCTCACTAGCTGCAAGCTACCAAATGATCATCCAGTGAGTCCTCATGTCAGTAAAATGATGGGTTACATTGATAACCTGAGGAAACTGGATTATCCAGTTAGCCAAGAATTGGCAACTGAGATCATTCTGCAGTCACTGCCGTCAAGCTATGATAAGTTCAGAAGGAACTATATCAAGAAAGGCTTAACGAAGACGCTGACTGAACTGCATGATATGCTCAAGACAGTTGAGCCAAACGTGAAGAGTACCCTGTATAATCTCATAATGGAGAAGGGTAGGTTTACTAAACCTAGTGCTGACAAGGGTGAAGACAAAGTTGTCCAGATTTTGAATCATGGCAAGCGTGTGTCTTCTGAGCCCGAGTCAGATACCTCTTACGTTGGTAAGTGCTGCTACTGTAAAGAGACTGGGCATTGGAAGAGAGATTGCATTAAATTCATGGAAGATTATGAGGAGTTGAAGTTGATGTATGAGACTACTTCCTCAGGTATTCATGTTATTACTTCAAGTTCTACCTTATAGGTATTGGATACTGGTTGTGGCACTGATATTTGTTATATGCAGAGCCTAAGCAACAGTAGAACATTGAAGGAAGGACAAGTGGAACTGCATGTCTGGAAGGAGCTATGGATGCTGCTTCAGTCATAGGGTTTTCACTTGTAGATGCCTTTGAGGCTTGGTTGTATTAAGTAATTGCTACAATGTACCTGCTTTAAGCAGAGTTGTCTTTCATTTTCTTGTTAGAATTTGAATGTTTTTCATTTTGATAAAAGACAAGTTTTGTTCTTTTGATCTCAATGAAATATTAATTGTAGCACCCTATTCAAGGAATGGGTTTTATATCTTAAACCAAAGAGTGCCTAAATGTAACATAAATACCGAATTGGTTTAAATCTGATGAATTAAACCTGATTTTTCTTGGCGTAAATGTTTTGGTCACATATAGTGAGTCGGATTCAGAAATCCCATAGTTATGGACTTTTTTTCTCATTTGAATGGATATCTTATGAGACTTGAATTCTGCTTACTAGACCAAAAGACAAAGGGCCCATCTTAGCCGAGCTAGAGAAAGGCCCAAAGGCTTATTGGAGATTGAACATACTCATGTATGTGGTCCGATGAGCAGTAATGCCAGAGAAAATTTCCTGTACTTCATTGTCTCTACTGATTACTTCAGTGAGTAAGACTGTGTTCATTTGATGAGACACAAGTCGGAATTCTTTGACATGGTCAAAAGAGTTCCAGAATGAGGTATAAAATCTGAGTGACAGAAGTATTAAGACTCTGGATTAGATCACGAGTGAGAATACTTGAGTCATTAATGGTGTGATCATCTGAATGAGTGTGAAGTCGTTTCACAGCTCAATTCTCCTGAAAACCTTGAGGTATTTCTGTGAGAAAGAATCAGATCTTATTAGAAATGATTAAAGATGAGTCACACAAATCTTCCATGATATTCTTTAAGAATAACGCTCTAGAAATATCTAAGTTTACGCTGAAAAGTTCCACCAATATCAGTTGAAAGACACCACGTAAATGTGGATTGGAATCGATCCAAATTCGTCTTTACTGAGTATTTGTAGTTGTGCTACTTCACTGGTTGTCCTAGGGAAACCAAGGCTTGTTACTTTTACGTCCATTCTGTTTTCTAAGAAGGGAAGTTACTTTCCAAGAAGAACAGTGGGAGTAAAAGTATAACTCGAAGAAATTCGAGAAATACAGGAGGCTGCTCAACCTGTTGAGGGAGAGCAACGGATGGATTTACAGATTTCTGTAGAATCTACACCTGTAGAGCCTGAAGTTCGCAGATATGAATGAATCAGTCACTAATCCGAGAGTGATTTCTCGTCATTAGTTGAACCTGATGATCATTGAAAGTTCGCATGATCTGATGATCATTGAAAGCGACGAATCTGCAAAATTCAAAGAAGCGAAAGTGAGCCCGGACTCCGAAAAAATTACATTTTGTGTAAGTTAGCTTCATCGATCCATTCATGGATGGAAGCAAACATATCGGAGTTGGAATCTTCGTTCTGTTGAAGTAGTCAAGGTTTTGACTTGAACAGGAACGAAATGGAACTGTGCGTTTACTAATAGATAAGTGGGAGCGATGTTGCATTTCTCATATTGTATGTCGATGACATACTGATTCTCGGAAATAACGTCCCAATGCTGCAGTCGGTAAAGGACTGGCTTGGGAGTTGGTTTTATGATTGACATGGGTAAAGCCACGTAGTTCTTGGATTTTGGATATAAAGATAGAGATCCAAAAGAGCTGATAGGACAAAGTCAGGATTCTTATATTGACAAAGTCCTACACGTTTTCAGCATTCCAAGAAGGGTTTTATGCCAATGTCACATGGCATTACGTTAAGCAAGAAACAGTGTCCTACGATATCTGCTGAGCTTGAATGCATGGATGAGATTCCATATGCGTCGGCAATTGGATCTATCATGTATGCCATGACACGTACTTGTTTTGATGTTGCTTTAATGTTAAGCAAGACAAGTAAAGACCAGTCAAATCCAGCAAAGAATCACTGGATAGACGTAATGAATATCCTCAAGTATTTGGAAAATACTTAGGATAAGTTCTTGATTTACGGGGAAAGTGAGGTGCTACAAGTCGGTAGAGTCTGAAAGGCAAGTTACCAACAGACAAAGATGATTTCCGGTCACAGTCCGGTTATATCTTGTGTCTGTCTGGCGGTGCAAGGCACTGTTGCTGACTCCATGACTTAAGCTGAACATTTTGCAGCTTGGGAAGCGGCGAAAGAGGTTGTTTGGAAAGAAGAGTTCATCAATGAACTTGATGTGATTCCCAGCATAGATGAGACTAGCTGCACATCAGAGGTCCAAACACCTTGAGGGTAGGTATAACCTATTCCGTGAGATAAATGACAGAGGTGTTAAGTAGATCAGCAAGTTTCAACGAATGAGAACGTTGCTAATCTATTAACGAAGCCACTCCTTAGGCCTAAGCACGAGTCGCGGACTGTTGCTGTAGGATAAGTGAAATTAAGATGTAGTCCTAATTTCAGTGGGAGTTTGTAAAGGGCTTTATTTAGTCATTTTGAAAGGTTCATGTGAACATAATATTTTATGTTTATGAAATCTATGATTTCTGGATTATTTTAACTGTGATATAAATAATCGTTCCAAAATGATTCATGTCATTATATATGGGCCATCGAAGTACATGAGTAGACTTGATCCTGAAACCCCATATTTAATGAAATGACATAAATCATAGTGTCCATAGTCGAAGGTTGTTGAATTGGAACACCAACAACCACTTGAGACTAGATTGTGTTGAGACTTATGACCAAGTTTCGAGGGGTCATAGATGCGCGGCATCAAAGTCGACACATAGGTATATGTAGGGGAGCATATGACCGGACATGGCCCGCTGATGAGAACTCTACAAGATATTAATATCTGTGTCATGAGAGGTTCTCATATACGACTATAGAGTATAGTCCTTAGACCTGAGTTCGCATGCATGTGGCTGCACATGAAGTGATGCGCTTTGATCATTGTCTAACGCTGTTTCGTAACTGGGAGCTATACGGACCTTGGTTGGGTGTATTATGAATTGTGTAGTTCATAGTGATGGAACAAGATGGGATTTGTCCCTGCCGTTTAACGGAGGTAATATCTCTAGGCCAATCGGAGACTTGATAGCTGGTAAGAGAGTGGCCACTCCCAAACGGACTTGCCCAAGTCGTTTGCATTGTCAGTATCAAATCTGGTCCGATGAACATGGTCTGGCTATATAAGGATGACACGCATCTTGCCTTATGCCAGATCGAGATATTGAGACAAAAGGATTAGGGAATGTAGGATTCCAGTACAAGTGGGAGATTGTTGGGAATGTCCTGAAATCTACTGTACTATCTCTAGAAAGTATGATAAATGTCGAGACCAGACATAAGTCATAAATACTGGGTGATCATGATGACTTGCTAGAGCCCGCTCATGATCTATAAGTTTAGGACTTATTACCAGTATTGTATGATCCCGAAGGGTCACACACCATAGCTAACGGGAAAGTTAAGATGGAATTAATACGTAAGATGCTGAGGCATTTACTGTATTTGTACAGAGAGTTAGGCAGACAACAAATGGGCTTTTGTCTGATTTGTGTCTTGGGCCCAAAAGTCTAATGGACCATTAGTTTAATTAATTAAACTTGGGCCCATTAGTGAGTTAATTAATTGAAATTTTTGGGTTATGAAACCCAAAAGGCTTCTGGTTGTCTGCGATTTTCAGAGGATTAGCCGTCCTCTCTCTTTCTCTCTCTCTGTTGATTCCGAGCTTGGTCTAGCAGCCTGATCCAATAGCTTGTAAGCGTGTGGATACCTAGGAGGAGCAGGTAATCATCAGCTCTTGCAGATCTCGATATTCCATTGATTAATCCGCTGCAATCATAAGGTAATGATCCTGATCTGTTTATGATTCAACTGCAAATCACCTAGATCCTTGTTTATTATGTGCTAGGATGTAACCTGACAATTACACCATGAATGCACATAATCCTACAATTAGAACTTGAATAATTTCTCTATACAAACTGGGATCGGCCCGATTCTAACTCTCATTGGTTCCCTGATGAGTCAAGATTCAAGAAGAAGTGAATTTGTTGCTTGAATCATCCTGGTCCATTCTAAGCTCTCCAATATGTGGCAGTTGGTCTCCTAAGGGTTCTTTTGGAAATTTTCCGTATTGTAATTTTCATAACTTTCTCATGTGAAAATCTATTGAAGAATGTCCAGTTCTTGATGATCCCTTGATGATTTAAGTTTATGGAAAAAAATTTCTTCGTAGCTTAAATCCTTATGGTTAGATATATATGCTCCAAAACGTGCACATATGCTTCTGGTACAATCAAGCTGCTTCTCTCCAAGAGCATATACCGGCTAGGGGAGCCCTCCTGTAGTCTGCTTGGTTTATGATGACTTGATGTCCTCATCATAATCTACCTCTTGAAAAGTTTTTGATCTCAAAAATATTTAACCTGTACCAAGAGAAAGCAAGTTAACTTTCATTCTATTTTGTGATTCTAAGGCTTTACTTTGATGGATTTGTGGCTTGGTTTCGTGTAGTGGATCAGGTGGCTCTCCTTTGAGCATGTAGGATAGTAATACTACTCTGTTATGTCCTGGTGTTTTGTTGTTCCCTTTAACCTGATGAACTCTTGTCTCTCCATGGTTAGCCTCAATTATGATTGTTCTTGATGTCTTAGCTCCTTGCGTAAGTAGAACTCCATTGCCATATGCTTTCTGTCTAATGATAGGGTCTAAAAGTTTTAATCCTAGTCTACTGCAAGTGCACAGTTAATGCAATTATATTATGTAGGGTATCGAATCCACAAGGACTCTAGGCAACGATAGATTATAGAACGGTCGAGTTAAACTAGGAGGAAGTAGTGAGAAACTAAAAGCAAAGCAGAAAAGTAAATCAGGTTGCAAGATTGGTTTGAAGGCAATTAACTAAAAGCGCTAAGTCTAGGGAGTTCTCAGGAAATCAGACAAGCAGATCTGATAATCAGTCAGGATCAAATTAAGCACGGTTCTAGAACTCAAACACGGATATAGAACTAACCAACTTTCGTTGTGAGAATTCTCTAAGTCTAATAGCAGAAATCCAAATTTCTTTGCAATTCCTAACAGATTAAACTAGCTTTAAGATTAAGTTCAATATGTTCACAATTCAATTAAACCAAATTTCTTTGCGAGTAATTCAATTGTTCAACCTAAATAGTTCAGATTCTAAATCACACTTTCATGTCAATTTAACAACCTAAAGTCTAGATTCTAAGTGATCAGGTTAGAAACTAGTGTTAAGCATAATTTAGATTGAAGAACAATTATGATATGAATCCTTAACTGAAATAAATAAATCTAGCAAGTCATGAAATCCCTAATGAGAATCCATAAACTTAACTATGAATCTACTCAGACATAGATAATAAAAACATAATCAATGAATAATTAGATTGCATAAAAGAGTAAGAAACAAAGGGGTTCAAAATCTTCTCCAAAAGCAGGAAGCAATACAGGTTCAGATCAGCCCCAAAAAGCTCTAAAAACTCTCAGCTCAAAGTATGAAAGCATATCTAAAAACTGATGTAAAAACCTAATTATAAAGGCCTAATCACGACTGGGGCTTCTTTGTAATTCTTGGAAACTTCTGGGCAAAACTGCAAATTCTGCATTCTTCATTAAACCGCCGAGGAAAGGCCCATCTCGCTCGTGTGTCGATCGATGCACAATGTGTGTCGATTGATGCATTACTCTGTTTTGGACTGTGAACTCTATCTCTCGGGTCAAATCACCAAAATGCTCCAAAAAGCTCCATAATCTTCAATTCCGCTCCAAACGTGCATATATCTAATAATACATGTAAAAGACTCTAAAGAAACACCAAAAGACTCTAAAACATACTTATATCATGGTCTAAAACCAGTAAAAACCATGATATATCAACTCCCCCACACTTAGCCTTTGCTTGCCCTCAAGCAAAACAGAGAACTAAAACATGGTGAAGAGGTTTGAAAACTTTCAGAAACTCTTTTTATCCTAGAAGCAATAACACTCAGATTCCCCTTAGTAAGTCACTGAAAGAATCACCTGCAAGACATCAAGACCAACATATACTTCCCCCACACTTAGCAACTGTCCTAAGTAAACTCAACAATCACATTCAAGCATTCAAATTCACCCTACTGACTTCTATAAGCTATTTAAGTGCGGTCTCACCTAAGGATTATCGATCAAAGGGCACATGGATTCTTACTCTGTTAGCTCTAGACCACCATACTATTTTTTTCTGGTTCCTTTCTTCTCTTTTCCCTTCCTTAGCAACTGATTTTCCCCATTGGGTATCATTTTTCTTAATCAGTGCTCTTCCCGTTATGGGGTGTACTTTGGACACATTCCATGAATGCACATGAGGTAATAGTGGTAGCTACTACTCCCGTGACCACTTCGGAGCTACTAGCTCATCCTCAGTTTATTATTATTATTATTTTTTTTTTTACTTTTAGAGAAGGGGAGAAGGGAACCTTACTTGAACAGGTTTACAAGCTGTGTCAAAACTAACAAAGGAGTCCGACTCAAGGTATACCAAGCCCTTAAGTGAGAAAATTAAGTCAAATTAAGGGTGAAGTCAGTAAAGGATCCTCTGATACCTAAAGTGATGCGGGTGTCCTCAGTAGGTTGATCTGTGTTGGGTTTTCTAATAGTCATAGATTGATCCTGCAACTTCATCCCAATGGTCACTTAAGTTCCTGCAAATGTTGTTAACTTCTTAAAAATTCACTGTTTCTTACTTAAACCGTTTTGACTCAATAAAACAAAATTTTGAAAAATAGGACTGACTCTAAGAAAACAGAAAGATAAAAGTCAGTACCACCTCCCCGACACTTGAAACACACTATCCCCAGTAGTGTCAAGCTAAGGATCGGTAAAAGAAACTAAAAAAAATGTTAAGGGATGAGTTAAGTTCTGTCTGATTTTTACATGTCTCGCTCATGCATCGATCGTTATGCAAAAATGCGACGATCGTTGCAAGGCGATTGCGATATGAGTCGATCGTTGCTCAGGTCCGCAACGATCGATGCAAAGCGATTTTCATGTTGTGACAATCGACACACAGGACCGTGTCGATCGTTGCATTGCGATTTCTCGAGACCTGCAGACAAAACTCACCAAAACCAAAAACAAACGTAAAATCCTAACAAAAACACCAAAAATGAATATGCAAAAATGAAACCGTGGGTTGCCTCCCTCTCAGCGCTCTTTTAGTGCCAATAGCTTGACGTTTTAGCCCAATCAGACAGAGGGTGCAACATCCAGAGGCAAAATCTGACCTCCTGGAATCTCGGCCTTAGCCCAATAATGCTTTACTCTGTGTCCATTTACAGCAAATTCCTTACCTTCCTGGCTGATTAGAACGACAGCTCCATAAGGATGTACCTCCTTGATTGTGAAAGGACCAGACCACCTTGATCTCAGCTTACCTGGAAACAATTGCAAACGAGAGTTATACAAAAGTACCTAATCATTAGGCTCAAATTGTCTAGAGACAATCTTCTTGTCATGATAAGCCTTAGTCCTTTCCTTGTACATCTTTGAGTTCTCATAAGCAAAATGTCTAAACTCATCCAACTCATTAAGCTGCACCAATCTCCTCTCTGCAGCAGACTTAAGATCGAAGTTCATCTGCTTTACAGCCCATGCTGTTTTGTGCTCAAGCTCTACTGGAATATGACATGCCTTTCCATACAACAGATGGAATGGAGTAGTCCCAAGTTGTGTCTTGAATGCAGTCCGGTAAGCCCACAGTGCATCATCCAGCTTTACTGCCCAATCCTTCCTTGTCTTCCAAACTGTCTTCTCTAAGATCTCTTTGATCTGTCTGTTAGAGACCTCGACTTGTCCACTAGTCTCAGGGTGATAAGGAGTAGAAACTCGGTGATGAACTCCATGCTTCTGTAGCAGCTTCTCGAAGACCTTATTATTGAAATGAGATCCTCCGTCACTAATTACTATCCGAGGTACTCAAAATCTAGGGAATATGATGGTCTTAAACAGCTTAATAACCACCGAAGAATCATTGGTTGGACTAGCTATTGCCTCTACCCACTTAGATACATAGTCCATGATATATCATGGTTTTTACTAGTTTTAGGCCATGATATAAGTGTGTTTTAGTGTCTTTTTGTGTTCTTTTAGAGTCTTTTACAGGTATAATCAGGTTTGGAGCATATTTAGTGATTATGGCACTTTTTGGAGATATTTGGAGTGTTTGGCCGAGAGATAGAGTTCACTGTCCGAAACAGAGGAATGCGTCGATCGATGCACTCTAGCATCGATCGTTGCACCAGCGAGATGGGCCGAAACTCGACGGTTTATGAAGAGTCAAGATATTGCACTCTGATCCAGAAGTTCCTGATATTTACAAAGAAGCCCCTGGCCGAGATTAGACCTATATAATTAAGTTTTTGGTGTTTTATTTACTTACGCTTTCATAATTAAGAGCAGGGGATTTTTAGAGCTTTTGGGGCTGATCTGAACCTTTTAATTCATCTGTATTTGGAGAAGATTTCGAACCCCTTTTATTCTTTATCTTCTATGCAATTTATTCAATATATGATTATGTTTTCATTATCTATGTCTGAGTAGATTCCTTGTTAGGTTTAGGGTTTCTCACATAGGATTTCATGACTTGCTAGGCTTGTTTATTTCAGTTAAGGATTCATAACTATATCTGTTCTTCAATCCAATTGTGCTTAAAGCTAGTTCTAACCTGATCAATTAGAATCTAGATCTTAGGTTGCTAAATACGTCACGGAAGTGGGGTTTAGGAATCTGAACTAATTAGGTTGAGCAATTAAACTTCTCGCAAACGAAAGTTTGGTTTAGGATAATTGTGAACATATCAAACTTGGAATTAATGCTAGTTTAATCTGTTAGTTCTCGCAAACGGAAGTTTGGTTTGCTGCACTTAGACTTAGAGAATTATCGCAAAGGAATTTGGTTAATTCTATATCTGTGTTTTGAGTTCTAGAACTGTGCTTAATTAGATCCTTGCTGAATGAACTGTCTGCTTGTCTGATTTCCTGAGAACGCCCTAGACTTAGCGCCCTTAATAACTTGCTTTCACAACCAATAATCTCTGCTTTCTGTTTACTTTCTCGCACTGCTTTTCATTCAATCACATTGCTTTCTTCCTAGTTTAATTTCCTGTTCTTCAGCTATTGAATACGGAGTCCCTGTGGATTCAATACCTATATACTACGACTACTGAACTGTGCACTTGCAGTTAGATATAGGATAAAACCTGACACCTATCAAGTTTTTGGCGCCGTTTCCGGGGACTCTTTGAGTCTTCGATAGCTTAGAACCTAGGGTTTTTCTAGGATTTTTCGTTTTCTTTTCGTTTTTATTTTTGTTTTTTTTAGCTACTAATTTTTGTCTGTTTTTTCTCTCTGTCGCAGGTACCAATATCGCATTGCGTCGATCGTTGCACCATTGCATCGATCGTCACTAGGCGATTCAGAGATTGAAGCAATCATTGCACTGATAGCATCGATCGTTGCCGGACGATTACAGACAGTTTATGCAGACGCAGAAAACTATAAGTAATCCGAACTTGGACTTAGTTAATCTCGATCTTGAAGAACTTGGACGTCTAGAGAGAGCTAACAGAAGAGAAAGGATGGTACGAGAGCGTTTGATTCTGGTACGTGATGCTGAAGGTACCCTGAGGGACCGAGATAACAACCCATACAATGCTGCTTGGCAAAGGGTTGATGCTGAAGGGAATGTCATCCCCGATCCTCCTGAGCAACAACAACAGGAGCAGAACCAGGGTCATGGACAGGCCCAAGGTAGAGAGATGGTTGTACGTGAGAGGACTTTAGCTGACTACAACAGACCGGATGAGTTTCATGCAAACCGGTCAGCTTTAGTGCTTCCTGCTTTTGAAAGAAATGATTTTGAGATCAAAACCATCTACTACTCGCTGATGAGACAGAATGCATTTCATGGTTACCCAACAGAGCAGCCTATGTATCACATTGATTCGTTTGAGGACGTAGTCACGGGTATGAAGTATGATGGAGTCTGCCCGGACTATCTGTTCCTTAAGCTCTTTCCGCACAGTCTTGCTGGAGACGCTAGTGCATGGCTAAAGCAGCTGGCACCTGCTCAGTACACTACTTGGGCAGCACTAAAGAGTGAGTTCCTGCGTCACTTCTATGATGATGCGCGTTCAGACCAGTCCAGACAGGACATACTCACCTTTTCTCAAGGAGCTGTGGAGCCTTTAAAGACTGCTTGGATGAGATTTAAGCAGTATCAGCGTGACTGCCCACACCATGGATTCACTGAGGTTCAGTTGATTGGTATCTTCTTCAGAGGCATAGATCTTCCATATCAGTCTGCACTGGATAATTCCAGTAATGCTAACTTCAACACCAGGACCCCTACACAAGCTAAGCAGTTGATTGAGAATCTGATAGGCAGCAACAGCTGCAAGACTATGGATGAGAGGAGGAAGAAATCCGGTGGAAGTGTAGAGAATTCTGATATAGCTGATATTAGATCTAGGCTAGACACAGTTTGAAATCTCCTAGCAGGTAAGAAAGCTGTCCACTTTGCCCAAGATGTAGAAGTAATTAAAACTGAGGAGGACACTCAGGAGGAAGATGTGAATTACATAGGAGGTTCTGGATTCCAAGGTAATAGATTTGGTAATCAACAAGGAAACATATTCTTCAATGGAGGACAGAAAAGTGCTTTCAACAGCAACTCATCTAATTGTTTTCAGAAGACCTTTGGACAAGGTACTCAGAGAACCTATGGATCTTCATCCTATCAGAATCCTCCTGCACCTACAGCTCATGAGAGTAGAATGGAAGCTATGATGGAACAACTAATGGAGAGTCAGACCAAGATTTATGTGGACTGCAACAAGAAGTTAGATGCTGTCTATGAAGACCTCAATGGGAAGTTTGAGTCCCTGAACACTCATATGAAGCAGTTGGATACTCAGGTGAACCGGATTTTGGTGAAAAACTCTCGGGTGGAAATTGCAGAACTGCAACGATCGACACACACTATGCGTCGATCGATGCACGTCGTGGACAGACAGATTTGCTGAGTAATGATGGTATTGATGCAGATTTAGAGCTTGATGGCTTATTCTCTGGAGTCTCTGAGATCTCTCAACAGGAGATTTATGCGCAGATTGTTAGACAACACTCCCCAGTGTCTAAAGTGATTAAGCAAGAAATTGAGGAGCTTAAGAAGCTAGAGGAGATTGGTGAAGAATTGGAAGAAATTCCAACTTCTGATGATCCACCTTATCATCCATGTGTGCAGAGGTATTTGAACAGGATGCTGCCTCTAGATGAAGAGCTGAGAGACTGGGTGGTTATAGTTCCTCAGCATATTGGTGATGTTCTGTTAAACAAGATCCCGAAGAAGCTGCCTGATCCTGGAGTCTTTGTGCTTGATTGTTCAATCTTTGAGGATAGTTTCAGGCGTTCTCTGTGTGACTTAGGGGCTGCTGGAAGTTTGATGCCATACTCTGTGGCAGAGAAGCTGGGCATGCTAGATTTTACTCCTACTAGGACCTCTCTTGTCCTAGCTGATCAGTCCATACGAGTTCCTGAAGGACTCCTGGTGGACATCCCAGTGAGAGTTGGAAACTACTTAGTTCCAACAGACTTCCTGGTACTGAGATATGACTGTGATCCGGATGAAGCATTGCTGCTTGGAAGACCATTTTTGGCTACAGCAGGAGCGGTGATAGATGTTAGGAACAGCCTGATAGACCTCCATCTGGGTGATGAGCCGCTGCGTTATGAGATGGATAAGCTGCGTAGACCACTGATAGATGGGCAGACATTCACCACAAGGAATGCAGATAATGAGCAGCCTGATGACAATGTGATTATAGATCCTGGAGCACATTTTACTCCATCTTTTCTTGGACATGAGCATTCTGCAACAGCCTACTCGCCACCTTGGATGAGGAGACTTGGACAGAGACAGAAAAAGTCTCTGTTGGGATCTCCTGGTGCCTGAAAAATCTTGTCCGTCCGGTCAAGCTATTGACCTTAAACAAGCGCTGGGTGGGAGGCAACCCACCATTAGGTACTGGTGTTTTTCTACTTAATTTTTGGTGTTTTTGTTAGGATTTTACGTTTGTTTTTGTTTCTGGTGAGTTTATGATTGCAGGTCTCGGACGAAATCGCAGTGCGTCGATCGACGCACTTCTTTGTCGATCGTCACAACACGATCGGAATCGCATTAAAGCGATCGTTGCGGTCCTGAGCAACGATCGACCATACACGAAAATCGCCAAGTAACGGTCGATGCACTTAGTGCAACGATCGATGCATGGGCGACAGAGGTAAACCCGACAGAACTCAACAGAACTTTAACAATTTTTGTTTTCTTTTTACCGATCCTTCGCTTGACACTACTGGGGACAGTGTGTCTTAAGTGTGGGGGAGGTGCTACTGACGTTTATCTTTTTGTTTTCTTAAGAGTCAGTCCATTTTTTTAATTTTTTTTTGTTTTATTGAGTCAAAATTGTTTAAGTAAGAAACTATGATTTTCTGAGAAGATTTACAAGACTTGCAGGAACTTAAGTAACCATTGGGATGAAGTTGTAGGATCTATCTCTGACTATTAGAAAACCCAGACACAGATCAACCTACTGGGAACACCCACATCACTTCAGGTATCAGAGGATCCTTTTACTGACTTCAATTTAATACTGACTTAGATTTCTCACCTAAGGGCTTGGTATACTTTGTGTCGGATTCCCTGTTAGTTCTGACACAGCCCGTCAACCTATCCTATTTAGTTCCCTTCTCCCCTTCTATAAAGTAAAAATAATAATAATAAACTGAGGATGAGTTAGTAACTCCGAAGTGGTCATGAGAATAGTAGCAAACACTATTATCCCTTATGCATCCATGGAATGTGTCCAAAGTACACCCCATAACGGGAAGAACACTGATAAAAAAAATAAAATGATACCCAATGTGGGAAAAATCAGTTGTTAAAGAAGGGAAAGAGAAGAAAGGGACTAGAGAAAGATAGTATGGTGGTCTAGAGCTGATAAGGTAAGAATCTGAAGGATTATGGGTGTTTTCCATGGTTTAATTCTCAATTACAACCTAACACAAATCCTTAAACAGATCTAGGTTCTTGCAAAGCGAATCATAAAACAAACCTGATCATTACCTTTCAGATTGCAGCGGATGATGGATGGTAATGATGAGATCAGCTAGAACAGATGGTAACACCTATTCCTCCTCGAGTATCCACACTCTTACAAGCAAGGGACGGCTGCTAGGCCAAAGAGATGGATCAGATCAGAAAAGAGAGATAGAGAGATTGAGAGACCTGCGGCCACAGAGGAGCAAAATCGCAAAAACTAGAGCTTAGGGTTTCGATTTCTTCCTCCTCATTAACTCTCTAATGGGCCCAAGTCTAATGACTAATGGCTCATTTGTTATTTGGGCCCAAGACACAAATCAGACAAAAGCCTGTATTTTGTCTGGCCCAATTCTCTGATCCAATACAGTAAATGCCATTGCATCTTACCGTATTAATTCCATTTAACTTTCCCGTTAGCTATGGTGTGTGACCCTTAGGGATAATACAATACTGGTAATAAGTCCTAAACTTATAGATCAAGAGCGGACTCTAGCAAGACATCATGATGTAGGATTATATGTGTGTTCATGGTTCAATTAACAGATTGCAACCTAGCACATATAACTCAGATCTAGGTTCTTGTCAAATGAATCATAAACCAAACCTGATCATTACCTTTCAGTTTGCAGCGGATTGATGGATGGTAATGATGAGATCAGCTAGAACAGATCAGATGCCTGTTCCTCCTTCAGTATCCACACTCTTACAAGCCGGGATGGTTGCTAGACCAAAGCAATGGATTGATCAGAGAGAGAAGAGAGACAGCTCACGTTTTGGGTCGCAGACTGTTGGAGTCGAAATTATATGACCACTCAAATAAATATCGACTCTGTCATAAACCTAAACCGATGTCTCGGTTTCGCAACTGTGTCGACCGACACATACACTTGTGTCGATCGACACAAGTCATTTGTCTCGATATGGGCCCAAGTGATTAAACTAACGGCCCAACTCTCTGCACAAATATAGTAAATGCCTTGCATCTTACCGTATTCATTCCATGTTAACTTTCCCGTTAGCTATGGTGTGTGACCCTTTGGGATCATACAATACTGGTAATAAGTCCTAAACTTATAGATCAAGAGCGGACTCTAGCAAGTCATCATGATCACCCAGTATTTATGACTTATGTCTGATCTCGACATTTATCATACTTTCTAGAGATAGTACGGTAGATTTCAGGACATTCCCAACAATCTCCCACTTGTACTGGAATCCTACAAAGGACATTCCCAACAATCTTCCGATTGTACTGGAATCCTACATTCCCTAGTCCTTTTGTCTTAATATCTCGATCTGGCATAAGGCAAGATGCGTGTCATCCTTATATAGCCAGATCATGTTTATCGGACCAGATTTGATACTGACAATGCAAACGACTTGGGCAAGTCCGTTTGGGAATGGCCATTCTCTTACCAGCTATCAAATCTCCGATTGGCCTAGAGATATTACCTCCGTTAAACGGCAGGGACAAATCCCATCTTGTTCCATCACTATGAACTACACAATTCATAATACACCCAACCAAGGTCCGTATAGCTCCCAGTTACGAAACAGCGTTAGACAATGATCAAAGCGCATTACTCCATGTGTAGTCACATGCATGCGAACTCAGGTCTAAGGACTATACTCTATAGTCGTATATGAGAAACTCTTATGACACAGACAATAATATCTTGTAGAGTTCTCATCAGCGGGCCATGTCCGCTCATATGTTCCCCTACATATACCTATGTGTCGACTTTGATGCCGCGCATCTATGACCCCTCGAAACTTGGTCATAAGTCTCAACACAATCTAGTCTCAAGTGGTTGTTGGTGTTCCAATTCAACAACCTTCGACTATGGACATTATGATTTATGTCATTTCGTTAAATATGGGGTTTCAGGATCAAGTCAACTCATGTACTTCGATGACCCATATATAATGACATGAATCATTTTGGAACGATTATTTTATATCACAGTTAAAAATAATCCAGAAATAAAATTTCATTAACATTCAAGAAAATGTTTACAAGAACCAATCAAAATAACTAAAACAAACGCACTCACAACTCCCACTCAAAAAGAGATTACATTTGAATATCTCTAATTCCTACAGCAGCAGTATGCAACTCGTGCTTAGGTCTCGGGAGTGGCTTTGTCAACGGGTCAGCCACGTTCTCATCAGTGGGAACTCTGCTGACCATCACTTCGCCTCTATTCACTATATCACGAATCAGGTGATACCTTCTCATAATGTGTTTGGATTTCTGATGATGTCTCGGTTCCTTGGCTTGAGCAATTGCACCATTGTTGTCACAATACAGTGCCAAAGGCTCAGTGGCATTAGGGAATACACCGAGTTCAATCAAGAAGTTCCTAATCCAAACTCCTTCCTTCGCAGCTTCTGAAGCAGCGATGTATTCAACTTCAGTTGTGGAATCTGCTACGGTGCTCTGCTTGGAACTCTTCCAACTTACTGCACCGCCATTCAGACAGAAGATGTAGCCAGACTGTGACCGGAAATCATCCTTATCTGTCTGAAAACTTGCATCCGTGAATCCACTGATTTCAAGCACTTCACTTCCTCCGTAAACCAAGAACTTATCCTTAGTATTCCTCAAATACTTCAGGATATTCTTTACGGCAATCCAGTGACTCTCACCTGGATTAGACTGGTACCTACTCGTCATGCTTAGTGCATAAGCAACATCAGGACGAGTACAGATCATGGCATACATGATAGATCCTATAGCCGAAGCATAAGGAATCCTACTCATGCGCTTAAGCTCATCAGGTGTCTTAGGACACTGATCCTTGCTTAGTGAAGCACCATGTATCATTGGCGTGAACCCCTTCTTGGATTTATCCATTCCGAATCGATGCAGGACTTTATCTATGTAAGCATCTTGACAAAGTCCAATCAGCTTTTTAGATCTGTCTCTAAAGATTCGGATTCCAAGAACATACGCGGCTTCACCCATGTCCTTCATGGAAAAACAACTTCCCAGCCAGTCTTTAACAGACTTCAGCATTGGAATATCATTTCCAAGAAGCAATATGTCATCGACATATAGGATAAGAAACGCCACTTTGCTCCCACTAGTTTTCTTATACACACATTGTTCCTCTTGGTTTCTGATGAAGTCAAAGTTCTTTATTGCTTCATCAAAACGAAGATTCCAACTCCTCGATGCTTGCTTCAATCCATAAATGGATTTGTGAAGCTTGCATACTTTCCCAGCATTCTTAGGATCAATGTAACCGTCAGGATGTGTCATATACACATCCTCCTCCAAGATTCCATTCAGGAAGGCGGTTTTCACATCCATCTGCCAAATCTCATAATCATAATAAGCGGCAGTTGCTAGGAGAATCCGAAATGATTTCATCATTGCCACTGGTGAATAGGTTTCATCATAGTCTATACCATGAATTTTCTTGAAACCTTTTGCCACCAACCTGGCTTTGTAAATCTGGACATTTCCATCCACGTCTATCTTCTTCTTGAAGATCCATTTACACTCGATGGCTTTTGCACCAGCAGGTAAATCAACCAGTGAAAACACTCGGTTAGCAGACATGGAGTCCATCTCGGATTCTGTGGCTTCACGCCACTTTAAGGAGTCAGGGCCCATCATGGCTTCTGCAAAGTTCGAGGGTTCATCACCGTCAATGATCAAAAGATCATGGCAATTAGTCACAAGGAATCCCTGATATCTATCAGGTTCCTGACGGATCCTTCCGGATCTTCGAACTTCAGGTACTGCAGGTTCAGGTTCTATTACAACTTCATGTAATTCATCCTGCTGTTCTTCCTCATTAGGTTGAACAGATTCCTGTCCTTCTTGAATTTCATCAAGTTGTACCTTACTCCCACTATCTTTTCTAGAGAGAAACTCCCTTTCAAGAAAAGTACAATCCCGAGCAACAAAGATTTTGTTCTCGGATCGCAGATAGAAGTAATAAGCCTTGGTATCCCTAGGATAACCAATGAAGTAGCATTTGTCAGATTTTGGTGTAAGCTTGTCTGAGATTAATCTTTTGACATAGGCTTCACAACCCCAAATTCTGAGAAAAGACATTGCTGGAGATTTTCCAGTCCATATCTCATATGGTGTCTTTGCTACTGCCTTTGATGGCACTCTGTTCAGTGTGAACGTTGCGGTGAGCAAAGCATATCCCCAAAGGGATATAGGAAGGTCTGTGTGACTCATCATGGATCGGACCATATCTAACAATGTCCGATTCCTTCTCTCAGACACACCATTCCACTGTGGTGTTCCAGGAGGTGTGAGTTGGGAGATAATCCCACACTCACTCAGATGATCACGAAATTCCTGGCTCAAGTATTCTCCTCCTCGGTCCGACCGAAGAGCTTTAATACTTTTACCAAGCTGGTTCTGTACTTCATTCTGGAATTCTTTGAACTTTTCAAAGGTTTCCGACTTATGTTTCATCAAGTAGACATATCCATATCTACTGAAATCATCAGTGAATGTAATGAAGTACTGAAAGTTTCCTCTAGCACTTGTGGACATTGGGCCACACACGTCAGTATGTATCAGGCCCAATAGTTCACTGGCCCTTTCTGTGGGTTTATTGAAAGGCGCCCTTGTCATTTTGCCCATTAGGCAAGATTCGCATTGCTCACAAGACTCAAAGTCAAATGAGCCCAAGAGTCCATTTGAATGGAGCCTCTTGACGCGTTTCTCACTAATGTGCCCCAAACGACAATGCCAGAGAAACGTTTCATTTTCTTCGTTAGATTTGAACCGTTTTGTATTTATGTTATATACTGGAGCAGATTGATCCAGCATGTACAGCCCATTTATAAGAGGGGCACAGCCATAGAACATATCATTGAGATTAAAGGAACACAATTTATTCTTAATAGAAAAATCAAATCCTTGCAAATCCAACAATGAAACTGAAATGATATTTCTGCTTATAGCAGGTACAAAATAACAATTCTCAAGTTCTAAAATCAATCCAGAAGGTAAAGACAACAAATAAGTGCCAACGGCCAGTGCTGGAACCTTCGCTCCATTGCCAACCCGCAACTCTACTTGCCCTTGCTTCAGCCTTCTACTGTTGCTGAGCGCCTGCATATTAGTACAAATATGAGCCCCACATCCAGTATCTAATACCCAAGTGGTATTATCAGAAGTAGTAGTATTTACTTCAATAACAAAAATACCTGAAGATTTAGTCTCGAAGGACTTCTTCTTCTTCAGACTTTCCTGGTATTTCTTACAGTCCCTGCGGTAATGCCCTGCCTCTTTGCAAAAGTGGCAGATGTCAGAAGGCCCAGCTTTGGACACGGGCTTGGGCTTGGCGTTTTCATTGCCAACTACTTTGCCCTTTCCCTTGTCTGCAGCGGATTTCTTGAAACCCTTGCCCTTCTGCACCATGAGTACAGACGACTCCTTGGTTTTCTTCAGATTCGGTTCTGCAGTCTTGAGCATACATGTAGCTCAGGATACGTCTTTATCAACCCATGCATATTATAGTTCAAAATGAACTGGTCATATGCAGGAGTAAGAGACTGCAGAACGATATCACAAGCAAGCTCTTGGCTTATAGGACAGTCGAGCCTCGTCAAATGATCGAGATAACCCATCATTTTCAGAACTTGAGGACTCACTGCTGCATACTTAGCCATTTTACAGTCCAAGAGATTCTTAACAGTTTGGAATCTCTCTGTACGAGCCTGCTCCTGAAACAACGCTTTCAGATTTGCCATCAGCTCCATGGGACAAGTCAGGCCTTCCCACTGCATCTGCAGTTCGGGAGCCATTGTCGCCAACATCAGGCAAATCACGTCATTAGCATCTGAAGAATGCGTATCCTAAGCATTCTTCACAGCTTGTGCGGCATTATTCGCAGGTCTAGGAGAGAGAGCTCTTTCAAGGACATAAGCCTTCTTCTCCTGCCTGAGCACAAGTCTCAGGTTCCTGGACCAGTTCAGGAAGTTTGATCCGTTCAGTTTGTCCTTCTCAAGGGCAGACCGGATCGAGAAAGTGTTTTGTGTTGTTGTGCTTGACATAGCTGAAAATATGAGACAATAAAGATTTAGTTATTAAGTTCATAAAAGAGCAATCTTAACAGCTTATAAGAAAACTCGCATTGTATTCAAAATTTCTTTGTTTTAACCTCATAAGAATACAATGATTCCGAGACCCATGTTTAGCTAAATCCAAAGTGGGCCACTGGCCGTCACCCAGAATTAGCTATACTTGGTAAGCATACACACAGCTAGTTATAACCAATAACTCTCGGTTGTGAATTGGACCCGAGGCCCAAATTCACCAGATGTCTCAAGGCCCGGGACTCCCGATGGCCCAGTCAAGGAAACCAATCTCTTACAGCCAAATAATCACTAAAATCTGGGACTCCCAATGAAATTAGTGACTATATACTACTTTACTTACGCGAAAACAGACACCTCACACTGTAAGCCATGTCTGTAATCAAATAAGCGGTAAGTAGCTGACAAGATTGGAAAGACATCCAAGCTTGATATTGTTTTTGAGGATTTTTAAGTTTTATTTCCAAAAATAGAAGATTACTATTTTGGGAAACTTTCTTATTTTAGAAACTTTCTAAATTTAGTAACTTACTAAAATTAGAAATTTCTAATTTAAATATTTCATTAAATATTTTGGGTTGGGTCACAAATTATAGGCCCAATTCTTGGCCCAAGACCATAGAATTCCAGCTGGCCCAATAATTTGACATAACCGATCCGGTTTATTAATTCTGGTCCAAGACCAAATTAACTATCAAAACCATCGGTTATTTACTAAACCAGACCAGCTCTAAATTATTTGGTCCAACCAAATCAAACTTAGACCAGCCTTCGGTTTAGGTTAAAATTCAATTTTATGAATTTCAATCCGGTTTAACCAGAAATAAAATTATTTCCAGCAAACCGCGATTTGGGTTAACCGCTTGAACCACCAATTAAATTGGATCGGTTCAGTTAAGTCCAAAACCGGAAAAAAACACCTTGTGTTTTAGCCAATTTTGACCTAACTTGCGGTTCTGGCTAAAGTAGACAATGAACCACAATCGGATTGATCGGTTCATTGTCTCGGTTTAGGGAAAGATGAACCACGAAGCTCGGCTGAACCGATTGGCTACTCGCGGATCATCTGCATCGCCTTCGTATCGATCGATATGAGTCTTTCATGTCGATCGATACTAGCGAGTATCAGCTCGGGTCAATCGGGTCATCAGGACCGCGAGATGTCAATCGGATCGATCGATATCGACCGATACCTCGCTCCCTCGTCGATCGACACGGGCGACCAGATCGCACACCAATGGCTTTCAATCGGATTGATGCGATCTAATTCTTAGGTTTTCATGTTTTCTGATCAAATTTCTTAACCAAATTCGATTTTGAACAGTAAGAACAACCTAAATCAGATTCATAAAGCAAAAACCAATAACCTGGGCTCTGATACCACTGTAGGATTATATGTGTGTTCATGGTTCAATTAACAGATTGCAACCTAGCACATATAACTCAGATCTAGGTTCTTGTCAAATGAATCATAAACCAAACCTGATCATTACCTTTCAGTTTGCAGCGGATTGATGGATGGTAATGATGAGATCAGCTAGAACAGATCAGATGCCTGTTCCTCCTTCAGTATCCACACTCTTACAAGCCGGGATGGTTGCTAGACCAAAGCAATGGATTGATCAGAGAGAGAAGAGAGACGGCTCACGTTTTGGGTCGCAGACTGTTGGAGTCGAAATTATATGACCACTCAAATAAATATCGACTCTGTCATAAACCTAAACCGATGTCTCGGTTTCGCAACTGTGTCGACCGACACATACACTTGTGTCGATCGACACAAGTCATTTGTCTCGATATGGGCCCAAGTGATTAAACTAACGGCCCAACTCTCTGCACAAATATAGTAAATGCCTTGCATCTTACCGTATTCATTCCATGTTAACTTTCCCGTTAGCTATGGTGTGTGACCCTTTGGGATCATACAATACTGGTAATAAGTCCTAAACTTATAGATCAAGAGCGGACTCTAGCAAGTCATCATGATCACCCAGTATTTATGACTTATGTCTGATCTCGACATTTATCATACTTTCTAGAGATAGTACGGTAGATTTCAGGACATTCCCAACACATGATCACCCAGTATTTATGACTTATGTCTGATCTCGACACTTATCATACTTTCTAGAGATAGTACGGTAGATTTTAGGACATTCCCAACAATCTCCCACTTGTACTGGAATTCTACAAAGGACATTCCCAACAATCTTCCGATTGTACTGGAATCCTACATTCCCTAGTCCTTTTGTCTTAATATCTCGATCTGGCATAAGGCAAGATACGTGTCATCCTTATATAGCCAGACCATGTTTATCGGACCAGATTTGATACTGACAATGCAAACGACTTGGGCAAGTCCGTTTGGGAATGGCCATTCTCTTACCAGCTATCAAATCTCCGATTGGCCTAGAGATATTACCTCCGTTAAACGGCAGGGACAAATCCCATCTTGTTCCATCACTATGAACTACACAATTCATAATACACCCAACCAAGGTCCGTATAGCTCCCAGTTACGAAACAGCGTTAGACAATGATCAAAGCGCATTACTCCATGTGCAGCCACATGCATGCGAACTCAGGTCTAAGGACTATACTCTATAGTCGTATATGAGAACTTCTTATGACACAGATATTAATATCTTGCAGAGTTCTCATCAGCGGGCCATGTCCGGTCATATGCTCCCCTACATATACCTATGTGTCGACTTTGATGCCGCGCATCTATGACCCCTCGAAACTTGGTCATAAGTCTCAACACACTCTAGTCTCAAGTTGTTGTTGGTGTTCCAATTTCAACAACCTTCGACTATGGACACTATGATTTATGTCATTTCGTTAAATATGGGGTTTCAGGATCAAGTCTACTCATGTACTTCGATGGCCCATATATAATGACATGAATCATTTTGGAACGATTATTTATATCACAGTTAAAATAATCCAGAAATCATAGATTTCATAAACATAAAATATTATGTTTACATGAACCTTTCAAAACAACTATAAAAGCCCTTTACAAACTCCCACTGAAATTAAGACTACATCTTAATTTCACTCATCCTACAGCTACAGTCCGCGACTCGTGCTTAGGCCTAAGGAGTGGCTTTGTTAATAGATTAGCAACGTTCTCATTCGATGAAACTTGCTTATCTACTTAACACCTCTGTCATTTATCTCAGGGAATAGGTTATACCTATCCTCAAGGTGTTTGGACCTCTGATGTGCATCTAGTCTCATCTATGCTGGGAATCACATCAAGTTCAGTGATGAACTCTTCTTTCCAAACAACCTCTTTCGCCGCTTCTTAAGCTGCGAAATGTTCAGCTTAAGTCATGGAGTCAGCTACAGTGCCTTGCACCGCCAGATAGACACAAGATATAGCCGGACTGTGACCGGGAATTATCTTTGTCTACTGGAAACTTGCCTTTCAGACTCTATCGACTTGTAGCACCTCACTTTCTCCGTAAACCAAGAACTTATCCTTAGTATTCCTCAGATACTTTAGGATATTCTTTACGGCAATCCAGTGATTCTTTGCTGGATTTGACTGGTCTTTACTTGTCTTGCTTAAAATTAAAGCAACATCAAAACAAGTACGTGTCATGGCATACATGATAGATCCAATTGCCGACGCATATGGAATCCTATCCATACATTCAAGCTCAGCAGATATCGTAGGATACTGTTTCTTGCTTAACGTATTGCCATGTGACATTGGCATAAAACCCTTCTTGGATTGCTGATTACGTGTAGGACTTTGTCAATTTAAGAATTCTGACTTTGTCCTACCAGCTCTTTTGGATCTATATCTTTAGATCCAAAATCCAAGAACATACGTGGCTTTACCCGTGTCAATCACAAAACCAACTCCCAAGCCAGTCCTTTACTGACTGCAACATTGGGACGTTATTTCCGAGAATCAGTATGTCATCGACATACACTATGAGAAATGCAATGTCGCTCCCACTTATCTTTTAGTAAACGCACAGTTCCACTTCGTTCCTGTTCAAGTCAAAACCTTGACTACTTCAACAGAACGAAGATTCCAACTCCGATATGTTTGCTTCCATCCATGAATGGATCAATGAAGCTAACTTACACATAGTGTAATTTTTCGGAGTCCGGGCTCACTTTCGCTTTTGTGAATTTCGCAGGTTCGTCACTTTCAATGATCATCAGGTTCAACTAATGACGAGAAATCACTCTCGGATTAGTGACTGATTCATTCAGATCTGCGAACTTCAGGCTCTACAGGTGTAGATTCTACAGAAATCTGTAAATCCATCCGCTGCTCTTCCTCAACAGGTTGAGCAGCCTCCTTTAGTTCTCGAATTTCTTCGAGTTACACTTTTACTCCCACTGTTCTTCTTGGAAAGTAACTTCCCTTCTTAGAAAACATAATGGACGTAAAAGTAACAAGCCTTGGTTTCCCTAGGACAACCAGAGAAGTAGCACAACTACAAATACTCAGTAAAGACGAATTTGGATCATTTCCAATCCACATTTACGTGGTGTCTTTCAACTGATATTGGTGGAACTATTTCAGCGTAAACTTAGATATTACTAGAGCGTTAGTCTTAAAGAATATCATGGAAGATTCGTGTGACTCATCTTTAATCATTTCTAATAAGATCTGATTCTTTCTCACAGAAACACCTCAAGGTTTTCAGGAGAAATGAGCTGTGAAGCGACTTCACACTCATTCAGATGATCACACAATCAATGACTTAAGTATTCTCACTCGTGATCTAATCCAGAGTCTTAATACTTCTGTCATTCAGATTCTATACTTCATTCTGGAACTCTTTCGACCATGTCAAAGAATTCCGACTTGTGTCTCATCAAATGAACACAGTCACACTCACTGAAGTAATCAGTAGAGACAATGAAGTACAGGAAATTTTCTCTGGCATTACTGCTTATCGGGCCACATACATGAGTATGTCCAATGTCCAATAAGTCTTTGGGCCTTTCTCTAGGTCGGCTAAGATGGGCCCTTTGTCTTTTGGTCCAGTAAGCAGAATTCAAGTCTCATAAGATATCCATTCAAATGAGCCCAAAAGTCCATAACTATGGGGTTTCTGAATCCGACTCACTCTATGTGACCAAAAACATTTATGCCAAGAAAAATCAGGCTTAATTCATCAGATTTAAACCAATTCGGTATTTATGTTACATTTAGGCACTCTTTGGTTTAAGATATAAAACCCATTCCTTGAATAGGGTGCTACAATTAACATTTCATTAAGATCAAAAGAACAAAACTTGTCTTTATCAAAATGAAAAACATTCAAATTCTTTACAAGAAAATGAAAAACAACTCTGCTTAAAGCAGATACATTGTAGCAATTACTTAATACAAAACCAAGCCTCAAAGGCATCTACAAGTGAAAACCCTACGGCTGAGGCAGCATCCCAAGCTCCTTCCAGACACGCAGTTCCACTTGCCCTTCCTTCAACGTTCTACTGGTGTTCAGGCTCTGCATATTATTACAAATATCAGTGCCACAACCAGTATCCAATACCTATAAGGTATAACTTGAAGTAATAACATGAATACCTGAGGAAGTAGTCTCATACATCAACTTCAACTCCTCATAATCTTCCATGAATTTAATGCAATCTCTTTTCCAATGCCCAGTCTCTTTACAGTAGCAGCACTTACCAACGTAAGAGGTATCTGACTCGGGCTCAGAAGACACACGCTTGCCATGATTCAAAATCTGGACAACATTGTCTTCACCCTTGTCAGCATTAGGTTTAGTAAACCTACCCTTCTCATTCATGAGATTGTACAGGGTACTCTTCACGTTTGGCTCAACTGTCTTGAGCATATCATGCAGTTCAGTCAACGTCTTCGTTAAGCCTTTCTTGATATAGTTCCTCACGAACTTATCATAGCTTGACGGCAGTGACTGTAGAATGATCTCAGTTGCCAATTCTTGGCTAACTGGATAATCCAGTTTCCTCAGGTTATCAATGTAACCCATCATTTTACTGACATGAGGACTTACTGGATGATCATTTGGTAGCTTGCAGCTAGTGAGAGACTTAACCAACTGGTATCTCTCCACTCTTACCTGCTCCTGAAATTTCAATTTCAGGCTGCCGATCATCTCTATTGGCGACTCCATGTTCTCATATTGCTTCTGCAAGTCTGAGTCCATGGTAGCCAATATCAGACCACGCACATCTACCGCATCATTATAATGCTTAATCCAAGCATCATATACTGCATGAGTGGCATTGGACCCGATCCTCTCGGGGAGAGTTTTCTCAAGGACATAGTCCTTTCTCTCATGCCTGAGAACTAGTCTCAGGTTCCGCGACCAAGTCAAGAAATTTGATCCGTTCAGTTTGTCCATCTCAAGGACAGACCGGATCGAGAAAGTGTTTTGATTGTTTGTGCTTGTCATAGCTGAAATTTAGAGATAAATAGAGTTTTAGTTATTTAGTTCATAAAAGAGTAATCTTAATAACTTATAAGAAAACTCGCATTGCATTCAAAATTTCTTTGTTTAACCTCATAAGAATACAATGATTCCGAGACCCATGTTCAGCTAAATCCAAAGTGGGCCACTGGCCGTCACCTGGAATTAGCTTTACTTGGTAAGCATACACACAGCTAGTTATATCTCATATAACTCTCGGTTTTGAATTGGACACGAGGCCCAAATTCACCAGATGTCTCAAGGCCCGGGACTCCCGATGGCCCAGTCAAGGAAACCAATCTCTTACAGCCAAATAATCACTAAAATCTGAGACTCCCAATGAAATTAGTGACTATATACTACTTTACTTACGCGAAAACAGACACCTCACACTGTAAGCCATATCTGTAATCAAATAAGCGTTAAGTAGCTGACAAGATTGGAAAGACATCCAAGCTTGATATTGTTTTTGAGGTTTTTAAATTTTATTTCCAAAAATAGAAGATTACTATTTTGGGAAACTTTCTTATTTTAGAAACTTTCTAAATTTAGTAACTTACTAAAATAGAAATTTCTAATTTAATATTTTATTAAATATTTTGGGTTGGGTCACAAATTATAGGCCCAATTCTTGGCCCAAGACCATAGAATTCCAGCTGGCCCAATAATTTGACATAACCGATCCGGTTTATTAATTCTGGTCCAAGACCAAATTAACTCTCAAAACCATCGGTTATTTACTAAACCAGACCAGCTCTAAATTATTTGGTCCAACCAAATCAAACTTAGACCAGCCTTCGGTTTAGGTTAAAATTCAATTTTATGAATTTAAATCCGGTTTAACCAGAAATAAAATTATTTCCAGTAAACCGCGATTTGGGATAACCGCTTGAACCACCAATTAAATTGGATCGGTTCAGTTAAATCCAAAACCGGGAAGAAACACCTAGTGTTTTAGCCAATTTTGATTTAACTTGCGGTTTAAGGCTTTAAACACACAATTAACCGCCAATTAAATGGACCGGTTTAATCGGTGTGGTTTTGGGCAACGAACCGCGAAGCTCGGTTTAACCGATTGACTATTCGCGGGACGTAAAATTTTAATGGGCCAAACAATCAGACCCAAGATCCAATTCGGCCCATCAACTCAATATGTGGGCCCATGATAATCCAAGGCCCATGATCCAACTCGCGTGCTCACGATCGCTTGCGATCGATCATTGCATCGCATGATCACGCTCGGCTCATGGCTCACACATGCTTGCGTTCGATCCTTTTGCCTCACGATCATTGTGATCGATCTCGGCTAGGCATCACACGCGATGTATCGGCTTTAGGGTTTCAATAATAGAATGTTGCCACGAGTTTCAATCTCATTCAATTATTAATAAAGTTCATTCGATTATAACAAAACCTTATTAGCAGCCGATAGATAAAACAAGATCACTCGATTAGGGTTTAATTAGTTTAACCAATTTTTCTTTCAAAATTAATTCAAAAACCATTAAACATTCATATGATCCAATTTCACAAGAAACCTAATGCCTAGGCTCTGATACCACTGAAGGATTATGGGTGTTTTCCATGGTTTAATTCTCAATTACAACCTAACACAAATCCTTAAACAGATCTAGGTTCTTGCAAAGCGAATCATAAAACAAACCTGATCATTACCTTTCAGATTGCAGCGGATGATGGATGGTAATGATGAGATCAGCTAGAACAGATGGTAACACCTATTCCTCCTCGAGTATCCACACTCTTACAAGCAAGGGACGGCTGCTAGACCAAAGAGATGGATCAGATCAGAAAAGAGAGATAGAGAGATTGAGAGACCTGCGGCCACAGAGGAGCAAAATCGCAAAAACTAGAGCTTAGGGTTTCGATTTCTTCCTCCTCATTAACTCTCTAATGGGCCCAAGTCTAATGACTAATGGCTCATTTGTTATTTGGGCCCAAGACACAAATCAGACAAAAGCCTGTATTTTGTCTGGCCCAATTCTCTGATCCAATACAGTAAATGCCATTGCATCTTACCGTATTAATTCCATTTAACTTTCCCGTTTGCTATGGTGTGTGACCCTTAGGGATCATACAATACTGGTAATATGTCCTAAACTTATAGATCAAGAGCGGACTCTAGCAAGCCATCATGATCACCCAGTATTTATGACTTATGTCTGATCTCGACACTTATCATACTTTCTAGAGATAGTACGGTAGATTTCAGGACATTCCCAACAGAATCCATGTGCCCTTTGATTGATACTCCTTAGGTGAGACCGCACTTAAATACTTGCAGAAGTCAGTATGGAGAATTTGAATGCTTGAATGTGATTGTGGAGTTTACTTAGGACAATTGCTAAGTGTGGGGGAAGTACATGTTGGTCTTGATATCCTGTGATTGATTATTTCAGTGGTTTACTAAGGGGAATCTGAGTATTGTAGCTTCTAGGATGAAATGAGTTTCTTAAGAGTTTTCAAACCTCTTCACCAAGCTTTAGTTCTCTATTTTGCTTGAGGGCAAGCAAAGGCTAAGTGTGGAGGAGTTGATATATCATGGTTTTTACTAGTTTTAGGCCATGATATAAGTGTGTTTTAGTGTCTTTTTGTGTTCTTTTAGAGTCTTTTACAGGTATAATCAGGTTTGGAGCATATTTGGTGATTATGGCACTTTTTGGAGATATTTGGAGTGTTTGGCCGAGAGATAGAGTTCACTGTCCGAAACAGAGGAATGCGTCGATCGATGCACTCTAGCTTCGATCGTTGCACCAGCGAGATGGGCCGAAACTCGGCGGTTTATGAAGAGTCAAGATATTGCACTCTGATCCAGAAGTTCCTGATATTTACAAAGAAGCCCCTGGCCGAGATTAGACCTATATAATTAAGTTTTGGTGTTTTATTTACTTACGCTTTCATAATTAAGAGCAGGGGATTTTTAGAGCTTTTGGGGCTGATCTGAACCTTTTACTTCATCTGTATTTGGAGAAGATTTCGAACCCCTTTTATTCTTTATCTTCTATGCAATTTATTCAATATATGATTATGTTTTCATTATCTATGTCTGAGTAGATTCCTTGTTAGGTTTAGAGTTTCTCACATAGGATTTCATGACTTGCTAGGCTTGTTTATTTCAGTTAAGGATTCATAACTATATCTGTTCTTCAATCCAATTGTGCTTAAAGCTAGTTCTAACCTGATCAATTAGAATCTAGATCTTAGGTTGCTAAATACGTCACGGAAGTGGGGTTTAGGAATCTTAACTAATTAGGTTGAGCAATTAAACTTCTCGCAAACGAAAGTTTGGTTTAGGATAATTGTGAACATATCAAACTTGGAATTAATGCTAGTTTAATCTGTTAGTTCTCGCAAACGAAAGTTTGGTTTGCTGCACTTAGACTTAGAGAATTATCGCAAAGGAATTTGGTTAATTCTATATCTGTGTTTTGAGTTCTAGAACTGTGCTTAATTAGATCCTTGCTGAATGAACTGTCTGCTTGTCTGATTTCCTGAGAACGCCCTAGACTTAGCGCCCTTAATAACTTGCTTTCACAACCAATAATCTCTGCTTTCTGTTTACTTTCTCGCACTGCTTTTCATTCAATCACATTGCTTTCTTCCTAGTTTAATTTCCTGCTCTTGAGCTATTGAATACGGAGTCCCTGTGGATTCGATACCTATATACTACGACTACTGAACTGTGCACTTGCAGTTAGATATAGGATAAAACCTGACACCTATCAGTCCACAGCAACCAAAATGAACTTATTCCCATAGGATGAGGGAAAAGGACCCATGAAATCTATGCTTCATCAATCGAAAACCTCAACCTCAAGAATGAAATTCTGAGGCATCTCATGCTTCTTACTGATTTTCCCTCTCCTTTGACAGGCATCACACTGAGAAACAAAGGAATGAGCATCCGCAAACATCGTAGGACACCAGAAACCTCCTTGCAGAACCTTTGACACAGTCTTGAAAGTAGCAAAATGCCCAGCATAATCCGATCCATGACAGTGGAATATGATTTCTGGAACCTATGATTCAGCAACGCATCTCCTGTAAAGACCATCCGAACATTGCTTGTAGAGATAAGGCTCATCCCAGTAGTATCATCTGAGCTCCCTGAAAAATTTCTTCTTTGCATACCCCTTCAAATCATCTGGTTCAGTCTCTGCAGCCAGGTAATTAGCTATATCTGCGTACCAGGTTCGATCGGTGATTGCGACAGCATCAACTTCGAAGTCATAGTCTCCAATTTGAACCGTGAAGGGTTCTGGGCTCGTATCCGCACTGCAACGATCGTCGCACAAGTCAGCATCGGTTGTTGCGTCCTCGTCACATGCATCGATCGTCACAGATGTGGCATCGATCGACGCAATGCGATTACTCCGACAGTCTTGCAAATTTCTATCCAAATCCATCTGAAACACTGTCCCGATCATATTGACGTTTTCTTCAGGCAAGAAATCATTAATGGGCACATCTTCCTCAACCAGCATCCTTGACAGATGGTCAGCAACTCCATTCTCAACTCCCTTCTTGTCCCTCACTTCAATGTCATACTCCTGAAGCAACAGAATCCATCTCAACAATCTTGGCTTAGCATCTTTCTTCTGCATCAGATACTTCAGGGCTGAATGATCAATGTGTACAATCACCTTGGAGCCAACAAGATAGGGGCGAAACTTCTCAAATGCAAAGACAACAGCCAACAACTCCTTCTCTGTAGTGGCATAGTTTCTCTGCGCATTATCTAGTGTCCTGCTGGCATAGTAAATAGCATGAAGCTTTCTGTCCTTCTTCTTCCCAAGAACTGCTCCTACAGCATAGTCACTCGCATCGCACATAACCTCAAAAGGTAGATCCCAATCTGGTGGCTGAACTATAGGAGCACTCACTAATGCCTGCTTGATCTGTTCAAATGCAGTCTGACAATCTGCATTGAACTCAAACTTGGTATCCTTATACATCAAAGAAGTTAGTGGTCTAGCAATCTTACTGAAATCATTGATGAACCGTCTATAGAAACCAGCATGTCCAAGAAAGCTCCTCACAGAGTTCACAGAATCAGGCGCCTGAAGGCTGATCATTACCTCAATCTTAGTGCGGTCTACTTCGATCCCTGCTTCAGACACTTTATGTCCAAGTACAATGCCATCTCTGACCATGAAATGACATTTCTCCCAGTTAAGAACCAAGTGCTTCTCCTCACATCTAGTTAGCACCTTGCACAGATTATCCAAGCACTCATTATATGATGACCCGTAGACTGAGAAATCATCCATAAACACCATCATAAAGTCCTCAATCATATCAGTAAATATGGACATCATGCATCTCTGGAAAGTGGCTGGTGCATTACAAAGTCCAAAAGGCATCTTGCGGTATACAAATGTGCCATATGGACAAGTAAAGGTAGTCTTTCCCTGATCCTCTGGATGGATGGGAATCGGAAAGAAGCCTGAATATCCATCTAGGAAGCAATAGTAAGGGTGATTTACTAACCTCTCCAGCATCTGATCAATGAAAGGCAAAGGGAAATGTTCTTTCCTTGTCGCAGCATTGAGCTTCCTGTAATCTATGCACATCCGGTGTCCAGTCACAGTCCTTGTAGGAATCAGCTCGTTCTTCTCATTCTTCACTACTGTAACTCCACCCTTCTTAGGCAGTACATGGACTGGACTAACCCAATCGCTGTCTGAAATAGGATAAATGATCCCAACATCTAGGAGTTTCATGATCTCCTTCTTTACCACATCCTTAAGGTTAGGATTAAGCCTCCTCTGATGCTCAATAGATGTCTTAGACTCGTCCTCAAGATGTATCCGATGCATGCACAGCTCCGGAGAGATACCTGAAATGTCATCAAGAGAATAGCCAAGAGCTTTGCTAGTATCCGATGCATGCACAGCTGCGTTGTTAAAAATAGCATTAAGAATCACTGGATATGTCGAATTAGGTCCAAGAAATGCATACTTTAGCCAATTTTCAGATCAATTTTCGGAGCTTAAGCTGTGTCGATCGATGCAAATTCGCGTCAGACATATCTAACTGCATCACTTGCTCAGCAGAATCCATTAGCCTCACATAGCAGATTGCAGGCTCGTCTTGCAGGTGTTCCAGCTCCATTATAGAGCTCAGTAAAGCTCTCTTAAGTGGAACCTCAGCATGTGTCTTATGAAAGTAATCTGCAGCCAAATCATTGAGTGTGTCCACATAAAAGGTCTGTCCGTCGATGGCTGGTCTCTTCACCAGTTTGTCCATATCAAAGCTCATCTTCAGATCACCCACATTCAGAATTATTTTACCTCTCTGGCAGTCAATCATCGCACCTGCAGTAGCCAAGAAAGTCCTACCCAAAATCAGTGGATCCTTTGGTTCCTCTCCATACTGCAGAACCACAAAATCAGTAGGAATCACACATTGGCCAATCATTATAGGCACATCCTCCAATATTCCTTCAGGAATTCTGATTGTTCTGTCTGCTAAAACCAGTGAGATCCTAGTGGGCAGGAAGTCAGTCATCCCAAGTCTCTTAGCAAAAGAGAAGGGCATAAGGTTCATATTAGAACCAAGATCACATAGAGACCTTTCAAATCTTTCCCTGTAGATAGCACAATCCAACACAAAGCTTCCTGGATCTTTCAACTTCTCAGGAATTCTGCCCTGAATCACTGCACTACATACCTCTCTGATCATCATTACACTCTCCTCATCAGACCATTTACCAGCAAGTTAGTCCTTAAGACATCTCTTCATCACAGGAGTAGTCTCCATAAAGTCAATCAAAGGCACTTCAATCTTCACCTTTTTAATGATCTCCTTGCATTTGGCATACTGCTTATCGTTCTTAGCCTTCCTGGGGTTCTTAGGAAAAGGTACTTTAGGCTTGTAGACCCTTTCATTCGACTTTTTCAGCTTTTCTGCGTCTGAGCTCTCTGCAGTCGACTTGCGTCGATCGTTGCTAGTGTTGCATCGATCGTTGTTGAGCGACTGTGTTACGACCCCTGTGTCGAGATTGGGCTCATCATCCTTGTTTTCGCTTTGCATCGACCGTTACTGAGGTGCGTCGATCGATGCTTTGCGAATTCCACTGATCTCATCTTCCATTTCTTCAATCTCCACGATTTCTTCGACACTCAACTGCTTTTTCTGGGCAGGAAACAGCTCCTTACCACTTCTCAATATCACTGCATTGCACTGATACTTAGGATTAGCATCAGTTCGTCCCGGAAGAGATCCATCTGGCCTCTGAACATATCCAACAGTCCTCGCAACCTTAGCATCAAGCTCCTTCACATGTGTGCTCAAGCATTCAAACTTCCCATTAAGGTCCTCATACACAGCACCTAACTTCTTGTTGAAGTCTACATCATTCTTAGTCCGACCTTTCAGCAACTGCTCCATCATGGCCTCCATCTTGCTCTCATGAGCATTAGCAGCAGGAGGTGTCTGATAAGAAGATGATCCATAAGTCCTCTGATTACTTTGCTGAAAAGGTTTCTGAAAACCAGCATTCTGTCCAAATCCAGAAGAGCTTTGGTTGCTTGTGAAAGCACTCTTCTGTCCACCATTGAAGAACCTATTACCTTGCTGACCACTAAACCTATTCCCTTGAAATCCAGAGCCACCAATGTAGTTCACATCCTCTTCCTGATTGTCTTTTTTAGCTCCAAATACCTCAACATCCTGAGCAAAATGGACAGCTTTCTTTCCAGCCAACAGATTACAAACAGTGTCCAGCTTAGTCCTAATGTCAGCAATCTCCAGATTATCTATCTTCCCACCAGACTCTTTCCTTCTCCTATCAGCAGTCTTGCAGCTATTACTGCTCACCAAGTTATCTATCAATTGCTTAGCTTGCTCAGGAGTCCTTGTGTTGAAATTTCCATTGCTGGAATTATCCAACGCAGTCTGATAAGGGAGATTTATACCTCTAAAGAAAATGCCCAACAGTGTCACTTTAGTGAATCCATGATGAGGACAGTCTCGTTGGTACTTCTTAAACCTCATCCAAGCATCTTTAAGAGGCTTTATAGGACCTTGGGAGAAAGTGAGAATGTCATGTCTTGACTGATCAGAGAGAGCATCATCATAAAAGTGCCTCAGAAACTCACTCTTCACAGCATCCCAAGTAGTAAACTTCCCAGGTGGAAGTTGCTTCAGCCAGGCAGCAGCATCTCCAGCGAGAGAGTAGGGGAAGAGTTTGAGAAACAGATAATCATATTTCACTCCATCATACTTCATCCCAGTGACTATGTCCTCAAACTCATCAATATGATCCATTGGCTGCTCAGTCGGAAACCCATGGAAGACATTCTGCCTCAGAATAGAGTAGTAGATGGTCTTGATCTCGAAGTCATTCCTCTCAAAACCAGGAGGTACAAGTGCTGACCGGTTAGCATGAAACTCATCCAGACGGTTATAGTCAGCAAGGGTCCTCTCATGAATTACCATCTGCCTCTGCCCTTGTCCTTGGCCTTGTCCTTGGCCTTGTTCTTGTCGCGGTTCAGGCTCAGGTTCAGGGATCACATTACCTTCAGCATCAATCCGTGCACCAGCAGCATTGTACGGATTGTTTTGTCGGTCCCTTAGGGTACCTTGAGCATCGGGTATCAAAATCAAACGTTCTTGCACCATCCTTGCTCGTTGACTTTTCCTGTTAGTTCTCTCTAATCTAGCAAGCTCTTCAAGTCTGAGATTAACGAGATTCGAGTTCGGATTACTTCTGGTATCACGCGTCTGCATAAACCGTCTGTAATCGCAGTGCAACGATCGATGCTAGGAGGCAACGATCGATTCAACTCTAGTCGCCTTGCAACGATCGATTCAAAAGTATGCAACGATCGATGCTAAGCGAAAATCAGACCTGCGACAAAGAAAAACAGAGAAAATTAGTAACCAAAAATAAAAATAAAAATACTAGTCTAAACCCTAATTTCAAATCTATAGAAGACTCAAAAGAGTCCCCGGCAACGGCGCCAAAAACTTGATAGGGTCTAAAAGTTTTAATCCTATTCTACTGCAAGTGCACATGCAATTATAGTATGTACGGTATCGAATCCACAAGGACTCTAGGCAACGATAGATTATAGAACGGTCGAGTTAAACTAGGAGGAAGTAGTGAGAAACTAAAAGCAATTAACTAAAAGCGCTAAGTCTAGGGAGTTCTCAGGAAATCAGACAAGCAGATCAGATAATCAGCCAGGATCAAATTAAGCACGGTTCTAGAACTCAAACACGGATAAAGAACTAACCAACTTTCGCTGTGAGAATTCTCTATGTCTAATAGCAGAAATCCAAATTTCTTTGCAATTCCTAACAGATTAAACTAGCTTTAAGATTAAGTTCGATAAGTTCACAATTCAATTAAACCAAATTTCTTTGCGAGTAATTCAATTGTTCAGCCTAAATAGTCCAGATTCCAAATCACACTTTCGTGTCAATTTAACAACCTAAAGTCTAGATTCTAAGTGATCAGGTTAGAAACTAGTGTTAAGCATAATTTAGATTGAAGAACAATTATGATATGAATCCTTAACTGAAATAAATAAATATAGCAAGTCATGAAATCCCTAAACTTAACTATGAATCTACTCAGACATAGACAATGAAAACATAATCAATGAATAATTAGATTGCATAAAAGAGTAAGAAACAAAGGGGTTCGAAATCTTCTCCAAAAACAGGAAGCAATACAGGTTCAGATCAGCCCCAAAAAGCTCTAAATCTCTCAGCTCAAAGTATGAAAGCGTATCTAAAAACTGATGTAAAAACCTAATTATAAAGGCCTAATCATGACTGGGGCTTCTTTGTAATTCTTGGAAACTTCTGGGTAAAACTGCAAATTCTGCATTCTTCATTAAACCGCCGAGGAAAGGCCCATCTCGCTCGTGTGTCGATCGATGCACAATGTGTGTCGATCGATGCATTACTCTGTTTTGGACAGTGAACTCTATCTCTCGGGTCAAATCACCAAAATGCTCCAAAAAGCTCCATAATCTCCAATTCCGCTCCAAACGTGCATATATCTAATAATACCTGTAAAAGACTCAAATGAAGCCTTGTTTGTTTCCTTGAAGGCGTCCTTGAAGTATGGATCAGTCTCATATAACCCCTTGAGGGGTGTTCAAAGCACATGACCTTGGCCTCCATGGTGGTTATGATGGCGTGTATCCTGGATAGAGCGTTAGCAACAACATTTTCCTTTCCCTTCTTATACTTGATCACATATGGAAATGTCTCCACAAACATAAGCCACTTAGCATGCCTTTTCTTGAGTGTATTTTGTCCTCTTAGGTGTTTGAGCGTCTCATAATCTGAATGAATAACAAAATCCTTAGATAATAAGTAATTCTGCCATGTTTCAAGGACCTTACTAAAGCGTATAACTCCTTGTCGTAAGTAGGGTAGTTCAAGGAAGCTCCATTGAATTTTTCACTAAAGAAAGCCACTAGGCGTCCTCCTTGAGTAAGCACAGCCCCTTGAGTAAGGACAATAGGTCGTGTCTGGCAGTAGCCTTTACCAGACGATCTACTTGTGGGAGAGGGAAGTTGTCTTTGGGGTTTGCTTTATTCAAGTCTTTGAAGTCTATGCAGATTCTCCACTTCCCGTTTTCTTTTTAACGATGACTGGGTTGGCTAGCCAGTCAGGGTATTTCACCTCCATGATTGACCCGACATTTAGTGGTCTATCAACTTTGTCGTTAACGGCTTTAGCTCGATCGGGACCGAGATTACGACGTTTCTGCTTTACAGGTTTGAACGTGGGATCTACGTTTAATACGTGCTAGGTAACGTCTATGTCGATCCCTTTCGTGTCTTTTGTACACAAAGCGAATGTGTTTACGTTTTCTTTGAGGAGGAGGAGAGGCGGACTCTTCTTATCTGGGGTTCCTTTTCCTTTTTCTTTTTCTTTCTCCTTTGGTTCTAGCGTTTCTACCTCACAGGCGTTGTTTTTGGCTGCAAGTAGGCGGTCTTTGGCCATGCACTCCTCGGAAGAGTGTCTGTTTTTGTTGTGGTTCTTGCAAAATTTATTTTCATTGTACGGCGTTCGCCGTTGGGGCTTGACTTCTACCGCCAAGCAATGCTAGCCTTTGCCGGAAGGTTTTTTCTTGACAGTTTTCTTTAAGCTTGCATTGTACTTCTCCGACGCTGCGGCTAAGTTTTCTTCATTCTTTTGGAAGTAAGAAGCCATGTGCAATGCGTCATCGAGAGACGTGCAAGGTCAAACTGCAAGTTCTTTCTTGAACTCGGAGGCCAACCACAATCTGTTTTGGAGGGCTGCGATTGCTATCGTTTCGTTTGGATCTTCAATGCACAATTTGACCTCCCAAAATCTTTTAACATAGGCCCTGAGGGGCTCCTCGGGTGCTTGCGCTAAGGCCCATAGGTCGGTCTTAGAAGCTTTATATTCGATGAAAATTGAAAATTGTTTCAAGAAAATCGATACGAGCTGTGTGAAGTTATCGATCAAATTTCCTTTCAGGTTGCCAACCATTCAAGTGCAGTGCTGACGAGGTTCTCGGCAAAGAGCCTGCATTAACCTGCTTCTTTTTCTTCGTCGTTGATATGAGCTCAGAAGACTATGAGCCAGAAGGCTATGACATGAGCCTTTGGATCTGACGTTCCTGAGTATTCCGTAATTTTGATATTTCAAGTGTTCTGGATTTGAGAATTGGCAATTCGGTCCGTGAAAGAAGATCGGCGTATTTCTTCGGTCACTCGATTGATGTCTGGAGCTAAGCTTGTGGCCATATGGATTACGGCTTGCATGTTCTGGAAATCAGCTTTTGTATGGTTGGCGTACCGCCAGAAGTTTTTCAGGTAGGTAATGCTATATGTGTTCATGCGTGTCAAGTCCTTGAACATAGGAAGTTGCATGTTCCGCGGATGCGAGTTATTTAACTCTGGGATTCTTGTATTCTGAGCCATCTCCCTCGGGCGAGGCCAAGCCAAATTATTTCTAGGTTCCGTTTTGGGAGATTGGGAGCTGTAAAGAAAAACTGATGCTGATACAGCCTGGTTGTGTGGGGACCGAGCTACAAGAATGAGATGGTGAATCTATGGCTAGCAATACTGCACTCTCAAGGGATTCAGATGGATGATTGACGGTCTGAGGACAGTTACAGATGGACTTAGAGACGCCACACACTAAGTGAAAGGAGATGTGATAAGTCTTGCACTCTTTCTCCAATGGCTTCTCACGCAAAGGAAGAAGGAGGGCGGCCGGTTTTTCTTACATAGAAGAAAAGTTTGTTCTTTGTCAATCTAAGGTAAAAATTACAAATCTGAGCAAGATTTTATATCTTACTCTCTCAGCTGGGCGGTTTCTTGGCCGTAACCAATACAAAAAAATACTAAAAAAGGAAAGCTAAACATATTGTCTCAATACATTGGAAATAACGGAGTAGTTAAGCAACAACAAAAAACCTGCAAAAAATCAAAGACAACACTCTTGAGTATGTAAAACACAAGGTAAATACTCAAATTGGTATGTATCTGAGCTTAGACTTTCTTGGATATGAAAATCAAGGTTGCATCATTCTTTCCTTGTAAAATCGGGAATAATGGAATGGCTTGTGTGATCAACCATGGAAGTGTGTCTCCCTGTGGTCTACTGACGAGCTTGTTTTCGGAGTTGGTTGCGTCTTGGGCAGCTAAGTCTCCTTTAGGTCTGATTGGAGTCTCTTTGGTGATTTCCTTGTTAAGAAGCTTCTCTTTGAGTTCTTCATGTTCTATAAGTGTGATCAAGCTTCCCACTGAATTTTGAACTCTTCCCTTACACTCCTTTCACTTGATATGATCCTTGGTGATCGTCTCAATGTTGGTAAGTCAAAAATATTGAAAACATGAGATATACTTAGCTCACCTGGTAGCTCAAGCTTGTAGGCATTGTTGTTGATATTTTTGACTAATTGGAATGGGCCATATCCTCGAGGTGAAAGCTTGGACTTCATCTGGTTAGGAAACCGCTCTGTCTCATATACAGCCACACCCAATCTCATGGCTCAAAGGTTATCTCCTACCTGCCTTTGTCAGCTTGCAACTTGTTCTTCTCGATTTGTCTCTCCAAGTTTTCTCGGACCCTCTGGTGCAAGTTCTTCACAAAGTCCGCCTTGGCAACTCCTTCACAGGTTTGAACGTGGGATCTACGTTTAATTCGGTGCATACTAGAACGACCAGGTCCTTGCGGGGGCCTCGTACTGTTGGGTCTCTATTCCGCTTCGCATTCTGTGACGCGAGCTCTTCCTCTTTCTGTGATCGCTATACTTGCGATATCTCCGTATTATTGAAGAATGTCATGTAGCATGATCTCACAGCTTTTGATTGCAATTGATTGGTTTTACTCCAATGGTCGAGAATTTTATGCATTGATGGTAAGTAGATTGTACCGCTTTCATAGTTTATATACATGGTCTGACTAGTCTTGATGTAAGATCGGGACCGATCTCACAAGGATAGATGTGGATATAAGAAGTTGGACTAAGGTCACTCTCTTCTAAGACAAAAGATGGTCGTTGATGGCTTGATGGTTCTATTCAATTGACTAAGGTCTCTCCTTGAATAGAAAGTTGATGGAGATGGAACAGATGATGGATCAAAGAACGCCACTCAAGGGTGTGAAAGCCCTTGTGATAAGCTCAAGAATCGAAGCCTTAGTGAATCCACACATAAGACGTAGATTCATAATGTTTTCTAAGAAGGGGAATCCGCACAACTTAGAGAAACAAAAAGCAAAGCATAAAAGCTTTAGAAGAGAGAACTCTTTTATTTTCCAAAAATTTCTATATTATTTACAACAGAACAATTGAGCTTTTTATAGCTCTTACAAGATGATCTTTACATAAAATACATAAAATGAAATGATTTACATTTATACAAAAAGAGAAAAATTGCCTAAATTCAAATATTAGTCTTCTTGCCACCAATTTAGCCATTGTCATTGAATGAGAATCCTTGACTTTTTTATGAAGTTATAAGGATTTAAAAACCGTTTCACCTTGAAAATTTTTTATTTTATTTTTATTATAATGAAAATAAGAAAAACGAATTATTTTTTCAAGAAACAAAACGAAAGTAGTTTTTTTTTTGAAAAGTTTTGATGGATGAAATTTTATTTAGGAAAAAGAATAATTTATTTAAAGTTTTTTTTTGTTAAACTGAAAATCAAAAATAAAAGGAATTATTTTTTTCTTTTAATGAGAAAATAAAACTTTAGGAAAAATAAAGAAAAAAACATTTTTATGGTTTTTAAATTTTATAAAAAAGATCAAAACAGAAAATGTTTTTTTTTTTTGTTTTTGATATTAAAATAAAATGAAAAAGAAAACAATTAAACAAAAAAACTAAAAAGATAGGTGATAGGACATTCGGCTCTGATACCAAATGATATAAGATCGGGACCGATCTCACAAGGATAGATGTGGATCTAAGAAGTTTGACTAAGGTCACTCTCTTCTAAAACAAAAGATGGTCGTTGATGGCTTGATGGTTCTATTCAATTGGACTAAGGTCTCTCCTTGTATAGAAAGTGGATAGAGATGGAATAGATGATGGATCAAAGAACGCTACTCAAGGGTATGAAAGCCCTTGTGATAAGCTCAAGAATCTAAGCCTTAGTGAATCAACACATAAGACATAGATTCATAATGTTTTCTAAGAAGGGGAATCCGCACAGCTTAGAGAAACAAAAAACAAATAATAAAAGCTTTAGAAGAGAGTACTCTTTTATTTTCCAAAAATTTCTATATTATTTACAATAGAACAATTGAGCTTTTGATAGCTCTTACAAGATGATCTTTACAATAAAATACATTAAAAGAAATGATTTACATTTATACAAAAGAGGAAAATTAGCTAAATTCAAATATTAGTCTTCTTGCCACCAATTTAGCCATTGTCATTGAATGAGAATCCTTGAATTTTTTTATGAAGTTATGAGAATGTGATTCTCATAATAAACCCATGCATTGAAGACTTAGATATTGCATTAAGTCTGGTATTGTAAGGGGCTGGTTTTTTTACTATGACAAACTATAGATCTCATGTTGGCCTCCGGCGGTGAATAGGAGCTTTATAGTTCCCATTGAGTAGGCGTTTATACCATCAAATCGGGTTAGTTGAGTTCGTCCGCCGATGAACATGGAGTCTTTGAAGCCAATCTTTTTGAAATCGTCATAGAACAAAAAGTCCACGGAGCTGCCAGTGTCGATCATGACCCTTGATAGCGCGAACCCAGCTACTTTTAGTCGGATTACAAGGACATCATCGTGCGGTTTGTCAAGCTTGAAATTTTCGTTTTTGGAGAAGTTATATGAGTGTCAGGTCCTTCAATGGAAACCATTTCCCTGCCGTCAGTTTTAACTCGCCTCTGGTGGGCTTTGGTCGAATGAACCGATTCCGGGCATAGTTTTGATCCTCCTAATATAAAATTTATTACCTTTGCGAAACTCGAACTGCACATACCGGTTTTTGGAAAGCACAGATTAAATGATTTTTTGGGACCTGCAGATGGTGATACGACAGATTTCGTCGATCCTCCACAACGAGCTAAATCGAAAATCTTCTCAATGCACTTTACATGAGAGGGAGGAGCAGAGGCAGACTCTTCTTCTTTGGGGTTCTCTCACATTAATCTTGCGAGGTTTTTTTCCTTTTTCCTTTTTCCTTTTTCTTTTTCTTTCTCCTCTGGTTCTAGCTTTTTTTTGCCTCACAACCATTGTTTGTGGCTGCAGTAGGTGTTCCTTGGCCACGGATTCCTTGGAAGAGTTTCTGTTTTTGTTGTGGTACTTGCAAATTTTATTTGAGTTGTACGGTGTTTTCCTTTGGGGCTTGCCTTCTACCGTCAGGCAATGCTAGCTTTTGCCAGAAGGTGCTTTCTTGACAGTTTTCCTTAAGCTTGCATTGTACTTCTCCTATGCTGCGGCTACGTCTTCTTCATGCTTTTGGAAGTAAGAAGCCAGGTGCAATTCTTCGTCTAGAGACGTGAAAGGTCAAACTCCAAGTTCTTTCTTGAACATGGAGGTGAACCAGAGTTTGTTTTGGAGGGATGTGATTGCTCTCATTTCGTTTGGATCTTCAATTCACAATTTAACCTCCCAAAATCTATTAACATAGGCCCTTAGGGGCTCCTTGGGTCCTTGCGCTAAGGCCCATAGGTTGGTATCGGAAGCTTTAGATTCGATGAAAATTAAATATTGTTTCAAGAAAATAGATACGAGTGTAGTGACGATGAGGTCCTCGGTGAAGATCCTGCATTAACCTGCTTCTTTTTCCTCGTCGTTGAGATAAGCACAAGAGACTGTGAGCAGGAAGGCTCTAACATGGGCTTTTGGATCTGACGTTCCAGTGTATTCCGGAATTTTGATTTTACTAGTGTTCTGGTTCGAGCATTGGCAATTCGGTCTGTGAACGGAGCTTAGCGGGTTTCTTCGATCACTTAGTTGATGTTTGAAGCTAAGCGTGTAGCCATATGGACTACTACCCGCATGTGCTGTAACTCAGCTTTGGTCTGGTTGGCGTACCGTCGGAAGGTTTTCAGGTCGGTAATGTTATATGTGTTCATGTGGGTCAAGTCCTCGCACATAGGAGTTTGTATGTTCCGTAAATGCGATTTGTTTAATTTTGGGATTTCTATTTTCTGAGCTACCTCACTCGAGGGAGGCCAAGCCAAATTATTTCTAGGTTTCGTTTTGGGAGGTTGGGAGATGTAAACAAAAACGGATGCTGATATAGCCTGGTTATGGGAACCGAGCTACAGGGAATGAGATGGTGAATCTATGGCTGGCCGTACGGCACTTTCCAAGGGATTCATATGGATGATTGATTGTCTGAGGACAGTTACAGATGAACTGAGAAACGCCACACACTCTGTGAAAGGAGATGTGATAAATCTTGCACTCTTTCTCCAATGGCTTCTCACGCAAAGGAAGAAGGTGGGCGGCTGGTTTTTCTTGCACAGAAGAAAAGTTTGTTCTTTAATTAATCTAAGGTAAAAATTACATAGCTGAGAAAGATTTTATATCTTACTCTCTCAGCTGGGAAGCTTCCTGGCCGTAATCAATACAAAAAATTACTAGAAAAGGAAAGCTAAACTTATTGTCTCGGTACATTGAAAATAAAGGACTAGTTAAAAAAAACCTACAAAAATCAATGACAACACTCTTGAGTATCTAAAACAGAAGGTAAATACTCAAGAGAAAGGAATTGTTGTTACTGAATTTCGATCTAGTCCAAAGAGTCGGGTTACGATCAGAGAAGTCCAAACTACGATGTGAGAAATAAACTTAAGTGAGGTCGAAACTGTTCTTTATTAATCTTAAGGCCGAAGCCGAGCAATGAACATAATGGTACGAGGTAGGAGTCCATCAAATGACGTGCTCCCTAAATGCTGCTTGAGCTCGGTGCTTTATAAGAGTAGCTCGGAGCCTTCACAGGTTACAATGTGTGTAAAATGAAAAGTGTAGGGTCTGGTTGGAGTTGGCGAATTTCTTCGAGCATTTAAGTCGGGCGGAAATCTTGTTAGGCATGCTCAGATTTCGTGGCCTTTTCATTCCTTTGTATCCTTGTGCACGTGTCGCGATATCCTTGGGGGGATAAGAAAGTGCTAACGGTCGTACGGATGGGAATATTTTGTATCTCCTGCAACGTCACTGATCATGCAACCGTCGGGCCTTGGGATCTGCGCAGGGGTAATGATGATGTTCCCACGTTGTCTGCCAAAATTTCTTAGTATAAAAATTCTCCAAATGAGTCTTTTTTATCCATTTTTCTTCACGCTGCTTTTGTTTTTTTTCCTTCTCCGATACTTGGTTATGAGTTCTTCGTCTGATCATTCGTCTTCCAGCAGTGACGGTGACGATGATAGTTCGCTTGTTTCTTTGGGGACGGATTCCCCTGTCCCAAAATCGGCTGATGAAGAGGGCGAGTCTCGGGTTTTCGGGAAGAGCTCATCCTCTGTGCGTCGTCGTCTTCATTTTGATGTTCCGAAATACCAGGTGGATGACTCTGACAAGAGCGTAATTTGTAAAGCGAAACGGACGGAAAAGGCTGTGGTGACTCGCGAGGTCCGAAGATCTTTGTGTAAGCAGGCAACTTTAGACGACATAATGAGAGTACATGCTCTTGTTTCGGGTCTCATGCTCCGACTCCCGACTGTGGATGAGCGGCCGTGGTCGGTTCCTAATGGATGAATTTGTCTTTACGATTGTTGGTTCGTCAAATGCCACCTTTGGTTTCCTCTTCCTAAGCTTCTGGTGGGTTACTGTGAGCAGCATCGGATTTCTCTTTCTCAACATTGTCCGGCTGTGGTTCGTAATGTAGTAGGTACCTTCTTGCTCGGCGTTGAGGGGAGGGTCGACATGACTCTCTGGTTTTTTGAGGAGGCGATGAGGATCTAAACTAACAAGACGATTACTGGGACATGCTACGTTTCGGCCAGGAGATGATATGGGCTTAAGCTTGTTACCGGTGCGGTGAGCAAAATATCCAACTAACAAGATTGATATTTCTTCGCGAAGGTTAATGGCGCGTCGGTTCCTAATGAAAATAGGTTGTACCGGTCGTCTTGGAATCATGGTCATGGTATGGTTCCTGCTTTCTCCCCTTTTTGCTTTTTGATTATTTCGTGTTTTCCTTTTCCCAAATCTTCGTACGTACAGTATTCCCTACCCGAAGGATTTTTCTTTGGGTTTGAGGAAGTTGACTTCGCTTGGTCCTTTATCGTGTATGTCCACGTTGCGAGGATTTGAAAGAGTTTTTCTCGTATGGACGCCGGTGCGGCTAAATGAGAGCTTAAGAGGGAGCGGCCGTCCGCGGGTACGGGATGACTGGGGCAGCGATGGTTTTCTGCCGTCGAAAATGAAGAAAAGGAAAACAGAGAAGGTAGACTTGGCTTATGATTCTAAGACAGAGATGTTAGTCCAGGAACCCGTTGATCGAGAGATTAGGGGGTGTGACCGGACTGAAGCGGCTGATTTCTCGGTTGTCTTCGAATATTCCGGACCTGAAGCAATTGTTAATGATGCTGATGAGTGTGTCCAATTTCTCAGGTCGGTGAGGTCGAGTCCGGTAAAAGGGCAACTTCCAATTTCTGCCTCGTTCAGGCATGACCTTCATCGGAGGATCGACTGTGGTTGTATCCGGGTAGGGGTTCTTCGACCCTTTGTGCTTCTGTTTTCCTTCCTTTTCTTACTTGTTTTGAGCTCTCGATTTTGGTGGCAAACTCTTGCAGATGAGAATCGTTTGACGGACGCTTATGAACAGGAAATAAAGGCTCTCAGACTCGAGAAGGAGAAACTTGGATCGAAGCTTCTTGAGATGCACGCGAAGGTTCGTGAGCTCGATGGGGATGGTGAAGTCCTTCGCCGGGAGAAGATAAAAGTTGAGAGTGTTGAAATCCGGGCAGCCGACTCATCGCGGGAAACGATCACTCTGCTCACTGCCCAAGACCTGCATTGGTCCGAATACGACAAATTGCGGGCATCTTCCGCTGATGAGGTCGCTCGATCAAAGGCCGAATATGACAAATTGAGGGCCGAAGCTCGTTTGTCGAAAATCAGGAGGGCTAGGGAGGAGGACGTGCGATCTCGAGGGAAACTTCTGGAGTTGAACTAGGTTGTTTCGGTCCTGGAGGCATACCGTCTTCTGGTTAACGACGGTTTGGAAGTTCCGATTGTTAGAATTTCAGAGGCATCCATGAGGAAACTATGAATATCAAGGTTAGGGTTCATGAGACATCCAGAAGAAGCTCTGAACCACAACCCACAATAAGACCAGAATTGGATGAACAAAGAAGAAAAAACCGATTCTTATAAAGAGAAACAACTAGTTTGTACTTCAAGAGAGTCAGTAATCTAGTTGTATAAAGGAGTCCCTTAGCTATATGAAAACACTTCCAAGAGTTTAACATCTCAATAGGAGTATCTGCTCATGAACATGGAAGAGAATCAGCAATTAACCAAGAGAACATCCAAGAAAAGATGTAAGAGCTATCTACAAGCGATTCTCTGATCATACTTGGATTAACTATGGAAGAGTTATCCAAGCATGAAAAGAGGCGTCCTTAAGCAGCCATAACCGTGGCCCTTTGATAGTCTACATTGTATATGAACTCAAATATACAATGAGAAGAAAGAAGAGAATCGGTTATAAGAAGAAGAGAGAAAGAGATAAGAACTTTGTGTGTAAAAATGAGTTCTGAATTGTATTGTAAATTAGCAAACCTTACAAATGTCGAGTGCCTTTGTTATATAGGCATACAATTAGGTAAAACACTCATAAACAAAGATATTAAATCACAGCCATTGATTCTTTTGGAGAGAAACCCGAATTCAAATGGGCGGCTGGATCATCTTTACTCAATTTTGGTTCTTGTGTGTTCACACACTGAAAGTGACTTGTCCTCACTCTTAATTCACGGGTGTAGGTCTGGAGAGAGAGAGAGCACACTCCCAAATGGTGAGAGTGACATGTCTTCATAACCACTTTCTCCTTTAAACACACATGTGACTCTTCTTGAGTCTGATTCTTGACAGACATCTGTTTGGCCCCAACTTTGCACAGACTTGATAGTCTGATTATATAAGTGCCCCATCTTGCAAAAGTCTGCTTCACAAATCTGCTTCACAAGTCTGCTTCACAAGCATGCTTCACAAGTCTGCTTCAAAAATCTGCTTCACAAGTCTGCTTCACAAGTCTGCTTCACAAGTCTACTTTACAAGTCTGCTTCACAAGTCTGCTTTATAAGCCGGCTTCACAAGTCTGCTTCACAAGCCTGCTTCACAAGTCTGCTTCACAAGTCTACTTCACAAGTTTGCTTCACAAGTCTGCTTCACAAGTCTGCCATGGTCTGTAGTCTCATAGATCAATAATGCACATTGAGATGAACACTAAAGGTGTTCATCTCAATACTTCATGCCTTCATCTTGGCTTTGGCTAAACAAAATTTTTTAAACAAAACTACTTGAAACATATGTGTCATGAATTGCAGAATTTAGGTGAGGTAGGACAACTATAAGTAAGTTTTTGTATGCTCCTAAAGGTAGAATGAGAAGCATGTTGTAATGTTTTTGTTCGTTTGTAACACCACTAAGTAACCCTTCTAAAAGACTAGAAAGACACTTTGATCATCTAAAAGGTCCTTTGAGAATCAAAAATGATTTTTTTAACCAAAACTTCTGGGAACATATGTGTCATGGATTGGAGAATTTAGGTGAGGTATGACAACTATAAGTAAGTTTTTGTATGCTCCTAAAGGTGAATGAGAAGAATTTTTGTTGGGTTTTAAGGGTTAAGAGTAAGCGGTTTCTAGGGTTCTTAGAGAGAGAGCCGCAAAGTATAATGAGAAAGAGAATCCCTTAAAGTGTATTCATTCATTTTGGTTTACAAATGCAATATATAGGAGACTATATATGCTTAACCTAAAGAGGAAACAAACAAAGGATGACTAAAGGTAAAGCTGGTCGTATGACAGCCTGGTTGTACCATTGTACTATGTGGTCCCAGCATTACACACGCTCCATTTTGTCCCTTTTGAAGTCTCCAACGGTCTGATTAGGTTACCCAACTTTGCACATTTCTTGGATAGCTTTAAACAGACACTTCTTGATTCTGATCAAGGTGTCCCCGGTGTTGCACTTCATAAACGTGCAAGACTTGTGCACATTTAGATAATGCATTGCCTTGGCACATTGTTGTATCATGATCAATACTCCCTCTCAAGTTCAGAGTTTGGAATCACCCTAAAGACTGAACTTGGAATGATCATGGCAACACCTCATTAACAACCTTGATGTGGAAAACCACTTGGGACAAAACCACATCAAGGGAAAAAGAGTATGCTGCACATAAATCAGGAGAGTTCTAATCATAAATGGCTACAAGCCCTAGTTTGCTAAATACAAGATTGCAAACCTTAAGACTTGCAGCCTTAGTGAAGATGTCTTCTAGCTGATCTTCACTTCTTGTATAGCAAGGTAGGATGGTTCCATATTCAATCTTTTCCCTGACCTTGTGACAATCAATCTCTATGTGTTTGGTCCTCTCATGGAACACAGAGTTTGTAGCAATGGGAATAGCAGCCTGGTTGTCACAATGAAAGGTAATTGGACCTGATTGTTCTATGCCAAAGTCCTTTAGTAGAGCGTTCAGCCAAGTCAACTCGGTTGCAAGCTTTCTCATGGCCCTATACTCAGCTTCATCACTTGAACAGGAGACCACCTTATGTTTCTTTGTCTTCCAAGTCACTAGATTGCCTCCAATGAAGGTGCAATAGCCGGTTGTTGATCTTCTATCACTCTTATCACCAGCCCAATCTGCATCACAATAGCCAACAATTTCAGTGCTGTCATTCTTGCCCATCCATATGCCTTGTCCCATTGAGCCTTTGAGATATCTAAGGATCCTCTCAATCAAACTCCAATGATAAACCGTGGGTGATTGCATATGCTGGCTAACTTGATTCACAACAAAACATAGGTCTGGTCTAGTGAGAGTGAGATAGATAAGCTTCTCAACCAATCTTCTATACAAGGAGACATCCTTGAACTTCACCTCATCTGATTTCTCCCCCTTTCTATTGACTTGGTAACCATCTTCAAGAGGAGTCTTTGCTATCTTGCAATCATTCATACTTGTTTCTGTCAACAAGACTTGAACATACTTACTTTGAGACAGAAACAACCCATCATTGAATCTGCATACCTCAATACCCAAGAAATACTTCAACTCACCAAGGTCTTTGATGTCAAATGAACTCTTAAGGAATGCCTTTGTGGATTGAATACCACCATTATCACTTCCTGTGATGATTAAATCATCCACATAGATCAGAACAACCACCACTCCTAGAGTGCTTTGAAGAGTAAACAATGTGTGATCAGATTGGGACTTCTTGAAACCATGGTCCATGAGTGTATGACTAAGCTTATGGTACCATGTCCTTGGTGATTGCTTTAAGCCATAAATCGCCCTTCTTAGTCTCAATACATCACCATCTTCACATAAGTGTTCCAATCCTGATGGTGGAGTCATATACACTTCCTCTTCAAGTTCTCCTTGTAGAAAGGCATTCTTAACATCCATTTGCCAAAGGTTCCATGAAAGGTTTGTGGCTAAGGATAGTGTGACTCTAACTGTATGAAGTTTGGCCACTGGTGCAAAGGTATCAGTATAGTCCTCTCCATAAGTTTGAGTGAATCCCCTTGCTACTAGCCTTGCCTTGTACCTCTCTATATCTCCATTGCTCTTTTACTTGATTGTGAAGACCCATTTTCAGCTAACAGTCTTCTTACCCTTTGGCAGTCTCTCCACATTTCAAGTGTGGTTCCTCTCCATAGCTTCTTTCTCATCACTTACTGCATCCATCCATACCTTTATATCTTGAGCCTCTTCATAAGTCTTAGGGACCTGATTCAGCTCAATCTTTCCAAGAAAGGCCTAGTGACTAGATGGTAGCAAGTCAATAGAACAAGTAGACTGACTAGGATGAGCTATTGTTTGGTGGTTGAAGTAGAATCTAGTCTTGATCCATTCGGATGGATATTTCTTTTCCCTTGTGCTTCTCCTGAGTTGTTGAACTGGCTGGTCTGCCACTTCCACACCGCCTTCTTCTTATTGATAGACCATCTCATCCTCATTCACTTCCAAGTTCCCTTGGTTCTGACCTTGAGTTAAAGTGTCTTCTTTAGCTTGAGCCGGCTCTTGTGTGTGTGTTTCTGGTTCAGCATCCTCTTGTGGAGCTTCTTGGGTGGTTGCATCAGCCTCCTGTTGTCTTAGGAACCCTTGGAGAATCATTTCCCAAATGATCCAACAGATACTTCAGACTTCTGGCCAGATCAGAAGGTGATCTTGATAGATCCTTCAAACCTTCCCAATCTCTTTTCTCATAGTATCCATGTTCTTCAATGAACTTAACATCTCTTGACACATAGGTGCGGTTGTTGCTTGGATCAAAACACTTGTAACCCTTCTGAGTTGTAGAGTATCCAAGGAACGTACACCTTGTGCTCTTATCTTCTAGCTTATTCCTTTGATCCCCTGAAATATGTACAAAACAAACACAACCAAACACACATAAGTGTTCAATAAAGGGTTTGGTTTTGTTCAATACCTCATATGGTGAAATGTCTTGAAGAACTTTAGTTGGGTTCCTATTGAAGAGATAGCATGTTGCTAAGACTGCATCTCCCCAAAACCTCTTAGGTACATTGGGATGGAACATCATGGACCTAGAAACTTCCATGAGATGCCGGTTCTTCCTCTCAGCCACACCATTTTGTTGAGGTGTATGTGGACAGCTTTTTTGATGTAGGATCCCATGTTTGTTTAAGTGAGCTTTGAATCTTTGGCTTGTATATTCTCCTCCATTATCTGATCTAAACACTTTAATCTTGGCATTAAATTGATTAGTAACATAGTTTTGAAAGTTCAAAATGTTGGGATTGTGTCCTGAAATCACATTGTACTTACTCTAAAGATAGTTGTATTGTCAATATCGGACAATTCATGTGATACTGGGTAGTCATAATGTTTTGCTAGAAACCGCTTATGACAAATGAGTTGTAACTCATTTCTAGTATCGTGTGAACCTACAGGGTCACACACCTAAGCAAGTTGGATACGCTTTGTATGGGATTGATCATTGGCATATGGTCCGATCAATGTGTATTGGATACACATTGAATTCATGTTTTAAGAGGTGTGTCGATCTGTAACGCCCCTTTCCCATTCTCCGCTGACCGTCGAGCTGACCGGCCAACAATCAAACAAGAACATGACCGATCGAACCCGAGCAAGTCGAACAGGAAAAGTTCGCCACAGGACGAAGCCAGAGACAGATCGGTTTGAGACAAAGGCTCGCACCAACCCATCCTTGACTCCGCTATCCTCGCTTCCATAGTACAAGTCGGCCGTCCTGCACTACTTCAGCGAGTTGTGTCGGTTCGGACTAAACACAATATCAGGAAAGTATATTCATTTCTGAGTAAATCAAACGTTCAGCACAACGTTTAATCATTACTTTACAAATCATTTTTCATCAATAACCAGTCAATACGCAAATCAATACAAAATGGTTCTAAGCCGAACCGAGAGAAAAATCCCAAATACATCGAGTCTAAAATCCCGCCCCAAGCCATCCCGAAGCTACACCGAGGACCTCCCGCGTCCGTCGCTGCTTAACCTGAAAACACAAAAAGAGTCTAATGAGCGATCTAAGATCACCCAGTGAATCGGCTCCCCACTACGGCTTCTAGTCTATCTATTATCTATAGATCCCCGCCCGAAAACCCCAAAATAACAATCAATCAAACACAATAGCCGATCACGCTCTACCACGTCGTGTCGAGCCCACACACATTCAATTGCCAAAGAAATATAAGGCGATTAGAGGGAATCGGGAGCACTGCGGCACATGTCCCCGATTGAGACTCGATCTATCTACCGCGCACTACCAACCATACCAAAACACACTCACGCTGGGCCCCTATGATCTTGGTAACTTCCACGGGTTCTCACTGTTACCGATATGGCAACTAACCCACGTGACTCCTAGCCGTCCACACAACGACTAGGACACCGTTCTCTGTCCATCGATACGCGGTGACTCCGGTTACCCCTAGATAACCCAAGCTTCCATGCAGTCCGGCCCTAGGACGCGACCCCGTATTCTCCGGACCACACCCTACAGACGTCACTCCATAGGTTCGCACCTGCCAGAACTAACTGACCAGGTTCTCAACTCCCGAGGATCCAATCGGGCTGGAAGTACCAGAACGTAATCACACACCTAGACTTGCGGGATCTAACGCACCCTAGAGTCCTAGTGCAGAAATGTAAACACGCAGACTCGCTTGGACTCTAGCAATCAATCACAATCAACCACACACTCCACTCAACCCCGCATCCCGCAAGTCTACTCACACACACACCACCGCTCTGACTCGGCACCGTACCGAGTCAGCACCACAACTTAACCGGTCCCGTGACCGAGTTAAGCAACAACAAGGATCACTCGGCCCAACACCGAGACGATCTAAAGCCCTGCACAAACAATTAACCACAACCACACAGCAAACACAATCACGCACTCAACAGTCTACTCGGCCCAACACCGAAGTAGACTCACAATCACACACACAGGCCTACTAGGGTTTCTAATGTCTTTTAACCAATTCACGCCCGCTACCTTGGGTTAGCCGCTTACTAACCCGTAGACGGTTCACCAATCACAACACTTCTCATTTCTTAACCACTCCTAATCATCTTTTAACAACTCCTCGATCCGTCGGTTTAGAGCTAGAGGCTTACTAAACTCCCCGACGTCTCATCATTCAATAACTTAATTCATTACACTTCGGGAAACCCCGATACCGATCATATTCTATACATTCGTTCGGGTTTAACTTCCGCATTTTAACTCGTCTCAATTTCCGTATATAGATTCATTTAATACCGTGCTTTACTTACATATATATGCATATACAGTCCTACTCATGCCACGACTATATGAATGCATCACACAACGTTCTAACAACCTAACGGCACGCAATAGGTTTAATCCGTTTTAAGCCTAACATGCTTCTTTAACCCTAGCCGGTTTACCGTTAATTCAACCAATTACTTAATTCAGTCCAATTCAATATTCACGGGTATGCAAACCTATCACTACGGTTTCCCATTTAATGTCTATATGCAACTACGGTGTTTTGAGCCGACTCACAGTGATTTAGGTCGGAATGAACGGCACGGATGCGGATACGGCTTCCCGAGACCCCGAACTAACCTCGAACCTCCCCGAATACCCGAACACGAACTCCCGAACACAAACCGCAACTCAAGAACCGGCCGGAGTCAACGCGTTGACCGGCGTTGACCGAAGCTGACCGTTGACCATCTTCTCTCTCCTCATTCCCTCCTTCTCTCTTCCGGATCTCTCTCTCTTTCCCTCTCCTCCGATTCTTTCTCTTCTTCTTCTTCACGCCTTCCTCTCTCCTCTTCTCTCCGGCTTCTTCTTCTCCTCCTCTCTCTGGCTTCTTCTTCTCTCTCTCTCTCTCTTCTTCTTCTTCACGCCTTCCTCTCTCCTCCGGATCTTCTTCTCCTTCCTCTGGTCTTCCTCCTCCGCCGGCTTCTCCTCCTCCGGATTCCCTCCTCCGGTCTTCTTCTTCTCCTCCTCCTTCTTCTTCTTCTTCTTCTTCTTCTCCTTCTTCTTCTCCTCCTTCTTCTCCTCCTTCTCCTCCTCCGGCTTCTTCTTCTTCTCCCGGCTCCTCCTCTTCCTCCTTCTTCTTGCTGCCTCCTTCTTCTTCTTCTTCCTCCCTTCTCCCTCTCTTCTTTCTCTCTTCTTCACTACTCTTGTTGACAAGTGTTTTGGTGTGAAGAAAAGTGAGGGGTGGAGGCCTCCTTTTATAGCTAAAGTGAAGAGATCTCCACCTTCCACTTGTCACCTCTTCTTCTCAATCTTAAGCCACGACCTATCCACCAAAAACCATCCACAAACAATGCATTTGATCATCCACCATCCACTTGTAGCCTCCTCCATGCAGCCCTTGGATTGATGACAACACTGTTGGAATTGTGTCCAGTAATCTCGGTACTGTCTCTAGAAAGTAAGAGTATGTCAATGATCAGACATAAGTCATATAATACTGGGGGTCATGATGGCTTGCTAGAGTCCGCTCATGATCTATAAGTCTTGGACTTATTGCCTTTATTATATGATCCCATATGGGTCACACGCCTAAGCTAACAGGAAAATGTGTAGGAACGGTTTAGCAGAAGTACAGTAAAAGTGCTAGGCATTTACTGTACTTAGAGAGAATAAAAGGTTTAGCCACTGTGCATCGATCGATGCATAAGGTGCAACGATCGATGCAGTGCGCAAACACCGACGAGTTAATTGGTATTTGGGCCAAATGGCCCAAACGGAACAGGACGAGTTTTGTGTCATAAAACTCGAGTTTCAGACTGATTAACCCTAACACTTGAGCCGTAAACTCTCTCTCTCTGCGCCGAGTTCCCCTTGTGGTCTAGCAGCTGTTTCCTGTGAAAGCGTGTGTGAACCTTTGGAGGATTCATCCCTCGGTGTTTCTCTGATCTCAGACATACCATCCCTTTCCGCTGCAACAAACATGTATAAGGTGAGATCATCATTTGTTTCTATTCTGAGAAGAACCTAGATCGCATGTTTAGGTTGATATGAATCTGGAATTGAATCAGGATCAACTAAACGTTCCTTCAGTGGTATCAGAGCATTAGGTTCTGGTTTTTCTTGTTTAGATTCATGTTTAGGACTGTTTTCTTGTTTAGAAGTGTTTTGAATCAACTACTGATAAGATAAATCACTTAAGAAACAAGAATTGAATCCTAAACAAACTGTTTAAAAATCGCATGACCAAACTATATTGATTTGGTATGTGATCTAAACTGATTTTGCATCGACTGAGATCGCATTGCATCGATCGATGCAATGCAAGGATCGATCGTTGCAGTCGCGAGAGATTGACCGCGATCGCATGGATCGTTCGAACAATCGCATGGATCTCGCGAGAATCTCTCGGCCAAACCTGATAACCGTTCGTGCACGCGTGAGAGCATCGATCGATGCAGGATCGATGAATGATCGTTGCAGGATCGATGCTGTGAGCATCGATCGATGCGGTTAGGGTTTCGGCTCGGTTTAATTTAATTTGAATTAAACGTCACGGTTTAATAAACAGATTTAATAATTTTATTAAGTCTGGTTAAACCGGGATAAGAAATCCAATGTCGAAAGAATTATTGGATTTATTGCCTAAACCAGGAATTTCTAATTTGATTTGGTTGGACCAAATAAATTGAGAAAATCCGGTTTAGTAAATAACCGGTTGACAATTGTGGTCATCGTAGTAATTAAAACTTGGTTAGACCAGTTTTAATGAACCAGACCGGTTATGTCAATTAATTGGACAATTGGGTCATGTCTTGGACATGGACAAATTCTTGGGCCTCGGGCCAAGAAGTTAAAACAATTGGGCCAATTATTTGAGTCTTTCTTCAGATAAATTTAAAATTTATTTTATAAAATTTATAAAGTCGATTTTAAATTAAAGTTTCCGAAATTTTATAATTAGAAAGTTTCTTAATATAGAAGTTTCTGAATTTGCGGGTTTTGGATTTTTAAAGAAATTTCTAAAGTTAGAAAGTTTCCGGTTTTAGAAAGTTTCCAATTTTAGAAAGTTTCCAAAAATAGTAGGTTTCCATAAATAGAAAGTTTCCCGAAATAGTAATCTTCTATTTTGGGAATGATTTTAATAAACCTACGAACCTCAAATAATATCAAGCGTTGGATGTCTTGTCCAGGCTATGTCAGCTGTCAAAGCCCATTCAATTGCATTCATGGCCTTACAGTGTGAGGATGTCTGCTTTTGCGTGAGTAAGACGGTTTGTGATTCATAAATGTCATTGGGAGTCCCAGACATTAATGATTACATGACTGTATAGTCTGGTTTTCTTGACTAGGCCATCGGGAGTCCCGGGCCTTGAGACATCAGAGTGGATTGGGCCTCGGGCCCAGATTCACAACCAAGAGTTATATCACGGATATAATTAGCCGATATAGGGCTTACCGATATAAGCTAAGGTTGGGTGACGGCCAGTGGCCCACTTTAATTTTAGTTATATGTGGATCTTGGAATCATTATATTCTATTGAGGGTAACTTAGGTTATTGAATATAATGCGTGATTAATCATATCATATTAATTTTAATACGAGATTAGTCATTTTGAACATAATAACTAATAACCTTTTTATTTATATATTTCAGATATGACTACTACAAGCACACAAAACACATTCTCGATCCGGTCTGTTCTCGAGAAGGAGAAGCTGACTGGAACGAACTTCCTGACATGGTCAAGGAACTTGAGGCTGGTCCTCAAGCAGGAGAAGAAGGATTATGTCCTTCGAGATCCCCTCCCCGAGAGGCCTCTTGCCAATGCTGCCAGGACTCTGCACAATGCTTGGGAAAAGCATTCGTCAGATGAAAATGATGTTTATTGCCTGATGTTGGTGACAATGACTCCTGAGCTGCAAAAACAGTTCGAGAATGTATTGTCACCTATCGAGATAATGGCAAGCCTGAAATCGCTTTTTCAGGAGCAGGCTAGGACTGAGAGGTTCCAGACAGTTAAGAACCTCTTGGACTGTAAGTTGGCTGCGAATGCGGCAGTGAGTCCTCATGTCTTGAAGATGATGGGTTATCTCGATCATCTTCAGAAACTCGACTGCCCAATCAGCCAGGAACTTTCCTGCGACATCATTCTGCAGTCTTTACCTGCAAGCTATGATCAGTTCATTCTGAACTTTAACATGCATGGCTTGAGTAAGACACTGCCTGAGCTTCACGGAATGCTCAAGACTGCAGAGCCCAACTTGAAGAAAACCGCCAAGGACCCCAATGTGCTTATGGTACAAAAGGGCAAGGGGTTTAAGAAGTCTTCTGCTAAGGATAAGGGAAAGGCCAAGGGTGTCCAAGTCGCGGACAAGGACACGCCAAAGCCCAAGCCCAAGTCCAAGGCTGGGCCTACTGACATGTGCAGGTTCTGCAAAGAACTGGGGCATTGGAGAAGAGATTGTAAGAAATTCCAGGAAGGTCTAAAGGAATTAAAGAAGAAGACTTTCGAGACTTCTTCATCAGGTATTTTTGTTATAGAAGTTAATACAACTACTTCTGATAATACCTCATGGGTCATGGATACTGGTTGTGGGGCTCATATTTGTACTAATATGCAGGCACTCAGCAACAGTAGAAGGCTGAAGCAAGGACAAGTGGAGCTACGAGTTGGGAATGGAGCGAAAGTTTCAGCACTAGCTGTAGGCACATACTTGTTGTCTTTACCTTCGGGATTGATTTTAGAACTGAATAATTGTTATTTTGTACCTGCTATAAGCAGAAATATTATTTCAATTTCTTTGTTGGATTTGGAAGGTTATGATTTTTCAGTTATGAATAAATTATGTTCCTTCAATCGCAACAATTTGTTCTATGGTTCTGCCCCTCTTACGAATGGGCTTTACATACTCGATCAATCCGCGCCAATTTATAACATTAATACAAAACGGTTTAAACCTAATGAGAAAAACCGAACGTTTCTATGGCATTGTCGTTTAGGGCACATCAGCGAGAAACGCATCAAGAGGCTCCATTCGAATGGACTTCTTGGCTCATTTGACTTTGAGTCATGTGAGAAATGCGAATCCTGCATGATGGGCAAAATGACACGGGCCCCCTTTAATAAACCTAACGAGAGGGCCAGTGACTTATTGGGCCTGATACACACTGATGTGTGTGGCCCAATGTCCACAAATGCAAGAGGAAACTATCAGTACTTCATTACCTTCACTGATGATTTCAGTAGGTATGGATATGTTTATTTAATGAAACATAAGTCTGAATCTTTTGAGAAGTTCAGAGAATTCCAAAATGAAGTACAGAACCAACTTGGCAAAAGCATTAAGGCTCTTCGGTCCGACCGAGGAGGAGAATACTTAAGCCAAGAATTCAGTGATCATCTAAGAGAGTGTGGGATCGTGTCCCAACTCACTCCTCCTGGAACACCTCAATGGAATGGTGTGTCTGAGAGGAGAAATCGGACCTTATTGGATATGGTTCGATCTATGATGAGTCACACGGACCTTCCAATATCCCTTTGGGGATATGCTCTGCTAACAGCAGTGTTCACTCTAAACAGAGCGCCATCAAAAGCAGTAGCAAAGACACCATATGAATTATGGACTGGAGAAGCTCCAGTGCTGTCTTATCTCAGAATTTGGGGTTGTGAAGCCTATGTCAAGAGATTAATCTCAGACAAGCTTACACCAAAATCTGACAAATGCTACTTCATTGGTTATCCACGGGAAACCAAGGCTTATTACTTCTATCTACGTTCCGAGAACAAGATTTTTGTTGCCCGGGATTGTAACTTTCTTGAGAGGGAGTTTCTCTCTAAGAAAGACAGTGGGAGTAAGGTACTGCTTGAAGAAATTCAAGATGAACAGGATACTGCTCAACCTAATGAGGAAGAGCAGCAGGAGGACCTACAAGAAATTGTAGAGCCTGAACCTGTAGTACCTGAAGTTCGAAGATCCGGGAGGATCCGTCACGAACCCGAGAGATATCAAGGATTCCTCGTGACTGACTGTCATGATCTTCTGATCATTGATGGTGATGAACCATCGAACTTCAATCAAGCCATGATGGGCCCAGATTCCTCTAAGTGGCGCAAGGCCACTGATTCCGAAATGGACTCCATGTCGGTCAACCAAGTGTTTTCGTTGGTTGACTTACCCGCTGGTGTAAAAGCCATCGAGTGCAAATGGATCTTCAAGAAGAAGATTGACGTGGATGGAAATGTCCAGATTTATAAAGCCAGGTTGGTGGCAAAAGGTTTCAGACAAGTTCACGGTGTGGACTACGATGAAACCTATTCACCGGTGGCTATGATGAAATCTATTCGGATTCTACTAGCAACTGCAGCTTTTCATGATTATGAAATTTGGCAGATGGACGTGAAAACCGCCTTCCTGAATGGTATTCTGGAAGAGGATGTGTATATGACGCAACCTGACGGTTACATAGATCCAAAGAATGCTGGGAAAGTATGCAAGCTTCATAAATCCATTTATGGATTGAAGCAAGCATCGAGGAGCTGGAATCTTCGTTTTGATGAAGCGATCAAGCAATTTGACTTCATCAGAAACGAAGAAGAACAATGCGTGTATAAGAAATCTAGTGGGAGCAAGATTGTATTTCTTATTCTGTATGTCGATGACATACTACTTCTCGGAAACGACGTTCCAATGCTGAAGTCTGTAAAGGACTGGCTTGGAAGTTGTTTTTTCCATGAAAGACATGGGTGAAGCCGCATACGTTCTTGGAATTAGGATCTATCGGGATAGACCTAAGAGGCTGATAGGCTTGTGTCAAGACTCATACATTGACAAAGTCCTACAAAGATTCAGCATGAAAGATTCCAAGAAGGGCTTCACGCCAATGGTACATGGCACAACGCTAAGCAAGAAGCAGAGCCCTACGTCGGCTGCTGAGCTTGAGCGCATGAAGAATATTCCTTATGCATCTGCAATAGGATCTGTCATGTATGCCATGATCTGTACTCGTCCTGATGTTGCTTATGCATTGAGCATGACGAGTAGATACCAGTCAAATCCAGGTGAAAACCATTGGATTGCCGTAAAGAATATCTTAAAGTATCTAAGACATACTAAGGATAAGTTCTTGGTGTACGGTGGAAGTGATGTGCTTAAAGTCAGTGGATTCACGGACGCAAGTTTCCAGACAGACACAGATGATTTCCGGTGCAGTAAGTTGGAGAAGCTCCAAGCAGGACACCGTTGCTGATTCCACTACAGAAGCTGAATATATCGCCGCCTCAGAAGCGGCGAAGGAAGCTGTTTGGATACGAAAGTTCATTATGGAACTAGGTGTGATACCAGATGCGGCTGAGCCTCTGGCACTGTTTTGTGACAACAATGGTGCTATAGCTCAGGCAAAGGAACCAAGATCACACCAGAAATCCAAGCATGTTCTAAGAAGATATCACTTGATACGTGACATCATTAATAGAAAGGAAGTCAAGATCAGCCGAGTTCAGACAGATGATAACGTCGCTGATCCGTTGACGAAGCCACTCCCAAGGCCTAAGCTCGAGTTTCTGACTGAAGCTGTAGGCATTAGAGACATAGAAATGTAATCTAAATTTGAGTGGGAGTTTGAGGGCTTTTATTTAGTTATTTGATATGTTCTTGTAAAACATTCTTATGTTTAATGAAATTATTATTTCAAGATTATTTTAACTGTGATGAAATAATCGTTCCAAAGTGATATGAACCATTTTATAGGTCATCGAAGTAAATGACTTGATCTTGAGTCATCGAAGTCATTTAGCTTGATCATGAGACCCTATATTTGATAGATGTTTTATATCATCCTGTCCCTAGTCGAAGGTTGTTGAAATTGGAACACCAACAACCGTGTGAGACTGGATTGGTACGTGACTTATGACAAAGTCTCAGTGTGTCATAGATGCGCGGCATCAAAGTCAGTACATAGGTGTATGTTTGGGAACATACGACCGGACAAGACCCGCTTATAAGAACTCTTCAGGATATTTATATCTGTGTCATAAGAGATTCTTACTACGACTATAGAGTATAGTCCTTAGACCTGAGTTCGCATGCATGTGACTGCACATGGACTGATGCACTTTGATCATTGTCTAACGCTATCGTTCTGCGATAGTTATAAGGACCTTGTTTGGGTACATTATGAAATGAATAGTTTACAGTGATGGAACAAGACGGGATTTGTCCCTCCAATATAAATGGAGTGAATATCTCTAGGCCAATCGGAGATTTGAATACTGGAAAACGCATGGCCATGCTCAAACGGACTTTCCCGAGTCGTTTGGATTGTCAGTATCAAATCAGAGTCCGATGAACAAGATTAGGCTTTATAAGGATGACACCAATCTTGCCTTATGACTAATCGAGATATTGTGACGAAAGGATTATGAATACAGAGATTCCAGTACAAGTGGGAGATTGTTGGAATTGTGTCCAGTAATCTCGGTACTGTCTCTAGAAAGTAAGAGTATGTCAATGATCAGACATAAGTCATATAATACTGGGGGTCATGATGGCTTGCTAGAGTCCGCTCATGATCTATAAGTCTTGGACTTATTGCCTTTATTATATGATCCCATATGGGTCACACGCCTAAGCTAACAGGAAAATGTGTAGGAACGGTTTAGCAGAAGTACAGTAAAAGTGCTAGGCATTTACTGTACTTAGAGAGAATAAAAGGTTTAGCCACTGTGCATCGATCGATGCATAAGGTGCAACGATCGATGCAGTGCGCAAACACCGACGAGTTAATTGGTATTTGGGCCAAATGGCCCAAACGGAACAGGACGAGTTTTGTGTCATAAAACTCGAGTTTCAGACTGATTAACCCTAACACTTGAGCCGTAAACTCTCTCTCTCTGCGCCGAGTTCCCCTTGTGGTCTAGCAGCTGTTTCCTGTGAAAGCGTGTGTGAACCTTTGGAGGATTCATCCCTCGGTGTTTCTCTGATCTCAGACATACCATCCCTTTCCGCTGCAACAAACAGGTATAAGGTGAGATCATCATTTGTTTCTATTCTGAGAAGAACCTAGATCGCATGTTTAGGTTGATATGAATCTGGAATTGAATCAGGATCAACTAAACGTTCCTTCAAACACATCTTTGGAGATTCATGCACCTAAGAAGCTTCTATTTGTTGGGCTCAGATTTCGTGGCCCATACCTCATACTGAGCTTTATTTAGGTCCAATATCATCTTAGTAATCAGCCCTAAACACCTGGTTCAAGCCCAAGCTCCAAAGAAATTATTTTGGAGTTTTAGTCATTAATCACCCATTAATGATCTAAGATTTATAACTGGATCTCAGCATCAAATCTTGCTTCATCCTTTTAACCGTGTCTTCTTCATATTATAATGGAGCTGTGGTCAAAATTTCATAATTTTTGGTGGAGTTTAGAAGGTCTTCTCGCTTGCCCGAACATTGTATCGGCTTCTCGGAAAAACCGGTTTTACATTGAATATTTTTAAAACTCTTTATCTGCTTCTATAAATCCACCAAGACTCATTTTCATATTCCAGATGCTCTTATGTGATTTTAGAAATTTGAATCACCTCAAACGGACACCCGTAGCTCCTGTTATGAATTTTACAAGTTTTGTCGGTTTTATCGGTTTCCATTCCCGATAACCCGAAAAACTCATCTACGGTCTGTTTCCACCATTCTTGATCTTCTAAATGTTTTCTTTCTTCAAAAAGAATAACATTTGGCCCGTCTTAGATTCCGGCTCGTATTTTGGTAATCTTACCAAAATGCCCCTTATCTTCTCAAAATTACAAAACTGTCACTCTTTGACTTTTCTGCTGCCCGTTGACCATTCTTGATACAGGGTATTACATTCTTCCCCACTTACAGGAATTCGGTCCCCGAATTCTCCGTCACTACCAGACTTCGAATCGGTTCCAACTCCTGTAAGTTGGTCCGTCACTTTCTTATAACGCTTTCTTACTCAAACACTGATGCAGCCTACTGACATCACGGCAACCCTTCTGTCTCATAACATTCTATCCCACTGATCTCATCAATCGTTCCACTCTTGCTTCTAGTCTTGCATTTTGTACCGTGCTTCACGCTCTACTGTCTTCCTTCGTCCATCCGTCTTAACCTCGACCTTGTTCTCGCTGGTTTCTCTCCTTTGACTCGCGTTCTGACTTCCTCACTTCGCTTCGACTTTCCCGTCGTTTACGATACTGATATGTCTCTCCTGAGACACTCTTCAAGAATCTGTCCTCCAACCCTGACGTCATTGCGGCTCTAACTCCATTCACACTGGTAACCCCACTCTAATCCTGATACGACCTCTTCCTTCTCACACGTCTTGGTTTCTGAATCCGGTTTCGCTAAATTTCCACCGCATTCTCGCTAACGGCTTCGCTCTGGTTTCCATACGGTCATTTCTGCTAACACATCATACTGACCGCTTCGCTCTTTCCGCTGCTTGGTACTGACACTTCCCACTAACACTCCACACTGACTGCTTCACTTCCCGGGTCAACTCATCTCGCGGCTTCTTTTCAGCCCATTTCGCTTTCGGGTTCGGGTTCGGTCTCGTATTCGTATCGCATCGTCCATTCCGTCCTGCAATCAACACAACAATTTTCACTGGAGCGGTGAATTCAAACCAATCCATTCCCCGATGTCACTTCCTCATAGGAATATAGTTAGTTAATCATGTACCCGATGGTCACCCATGATTAAATAACGATACTCTATAATTCCGCTCTCTCGTGAATCGACAGTCGATTCAACCCATTCTCACGTTAGCTCAACACCTTAATCGAAAAGGTTCTAACACTTCTATTCGCAACGACTCACGATTGTAAATCAAATTTAAGCTACTCAACCAATAGCTTACCACCACCACTCACACTCCGCACAAGCTAAGCATGCCATAACACTAGCACTCTTATAGTGCTACACCACCACGAAAGACAACCCTAACTATCTAATGCACCACACAAGCATTAGATAAAACACACAAGCACAAAATTGCAAAACAATTAATTACCACACGCAATCAAGCAATCATCAGATCGCTCCAGATATGTCGTCAGTCTGGGTTTAAGTTATGATGAACGGTCATCAGTTCCGCTCATCATCAGACTTCGCATGGTAATTCGTTTGCATTACAAAACGATCCCACGCAAGCAAACAATTACTACGAGAGTCATCATGATAAGCTGAACAATCTGCATCATATACATACACAAAAACAACAACACACATGTTTCGAAGTTTATAGAAGTACATAAGGGAACAGAAATACAACCACAAGATGTCCGTCATCAACAACCCAACCCACAAACTGCACCGCCATATCCTGGAGATGTTCCCAACAACATACGAAAACCCGTCGATTTGGATACACACAAGCAACATAGTTAGTGCCCATACTCACCTGGCCTAACTACCATAACCCTAACAGCCCCAGCACGACCGGAATGCCATACACAACCGGCATCACGGCTCGCGCTGGTAACCACTGGCAGGCGCGCCGGGAGGTTGTGGTGGGTGTGCATCTCTGGTCGGCGATCCGACCTGCTGCGGCTCTGCTATCAGACACATCTGCGCTACGTAACCTCTGCGAACACAACTCTCACAAACCAGAACAGACGCTGGGCGTGTCCCATGGTAACAAGTTGACACCTGATGGTCTGTCGCTCCATATAGCTGACAGGAAGAACAGACCCCAAAGAAGGCTCCTAAAAACCCTCGGCTGCTCGATGACCATGAACTCTACATATCTGGCGGTGCTACTGGCTCAGTCGGCGGTGTAATTGACTCCAACTGCGCATCCGATCCTGCTTTCGACATCGGTACTACTCCTGCGGCCGACTCTCCATCTGAATGCGGCTCGGCACCATCGAGTGAGGGATCTCCTGATCTCTGCGGCGATCCTGACTGTTGATGCGGCCCAATCTCTTGCTCCCAGACGTCCTCGAGTATCGCCATCTGCTCGTCCATGTGCTGCGCCCACTGCACACGCTGCTCCGGATCTGTCGGCTCCATGTCCTGGTCATTTGCTGCGCGTAACTGGTCCACCACAAAGTCCACCACACAAAGCGAAATGAAATTTGAGGCATGCAACCTAGGTAATGGCATGTCATGCGTCTCAAGAATCAGCGACTGAAACTCTTGGCAGTACCACTGACTCAAATGGTGCAACCGTCTCCGATAACTGCATCGTCTTGTAGAGCTTGAGGTAACGGGTCAGGAAACGGTCTCCAATCTACGGCGGCTTCTCTCACCATGCGGTTTGAGAGGAGGAACTGGTGGTTGGTCGGATATCTGCGAACCTCGTGACGGCTCAGACTTCGCCCTCTAATCCTCTGGCTGCTGCTCGAACAGATCTCGATATTGTGCCGTTGTCATCCGACGATGACTCAAACTGCTCGCTGAAATCTCACACACCCACTGCACGCACCCACACACACTCCGTCCAAGGACGCTCTGCTATTGTCTGCAATCACAAACCATAAACACAAATTAGTTCACATACTACAAATTTTCTACCCCATCCCAACCCCGGATTTACGAACGCGGCTCGGTTTCCTAATGGATGCTTGGGTATGACACAATTTTGACTCGATAAAACCACGGAAAACACTCAGAAATGAACAACTTTGAAACCCATGCAGAACTTGGCTCTGATACCACCTTTCTGTAACGCCCCTTTCCCATTCTCCGCTGACCGTCGAGCTGACCGGCCAACAATCAAACAAGAACATGACCGATCGAACCCGAGCAAGTCGAACAGGAAAAGTTCGCCACAGGACGAAGCCAGAGACAGATCGGTTTGAGACAAAGGCTCGCACCAACCCATCCTTGACTCCGCTATCCTCGCTTCCATAGTACAAGTCGGCCGTCCTGCACTACTTCAGCGAGTTGTGTCGGTTCGGACTAAACACAATATCAGGAAAGTATATTCATTTCTGAGTAAATCAAACGTTCAGCACAACGTTTAATCATTACTTTACAAATCATTTTTCATCAATAACCAGTCAATACGCAAATCAATACAAAATGGTTCTAAGCCGAACCGAGAGAAAAATCCCAAATACATCGAGTCTAAAATCCCGCCCCAAGCCATCCCGAAGCTACACCGAGGACCTCCCGCGTCCGTCGCTGCTTAACCTGAAAACACAAAAAGAGTCTAATGAGCGATCTAAGATCACCCAGTGAATCGGCTCCCCACTACGGCTTCTAGTCTATCTATTATCTATAGATCCCCGCCCGAAAACCCCAAAATAACAATCAATCAAACACAATAGCCGATCACGCTCTACCACGTCGTGTCGAGCCCACACACATTCAATTGCCAAAAGAAATATAAGGCGATTAGAGGGAATCGGGAGCACTGCGGCACATGTCCCCGATTGAGACTCGATCTATCTACCGCGCACTACCAACCATACCAAAACACACTCACGCTGGGCCCCTACGATCTTGGTAACTTCCACGGGTTCTCACTGTTACCGATATGGCAACTAACCCACGTGACTCCTAGCCGTCCACACAACGACTAGGACACCGTTCTCTGTCCATCGATACGCGGTGACTCCGGTTACCCCTAGATAACCCAAGCTTCCATGCAGTCCGGCCCTAGGACGCGACCCCGTATTCTCCGGACCACACCCTACAGACGTCACTCCATAGGTTCGCACCTGCCAGAACTAACTGACCAGGTTCTCAACTCCCGAGGATCCAATCGGGCTGGAAGTACCAGAACGTAATCACACACCTAGACTTGCGGGATCTAACGCACCCTCGAGTCCTAGTGCAGAAATATAAACACGCAGACTCGCTTGGACTCTAGCAATCAATCACAATCAACCACACACTCCACTCAACCCCGCATCCCGCAAGTCTACTCACACACACACCACCGCTCTGACTCGGCACCGTACCGAGTCAGCACCACAACTTAACCGGTCCCGTGACCGAGTTAAGCAACAACAAGGATCGCTCGGCCCAACACCGAGACGATCTAAAGCCCTGCACAAACAATTAACCACAACCACACAGCAAACACAATCACGCACTCAACAGTCTACTCGGCCCAACACCGAAGTAGACTCACAATCACACACACAGGCCTACTAGGGTTTCTAATGTCTTTTAACCAATTCACGCCCGCTACCTTGGGTTAGCCGCTTACTAACCCGTAGACGGTTCACCAATCACAACACTTCTCATTTCTTAACCACTCCTAATCATCTTTTAACAACTCCTCGATCCGTCGGTTTAGAGCTAGAGGCTTACTAAACTCCCCGACGTCTCATCATTCATTAACTTAATTCATTACACTTCGGGAAACCCCAATACCGATCATATTCTATACATTCGTTCGGGTTTAACTTCCGCATTTTAACTCGTCTCAATTTCCGTATATAGATTCATTTAATACCGTGCTTTACTTACATATATATGCATATACAGTCCTACTCATGCCACGACTATATGAATGCATCACACAATGTTCTAACAACCTAACGGCACGCAATAGGTTTAATCCGTTTTAAGCCTAACATGCTTCTTTAACCCTAGCCGGTTTACCGTTAATTCAACCAATTACTTAATTCAGTCCAATTCAATATTCACGGGTATGCAAACCTATCACTACGGTTTCCCATTTAATGTCTATATGCAACTACGGTGTTTTGAGCCGACTCACAGTGATTTAGGTCGGAATGAACGGCACGGATGCGGATACGGCTTCCCGAGACCCCGAACTAACCTCGAACCTCCCCGAATACCCGAACACGAACTCCCGAACACAAACCGCAACTCAAGAACCGGCCGGAGTCAACGCGTTGACCGGCGTTGACCGAAGCTGACCGTTGACCATCTTCTCTCTCCTCATTCCCTCCTTCTCTCTTCCGGATCTCTCTCTCTTTCCCTCTCCTCCGATTCTTTCTCTTCTTCTTCTTCACGCCTTCCTCTCTCCTCTTCTCTCCGGCTTCTTCTTCTCCTCCTCTCTCTGGCTTCTTCTTCTCTCTCTCTCTCTCTCTTCTTCTTCTTCACGCCTTCCTCTCTCCTCCGGATCTTCTTCTCCTTCCTCTGGTCTTCCTCCTCCGCCGGCTTCTCCTCCTCCGGATTCCCTCCTCCGGTCTTCTTCTTCTCCTCCTCCTCCTTCTTCTTCTCCTCCTCCTTCTTCTTCTTCTTCTTCTTCTCCTTCTTCTTCTCCTCCTTCTTCTCCTCCTTCTCCTCCTCCGGCTTCTTCTTCTTCTCCCGGCTCCTCCTCTTCCTCCTTCTTCTTGCTGCCTCCTTCTTCTTCTTCTTCCTCCCTTCTCCCTCTCTTCTTTCTCTCTTCTTCACTACTCTTGTTGAGAAGTGTTTTGGTGTGAAGAAAAGTGAGGGGTGGAGGCCTCCTTTTATAGCTAAAGTGAAGAGATCTCCACCTTCCACTTGTCACCTCTTCTTCTCAATCTTAAGCCACGACCTATCCACCAAAAACCATCCACAAACAATGCATTTGATCATCCACCATCCACTTGTAGCCTCCTCCATGCAGCCCTTGGATTGATGACAACACATCTTTGGAGATTCATGCACCTAAGAAGCTTCTATTTGTTGGGCTCAGATTTCGTGGCCCATACCTCATACTGAGCTTTATTTAGGTCCAATATCATCTTAGTAATCAGCCCTAAACACCTGGTTCAAGCCCAAGCTCCAAAGAAATTATTTTGGAGTTTTAGTCATTAATCACCCATTAATGATCTAAGATTTATAACTTGATCTCAGCATCAAATCTTGCTTCATCCTTTTAACCGTGTCTTCTTCATATTATAATGGAGCTGTGGTCAAAATTTCATAATTTTTGGTGGAGTTTAGAAGGTCTTCTCGCTTGCCCGAACATTGTATCGGCTTCTCGGAAAAACCGGTTTTACATTGAATGTTTTTAAAACTCTTTATCTGCTTCTATAAATCCACCAAGACTCATTTTCAGATTCCAGATGCTCTTATGTGATTTTAGAAATTTGAATCACCTCAAACGGACACCCGTAGCTCCTGTTATGAATTTTACAAGTTTTGTCGGTTTTATCGGTTTCCATTCCCGATAACCCGAAAAACTCATCTACGGTCTGTTTCCACCATTCTTGATCTTCTAAATGTTTTCTTTCTTCAAAAAGAATAACATTTGGCCCGTCTTAGATTCCGGCTCGTATTTTGGTAATCTTACCAAAATGCCCCATATCTTCTCAAAATTACAAAACGGTCACTCTTTGACTTTTCTGCTGCCCGTTGACCATTCTTGATACAGGGTATTACACGATCGATGCCATTGGTGCGTCGATCGATACAATAGGTGTGTCGATCGACACCATTGGGTGCACCGATCGACACAAGGTCGAAACCGAAACTGAAGTTACGGTTTGTAAACCGTGGACCTATTTATAGAGGCCAGGATACACGACCTAAGAAGGTGAGCCGTCAGAGAGTTTTTCTTGACAGGAAAAACACAGCCACCTCTAGAAACACAGAGAATCCCAAGAGATCCGATTCCCGGCAATAGCATCCCGGCGGATTCCAGCTTGTGTGCGTGTGGACTACGGTAGAGGCGCAGCGATTGAGGCGCTCCAGATCTCGTTTACCTGCTCATTCTTCCGCTGCCAGAATAAGGTAAGCGCGAGATCCATGATTCAATAAAACAAACCCATAGATCCTAGGCTCGAAATTCAGACTTAGGGTTGCCTAATCGGATTAGGAACTGCTAAGGAATTCCTACAGTGGTATCAGAGCCATAGAGTTTAATCCATTGAATCTGTAGCATGTAATTCAAATAACAATGAATTTGGATAGGTTATTGCATGCTAGTTTTCGTTTTGTTGAAATTAATCTCGGATTAAGTTTTGTATCAAAAACGAAGAACTGTGTTTTCGCACTGTGTCGATCGACACAAGTTTGTGTCGGTCGACACACCGCGAAAACGGCAAAAATTATTTTAGGGTTTTCGCACAGCATCGATCGATGCACTGGATGTTTCGGTCGATGCACCGCGAAAATGCAAAAGAACTTGTGTTTTCGCATAGTGTCGATCGACACAAGTTTGTGTCTGTCGACACACCGCGAAAACGCCTATTGAAAATTTGGGTTTCGATTTAGAAATCACATTGTGTCGATCGACACACTGGGTGCATCGATCGACACAGGCTGTGCGAATGGTTAATCGGTTCAATTGGATTGAACCGATTATCTCGCATGGTTATGTCGGTTTAATTCGATTAAAATTCCCTAATACCCTACTGTATCGATCGACACAGGTTTAGTGTCGGACGACACAGGCCTTGCGATTGGTTAATCGGTTCAATTGGATTGAACTGGTTATCATTCTTGGTTAAAAGTAGATCAGATCGGTTTAAATTTGATGAATTGATTCAATTGGATTGAATTAGTTATCTCAATTGGTATAAACCGAGTTGATTGGTTAAGATCAGTTTGATTGGATAAGTCGCTTCAATTAGATTGGACCGGTTATCGCAATTGGTCTAAGACCGGTTATAGGGTTGGTAAAGGTTTCATATCAAGTGTCGACCAAGTGTGTCAGTCGATGCACATGGTGACGATGCGAACCGTAATTGTTTGGTTTTGAACCAGATGATTGAAAAACCGAACCAAATGACCTAACCCACTTAAAAAAGAACAATTAAAACATAATTAAAATAGAAGTTAAACTTGTTCTAAACCTATCTAATATACATTGGATGTGTGTTAGATCAAAGCTTAGTTTTCAATATGGTTAACTGTCAAGACTCATTTCGTTGTTGTGATAGTCTTGCCAAGAGCTTGGTATCCATAATTACATGAGTATGGCAGGTAGTAGTGTTGATGGTCTTGCAGTGCATGACATCAACAATTACATGACCTAAGAGATTGACTTACTAACCTTTTAGAGTTTCGTTTCCTCAACTAAATATCAAGTGACCTTGATGTCTTGCCCAATCTTGTCTACTGTCAAGACTCATTTCGTAGTTGGATAGTCTTGGAGTCCTTGGTATCCACAATTACATGAGTAAGGCATGTGATCATTGATAGACTTGCAGTGAGACTGTCAATGATCACAAGACTGAAGAGATTGGTTTACTTGACTGGGCCATCAGAAGTTCTGGGCCCAGTGACATCAGAGTAGATAGGACATGGATTGTCTTATCTGCGACCAAGAGTTGTACTGGGTACAATTAGCAATGATTTTCTTACCTAGATGACTAAACTCTGGGTGATGACGAGTCGTCCACTCATATTTTAGTGATGTATGGGTCTTGGATCATTATATTCATAGAGGAAACATTGTTTGAATATAATGCGAGTTTTCTTATTAGATAAGATTTCTCATTTTCTGAGCTCCATAACTAAAATGTTCTTTTATTTCAGCCTATGTCTAAAACTACTTTCTCGTTACGATCCGTCCTTGAGAAGGACAAGTTAAATGGATCAAATTTCCTGGATTGGTATCGCAATTTAAGATTAATCCTCAAGCAGGAGAGTAAGGACTATGTCCTTGAGAAAGCTCTTCCAGAAAGGCTTGGGACCAATCGCTCGAATGCAGTATATGATGCTTGGAACAAGCATTATATTGATGTGGTAGATGTGCGTGGTTTGATGTTGGCTACCATGGTATCGGACTTAAAGAGTCAATACGAGAACATGGAGTCGCCAATAGAGATGATCACCGGCCTGAAACTGAAGTTTCAGGATCTGGCACGAGTTGAGAGATTCCAGATGGTGAAGTCTCTCACTGGGTGCAAGCTACCAAAGGATGCTCCAGTGAGTCCTCATGTCATTAAAATGATGGGTACATTGATAACCTGGGGAAACTGGAATGTCCTGTCAGCTTAGAGTTGGCCATTGACATCATTCTGCAGTCACTGTCGTCTAGTTATTATAAGTTTATCAAAAGATACATCAAGAATGACTTGACGAAGACGTTGACTGAGCTGCATGGCATGCTCAAAACAGCAGAGCAAGACATCATAAAGGGTAAAAGATTTGAGAAATCTTGTGTTGACAAGGGTAGAGGCAGAGCCGTCCAGATTTGGAATCAGGATAAGCCTGTGTCATCTTATAAGCCCAAGTCCGGCCCATCTGGTGTTAGAAAGTGCTTCTACTGTGATGAGTCAGGGCATTGGAAGAGAGATTGCATTAAATTCTTGGAAGATTCACAAGAGATGAAGGAGATGGTACTTCTTTTTCAGGTATTATGTTATTACTTCAAGTTCTACATATGTATTGGATACTAGTTGTGGTACTGATATTTTGGAAATATGCAGGGTCTAGGCAACAGTAGAACGTTGAGGAAAGGACAAGTGGAACTGCGTGTCTGCTATGGAGCAATGGTTGCTACATAAGCCGTAGAGATTCTCCACTTGTAGGAGCCTTTCAAGCTTGGTTTTGAATTAAGTAATTGCTACTATGTACCTGCTTGATGCAGAGATGTCTTTCATTTCCTTGTAAGAATTTGGATGTTTTTCATTCTGATAAAAGACAAGTTTTGCTCTTTTGTTCTTAATGAAATATTATATGGTAGCACCCCTTTTGATAAATGGGTTTTATGTCTTGAACCAATATACCCTAGAATATAACATAAATACCAAACGGTTTAAGTCTGATGACTTGAACTTGATTTTTTCTTAGCATAGTCGTTTTGACCATATAGAGTGAAGCGGATTCAGAAGTTCCATTGTTATGGGCTTTAGGCTCATTTGATTATAAATCATTTGAGATATGAATTCTGCTTGCTGGGCCAAATGACTAAGGCTTCTTTAGCAGAGCTAAAGAAAAGGGCCCCAGGCTTATTGGGCCTTACACGTACTGAAGTATGTGGCCCGATGAGCATAAATGCCAGAGGAAATATTCAGTACTTCATTACCTTATTGATGGCTTCAGTAAGTATGGCTGTGTTCATTTGATGAGACACGAGTAGGAATCCTTTGAGGAGTTCCAAAAAAATGAAGTATAGAACCGATTTGACAGAATTATTGAGATCCTCGATTAGATCGCAGAGGAAAATACTTGAGTCAAGAACTAGGTGATCATCTAACTGAGTGTGAAGTCATATCACAGCTCTTTTCTCCTGGAAAACCTAATTGGTGTTTCTGAGAGACCGAATCAGACCTTATTAGATATGCTCCGATTAATGATGAGTCACAGGAATCTTCCATTATCCTTTTAAAATACGCTCTAAAATGAATATGTTTACGCCAAACAGTTTTCTATCAGAATCAGTTGAAAGACACCACATTGTATGTGGAATAGGTGATTACCAAGTATGTTTTCTGATTAATTGGGATTGCAAGCTTTGTGTAAGGCAGTTGTCAACAAAAAAACTTGAACCCAAATCTGATAAGGGCTGCTTCGCCGGTTGTCCTAGGGAAACATAGGCTTAGTACTTTTGCAACCAATCCGAGAACAAAGATTTGTTGTTCGGAACTCTGTTGTTCCAAGAAGAACAGTGGGAGTAAAAGTACAGCTCGAAGAAATTCGAGAAACACATGAGGCTGTTCAACCTGTTGAGGGAGAGTACCAGTTGGATCTACAGAGTGCTGTAGGATCTACACCTGTGGAGCCTGAAGTTCGCTGATCCTAATGGATCCGTCACTAAACCGAGGGTGATTCCTCATGACGGATTGCTGTGATCTGTTGATCATTGAAAAGTGACGAGCCTGCAAAATTCAAAGAAGCGAAGGTGAGCCCCAACTCCGAAAATTAACTAGGAATGTATGTTAGCTTCACCGATCCTTTTCTGGATTGAAGCAAACACCTTGGAGTTGGAATCTATGTTCTGTTATAGCGGTCAAAGGTTTTGACTTGATCAGGAACGTATAGAAACCGTGCGTTTATAAGTAAACTAATGGGAGTGTAGTTGCAATTCTCACACCGTATGTTTATAACATACTTAATCTCATAAACGACGTTCCGACGCTAAAGTCTTGTCAAGATTGGGGTCGGAAGTCAAATTTAACGATGGACATGGGAGAAGCCGCAAAAGTTCTTGGAATAAGGATCCATTGAAATGGATTGGAAAGGCTAATTGGATCGTGTCAGAATCCTTATGGTGATAAGGTATTGGACAGTTCAAATGTGCTTGATTCCAAGAATGGCTTCACACCAAAGGTCTTATGGCAATAATCTTAGCAAGATGGAGTGTCTTTGACACTGGCTGAGCTAGTATCGATCTTAGCAAGATGAAGTGTCTTGGACACTGGCTGAGCTAGTATCTATGAGTGTGATTCCTTTTGCTTATGCAATAGAATCCATCATGAATGCCATATGTTGCACTCGTCTTGATGTAGCTGACGCATAAAGCATGACGAGAAGATACAAAATTGTTCCGGTAAAAGTCACTGGACAGTTGTAAGGAACATTCCCAAGTGTTTGAGAAACACTAAGGATAGTTCTTGTTCAACTGAGAAAAATGATGAATCTGTTAAGAGTAGTTAGACGGACAAAGATGATTCCTGGTTCCCACCTGGTTATGTCTCTTTGTCTGTGTAGCGGCGCTATCTGTTGGAAAGGTTTTCAAGCAGTGGACCGTAGAATAGTGCTTATTAAAGAATAGCGGTGTGGATTGTTGGAATGGTTCCAAGCAAGAACACTGCAGCATCTCTCACAACCTAAGCATGAGTTTCGTACTGTTTCTGTAGGTACTAGATATCTGAAGACGTGGTCTTGATTCTAGTGGGAGTTATGTTAGTTATGATGTTCAGATAGACATGATATGGTCATGTTTATGAAAAACTGACATCAGCATTATTGGATTATTGGATAATTGAATAATGGTCCCAAGTATTTTATGTTCATTTTATAGGTCATCAAGCTGAGGACTTGATCATGAAACCCTATAAGTGAAAGACGACAAAAAATTATGTTTGTCCCTGGTCATAGGTTGTTAAAATGGGACACTAACAACCGTTAAGACTAGTATGTGAGGTGACGTATGACTATGTTTCATGGAGTCATTGATATGAGTATCAATGCCAGTCACATGGATATATGTTGGTGAACATATGATCGGACATGACCCGCTAATGAGAACTCTACAGGATAGTTATATCTGTGTCATAAGAGGTTCTCATTACGACTATAGAGTATAGTCCTTAGACCTGAGTTCATCATGCTTTCTAGCATATGAATTGGTGCGTTTTGACCTTGTCAAACGTCGTTCCGTAACTGGCGGCTATAAAGGCATTGCTTAGGTGTATCATGAAGTATGTGTAGAAACAGGGATGGAACAAGAAGGGATTTGTCCCTCCTATATAACAGGAGATAAATATCTCAGGGCCCATCGAAGATTTGATACTGAGAAAATGCATGGCCGTGCTCAAACGAGGTGATTGTCAGTCGTTTGTTTTATCAGTATAGATCAGGAGTTCGATGAACATGATGTTGGCTATAATAAGGATGACACAGTTTCTTGCCTTATGCCATATCGAGATATAGCGATAAAGGGATTATGGGAATAGATGATTCCAGTACAAGTAGGAGATTGTTGGGATTGTGTCCTGAAATCACATTGTACTTACTCTAAAGATAGTTGTATTGTCAAGATCGGACAATTCATGTGATACTGGGTAGTCATAATGTTTTGCTAGAAACCGCTTATGACAAATGAGTTGTAACTCATTTCTAGTATCGTGTGAACCTACAGGGTCACACACCTAAGCAAGTTGGATAAGCTTTATATGGGATTGATCATTGGCATATGGTCCGATCAATGTGTATTGGATACACATTGAATTCGTGTTTTAAGAGGTGTGTCGATCGATGCCATTGGTGCGTCGATCGATACAATAGGTGTGTCGATCGACACCATTGGGTGCACCGATCGACACAAGGTCGAAACCGAAACTGAAGTTACGGTTTGTAAACCGTGGACCTATTTATAGAGGCCAGGATACACGACCTAAGAAGGTGAGCCGTCAGAGAGTTTTTCTTGACAGGAAAAACACAGCCACCTCTAGAAACACAGAGAATCCCAAGAGATCCGATTCCCGGCAATAGCATCCCGGCGGATTCCAGCTTGTGTGCGTGTGGACTACGGTAGAGGCGCAGCGATTGAGGCGCTCCAGATCTCGTTTACCTGCTCATTCTTCCGCTGCCAGAATAAGGTAAGCGCGAGATCCTTGATTCAATAAAACAAACCCATAGATCCTAGGCTCGAAATTCAGACTTAGGGTTGCCTAATCGGATTAGGAACTGCTAAGGAATTCCTACAGTGGTATCAGAGCCATAGAGTTTAATCCATTGAATCTGTAGCATGTAATTCAAATAACAATGAATTTGGATAGGTTATTGCATGCTAGTTTTCGTTTTGTTGAAATTAATCTCGGATTAAGTTTTGTATCAAAAACGAAGAACTGTGTTTTCGCACTGTGTCGATCGACACAAGTTTGTGTCGGTCGACACACCGCGAAAACGGCAAAAATTATTTTAGGGTTTTCGCACAGCATCGATCGATGCACTGGATATTTCGGTCGATGCACCGCGAAAATGCAAAAGAACTTGTGTTTTCGCATAGTGTCGATCGACACAAGTTTGTGTCTGTCGACACACCGCAAAAACGCCTATTGAAAATTTGGGTTTCGATTTAGAAATCACATTGTGTCGATCGACACACTGGGTGCATCGATCGACACAGGCTGTGCGAATGGTTAATCGGTTCAATTGGATTGAACCGATTATCTCGCATGGTTATGTCGGTTTAATTCGATCAAAATTCCCTAATACCCTACTGTATCGATCGACACAGGTTTAGTGTCGGATGACACAGGCCTTGCGATTGGTTAATCGGTTCAATTGGATTGAACTGGTTATCATTCTTGGTTAAAAGTAGATCAGATCGGTTTAAATTTGATGAATTGATTCAATTGGATTGAATTAGTTATCTCAATTGGTATAAACCGAGTTGATTGGTTAAGATCAGTTTGATTGGATAAGTCGCTTCAATTAGATTGGACCGGTTATCGCAATTGGTCTAAGACCGGTTATAGGGTTGGTAAAGGTTGCATATCAAGTGTCGACCAAGTGTGTCAGTCGATGCACATGGTGACGATGCGAACCGTAATTGTTTGGTTTTGAACCAGATGATTGAAAAACCGAACCAAATGACCTAACCCACTTAAAAAAGAACAATTAAAACTTAATTAAAATAGAAGTTAAACTTGTTCTAAACCTATCTAATATACATTGGATGTGTGTTAAATCAAAGCTTAGTTTTCAATATGGTTAACTGTCAAGACTCATTTCGTTGTTGTGATAGTCTTGCCAAGAGCTTGGTATCCATAATTACATGAGTATGGCAGGTAGTAGTGTTGATGGTCTTGCAGTGCATGACATCAACAATTACGTGACCTAAGAGATTGACTTACTAACCTTTTAGAGTTCCGTTTCCTCAACTAAATATCAAGTGACCTTGATGTCTTGCCCAATCTTGTCTACTGTCAAGACTCATTTCGTAGTTGGATAGTCTTGGAGTCCTTGGTATCCACAATTACATGAGTAAGGCATGTGATCATTGATAGACTTGCAGTGAGACTGTCAATGATCACAAGACTGAAGAGATTGGTTTACTTGACTGGGCCATCAGAAGTTCTGGGCCCAGTGACATCAGAGTAGATAGGACATGGATTGTCTTATCTGCGACCAAGAGTTGTACTGGGTACAATTAGCAATGATTTTCTTACCTAGATGACTAAACTCTGGGTGATGACGAGTCGTCCACTCATATTTTAGTGATGTATGGGTCTTGGATCATTATATTCATAGAGGAAACATTGTTTGAATATAATGCGAGTTTTCTTATTAGATAAGATTTCTCATTTTCTGAGCTCCATAACTAAAATGTTCTTTTATTTCAGCCTATGTCTAAAACTACTTTCTCGTTACGATCCGTCCTTGAGAAGGACAAGTTAAATGGATCAAATTTCCTGGATTGGTATCGCAATTTAAGATTAATCCTCAAGCAGGAGAGTAAGGACTATGTCCTTGAGAAAGCTCTTCCAGAAAGGCTTGGGACCAATCGCTCGAATGCAGTATATGATGCTTGGAACAAGCATTATATTGATGTGGTAGATGTGCGTGGTTTGATGTTGGCTACCATGGTATCGGACTTAAAGAGTCAATACGAGAACATGGAGTCGCCAATAGAGATGATCACCGGCCTGAAACTGAAGTTTCAGGATCTGGCACGAGTTGAGAGATTCCAGATGGTAAAGTCTCTCACTGGGTGCAAGCTACCAAAGGATGCTCCAGTGAGTCCTCATGTCATTAAAATGATGGGTACATTGATAACCTGGGGAAACTGGAATGTCCTGTCAGCTTAGAGTTGGCCATTGACATCATTCTGCAGTCACTGTCGTCTAGTTATTATAAGTTTATCAAAAGATACATCAAGAATGACTTGACGAAGACGTTGACTGAGCTGCATGGCATGCTCAAAACAGCAGAGCAAGACATCATAAAGGGTAAAAGATTTGAGAAATCTTGTGTTGACAAGGGTAGAGGCAGAGCCGTCCAGATTTGGAATCAGGATAAGCATGTGTCATCTTATAAGCCCAAGTCCGGCCCATCTGGTGTTAGAAAGTGCTTCTACTGTGATGAGTCAGGGCATTGGAAGAGAGATTGCATTAAATTCTTGGAAGATTCACAAGAGATGAAGGAGATGGTACTTCTTTTTCAGGTATTATGTTATTACTTCAAGTTCTACATATGTATTGGATACTAGTTGTGGTACTGATATTTTGGAAATATGCAGGGTCTAGGCAACAGTAGAACGTTGAGGAAAGGACAAGTGGAACTGCGTGTCTGCTATGGAGCAATGGTTGCTACATAAGCCGTAGAGATTCTCCACTTGTAGGAGCCTTTCAAGCTTGGTTTTGAATTAAGTAATTGCTACTATGTACCTGCTTTATGCAGAGATGTCTTTCATTTCCTTGTAAGAATTTGGATGTTTTTCATTCTGATAAAAGACAAGTTTTGCTCTTTTGTTCTTAATGAAATATTATATGGTAGCACCCCTTTTGATAAATGGGTTTTATGTCTTGAACCAATATACCCTAGAATATAACATAAATACCAAACGGTTTAAGTCTGATGACTTGAACTTGATTTTTTCTTAGCATAGTCGTTTTGACCATATAGAGTGAAGCGGATTCAGAAGTTCCATTGTTATGGGCTTTAGGCTCATTTGATTATAAATCATTTGAGATATGAATTCTGCTTGCTGGGCCAAATGACTAAGGCTTCTTTAGCAGAGCTAAAGAAAAGGGCCCCAGGCTTATTGGGCCTTACACGTACTGAAGTATGTGGCCCGATGAGCATAAATGCCAGAGGAAATATTCAGTACTTCATTACCTTATTGATGGCTTCAGTAAGTATGGCTGTGTTCATTTGATGAGACACGAGTAGGAATCCTTTGAGGAGTTCCAAAAAAATGAAGTATAGAACCGATTTGACAGAATTATTGAGATCCTCGATTAGATCGCAGAGGAAAATACTTGAGTCAAGAACTAGGTGATCATCTAACTGAGTGTGAAGTCATATCACAGCTCTTTTCTCCTGGAAAACCTAATTGGTGTTTCTGAGAGACCGAATCAGACCTTATTAGATATGCTCCGATTAATGATGAGTCACAGGAATCTTCCATTATCCTTTTAAAATACGCTCTAAAATGAATATGTTTACGCCAAACAGTTTTCTATCAGAATCAGTTGAAAGACACCACATTGTATGTGGAATAGGTGATTACCAAGTATGTTTTCTGATTAATTGGGATTGCAAGCTTTTGTTGGGAATGTCCTGAAATCTACCGTACTATCTCTAGAAAGTATGATAAATGTCGAGATCAGACATAAGTCATAAATACTGGGTGATCATGATGACTTGCTAGAGTCCGCTCTTGATCTATAAGTTTAGGACTTATTACCAGTATTGTATGATCCCAAAGGGTCACACACCATAGCTAACGGGAAAGTTAACATGGAATGAATACGGTAAGGTGCAAGGCATTTACTGTATTTGTGCAGAGAGTTGGGCCGTTAGTTTAAATCACTTGGCCCCATATCGAGAGAAATGACTTGTGTCGATCGACACAAGTGTATGTGTCGGTCGACACAGTTGCGAAACCGAGACATCGGTTTAGGTTTATGACAGAGTCGATATTTATTTGAGTTCTCTCAGAATTTCGACGACAACAGTAAAAAACCTAAAACGTGAGCCGTCTCTCTTCTCTCTCTGATCAATCCATTGCTTTGGTCTAGCAACCATCCCGGCTTGTAAGAGTGTGGATACTGAAGGAGGAACAGGCATCTGATCTGTTCTTGCTGATCTCATCATTACCGTCCATCATTCCGCTGCAAACTGAAAGGTAATGATCAGGTTTGGTTTATGATTCGTTCTGCAAATCACCTAGATCTGAGTTATATGTGCTAGGTTGCAATCTGTCAATTGAACCATGAACACACATATAATCTAACAGTGGTATCAGAGCCCAGGTTGTTAGGTTTTGCTTTATGGATCATATTTAGGTTGTTTTTGATGTTTAAAATCGAATTTGGATCAAGAAATTTGATTAAAACTTGTTAAAAACCTAAATTGAATCGCATTAATCCGATCTAAAGCCATCGGTGTGCGATCTGTTCGCCCGTGTCGATCGACGAGGGAGCGAGTATCGGTCGATATAGTATCGGATCGATTGTTTCTCGCTGGCCCGATGACCCGATTGTTTTCGAGCTGTAGCACGTGAGTGTCGATCGACGCAAGAGCGTGATATCGATCGACACACTGGCGTGGTGAACGGTTCGCGAGTAGTCAATCGGTTTAACCGAGCCTCGCGATTCGTTCTTCCCTAACCACGACAATGAACCAATCAAATTGATTGTGGTTCATTGTCAGTTTTAGCTAGTACCGCAATTAGGTCAAAATTGGCTAAAATTGATTGGTTAGACCAATCTTTTTCTTCCCAATTTTGGACTTAACCGAACCGATCCAATTCAATTGGTGGTTCAAGCGGTTAACCCAAATCGCGGTTTGCTAGAAATAATTTTATTTCTGGTTAAACCGGATTGAAATTCATAAAATTGAATTTTAACCTAAACCGAAGGCTGGTCTAAGTTTGATTTGGTTGGACCAAATAATTTAGAGCTGGTCTGGTTTAGTAAATAACCGATGGTTTTGATAGTTAATTTGGTCTTGGACCAGAATTAATAAACCGGATCGGTTATGTCAAATTATTGGGCCAACTGGAATTCTATGGTCTTGGACCAAGAATTGGGCCTATAATTTGTGACCCAACCCAAAATATTTATAAAATATTATAAATTAGAAATTTCTATTTTTAGTAAGTTACTAAATTTAGAAAGTTTCTAAAATAAGAAAGTTTCCCAAAATAGTAATCTTCTATTTTTGGAAATAAAACTTAAAATCCTCAAAAACAATATCAAGCTTGGATGTCTTTCCAATCTTGTCAGCTACTTAACGCTTACTTGATTACAGATATGGCTTACAGTGTGAGGTATCTGTTTTCGCGTAAGTAAAGTAGTATATAGTCACTAATTTCATTGGGAGTCCCAGATTTTAGTGATTATTTGGCTGTAAGAGATTGGTTTCCTTGACTGGGCCATCGGGAGTCCCGGGCCTTGAGACATCTGGTGAATTTGGGCCTCGGGTCCAATTCACAACCGAGAGTTATTGGTTATAACTAGCTGTGTGTATGCTTACCAAGTAAAGCTAATTCTGGGTGACGGCCAGTGGCCCACTTTGGAATTAGCTGAACATGGGTCTCGGAATCATTGCATTCTTATGAGGTTGAACAAAGAAATTTTGAATGCAATGCGAGTTTTCTTATAAGTTGTTAAGATTACTCTTTTATGAACATAATAACTAAATCTTTATTGTCTCATATTTTCAGCTATGTCAAGCACAACAACTCAAAACACTTTCTCGATCCGGTCTGCCCTTGAGAAGGACAAACTTAACGGATCAAACTTCCTGAACTGGTCCAGGAACCTGAGACTTGTGCTCAGACAGGAGAAGAAGGCTTATGTCCTTGAAAGAGCTCTCTCTCCTAGACCTGCGAATAATGCCGCACAAGCTGTGAAGAATGCCTGGGATACGCATTCTTCAGATGCTAATGACGTGGTTTGCCTGATGTTGGCGACAATGGCTTCCGAACTGCAGATGCAGTGGGAAGGCCTGACTTGTCCCATGGAGCTGATGGCAAATCTGAAAGCGTTGTTTCAGGAGCAGGCTCGTACAGAGAGATTCCAAACTGTTAAGAATCTCTTGGACTGTAAAATGGCTAAGGATGCAGCAGTGAGTCCTCATGTTCTGAAAATGATGGGTTATCTCGATCATTTGACGAGGCTCGACTGTCCTATAAGCCAAGAGCTTGCTTGTGATATCGTTCTGCAGTCTCTTACTCCTGCATATGACCAGTTCATTTTGAACTATAATATGCATGGGTTGATAAAGACGTTGCCTGAGCTACATGGTATGCTCAAGACTGCAGAACCGAATCTGAAGAAAACCAAGGAGTCGTCTGTACTCATGGTGCAGAAGGGCAAGGGTTTCAAGAAATCCGCTGCAGACAAGGGAAAGGGCAAAGTAGTTGGCAATGAAAACGCCAAGCCCAAGCCCGTGTCCAAAGCTGGGCCTTCTGACATCTGCCACTTTTGCAAAGAGGCAGGGCATTATCGTAGGGACTGCAAGAAATACCAGGAAAGTCTGAAGAAGAAGAAGTCCTTCGAGACTAAATCTTCAGGTATTTTTGTTATTGAAGTAAATACTACTACTTCTGATAATACCACTTGGGTATTAGATACTGGATGTGGGGCTCATATTTGTACTAATATGCAGGCGCTCAGCAACAGTAGAAGGTTGAAGCAAGGACAAGTAGAGTTGCGGGTTGGCAATGGAGCGAAGGTTCCAGCACTGGCCGTTGGCACTTATTTGTTGTCTTTACCTTCTGGATTGATTTTAGAACTTGAGAATTGTTATTTTGTACCTGCTATAAGCAGAAATATCATTTCAGTTTCATTGTTGGATTTGCAAGGATTTGATTTTTCTATTAAGAATAAATTGTGTTCCTTTAATCTCAATGATATGTTCTATGGCTGTGCCCCTCTTATGAATGGGCTGTACATGCTGGATCAATCTGCTCCAGTATATAACATTAATACGAAACGGTTCAAATCTAACGAAGAAAATGAAACATTTCTCTGGCATTGTCGTTTGGGGCACATTAGTGAGAAACGCGTCAAGAGGCTCCATTCAAATGGACTCTTGGGCTCATTTGACTTTGAGTCTTGTGAGCAATGTGAATCTTGCCTAATGGGTAAAATGACAAGGGCGCCTTTCAATAAACCCACAGAAAGGGCCAGTGAACTATTGGGCCTGATACATACTGACGTGTGTGGCCCAATGTCCACAAGTGCTAGAGGAAACTTTCAGTACTTCATTACATTCACTGATGATTTCAGTAGATATGGATATGTCTACTTGATGAAACATAAGTCGGAAACCTTTGAAAAGTTTAAAGAATTCCAGAATGAAGTACAGAACCAGCTTGGTAAAAGTATTAAAGCTCTTCGGTCGGACCGAGGAGGAGAATACTTGAGCCAGGAATTTCGTGATCATCTGAGTGAGTGTGGGATTGTCTCCCAACTCACACCTCCTGGAACACCACAGTGGAATGGTGTGTCTGAGAGAAGGAATCGGACATTGTTAGATATGGTCCGATCCATGATGAGTCACACAGACCTTCCTATATCCCTTTGGGGATATGCTTTGCTCACCGCAACGTTCACACTGAACAGAGTGCCATCAAAGGCAGTAGCAAAGACACCATATGAGATATGGACTGGAAAAGCTCCAGCAATGTCTTTTCTCAGAATTTGGGGTTGTGAAGCCTATGTCAAAAGATTAATCTCAGACAAGCTTACACCAAAATCTGACAAATGCTACTTCATTGGTTATCCTAGGGATACCAAGGCTTATTACTTCTATCTGCGATCCGAGAACAAAATCTTTGTTGCTCGGGATTGTACTTTTCTTGAAAGGGAGTTTCTCTCTAGAAAAGATAGTGGGAGTAAGGTACAACTTGATGAAATTCAAGAAGGACAGGAACCTGTTCAACCTAATGAGGAAGAACAGCAGGATGAATTACATGAAGTTGTAATAGAACCTGAACCTGCAGTACCTGAAGTTCGAAGATCCGGAAGGATCCGTCAGGAACCTGATAGATATCAGGGGTTCCTTGTGACTAATTGCCATGATCTTTTGATCATTGACGGTGATGAACCCTCGAACTTTGCAGAAGCCATGATGGGCCCTGACTCCTTAAAGTGGCGTGAAGCCACAGAATCCGAGATGGACTCCATGTCTGCTAACCGAGTGTTTTCACTGGTTGATTTACCTGCTGGTGCAAAAGCCATCGAGTGTAAATGGATCTTCAAGAAGAAGATAGACGTGGATGGAAATGTCCAGATTTACAAGGCCAGGTTGGTGGCAAAAGGTTTCAAGCAAATTCATGGTATTGACTATGATGAAACCTATTCACCAGTGGCAATGATGAAATCAATTCGGATTCTCCTAGCAACTGCAGCTCATTATGACTATGAGATTTGGCAGATGGATGTAAAAACCGCCTTCCTGAATGGAATCTTGGAAGAGGATGTGTATATGACACAGCCTGACGGTTACATTGATCCTAAGAATGCTGGGAAAGTATGCAAACTTCACAAATCCATTTATGGATTGAAGCAAGCATCGAGGAGTTGGAATCTTCGTTTTGATGAAGCAATAAAGAACTTTGACTTCATCAGAAACCAAGAGGAACAATGTGTGTATAAGAAAACTAGTGGGAGCAAAGTGGCATTTCTTATCCTATATGTCGATGACATATTGCTTATTGGAAATGATATTCCAATGCTGAAGTCTGTTAAAGACTGGCTGGGAAGTTGTTTTTCAATGAAGGACATGGGTGAAGCCGCGTATGTTCTTGGAATCCGAATCTTTAGAGACAGATCTAAAAAGCTGATTGGACTTTGTCAAGATTCCTACATAGACAAAGTTCTGCATCGATTCGGAATGGAAAATTCCAAGAAGGGATTCACGCCGATGATACATGGTACTGCACTAAGCAAGGATCAGTGTCCTAAAACACCTGATGAGCTTAAGCGCATGAGTAGGATTCCTTATGCCTCGGCTATAGGATCTATCATGTATGCCATGATCTGTACTCGTCCTGATGTTGCTTATGCACTAAGCATGACGAGTAGGTACCAGTCTAATCCAGGTGAGAGTTCCAAGCAGAGCACCGTGGCAGATTCCACAACTGAAGCTGAATACATCGCTGCTTCGGAAGCTGCGAAGGAAGGAGTTTGGATTAGGAACTTCTTGATTGAACTCGGTGTATTCCCTAATGCCACTGAGCCTTTGGCACTGTATTGCGACAACAATGGTGCAATTGCTCAAACCAAGGAACCGAGACATCATCAGAAATCCAAACACATTATGAGAAGGTATCACCTGATTCGTGATATAGTGAATAGAGGCGAAGTGATGGTCAGCAGAGTTCCCACTGATGAGAACGTGGCTGACCCGTTGACAAAGCCACTCCCGAGACCTAAGCACGAGTTGCATACTGCTGCTGTAGGAATTAGAGATATTCAAATGTAATCTCTTTTTGAGTGGGAGTTGTGAGGGCGTTTGTTTTAGTTATTTTGATTGGTTCTTGTAAACATTTTCTTAAATGTTAATGAAATTTTTATTTCTGGATTATTTTTAACTGTGATATAAAATAATCGTTCCAAAATAATTCATGTCATTATATATGGGCCATCGAAGTACATGAGTAGACTTGATCCTGAAACCCCATATTTAACGAAGTGACATAAATTATAGTGTCCATAGTCGAAGGTTGTTGAAATTGGAACAACAACAACCTGTTGAGACTAGATTGTGTTGAGACTTATGACTAGGTTTCGAGGGGTCATAGATGCGCGGCATCAAAGTCGACACATAGGTATATGTAGGGGAGCATATGACCGGACATGGCCCGCTAATGAGAACTCTGCAAGATATTAATATTTGTGTCATAAGAAGTTCTCATATACGACTATAGAGTATAGTCCTTAGACCTGAGTTCGCATGCATGTGGCTGCACATGGAGTAATGCGCTTTGATCATTGTCTAACGCTGTTTCGTAACTGGGAGCTATACGGACCTTGGTTGGGTGTATTATGAATTGTGTAGTTCATAGTGATGGAACAAGATGGGATTTGTCCCTGCCGTTTAAACGGAGGTAATATCTCTAGGCCAATCGGAGATTTGATAGCTGGTAAGAGAATGGCCATTCCCAAACGGACTTGCCCAAGTCGTTTGCATTGTCAGTATCAAATCTGGTCCGATAAACATGGTCTGGCTATATAAGGATGACACGCATCTTGCCTTATGCCAGATCGAGATATTAAGACAAAAGGACTAGGGAATGTAGGATTCCAGTACAATCGGAAGATTGTTGGGAATGTCCTTTGTAGGATTCCAGTACAAGTGGGAGATTGTTGGGAATGTCCTGAAATCTACCATACTATCTCTAGAAAGTATGATAAATGTCGAGATCAGACATAAGTCATAAATACTGGGTGATCATGATGACTTGCTAGAGTCCGCTCTTGATCTATAAGTTTAGGACTTATTACCAGTATTGTATGATCCCAAAGGGTCACACACCATAGCTAACGGGAAAGTTAACATGGAATGAATACGGTAAGGTGCAAGGCATTTACTGTATTTGTGCAGAGAGTTGGGCCGTTAGTTTAAATCACTTGGGCCCATATCGAGAGAAATGACTTGTGTCGATCGACACAAGTGTATGTGTCGGTCGACACAGTTGCGAAACCGAGACATCGGTTTAGGTTTATGACAGAGTCGATATTTATTTGAGTTCTCTCAGAATTTCGACGACAACAGTAAAAAACCTAAAACGTGAGCCGTCTCTCTTCTCTCTCTGATCAATCCATTGCTTTGGTCTAGCAACCATCCCGGCTTGTAAGAGTGTGGATACTGAAGGAGGAACAGGCATCTGATCTGTTCTAGCTGATCTCATCATTACCGTCCATCATTCCGCTGCAAACTGAAAGGTAATGATCAGGTTTGGTTTATGATTCGTTCTGCAAATCACCTAGATCTGAGTTATATGTGCTAGGTTGCAATCTGTCAATTGAACCATGAACACACATATAATCTAACAGCTTTGTGTAAGGCAGTTGTCAACAAAAAAACTTGAACCCAAATCTGATAAGGGCTGCTTCGCCGGTTGTCCTAGGGAAACATAGGCTTAGTACTTTTGCAACCAATCCGAGAACAAAGATTTGTTGTTCGGAACTCTGTTGTTCCAAGAAGAACAGTGGGAGTAAAAGTACAGCTCGAAGAAATTCGAGAAACACATGAGGCTGTTCAACCTGTTGAGGGAGAGTACCAGTTGGATCTACAGAGTGCTGTAGGATCTACACCTTTTGAGCCTGAAGTTCGCTGATCCTAATGGATCCGTCACTAAACCGAGGGTGATTCCTCATGACCGATTGCTGTGATCTGTTGATCATTGAAAAGTGACGAGCCTGCAAAATTCAAAGAAGCGAAGGTGAGCCCCAACTCCGAAAATTAACTAGGAATGTATGTTAGCTTCACCGATCCTTTTCTGGATTGAAGCAAACACCTTGGAGTTGGAATCTATGTTCTGTTATAGCGGTCAAAGGTTTTGACTTGATCAGGAACGTATAGAAACCGTGCGTTTATAAGTAAACTAATGGGAGTGTAGTTGCAATTCTCACACCGTATGTTTATAACATACTTAATCTCATAAACGACGTTCCGACGCTAAAGTCTTGTCAAGATTGGGGTCGGAAGTCAAATTTAACGATGGACATGGGAGAAGCCGCAAAAGTTCTTGGAATAAGGATCCATTGAAATGGATTAGAAAGGCTAATTGGATCGTGTCAGAATCCTTATGGTGATAAGGTATTGGACAGTTCAAATGTGCTTGATTCCAAGAATGGCTTCACACCAAAGGTCTTATGGCAATAATCTTAGCAAGATGGAGTGTCTTTGACACTGGCTGAGCTAGTATCGATCTTAGCAAGATGAAGTGTCTTGGACACTGGCTGAGCTAGTATCTATGAGTGTGATTCCTTTTGCTTATGCAATAGAATCCATCATGAATGCCATATGTTGCACTCGTCTTGATGTAGCTGACGCATAAAGCATGACGAGAAGATACAAAATTGTTCCGGTAAAAGTCACTGGACAGTTGTAAGGAACATTCCCAAGTGTTTGAGAAACACTAAGGATAGTTCTTGTTCAACTGAGAAAAATGACGAATCTGTTAAGAGCAGTTAGACGGACAAAGATGATTCCTGGTTCCCACCTGGTTATGTCTCTTTGTCTGTGTAGCGGCGCTATCTGTTGGAAAGGTTTTCAAGCAGTGGACCGTAGAATAGTGCTTATTAAAGAATAACGGTGTGGTTTGTTGGAATGGTTCCAAGCAAGAACACTGCAGCATCTCTCACAACCTAAGCATGAGTTTCGTACTGTTTCTGTAGGTACTAGATATCTGAAGACGTGGTCTTGATTCTAGTGGGAGTTATGTTAGTTATGATGTTCAGATAGACATGATATGGTCATGTTTATGAAAAACTGACATCAGCATTATTGGATTATTGGATAATTGAATAATGGTCCCAAGTATTTTATGTTCATTTTATAGGTCATCAAGCTGAGGACTTGATCATGAAACCCTATAAGTGAAAGACGACAAAAAATTATGTTTGTCCCTGGTCATAGGTTGTTAAAATGGGACACTAACAACCGTTAAGACTAGTATGTGAGGTGACGTATGACTATGTTTCATGGAGTCATTGATATGAGTATCAATGCCAGTCACATGGATATATGTTGGTGAACATATGATCGGACTGTTGGGAATGTCCTGAAATCTACCGTACTATCTCTAGAAAGTATGATAAGTGTCGAGATCAGACATAAGTCATAAATACTGGGTGATCATGATGACTTGCTAGAGCCCGCTCATGATCTATAAGTTTAGGACTTATTACCAGTATTGTATGATCCCTAAGGGTCACACACCATAGCTAACGGGAAAGTTAAATGGAATTAATACGGTAAGATGCAAGGCATTTACTGTATTTATACAGAGAATTGGGCCAGACAAAAGACAGTCTTTTGTCTGATTTGGGCCTTGGGCCCAAAAGCCTAATGAGCCATTAGTTTAATTACTTGGGCCCATATAAAGGAAGGAGGAGGCGCAGGAAGCCCTTATGCTTCAGTTGTCTGCGATTTTGGAGCCTCAGCCGTCTTCCTCTCTCTCTGTGATTTTCAGCTTGGTCTAGCAGCCTGATCCAATAGCTTGTAAGCGTGTGGATACCTGAGGAGGAGCCGGTAATCATCAGCTCTTGCAGATCTCGATATTCCATTGATTAATCCGCTGCAATCATAAGGTAATGATCCTGATCTGTTTATGATTCAACTGCAATCACCTAGATCCTAGTTGATTATGTGCTAGGTTGTAACCTGACAATTACACCATGAATACACATAATCCTTCAGTGGTATCAGAGCCAGGTCGTTAGGTTTTTGCTTTTTGGATCATACTAGGTTGTTTATTAGTTTGATGAATCGATTTTAATGAGTAAAATTGATTGAAACTTTGATAACCTAGAAATAAGAAAACGATAATAAAAGTCGACATCGTTTTCTTTGTTTGAATCGTAATATTGTCTTATGATTATAAAGCAAATCGATTGTTCATAAGGTCATCAATCGCTTGTTGACTTTGGTTAATGATCAAAAGAATTCGATTTGTTTAATTAAGTTTCAGACGATGAATGGTTTGTGGAAGTCACGATCGAATTTGTTAGATTTGAAAAAGTCAAAATAGTGTTTGTCTTTTTGTTAAGATCTCGTTTGTTACGATTTTGTCATAAGCATGATCGTATGTAAAAGGTCAATCTCATGAATCAATAATTAAAAGGTCAAAATCGTTTTGTCCTTTTGTTAATCACATGATCTTTTTTTCATGTAAGCAATTATTTAATTAATGTATGGTTCAAGCGGTTAACCCAAATCGCGGTTTGCTGGAAATTATTTAATACAATTGGTATTATTTAATTTCTGGTTAAACCGGATTTAAATTCAAAATTGAATTTTAACCTAAACCGAAGGCTGGTCTAAGTTTGATTTGGTTGGACCAAATAATTTAGAGCTGGTCTGGTTTAGTGAATAACCAGTTGGATTAAGTAGTTAATTTGGTCTTGGACCAGAATTAATGAACCGACTCGGTTATGTCAAATTATTGGGCCAATTGGAATTATGTGGTCTTGGGCCAAGAATTAGGCCTATAATTTGTGACCCATCCGAAAAACTTTAATAAAATATTAAATTAGAAATTTCTATTTTAGTATATTTCTAAATTTAGAAAGTTTCTAAAATAAGTAAGTTTCCCAAAATAGTAATCTTCTATTTTTGGAAAGAAAACCTAAAATCCTCAAAACCAATATCAAGCTTGGATGTCTTGCCCAATCTTGTCAGCTACTTAACGCTTATTCAATTACAGATATGGCTTACAGTGTGAGGTGTCTGTTTTTGCGTAAGTAAAGTAGTATATAGTCACTAATTTCATTGGGAGTCCCAGACTTTAGTGATTATTTGGCTGTAAGAGATTGGTTTCCTTGACTGGGCCATCGGGAGTCCCGGGCCTTGAGACATCTGGTGAATTGGGCCTTGGGCCCAATCCACAACCGAGAGTTATATGGATATAACTAGCTGTGTGTATGCTTACCAAGTAAAGCTAATTCCGGGTGACGGCCAGTGGCCCACTTTGGTTTTAGTTGAACATGGGTCTCGAAATCATTGCATTCTTATGAGGTTAAACAAAGAAATTTTGACTGCAGTGCGAGTTTTCTTATAAGTTATTAAGATTACTCTTTTATGAACTAAATAACTAAAACTCTATTTATCTCTAAATTTCAGTTATGACTAGCACAAACAATCAAAACACTTTCTCGATCCGGTCTGTCCTTGAGATGGACAAACTGAACGGATCAAATTTCTTGACTTGGTCGCGGAACCTGAGGCTAGTCCTCAGGCATGAGAGAAAGGACTATGTCCTTGAGAGAGCTCTCCCCGTGAGGATCGGGTCCAATGCTTCTCATGCAGTATATGATTCTTGGAATAAGCATTATAATGATGCGGTAGATGTGCGTGGTCTGATATTGGCTACCATGGACTCAGATTTGCTGAAGCAATATGAGAACATGGAGTCGCCAATAGAGATGATCAGCAGCCTGAAATTAAAATTTCAGGAGCAGGTAAGAGTGGAGAGATACCAGTTGGTTAAGTCTCTCACTAGCTGCAAGCTACCAAATGATCATCCAGTAAGTCCTCATGTCAGTAAAATGATGGGTTACATTGATAACCTGAGGAAACTGGATTATCCAGTTAGCCAAGAATTGGCAACTGAGATCATACTGCAGTCACTGCCGTCAAGCTATGATAAGTTCAAAAGGAACTATATCAAGAAAGGCTTAACGAAGACGCTGACTGAACTGCATGATATGCTCAAGACAGTTGAGCCAAACGTGAAGAGTACCCTGTATAATCTCATAATGGAGAAGGGTAGGTTTACTAAACCTAATGCTGACAAGGGTGAAGACAAAGTTGTCCAGATTTTGAATCATGGCAAGCGTGTGTCTTCTGAGCCCGAGTCAGATACATCTTACGTTGGTAAGTGCTGCTACTGTAAAGAGACTGGGCATTGGAAGAGAGATTGCATTAAATTCATGGAAGATTATGAGAAGTTGAAGTTGATGTATGAGACTACTTCCTCAGGTATTCATGTTATTACTTCAAGTTCTACCTTATAGGTATTGGATACTGGTTGTGGCACTGATATTTGTTATAATATGCAGAGCCTAAGCAACAGTAGAACGTTGAAGGAAGGACAAGTGGAACTGCATGTCTGGAAGGAGCTATGGATGCTGCCTCAGCCGTAGAGTTTTCACTTGTAGATGCCTTTGAGGCTTGGTTTTGTATTAAGTAATTGCTACAATGTACCTGCTTTAAGCAGAGTTGTCTTTCATTTTCTTGTAAGAATTTGAATGTTTTTCATTTTGATAAAAGACAAGTTTTGTTCTTTTGATCTCAATGAAATATTGATTGTAGCACCCTATTCAAGGAATGGGTTTTATATCTTAAACCAAAGAGTGCCTAAATGTAACATAAATACCGAATTGGTTTAAATCTGATGAATTAAACCTGATTTTTCTTGGCGTAAATGTTTTGGTCACATAGAGTAAGTCGGATTCAGAAACCCCATAGTTATGGACTTTTGGGCTCATTTGATCGGATATCTTATGAGACTTGAATTCTGCTTACTGGACCAAAAGACAAAGGGCCCATCTTAGCCGAGCTAGAGAAAAGCCCAAAGGCTTATTGGACCTTGAACATACTCATGTATGTGGCCCGATGAGCAGTAATGCCAGAGAAAATTTCCTGTACTTCATTGTCTCTACTGATTACTTCAGTGAGTATGACTGTGTTCATTTGATGAGACACGAGTCGGAATTCTTTGAAATGGTCGAAAGAGTTCCAGAATGAGGTATAGAACCTGAGTGACAGAAGTATTGAGACTCTGGATTAGATCACGAGTGAGAATACTTAAGTCATTGATGGTGTGATCATCTGAATGAGTGTGAAGTCGTTTCACAGCTCATTTCTCCTGAAAACCTAGAGGTGTTTCTGTGAGAATGAATCAGATCTTATTAGAAATGATTAAAGATGAGTCACACGAATCTTCCATGATATTCTTTAAGAATAACGCTCTAGAAATATCTAAGTTTACGCTGAAATAGTTCCACCAATATCAGTTGAAAGACACCACATAAATGTGGACTGGAAATGATCCAAATTCGTCTTTACTGAGTATTTGTAGTTGTGCTACTTCGCTGGTTGTCCTAGGGAAACCAAGGCTTGTTACTTTTACGTCCATTCCGAAAACGAAGTTAGTTTGTTCGGAATTCTGTTTTCTAAGAGGGAAGTTGCTTTCCAAGAAGAACAGTGGGAGTAAAAGTATAACTCGAAGAAATTCGAGAAATACAGGAGGCTGCTCAACCTGTTGAGGGAGAGCAGCGGATGGATTTACAGATTTCTGTAGAATCTACACCTGTAGAGCCTGAAGTTCGCAGATCTGAATGAATCCGTCACTAATCCGAGAGTGATTTCTCGTGATTAATTGCCATGATCTGATGATCATTGAAAGTGACAAACCTGCGAAATTCACATAAGCAAAAGTGAGCCCGGACTCCGAAAAATTACACTGTGTGTAAGTTAGCTTCATCGATCCATTCATGGATGGAAGCAAACATATCGGAGTTGGAATCTTCGTTCTGTTGAAGTAGTCAAGGTTTTGACTTGAACAGGAACGAAGTGGAATTGTGCGTTTACTAATAGATAAGTGGGAGCGATGTTGCATTTCTCATAGTGTATGTTGATGACATACTGATTCTCGGAAATAACGTTCCAATGCTGCAGTCGGTAAAGGACTGACTTGGGAGTTGGTATTATGATTGACATGGGTAAAGCCACGTATGTTCTTGGATTTTGGATCTAAAGATAGAGATCCAAAAGAGCTGATAGGACAAAGTCAGGATTCTTATATTGACAAAGTCCTACACGTTTTCAGCATTCCAAGAAGGGTTTTATGCCAATGTCACATGGCATTACGTTAAGCAAGAAACAGTGTCCTACGATAACTGCTGAGCTTGAATGCATGGATGAGATTCCATATGCGTCGGCAATTGGATCTATCATGTATGCCATGACACGTACGTGTTTTGATGTTGCTTTAATGTTAAGCAAGACAAGTAAAGACCAGTCAAATCCAGAAAGTATCACTGGATAGACGTAAAGAATATCCTAAAGTATTTAAGGAATACTAAGGATAGGTTCTTGATTTACGGAGAAAGTGAGGTGCTACAAGTCGGTAGAGTCTGAAAGGCAAGTTTCCAACAGACAAAGATGATTTCCGGTCACAGTCCGGTTATATCTTGTGTCTGTCTGGCGGTGCAAGGCACTGTTGCTGACTCCATGACTTAAGCTGAACATTTCGCAGCTTGGGAAGCGGCGAAAGAGGTTGTTTGGAAAGAAGAGTTCATCACTGAACTTGATGTGATTCCCAGCATAGATGAGGCTAGCTTCACATCAGAGGTCCAAACACCTTTAGGGTATGTATAACCTATTCCGTGAGATAAATGACAGAGGTGTTAAGTAGATCAGCAAGTTTCAACGAATGAGAACGTTGCTAATCTATTAACGAAGCCACTCCTTAGGCCTAAGCACGAGTCGCGGACTGTAGCTGTAGGATAAGTGAAATTAAGATGTAGTCTTAATTTCAGTGGGAGTTTGTAAAGGGCTTTATTTAGTTGTTTTGAAAGGTTCATGTAAAACATAATATTTTATGTTTATGAAATCTATGATTTCTGGATTATTTTAACTGTGATATAAATAATCGTTCCAAAATGATTCATGTCATTATATATGGGCCATCGAAGTACATGAGTAGACTTGATCCTGAAACCCCATATTTAACGAAATGACATAAATCATAGTGTCCATAGTCGAAGGTTGTTGAAATTGGAACACCAACAACCATTTGAGACTAGAGTGTGTTGAGACTTATGACCAAGTTTCGAGGGGTCATAGATGCGCGGCATCAAAGTCGACACATAGGTATATGGGGGGGAGCATATGACCGGACATGGCCCGCTGATGAGAACTCTACAAGATATTAATATCTGTGTCATGAGAGGTTCTCATATACGACTATAGAGTATAGTCCTTAGACCTGAGTTCGCATACATGTGGCTGCACATTGATTGATGCGCTTTGATCATTGTCTAACGCTGTTTCGTAACTGGGAGCTATAAGGACCTTGTTTGGGTGTATTATGAATTGTGTAGTTCATAGTGATGGAACAAGATGGGATTTGTCCCTGCCGTTTAACGGAGGTAATATCTCTAGGCCAATCGGAGACTTGATAGCTGGTAAGAGAGTGGCCACTCCCAAACGGACTTTCCCAAGTCGTTTGCATTGTCAGTATCAAATCTGGTCCGATGAACATGGTCTGGCTATATAAGGATGACACGCATCTTGCCTTATGCCAGATTGAGATATTAAGACAAAAGGATTAGGGAATGTAGGATTCCAGTACAAGTGGGAGATTGTTGGGAATGTCCTGAAATCTACCGTACTATCTCTAGAAAGTATGATAAGTGTCGAGATCAGACATAAGTCATAAATACTGGGTGATCATGATGACTTGCTAGAGCCCGCTCATGATCTATAAGTTTAGGACTTATTACCAGTATTGTATGATCCCTAAGGGTCACACACCATAGCTAACGGGAAAGTTAAATGGAATTAATACGGTAAGATGCAAGGCATTTACTGTATTTATACAGAGAATTGGGCCAGACAAAAGACAGTCTATTGTCTGATTTGGGCCTTGGGCCCAAAAGCCTAATGAGCCATTAGTTTAATTACTTGGGCCCATATAAAGGAAGGAGGAGGCGCAGGAAGCCCTTATGCTTCAGTTGTCTGCGATTTTGGAGCCTCAGCCGTCTTCCTCTCTCTCTGTGATTTTCAGCTTGGTCTAGCAGCCTGATCCAATAGCTTGTAAGCGTGTGGATACCTGAGGAGGAGCTGGTAATCATCAGCTCTTGCAGATCTCGATATTCCATTGATTAATCCGTTGCAATCATAAGGTAATGATCCTGATCTGTTTATGATTCAACTGCAATCACCTAGATCCTAGTTGATTATGTGCTAGGTTGTAACCTGACAATTACACCATGAATACACATAATCCTTCACGGACATGACCCGCTAATGAGAACTCTACAGGATAGTTATATCTGTGTCATAAGAGGTTCTCATTACGACTATAGAGTATAGTCCTTAGACCTGAGTTCATCATGCTTTCTAGCATATGAATTGGTGCGTTTTGACCTTGTCAAACGTCGTTCCGTAACTGGCGGCTATAAAGGCATTGCTTAGGTGTATCATGAAGTATGTGTAGAAACAGGGATGGAACAAGAAGGGATTTGTCCCTCCTATATAACAGGAGATAAATATCTCAGGGCCCATCGAAGATTTGATACTGAGAAAATGCATGGCCGTGCTCAAACGAGGTGATTGTCAGTCGTTTGTTTTATCAGTATAGATCAGGAGTTCGATGAACATGATGTTGGCTATAATAAGGATGACACAGTTTCTTGCCTTATGCCATATCGAGATATAGCGATAAAGGGATTATGGGAATAGATGATTCCAGTACAAGTAGGAGATTGTTGGGATTGTGTCCTGAAATCACATTGTACTTACTCTAAAGATAGTTGTATTGTCAAGATCGGACAATTCATGTGATACTGGGTAATCATAATGTTTTGCTAGAAACCGCTTATGACAAATGAGTTGTAACTCATTTCTAGTATCGTGTGAACCTACAGGGTCACACACCTAAGCAAGTTGGATACGCTTTGTATGGGATTTATCATTGGCATATGGTCCGATCAATGTGTATTGGATACACATTGAATTCGTGTTTTAAGAGGTGTGTCGATCGATGCCATTGATGCGTCGATCGATACAAGAGGTGTGTCGATCGACACCATTGGGTGCATCGATCGACACAAGGTCTAAACCGAAACTGAAGTTACGGTTTGTAAACCGTGGACCTATTTATAGGGGCCAGGATACACGACATAAGAAGGTGAGCCGTCAGAGAGTTTTTCTTGACAGGAAAAACACAGCCACCTCTAGAAACACAGATAATTTCAAGAGATCCGATTCCCGGCACTAGCATCCCGGCGGATTCCAGCTTGTGTGCGTGTGGACTATGGTAGAGGCGCAGCGATTGAGGCGCTCCAGATCTCGTTTACCTGCTCATTCTTCTGCTGCCAGAACAAGGTAAACGCGAGATCCATGATTCAATAAAACAAACCCATAGATCCTAGGCTCGGAATTCAGACTTAGGGTTGCCTAATCGGATTAGGAACTGCTAAGGAATTCCTACACAAAAACGCCTCATGCACCCTATCTTTAGATGGAAGCAAAGTTACCCAAGTGTATTTTGATTTTTCATCTATGAAAGTCACAAAGTACTTGTTCCTATCTCTAGAATGACAAGGTGAGGTCCATACATCAGAATGCACAAGATCAAAGCAATGTTCATAGATAGTAGTTGATTTAGGAAAGATAGTTCTACAATGTTTGCCAAGAATACAAGCTTCACAAGTTGAATGATCAAAGCTAACATTAGGCAACATTAAGCTAGAAGCACGAGCATGAAGATGTCCTAGTCTAGCATGCCATAGGACATTTTGATTACAAGAAAAACAGGATTTAAAAGCTAAGGTATCCGGATTGCTTGGAGAAGTGTCTTCAAGGAGGTAAAGCTCATCTTGTGTACCACCTCTTCTAATAACCTTTCCATTCTTAATATCCTGAAAGCAAACTTCATTAGGCCCAAAGATAAAATTGCAATTCAAGTCTTTAGTGATCCTTTTAACAGATAGAAAGTTAGACTTAAACTTAGGAACATAGAATGCATCACTTTCCTTGTTAAACAATCTTAACTTTCTTGTACCTATGATAGGAATACCTTGACCATCAGCAATAGTTACTCTTTCTAGGGCAGGTTTGATATCTTTTAACAACTTAGCATTACTAATCATGTGGTGAGATGCTCCTGAGTCTACTACCAAGTTATGATCAGTTTTACTAAGTAATTTATGAGACAATAAAGTGATACCAGAGAGTTGATAGGTCAAGAATTAATCCCTATTCTAACTGCAAGTGCACAGTGATGCAGATGTAGTACTTAGGGTATCGAATCCACAAGGACTCCGGTCACACGATAGATTATAAGTAATTTGGATTAAACTAAGCGAAGCAACTTGTAAAGCAGTATACAAATAGCAAGTAAATAAATCAAGCGAGGTGGTTGTAGGCAATCAACGAAGGCGTTAGGTTTCAAGAGTTCTCAGGATATCGGGAAATCATATAACAGAAATCAGATTCAATCTATAGCGTTCTTGAACTATAATCACGAAGGTAAAACTAACCAGTTGTCGCTGCGATAATTATCTATGTCTAACAACCTAGTAGAACAACTTTCGTTGCGAATCCTAGAGTTCTAAAAATGCATTAATTCAAAGTTCGTTCGTTCACAATTTCTCTAGACCAAATTCCTTTGCGAATAGATAAATTGCTCACCTAATCAGATCTAGTTAAATAAACCAACTGTCGTTGCGTAAATCAACCTAGAATAAGTAATCTAAATGGCCAGTTCAGATTAAGCATTAAGAACAGATTAGATGAAGAACTAGATGATGAATCTAATAAATTAGTTAATCTAACATTCCTTCAAATCCCTAATGAGAATCCCTAACCTAACAAGATATCTACTCAGACATAGCAATCATAATAGAAAACATAGTCAAAATAGATATCATATAATAATTTGAGAATAAGAACATGGGTTCGAAATCAAGCCTCTTTCGAGAACAAAACCAGCCCCTAAAACTCTCTCTAGAAAAGCTTAGAATAAAAACTTAGCCTAACAAGTGGCTGTAAAACCTAATTATAAACTAAAACACGAATTGGGTCACTTTGTAATTATGATAAACTTCTGGGTTAAGTTGCAATTCTTCATAAATTGATTAGATCCTCTGGTCCGCGAACTGTGTCGACCGACACCAACATCATATATCGGCAGAGACATCTTCTTCTCGGGCAAATGCTCTAAAAAGCTCCAGAAGGTACCATAATGTCCAAGTAAACTCCAAATGTGGTAAAACCTGTAAAGTACCTGAAAAGGACTCGATAGACACTGTAAATGACTCTAAAACACATTTATATCATGGCTTAAAACAGGTAAAAACCATGATATATCAACTCCCCCACACTTAGACTTTGCTTGCCCTCAAGAAAAACAATGAACTAGACATGGTGAAGAGGTTTGAAAACTTTCAGAAACTCTTTTTGTCCTAGAAGCAGCAACACACAGATTCCCCTTAGTAAACCACTGAAAGAATCACCTGCAAGATATCAAGACCAACATATACTTCCCCCACACTTAGCAACTGTCCTAAGTAAACTCCACAATCACATTCACGCATTCAAATTCACCCTACTGACTTTTGCAAGTATTTAAGTGCGGTCTCACCTAAGGAGTATCGATCAAAGGGCACATGGACTCTTACTTTGCCAGCTCTAGACCACCATACTATCTTTCTCTAGTCCCTTTCTTCTCTTTTCCCTTCCTTAGCATTCTGATTTTTCCCCATTGGGTATCATTTTATTTTTTTATCAGTGCTCTTCCCGTTAAGGGGTGTGCTTTGGACACATTCCATGGATGCACAGGATATGATAGTTGTAGCTACCACTCCCAGAGACCATTTCGGAGTTACTAACTCATCCTCAGTTTATTACTTTTTTTTACTTTACGGAAGGGGAGAAGGGAACAAAATAGGACAGGTTTACAGGCTGTGTCAGAACTAACAAAGGAATCCGACACAAGGTATACCAAGCCCTTAGGTGAGAAAATTAAGTCAGTATTAAGGTGAAGTCAGTAAAAGGATCCTCTGATACCTGAGTGATGTGGGTGTCCTCAGTAGGTTGGTCTGTGATGGGGTTTTCTAATAGTCATAGATTGATCTGCAAACTCATCCCAATGGTCACTTAAGTTCCTACAAGTGCTGTTAACTTCTCAAAAATTCACTGTTTCTTACTTAAACCGTTTTTACTCAATAAAACAAAATTTTGAAAAAAAAACAAAGACTGACTCTAAGAAACTAGAAAACATGTCAGTAACCACCTCCCCCACACTTGAATAACACTGTCCCCAGTGTTACCGAGTATAGAGGAAGTTAAAGAAGGGTGAAAATTCTGTGAAAACTGGGAAAACTGTGTATATTACCTTCTGTCGCTAACTGTGTCGATCGACACAATATCTGTATCGGTCGACACACTGCGCATATAACAGTACCAATGCGCCAGACTTGGACATGATCCGAAATTAGTAGTGTTAGTCACACAATCTCTCCGTTGTCAAAGCTGTCAGATCACTCAGAAACAAGTCAAAAGCAACATATAGATATAAAGGAGTTTCACAAAGTTCAACCTCAAAGAAACATAACAGACTGGCTCAAATAAAAGCAAAGCAGACTCAAGAAAAATGAAAAACGAAAAGTGAAACAAACTCAGGGAAATGCTAGGTTCATGGACGAACTAAGAATCAGAATCATCTTCGTCTCCCTCTGGTGGTGTGGGTGATCTCTGACGTCTACGACCGTGCGAAGGACAGGTGCAGGTGCAGCTGAAGGCTCTAGCAATACAACTCCAAAGTGATCGAACTGTGTCTGTCAGGAACTTCATGTGTGGATCTGCATCATAACCAGGAAGTGGTAGAGGTGCATCTAATGGAAGAACCCAATGTGGATGTGCGTGTCGACCCCCAGCAGGGTCAGGAACAGGCTCGTCTACAGCAGGAGTAGGAGCAGCATGGGAGGAGGAGGCTCCTCTGCGTGAACGAGCAGCACGTGGCTGCCTCACATACCTCGGATCAGGTCTGAAACGCAGGTCGTCCTGTGTATCTATCGATAATGGTGCATGTCGTATGTCAACCGTGCGCTCCTCCATACCATCTCTGTAGCACCAAATCAAACCTTGCTTCAGCCAGGTCGCACTCAACAAGTGCTCCTCATAAATCTCAGCAAAAGACTGCTCGCATCTATAATCATGTAGAGGTATCCTGAAATTCTGGAAAATCAGTGTCAAAAGACTCCCTACTGACTCTTCCATACCTTTCCCAGAACCTCTGAATGGCTTCGCCTGTAGCGTGACCAGATGCTCTGCAAATACCGCACTGAGGTTGGTCCTCTCAAAAGGACCCTCATGATCATACTCATGGGAACACAGATGTCCCACTGCTGGATGGAGTAGTACCAGCTCATGCATCCTCATCTTGTTTGGTTCCATCTTGCACTGGAGAGTGGTAGCCAGGACGCGTACGACATAGCGCAGAACCGGATGTCGTAGATCCTTCATCTTCGTATCACTGGCGGAATAGGGTGTAGAACCGAAGTTACCCCAAAACTTCTCAAGGTCAGGAAAGCTCTCTGGAAGCGTCGCATGTGTGTAGCCTTTCTTGAAACCATAAATAGCATAGAGGTCTCGCATTGGCAGTCTGTATCTCCTGCCATGTACCATGAAACACAAATGACCTTCCTGTGCATTCTTAGAATTCCAGTCTCGGTATGTAACTCGCACTGTAGCCATAAATTGGCGCACCAACTCTGGATATAGATCATATCGGACATAAGGCATGGTACCCAGACCCATCCTTCTCAAGCACGTCACAACCTGCTCTCGCATACCAGTCATCCTTAGGAAATCATGACTTACCAGCTTCGTAGGCTCAATATCAACATCGCACCACACATTGTACAACAAAGTGTCATACTCATCCCAGGTGTCCAACACGTCCCTGTGGAGACAGTCATTACTAAGCACAACCCGCCTGGCTGTCTTATCCCACACTTTCTCAGTCAGTATTTTCTCATTTTCTCCTCTAGGCCAAGGGTGTGTCGGAAACTCAGCAGGTAATTGTGGAGAACCCGGAGGGGATTGGGGAGTCATAAGTGGAGGTGGCTCTGCTGGTGCTGCTGGTGCTGAACCAGATGAACTCGCTCCATCTGCGCGGTTCTACTTCTTTGGAGGCATTTGTGAGAAAAAATCAGAACAAAAGCATGAGATTATTTGAAAAATCAGAAACAAACTCATCAAAACCTCAATCAACAGCATAAGCAACATCGAACAGAGCGGTAGAAACAGTTCATTCACGTTTTTATTTCCGCATTTTTGCACAAAATCACAAGTTCAATCTTAAAACCAAAATTTTCAAAAACTTGCAAAATCAGTCATGAAAACTACGTAGGCATCACTATTCCACTACCAAACAACCTAAATCAATGCTACTTCACCACTGGATTAAGAAATGAGAGGCAAAATCGAGTTTTTACCTTTTGAACCGAAACTGAAAATTGGAGATTAAGAACTCATACCTTGGTTTCGACACAAATGGAGTGGAGATATGAATAGAGGGTGAAATTTCGGTCGGGTTAGGCTTTGGAATCGTCGAATTTGGTTGAGAAACGAGGGAGATTGGATTTTGAGAGAGATTTTTCGAATGGAGGTTTTTGTTTAAAATGAAGAACAGTCGCGGAAGAGAAAGAGATACTTACCTCGGGACGCTTTATGTCGATCGACCCAGACTAACTATGTCGATCGACATGGTGTTTGAAATTTGAACCGGTCAGAGTGGTCTAACCGAGGTCAAACCTCGATTCTGGGGAAAAGTGGATCGATTGACCCGAATAGCTATATCGACCTGAATGTCCATTGTTTCGATCGACACGGCTTATATGTCGATCAACATAGTGTAATCTTGACGCTAGATTTCCCTGTAAAGACTCAACAAAAACAAAAACGAAAAAATTAGACTAAAAACTCATATGTACAGACTCACCAGTGGGTTGCCTCCCACTCAGCGCTTGTTTTAAGTCATTAGCTTGACTATTGGAAGAGATCAGACTCATGGGGGTTTCAACAGAGACTTTGAATGTCTCTGTGAATGTCTCTTCATCCACGGTGATGTGTAAGCAGTATCAGCATGAGATCGTCCAAGGAACATAGGAAGAGATCCAGGGCGGGAGTGAAATTTGGGTGGTGTAGAGCGTTTTCCAGCATTCAAAGTAATGCGGTCAAGAGGTTTAAAATTAGATGATTTATGCTTTATTTTTGGTGGAAATGAGATGTCTGGAGCTTTCTGCTTATGAGCAGTTGCAGGCTCAGAAGGTGTTAGAGCATGTTCAGAATGAACATCCATCTTCTTTTCTCCACTACCAGACGTTGTAGTTTCCCCAATATGAACTTTATCTTTCAAATGCCCATCGATGTAGATCATCTTCTTTGCATATCCCAGCACACAAGGATGAACTCGCGAGGCTTCAGCTGGTGGAGTTTCATTCATCTTCTTATGCACCACTACCATGCACTTGACTACATCCTGCTCATGTTTAGACCTTTCAGGAATTCTTGGGAATGGTATAGGAGGTTTGTAGACCCTTTCCTCAGCAAGAACATCAGATTTAGGCAAATTTTGGTCTGTCCAACCATTGTGTTGACCGACGCAGGAGTTGTGTCGATCGACACCGAAGGATTTTATCAAGAGATTAATATCAATCTCGGTTGATTTCGGTCCGTCGAAATTCTCGAACTTTGGGCTTTCAATCTCGGATTCTTCTGTGTTTTCCACTATTTTCATAGCCTTAACTTCTAGATATGATCCTTGATCCAACCTACGCTCATCCTGAACTGAGATGGCGTTGATATGAGCATTCTGAGCATTCTTCCTTTTGACAAAACTTGAAATCTGATCCACTTGTGTATCCAGCAGCCTCATATGAGTGTTCAAGGACTCAAACTTCTCATTCAAATCAGTGTACAAGGTATCAATCCTCGAGTTGTAAGACGCAGTGGTTTGTTGTTGTACTTCAAGAAGCTGCTCCATCATGACTTCCAACCTGATCTTATGTGGTGCTTGGTGAGATGAATAATCATATTCTCTCGATCTCGGAGCATAACTAGAACCTTGTCTCGGCTGATTTCCATATGTCTGTCCATAATAATCAGCTCCAGCTATATAATTCACCCCCGCAAACTCTTCAGTTCTTGCATCAGCTCAGATTTGCTTCTTCCCAAGTAGAATGATGTGGATAGAATCAATCTTGTCTCTCATCTCAGCTACCTGCCCAACCAATGCATGATACTCTGGTAGGATGGGGTTTCCTTCCCCATCTATTTTCTGACCTTTTGTGTTGCATATATGACCCTCTTGGTCTCGTAAAACGCCATCTTCACCGCGAATCAGAATTACAGGCTCCATTAAGAATAACCTTCTAAGTGTTCAAGCTCTCGGTATCACTGCAGTGCGATTCCTGCAACACCAAAGAAACAAAAACGTAAGTAAACTATAAAAAAAAATGCTTAGTCTAAATCCTAATACTGAATCTATCGGCGAACTCAAAGAGTCCCCGACAACGGCCCCAAAAACTTGATAGGTCAAGAATTAATCCCTATTCTAACTGCAAGTGCAAAGTGATGCAGATGTAGTACTTAGGGTATCGAATCCACAAGGACTCCGGTCACACGATAGATTATAAGTAATTTGGATTAAACTAAGCGAAGCAACTTGTAAAGCAGTAAACAAATAGCAAGTAAATAAATCAAGTGAGGTGGTTGTAGGCAATCAACGAAAGCGTTAGGTTTCGAAAGTTCTCAGGATATCGGGAAATCAGATAACAGAAAATCAGATTCAATCTATAGCGTTCTTGAACTAGAATCACGAAGGTAAAACTAACTAGCTGTCGCTGCGATAATTATCTATGTCTAACAACCTAGTAGACCAACTTTCGTTGCGAATCCTAGAGTTCTAAACATGCATTAATTCCAAGTTCGTTCATTCACAATTTCTCTAGACCAAATTCCTTTGCGAGTAGATAAATTGCTCACCTAATCAGATCTAGTTAAATAAACCAACTGTCGTTGCGTAAATCAACCTAGAATCAGTAATCTAAATGGCAAGTTCAGATTAAGCATTAAGAACAGATTAGATGAAGAATTAGATGATGAATCTAATAAATTAGTTAATCTAACATTCCTTCAAATCCCTAATGAGAATCCCTAACCTAACAAGAGATCTACTCAGATATAGCAATCATAACAGAAAACATAGTCAAAACAGATATCATATAATAATCTGAGAATAAGAACAGGGGTTCAAAATCAAGTCTCTTTCGAGAAAAAAACCAGCCCCTAAAACTCTCTCTCGAAAAGCGTAGAATAAAAACTTAGCCTAACAAGTGGCTGTAAAACCTAATTATAATCTAAAACACGAATTGGGTCACTTTGTAATTATGATAAACTTCTGGGTTAAGTTGAAATTCTTCATAAATTGATTAGATCCTCTGGTCCGCGAACTGTGTCGACCGACACCCACATCATATATCGACATAGACATCTTCTTCTCGGGCAAATGCTCTAAAAAGCTCCAGAAGGTACCATAATGTCCAAGTAAACTCCAAATGTGGTAAAACCTGTAAAGTACCTGAAAAGGACTCGATAGACACTGTAAATGACTCTAAAACATATTTATATCATGGCTTAAAACAGGTAAAAACCATGATATATCAAGAGTTTGGAGGAATAAACCTTGATGAGATCCTCCAAATCACTCCTCCTCACATAATCAGTGTTGGTGATGAGTGCAAGCTCTCCTCCTTGAGTAGAAGTAGTTGCTTGCTCATTCACAGCCTCTTGAGAGATGTTTGCCCTTGATTCCTTGAACTTGCCCGGTTTGAGGTGGGGATAAAGGATCCAGCATTTATCCTTGGAGTGACATTTCTTCTTACAATGATCACAAGATGCAGCCTTCCTTTCCTCTTGTTTGAACACACTCTTGTTGGCAGTGACCAACTCCCCCTTTCCTCCAAACAAACCAATGTTTCCTTGCTCCTTTTGGATCCTTGAACACACCTCTTCAACGTCAGGAAGTGTAGTCTCCCTTAGAATGGACTTTATGACATCATTATAAACCGGATTCAAGTTGAGTAGAAGGCTAAATATCTTGTCTTGCTCCTTTCTCTCAATCAGAATCTTAGGGTCCATGGTACTTGGCCTTAGCATATCAAGCTCAGACCAGGCTGAAGAGAACTTCCCAAGGTACTTGGTGAACTCACAATCCTCTTGGTGAAGATCACTTATGGCTTTCTTCACTTCATACACACGGTTGAGATTAGAAACATCACCATATACCTTCTTGAGAGTATCCCACAGTGACTTAGCTGTCTCACAATGAGAATAGGCTTCAAGAATGGATGGGCCAAGAGAGTTTTGGAGGAAGCCAAGAGCAAATTGGTCTTCCTAAAACCATCTCGCCTCTTCCTTCTTAGTTTGCTCATCCTTCTTCTTTTTCGCATCTTCTTCACTTGGAGTTTTGTCCTCAAGGATGTGTTCCCACAGCCCTCTTCCACAAATGTCAGTCTTGGTGGTTCTCTGCCATGTCCTGTAGTTGAGACCTCTGAGCACAACCGGGATGACAGTAGGCTTCAATCTAGAGTTGATTTGCACAGTGTCTTCCATGGATGCAGATGGTTAAGCTTAAGAACAGGGCTGAGGGATGAAAAGAATGGGTGAAGACTGAAGCTCTAGGACCGAGAGAACTGTAGAATGAATAGAGAATCAAGAGAATCAAAGAGTAATAACACTAATGCTCTGATACCATGTTGGGTTTTAAGGGTTAAGACTAAGCGGTTTCTAGGGTTCTTAGAGAGAGAGCCGCAAAGTATAATGAGAAAGAGAATCCCTTAAAGTGTATTCATTCATTTTGGTTTACAAATGCAATATATAGGAGACTATACAAGAGAAAATGCTTAACCTAAATAGGAAACAAACAGAGGATGACTAAAGGAAAAGCTGGTCGTATGACAGCCTGGTTGTACCATTGTACTATGTGGTCCCAGCACTACACACGCTCCATTTTGTCCCTTTTGAAGTTTCCAACGGTCTAATTAGGGTCCCCAAATTTGCACATCTCTTGGATAGCTTTAAATAGACACTTCTTGATTCTGATCAAGGTGTCCCCGGTGTTGCACTACATCAATGTGCAAGACTTGTGCACATTTAGATAATGCACTGCCTTAGCACATTGTTGTATCATGATCAATAGTCTGCTCATGAACATGGAAGAGAATCAGAAATTAACCAAGAGAACATCCAAGAAAAGATGTAAGAGCTATCTATAAGCGATTCTCTCATCATACTTGGATTAACTATGGAAGAGTTATTGATATGAGATGAGGAGGCGTGAAGGTTGATGGCCGCAAGAGAGATGGACGGGTGGGACGAAGCTGCTGGCCGAAGGCACTCTCAGCTTGGTCAGTGGGTGGTTGAGGGTGGTTTCAAAGCTACTCATCTTGATGAACACTTAGGACAAACGAACAAGCAAGTAACAAGCGAATATGTCTCGGTCTCTAGAGGGGCAGCCGCGCGGTAGAGAGAGAGAGCACAAACCGTTTTTCTTAGCTTAAACTTACTTAAGTTTATTGAAAACAAAGAGTGGCTTTAAATAGCCAAAGTAATAGGGGTACAAGTCTTAAGAATAGGCCAGAAAAAGGCCTGGTCGAAATATTTAAAATAGAAAGCAAGGAAGAAGGTTGGACGGGCCAGATTCTCCTTCTCTTGAAGCGGGCCTTGGTTTACCTCATTAAAAACCTTAGTGGGAAAACCTAATTGGGACAAAACTACACTTAATGGAAAAAGAGTATAAACCAATGCCCAAGTAGATGTTGCACGTACTCCTGGTCGCCAAACATAAGTCTGAAACCCACCAAGTCCATGAGCTTCCAAATAAGGCAGGTCTAGCAACCTTCGGGTTTGATCATGCATATCTTCTTTGTACGAGCTGTTATTGGTGTGATTCCAACTCTCATGCATTCCCTGATTAATAAAGAATCCATAAAAAGTTCCTTTACTCCTTTATTCATCCTGGTTTGTTCTGAGCACTCCAAAATGTGAAAGTCGGTCTTTATCGGGTTCCCTGAAAATCACCTGTCTTGACACGGGCATAACTTCTTCATAGAAAATGCTCTTGATGTGATTCCACTTCGTGAAGATTCCTTGATGAGTCAGGTTTCCAGAACAGGTTGAGGTGCAGCTTGAGTACTTTTGGTACATCCTAAATCTTGTCTTGAATGCACCTATATCTTCGGACAGGGCTAACTGGACAGCTTCTAGACATCCTCCAAGATGATCTCGAACCGAAGCTAATTCCTTCTGACCAAACTCTTTCAAATAGCATACTTTATGGTAAATATCAAGCCTGACATGATTGGCTTGAACCAACTCTCCTATGGACATCTTCCTGGACACGATTAGGGCTCCGGGAGGTCGGTTGTCGACCATCTCCAAATGGGATCGTTCCAATTGGGTTCTGGAACGATCATCACTCCTGAAATATGCTGTTAGCTCATGAATCCTTGATACCACATCATTGGGTCTGGCAGAACATGCATTGACCTCCTGAACCTCCTCAGGAACGTTCCGCGGGGTCGGGAACAGCTCTGTCGGCCTCGTGCTCGAGGCCGGTACGTACCGCTAATCCGGGCCGGGTCTGGAGGATCCGATGTCCTCATCATACCCTCTCTCTTGAAGAGGATTCGACCTCGAATATGCATAACCTGCACTAATAGAAAGCAAATTAGCCTTCATGCGGTTTCGTTAGTTTATGGCCTTACCTCGAGGAATTGCTGGCCAGTTGCTGCAAGGACTTTCTACGTGGGTTCCGTTGGGTTGGGAACTCTGTATCACACCTTTGTTTTGGCCTGGGTTCCATGGGAAACTCTCTTGGTCAGGATGTCTATTGGCTTTAGTCGGATCACTCTTTGGGTCGGCCGGTTCCTTCAATTTCTTGGCCTTGCCCCCGGTCCGTTGGTTCATGTGGTCCATCAGACTCTTTTTCATTCCTGCACCCTGTTCAACACCTTTGACCAATTCCAAGTGCAATAAAACAGTTTTTGATTCTTTATAATAAGATAGAAAAGAAATGGGTTGGGATACTTGAGCCTTGGTCGAGGCGGTCGAGGGTCGTGGTCGAGAGATGGGCGAGCGTGGCAATTCTTTCCTGTTCGCCTCTTTTGTTCCTGCAATAATATGGACACATTTGGCAAGAGACAAGTGTGTTAGGTGTTCTTTAGGACAGTACAAACGTGCTGAACATGTATTCCTACCAAAATCTAATTGTGGTCTCAAATCATGTTCTGATTTCTTATTTTCTTTTACGTTCAGTAGATCCTTTAGTACAGTTGTGGAATCAGTAGAAATGAGTTGTTTTAAAGAAGGACTTACCTGACTAGCACTCTCAGTCTGGTTTGGGTCGTGATCTTCATTTGCCTTAGTCGGATCACTTTCTGGGTCGGCCGGTTCCACTTGTTTCTCGATCTCGCCTCTGGTATGTTGGTCTGTGCGGTCCATTGGACTCTTTATCATTCCTGCGTCCTTTTCAACACTTTTGGGCAATTCCAAGTGCATTAAAAAGTTTTTGATTCATTACAATCAAATGGAAAAGATTTGGGTTGGGACACTTTAACCTTTGGTCGAGGCGGTTCTGACATTGGGACTTTGGTCGAGGCGGCCGCAAGGCGTGGACGGCCCTGGGTCTTCGGTCTTAGTATGACATATTGCTCATATACTAGCCCTCTCAGCTCCTTCCACGTTCTTGCTGGTTCCTTGAGTTGTCTTCGTATCTTCTCCTCGAGCTGCCACCAAGCATAGGCGTCTCCAGTCAGGGTTTTGATCGCATATGCGACCTGTTCGTTCCTTGGGATGTTGTAATCCCAAAAGTAATCTTCTAGGTCTTCTTTCCACTGAAAGTAGTCTTCAGTACCTGAGAAAGATATTAGCTGTGAGTCCAAGACACAAAAATTATTTTGAAATTTACTGGGTTTTGAATGTCTTATTCTGGAGGATTGATGGGGCCGGTATTGGTCAGGTGGCTCGGGATCCATTTCGTTCACAGTATGGTCGTCTCCACAGTGGTACAGGTCGTGACCATGATCTGGTCGACCTTGCTTTACTCGACCATGTCGAGATGGGTCGGGCGGTCGCTCCAGGCGGTCGAGTCGAGCTCCGATCGTTTGGATCGCAGCTAGGAGTTGAGTGAACTTGGTCGGGCCACCTTGTTGGGACTGTTCTTCGTTCATTGTCTCTGCACACTTAGCAAAAATATCAAAGGCAACAAGGAAGAAAGGAAAAACAAGAGAAAAGGAAAACGCAACAAAATGGAAAAAGGTGCGGTCACTAACAAAAAGGAAACAATGCAATGGCGATTTTCTTCATTTTTTTTTACTAAGAGCAAAAAAAGGAAACACTAAACCGCAAGCAAATTGGAAAATGCAGCTAGTCTAAACCAAGAATCAAATCGCAAAACAAATGATGCACAAGAAACCCTATTATCCAGTTGCGGCCGGTTTAGGGTTTTAGCAACTTAGCTGCCGATTCCTATTGTTCTTCTTCCTTAAACTAAATGGTTGCAACGCAATCAACAGAGCAAGACAAGAACAACAACAAACTATTCAATTCGCAAGTTATAGGAGAATCAATCCGTGAGCAACCTAGCGCAAAAGACTAGGCCGAGAGAACTAGAAACAGCCTAAGCAGATTTTTTTTTTTTGAATTTCAGTTTAATAAAAGCAACACAACAGAAACAAAGAACAACTCAACAGCAACCAAAGCAGCACAGCAAGCAATTCAGATTCAGATTACTTGGCCGAGAGAGAACAAAAGACTAGCAACCTAATTTTTTTTTGATTTTAGATTTTTAAGAGAAGCAAAGCAAAAACTGAGTTAAAAAGAGATTAAGGATGAGAAACAACCAAGCCGGGGCAAGAGCTTTAAAGCTCTGATACCAGATGATATGAGATGAGGAGGAGTGATGGTTGATGGCCGCGAGAGAGATGGACGGGTGGGACAAAGCTGCTGGCCGAAGGCACTCTCAGCTTGGTCAGTGGGTGGTAGAGGGCGGTTTCAAAGCTACTGATCTTGATGAACACTTAGGACAAACGAACAAGCAAGTAGCAAGCGAAGATGTCTCGGTCTCTAGAGGGGCAGCCGCGCGGTAGAGAGAGAGAGAGCACAAACCGTTAGGGTTTTTCTTAGCTTAAACTTACTTAAGTTTATTGAAAACAAAGAGTGGCTTTAAATAGCCAAAGTAATAGGGTTACAAGTCTTAAGAATGGGCCATAAAAAGGCCTGGTCGAAATCTTTAAAATAGAAATCAGGGAAGAAGGTTGGACGGGCCAGATTCTCCTTCTCTTGAAGCGGACCTTGGTTTACCTCATTAAAAACCTTAGTGGGAAAACCCAATTGGGACAAAACTACACTTAAGGGAAAAAGAGTATAAACCAATTCCCAAGGAGATGTTGCACGTACTCCTGGTCGCCAAACATAAGTCTAAAGCCCACCAAGTCCGTGAGCTTCCAAATAAGGCAGGTCTAGCAACCTTCGGGTTTTATCATGCATATTTTCTTTGTACGAGCTGTTATTGGTGTGATTCCAACTCTCATACATTCCCTGATTAATAAAGAATCCATAACAAGTTCCTTTACTCCATGATTCATCCTGGTTCGTTCTGAGCACTCCAAAATGTGCAAGTCGGTCTTTATCGGGTTCCCTGAAAATCACCTGTCTTGACACGGGCATAACTTCTTCATAGAAAATGCTCTTGATGTGATTCCACTTCGTGAAGATTCCTTGATGAGTCAGGTTTGCAGAACAGGTTTAGGTGCAGCTTGAGTCCTTTTGGTCCATCCTAAATCCTGTCTTGAATGCACCTATATCTGCGGACAAGGCTAACTGTACAGCTTCTAGACATCCTCCAAGATGATCTCGAACCCAAGCTAATTCCTTCTGACCAAACTCTTTCAAATAGCATTCTTTATGGTAAATACCAAGCCTGACATGATTGGCTTGAATCAACTCTCCTATGGACATCTTCCTGGACACGGTTAGGGCTCCGGGAGGTAAGTTGTCGACCATCTCCAAATGGGATCGTTCCAATTGGGTTATGGAACAATCATCACTCCTGAAATATGCTGTTAGCTCATGAATCCTTGATCCCACGTCATTGGGTCTGGAAGAACATGCATTGACCTCCTGAACCTCCTCAGGAACGTTCCGCGGGGTCGGGAATAGCTCTGTCGGCCTCGTGCTCGAGGCCGGTATGTACCGCTCATCCGGGCCGGGTCTGGAGGATCCGATATCCTCATCAGTTATCCAAGAATGATAAGAGGCTTCCTTAAGCAGCCATAACCGTAGCTCTTTGATAGTCTACAATGTATATGAACTCAAATATACAATGAGAAGAAAGAAGAGAATCGGTTACAAGAAGAAGAGAAAAAGAGATAAGAACTTTGTGTGTAACAAATGAGTTATGAATTGTATTGTGAATTAGCAAAGCTTAAAAATGTCGATTGCCTTTGTTATATAGGCACACAATTAGGTAAAACACTCATAAACAAAGATATTAAATCACAGCCATTGATTCTTTTGGAGGGAAACCCGAATTCAAATGGACGATTGGATATTCTTTACTCCATTTTGGTTCTTGTGTGTTCACACACTTAAAGTGACTTGTCCTCACTCTTAATTCACGGGTGCAGGTCTGGAGAGAGAGAGAGAGCACACTCCCAAATGGTGAGAGTGACATGTCTTCATAACCACTTTCTCCTTTAAACACACACATGACTCTTCTTGAGTCTGATTCCTGACAGACATCTGTTTGGCCCCAACTTTGCACAGACTTGATAGTCTGATTATATAAGTGCCCCATCTTTCACAAGTCTGCTTCACAAGTCTGCTTCAAAAGCCTGCTTCACAAGTCTGCTTCAAAAGTCTGCTTCACAAGTCTGCTTCACAAGTCTGCTTCACAAATCTGCTTCACAAGTCTGCTTCACAAGTCTGCTTCACAAGTCTACTTCACAAGTTTGCTTCACAAGTCTGCTTCACAAGTCTTCCATGGTCTGTAGTCTCATAGATCAATAATGCACATTGAGATGAACACTAAGGGTGTTCATCTCAATACTTCATGCCTTCATCTTAGCTTTGGCTAAGTGAATGATGCATTGGACTCTTGTGATCAACACCATAGCTTTATCTTTGGAGTGAGCCTCGGCTTTGTATGATTGACTTCAGCCTCTCCTCCTCCATTGCATCATACTCTCTAATACTCCCTCGCAAGCTTGGTCATCGGGACGCCAAGGAAAGAGGACCAAAGTCCAATCTTGGAGCTGTGGAACTACCTCATTAAAAACCTCCTTAAGTAAAACCTCTTTTGGGATAAAACCTTAAGGAGGACAAAAGAATATAGCCCACAGACTCAAGATGTAACTTGAACTTGGTATATGAACATCTAGAACTTGGTATATGAACATCTAGAACCGGTCCCTCCATGTTCTTGAACCACCACTCATTCTGCTATTTCTTCATGACTTTATTTATCTTTAAGCTATTAGTGCCATCTAATCATCCTCCCTTTAAACCTTCAACAAAATATTTAAGGAAACTTCTAAGTATATGATATAGAGATTAAGGCATTAGTATGAAAATAGACTTAAGCAATATTCTGAATTCAAACCACATATTCAACAAGTTCAAGCTAGATATTCAACCGGTTTGATATTCAAAAGATAGTCATGGGCAGTAATGAAATGGTTAACAATTTGAAAAGAGTAAGAGTTTAGAGAGTAGCCTGATCATAGTCCTTTGAGAAGCGGTTTAGATTTAAACTTGAAATCCCCCGCACTCTTGACTTGTCCATGGCTTGAAGCCATGACTTCAACATTGTGCAATTTGTCTTTGCACAAGCACTCAACAAGCACGCTTGCTCTTGGCACCTCTTCAAGCTCAGTAGCTCTTCTTGGCACCATTAGTGGCTTTCAAAACATGTTTGGCTCATCAGCCTTCATCAGGAACAAACATGACCTCCTCTTCTTGAATGGACAGCTTGTGAACCGACATTCCTCTTTGGGAGATCCTTCAACACTTGATACATCCACCAATTGACTTCCAACCTTTATGAATGCTTACATGAGGATTTAAGCTGATTCACAACTACACATGATGATTTCAGCTGATCCACAACTCACATGAGGATTCAGCTGATCCACAACTACATATGAGGATTTAGGCTGATCCACAACCAAAAATGAGGATTTCAGCTGATCCACAACTATCATGAAGATTTAGACTTATCCACAACCACCATGAGGATTTCAGCTAATCCAAAACTATCATGAGCTCACTGGTTTTGTTGGATACTTCTTCAGCTCCTCAACCACACAGATTCAACATCAAGATGAACCGCCACTTAGAGTATGCACCAGCTCCATTGTGACTGATCCTCACTGCCCAAACACTCGCCATTCCTCCTAAGAACACCTAAACACAATACAATACTAAAGCAACACAAGTTTGATCAGAACCAGAAGTATAAAGAGTTCTTGTGCTTGATTTAAGTTCTTGTGCAAGAATAAAAGAGTTCTATAGTAGTGAACTTTAGAGTATTATTTAAGTAACAAGAAGTATAAAGAAGTATGGGATGTCACACAACTCAGATTAAGAGTGTGTGCATCAAAGAATGAGAGTATAGAGAGTAAGTGATTTTGGAAAACAAAACTCAGATTAAGAGATTGTAAACCAAGATCATAGAATAGAAGAATGGGAGAATGAACTGAAAAGAAAAGTGTTAGAGAATATGTTTCTGGTTCAGGGACTAAGATAGCTTAGTATAACTCAGAAACAATCACATGTTTAAGGTTCAGGGACTGAGACTCTTGCTCAGTTTAACTCATAAACATTTCAATAGTTCAGGGACTGAGTTTACCTAGTATGAAACAAGCGGAAGCAATAAGAACCAGAGAAGCAAGAAAGAAACAAACAAACATTTTCTCTTCTTCTTCTCTGATTCCTTAACAACAACTTGTTAGCTCTCAACCCAGATGGAGCAAAAAGTCTTAAAATAATGGAACCAAGTAAATCAGAAGCTTGATCCATAGAAAATATTGCGGAAGTAAGAGAATAAAGAAGACAGAGTTTGCTCTGCCTTAAAACCTCTTTAGCAGCCAAGAACTTGCTGCTCTGATACCATGTTAGAATTTCAGAGGCATCCATGAGGAAGCTTTGAATATCAAGTTGAGGGTTCATGATACATCCATAAGAAGCTCTGAACCACAACCCACAATAAGACCAGAATTGGATGAACAACGAAGAACAAACCGATTCTTATAAAGAGAAACAACTAGTTTGTACTTCAAGAGAGTCAGTAATCTAGTTGTATAAAGGAGTCCCTTAGCTATATTAAAACACTTCCAAGACTTTAACATCTCAATAGGAGAGTCTGCTTATGAACCTGGAAGAGAATCAGCAATTAACCAAGAGAACATCCAAGAAAAGATGTAAGAGCTATCTATAAGTGATTCTCTCATCATACTTGGATTAACTATGGAAGAGTTATCCAAGCATGATAAGAGGCTTCCTTAAGAAGCCATAACAGTGGCCCTTTGATAGTCTACATTGTATATGAACTCAAATATACAATGAGAAGAAAGAAGAGAATCGGTTACAAGAAGAAGAGAGAAAGAGATAAGAACTTTGTGTGTAACAAATGAGTTATGAATTGTATTGTGAATTAGCAAAGGTTACAAATGTCGAGTGCCTTTGTTATATAGGCACACAATTAGGTAAAACACTCATAAACAAAGATATTAAATCACAGCCAATGATTCTTTTGGAGGGAAACCCGAATTCAAATGGACGACTGGATATTTTTTACTCCATTTTTGTTCTTGTGTGTTCACACACTGAAAGTGACTTGTCCTCACTCTTAATTCACGGGTGCAGGTCTGGAGAGAGAGAGAGAGAGCTTACCGAAGGGGATTTTCGCATGACTCCTTTGGGTAGTTGAAGTCGTCGACTAGACATTTTGGCAGGTCGCATCGTGTGGGATGTGCGTGGTTCGAACGAGGGGATTATTACCGCTGTTGATGTCGCCAGGTTTTGTGATGAAGGGCTAGTTCCCGCGGAAGCTTGTGTTCCGGTTGGGTCTTCGTTTTTGGTTTGATTTTTGAAATGCGGGTTGTTACTGTTTTTTTCACGCTTTGGTTTCCCTTGTGGGTTTGCTCCTCTATTCTGCTTGGTCGTACTTTGCTTTTCCTGGACATCTATGTGCCTTGCTTCGTAGTTGTTTTAATAAATGCGAACGTTTGTGTTTTTGCCTTATTTTGTTAATCGTTCTTCTTTATTTCGTTGTTGTGTATGCGTAGGTGCGTGATTGTGGCCATCTTATCCTGTAAATAACTTTTACAGGTGAGTACATGCTCGGTTTATCTTGTAGTTTGTATCGGGGTGCGGGATACTGCCGGCTTATCCCGTAATAACCTTTAGGAGCGAGTACGTGCTCGGCTTATCTTGTGGTTGTTTGAGGTACGGAACTATTGCCGGCTTGTCATGTATCTGATTTTATGGGCGAATTCGGCTTATCCTGTTAATGACTCTTAGGGGCGAGTACGTGCTCCGCTTATCATGTGGTCTCTCAAGGTGCGGAACTGTTGGCGGGTTATCCTGTAAATAACTTTTAGGGGCGAGCTCGCACTCTGCTTTTTATGTGGATAACTATTTTTAGGTGAAAGTACGTGCTTGGCTTATCCTGTAGAAGTCTCGTTTGAGCTGGACGTGCGAGTAGGTGTTCGGCCTATCTTGTCCTTTCGATAGGAGACTTTTGCGGGACTGGTCCCAACTTGGGACATGACGCGCGTTGGTCATTTTCATGCAGTGCATTGTTCTCATCGATCGTTTGGCCAGAACATCGGTGATTATAAGGAAATTAAAGCAGCTAAGAGAGAAGGAAATTTATAAAGAATTTTTATTGAAATAGCTGAACCTTGAAAAAGGCTGCCTACGTACCCTCCGAAGAGGGATCAAGCCAATCATAGTTCGCTTTTACATTTTCTTCTTCTTCTTCTTTTTTCTTTAGTAGTAGTACCGTTTGAGCGTGTTTGCGTTCCACAATCTGGGTATCGCTTCGCCTTGCATGGTGACGAGCTCGTATACTCTTGGTTTAACAATTTTAGAAATGATGTATGGGCCCTCCCAATTCGCGCCGAGTTTTCCTGCTCTATATTCTCGTGTGTTTTCGAACACCTTTCGCAAGACGAGGTCTCCTTCGTTCAAATGTGGTCCTTTGACATTCTTGTTGTAATAACGCGTGGCTTGTTGCTGGTAGTTTTGGATTCTGAGAAGTGCTTGGTCGCGTTTTTCTTCTATTGATCGAGGTGGTCAAGAATCATGTTGTTGTTGAGGTCTTCGTGCTCTGGCACGAGTTTACGTCTGATTGTTGGTATGCAAACTTCAGCCGGCGCCATTGCTTCCGTTCCATGTGATAACGAAAAAGGGGTTTGCCCGGTTTCTCGGCGTGGGGTCGTTCTGTGGGACCATAGTACTTCCTCTAGCTCGTCGGCCCAAACTCCTTTTTTGCTTTCGAGGCGCTTCTTTAGTCCATCGATAATTGTATTGTTCGTGGCTTCGGCTTGCCCGTTTCCCTGAGGATAGCGAGGCGTTGATTTGCTAAGTCGAATTTTCCATCTTGCGCAGAAGCCTTCAAAGACGTTCGATATAAATTGTGATCCGTTATCTATAACGATTTCGTATGGTAAGCCTTCAAAGACGTTCGATAGAAATTCCATACGAATTTCTGCACCCTGAGGTCGTGGATATTGGCGTAGGATTCGGCCTCTACCCACTTGGTGTAGTAATTTGTCATGATGATGACGAATTTCTTTGGTCTGCAGCCGGCATGGGGCCTACTGTATCCATCGCCCATATCATGAACGGGTAAGAGGCGGCTGAGGTGGTTAAAAGTTTGGTGGGCTGGTGAATGTCAGGTGCGTGTCTTTGACATTTTCGCAGCGGGCGACGTACCTCTCGCAGTCCGCTACCATTGTTGGCTAGAAATGTCCATGTCTCTTGATTTTTTGGCGAGCATCCGGCCGTTGGAGTGGTTTCCGCCTGCTCCTTCGTGCGTTTCTTCGGTTACCAATTTGATTTCTTCGTCGTAGATGCAGCTCAGAGTTTTTTATGCACTCACTCGGAATAGATTTGCGTCGCTCATAACATAATGGGCGCACCTTGCTTTTAGCCGTTGGGCTGCCCATCTGTCCTTCGGGACCATCCCTTCTATGATATAAGCCATGATCTCATCTCTCCAGTCATTCGCTTGCCCGGCGGCTCCCTTCGTGGCGGATTCGTCCGTCTCGCCGGAGTCATCCATCCTATTTTTGAGTTCGGAGATAGTGAACAAGTTTTTTGTTTGACTTATGCTTGGCTTATCGATGCATTCGACTTGTATAACCCCTCGTAGGTCGGGCTCAGATGCGAGGGCCGCTAACGCATCAGCTGGTGAGTTATCACTTCGCGGGATCTTGGTGAGCGAGAAGATACTGAATTCTCCTGCTAATTTTTGAACGATTTGTAAGTATGTGCCCTTTCGATCGTATTTTGCTTCGTATTCGCCGTTGTATTGGCTGGAGACGAGTTGCGAGTCACAAAATGCGTTGATATGCCTTGCTCCATGATGTAGCCCCTGGGCATAAGCTTGGTTGATGGGTTGATGGAGATCTAACCACTGGCTTAAGAGCTCTCTTGGTTGGATCGAAGTGGATGGATTGTGATTAGAGATGGGATTGTTCCTGCTGGCTTAAGAGCTCTCTCAGAAGCAATCAATGGATGGAATGGATTGAGGTCGCCACAAGATCCTATGAGTCTGAATCTTGATAAGACAGAAGCCTTCTCTTTGTTTGAATCACACAAAACAAGAGAGAAAACAAGGTTGCGGTTTCTTTGCTTGAAGAAAACACTCGGTGTACTTTATTGATCTAGGGTAAATGATACACGGCTGTGAGAGGGGACTTTATAATCAGTCCAAACAGCTACGCCCTTCTAGGGAACTTGAAGCAAATAAAACACAAAAGGAAAGTACATACTCGTTTTGGACCTAATGAAATAAAGACTACAACGGCTACTTTTATGATTGAAACTACTAAGGGAAATAAAGAATTAATCCTGCTAAACAAAAGGACAATGGTCATATAATGTGTATAAATGAAACTCATACCTTAGCTTATGTTTGGTATGTCCTTGGCCGTTGATCAGAAGCCTTCTTAACTCGTAGCATTCTGGCCTCGACAGCTTGAGCTAGTGTCGATGCTACTTCCTGAGCTAATGTGGATGCTACTTCCTAAGCTAGTTGTGATGCTACATATGGTTAGCCCTTTTTGAGCTGAGTTGAATAGTGTTGGGCTGTCCATCCTGATGATGACTTGTTCTTGCTCTTGGTCAGTAGCTTGATTAAGTAGACTTTGCACAGCTTCATTGACTTTGTTCCACAAAGCCTTTGTTGCTGATCTTGTCAATGGACCTTTCCTTATGATGGAAATTGGATCTTCTGCTTCTGGTTCTATGACCTCATCATTCCCTCCCCCTTGAGGAGGTTCTGACCTCAGAACTGATTGACCTGCATCATAAGGAGCTAAATCAGAAACATTGAATGTTTGAGAAATGTTTAACTCACCTGGCAGCTCCAGCTTGTATGCGTTGTTGTTGATCTTCTCCAAGACTCGGAATGGTCCATCTCCTCTTGGTGTTAGCTTTGAATTCCTCTGGTTGGGAAACCTTTCTTGCCTCATGTGTAGCCATACCCAATCTCCTGGTTCAAATATCACCTCGTTTATTCCCTGGTTAGCTTTCTGCCTATGCTTCTCGGTTTTCTTCTCTACATTCTCATTAACTCTTTGGTGCAGCTTCTTGACAAAGTCTGCTTTTGCTTCTCCTTCTGTACGTATATAGATAGCTTGATGCAAAGGGGTAAGATCTAAAGGAGCTAAAGGATTAAACCCATACACAACTCCAAAAGGAGAGTGGTTAGTAATAGAATGCTTATCATGATTATAGGCAAATTCAATGAATGGTAAGCAAGATAACCAGTTCCTTATATTCTTACCAACCGTGGCTCTTAGGCGTGTTGAGAGAGTCCGGTTTACTACCTCAGTCTGTCCATCTGTTTGTGGATGACAAGTGGTGGAATAGAGCAAATTGGTGCTCAACTTCCTCCAAAAGTGTCTCAAGAACTTTGTGTCCCTGTCTGAAACAATAGTTCTTGGAATTCCATGCAACTTCACTACTTCCTTAAAGAATAGATCAGCTATCTGCACATCATCATTAGTCTTGTTGCAAGCAATGAAATGAGCCATTTTAGAAAACATATCAACAACTACAAAGATGAAATCCTTGTTGTTGATCTTGGGCAGTCCTAAAACAAAATCCATTGAAATGTCCACCTATAGTGTGTTAGGAATTGGTAAAGGCATATATAAACCATGTGGATGTAACCTGGACTTGGCCTTTAGGCATGTGATGCATTTGGCACAGAACCTCTCCACATCTCTCTTCAAGTGTGGCCAAAAGAAATGCTCCTTCAAGACACTATAAGTCTTGTCTCTGCCGAAATGCCCCATCAAACCTCAACCATGAGCTTCTGTAGTGATCAACTCCCTCATGGAACCTTGTGAAATGCACAGTCTCTTCTCCTTGAACAGAAAACCATCTTGCTGATAAAACATTCCAAATGCTGCCTTAGATGTCTCCTGGTACACGTCCTTGAAGTCTGGATCATCAGCATACATGTCTTTGATATGCTCAAACCCCATGATCTTAGAATCCATTGTTGTTATGGGAGCATGTCGCCTTGATAGTGCATCTTCCACAATGTTTTCTTTCCCCTTCTTGTACTTGATCACATAGGGAAAAGTTTCTATGAACTCAAACCACTTTGCATGCCTTTTCTTAAGAGTAGTCTGTCCTCTTAGGTGCTTTAGAGTCTCATGATTTGTCTGTATCACAAACTCTTTAGAAAGAAAGTAATGTTACCAAGTTTCCAGTGATCTTACCAGAGCATACAAATCTTTGTCATATGTTGGGTAGTTGAGTGTTGCACCACTCAGCTTCTCACTAAAGTAAGCTACTGGTTTCCCTCCTTGTATTAGTACTGCACCAATTCATGTACTAGAAGCATCAGACTCAATCTCAAACTTTTTATAAGAGTTAGGAAGTACCAATACTAGTGCATTGGTGAGACTGGTTTTGAGCCGTGTGAATGCTTGTTCTTGAGCCTCTCCCCATTCAAATGCTTTGTCCTTCTTGATCACTGAGGCAAGAGGTGCTGCTATGGTGCTGAAGTCTTTGACAAATCTCCTGTAGAATCTTGCTTGACCATGGAAACTCCGGACATGTCCTATTGTTGTAGGTGTTGGCCAATCTTGTATTGCCTTGATCTTCTCATCATCCATCTTAAGTCCCTGTGAACTTACAACAAATCCTAGGAAAACCAATTGATCAATGAAAAAGATGCATTTCTTTAAGTTTGCATAAAGGCCCTCTGATCTAAGTGTTTGCATAACCTATTCTAGGTGCTTAACATGATCATCTAAGCAGTGGCCATAAATCAGTATGTCATCAAAATATACTACCACAAACTTACATATAAAAAATCTTAGAACCTGGTTCATTAATCTCATGAATGTGCTGGGAGCATTGGTGAGACCAAATGGCATGACAAGCCATTCATACAACCCTTGCTTGGTTTTGAAGGCTGTTTTCCACTCATCTCCTTGTTTCCCTGACTTGGTGATATCCACTCTTCAAATCTATCTTGGAGAAAATGGTTGTTCCACTCAGCTCATCAAGCATGTCATCAAGTCTTGGGATATGATGCATGTACTTGATGGTGATGTTGTTTATGGCCTTGCAATTAACACACATTCTCCATGTACCATCCTTCTTTGGGACGATCAGAACTGGTACAACACATGGACTCAAGCTTACCCTGATATATCCCTTTGACATCAGCTCTTCAACTTACTTTTCCAGCTCTTTAGCTTCTTCTGGATTCACTCTATAAGCTGGTCTGTTGGGCAATGGAGCTCCTGGTACTAAATCAATTTGGTGTTCAATGCCTCTCAAAGGTGGAAGTCCAGCTGGTATGTCCTCTGGAAAGACATCCTTGAATCTGTCCAATAGCTCAGTCACGGCTAAGGGGTGCTCCTGTTCTTCTGAACCTGAAAGATACCCTTCTCTAAAGATCATGAGTAGCACATGTTCTTTATGCTCCAAGGATTTCAGAACATTAGAAGGTGAAACAAAAAGATTGGTCTTACTTACCTTGGAACCTTTGTCCATTGCTTTATGCATTTCATACACCTCTTGTGGTGTTAATGGAGCTAGGTTGTGCTTCTTGTTCTGGTGTGTGAATCTGTAGATGTTTGTCCTCCCATTGTGCATGGTTTCTTTATCAAATTGCCAAGGCCTCCCTAAGAGTAGATGACCTGCTTGCATTGGCACACCATCACATTTCACTTGATCATGGTACTTACCTATGTTGAATGGTACCATGACTTGCTCAGTTATCCTCATCTCAGTCTCATCATTGAGCCACCTTAATCTGTATGGTCTTCGATGCTTGGTGTTTTGTAGCTTCCGCTTATCTACAAGGTAAGCACTAGCAACATTAGTACAAGATCCACCGTCTATGATCAGGCTACATACCTTGGCGTCAACGGTGCATTTGGAATGAAAGATGTTCTCTCTTTGGATTATTTCTGGCTCAAACAATGCACTGACAGCTCTCCTGGTCACAAGTATCTCTCCCACGTCTGGATAATCAGTAACCTCTTCTTCTGACTCAGACTGCTCAGGCTCTGCCTCATCTTGTGACTCAATGTCTCCATTGTCCCTTAAAACCATCACTCTCTGGTTTGGGCAGTCCCTAGCATAATGACCTTTCCCTTGGAATTTGAAACATGTAATGTCTCTGGACCTTTGAGGTGGAGCCTTGTTATTGCTTGTGTTTGGGTTGTTACCCTTGGGTTGTTCATAGTTGGATTTTTTGATCTTTGAATCCGCTTCTACTGCCTTGCCCTTGTCTTGATTCCTTTGAGGCTGATTCCAAGTCGGTTTGCTTCTACTGGTTGCAGCAACCTTCCTCTTGATGTGTTGCTCAGCTTGGACAGCTAAATGCAACAAACCTTCAAGATTCTCATAAAGCTGTCTCTCTACCTTGCGTGCAATCCTTTCTTGAAGACCATCTAGAAACTGTGCCATCAAAGTCTCTTCTGAATCATCTACCTCCATCATGTTCTTCATGGTTTCAAACTCCTCAAAATAATCTTTAACTGATTTGTTTCCTTGAGAGAGTTTCCTGAACCTCTTCTGAAGATCTCTATGGTAGTAAGCTGGTAAATATCTCTTCCTTAGAGCATACTTCATGTCATCCCAATTGCTTAACTGACCATGTCTTAACCTCCTTCTCTCAGATACTTCACTGTCCCACCATGCCAATGCATTGTCAGTGAGTTGAGATGCAGTTAAGGAGACTTTTCTTGCTTCAGAGTACTGGTAGTACTCATATATGTATTTCATTCTTCTTTCCCAATCCATATAAGCTTCTGGATTCACCTTTCCAGCAAAAGTAGGTGATGTGAGTTTCAGATCCTTGCCTCCACGCCTCGGATCATCATCCTCATTGCCTCTGCCTCTAAATCCACGCCTAGATGGTGATTGTTTCTCCTTCCTCTGCCTCTGCCATTGATGTTAAATCCTCTCCCTCCTTGATTTGGATCACGAGATAGCTCATCTTCCTCTAACTCAGGCATCTCTTCATCAGTTGTTTCCTCTTCTTGCTGCCTATGATTTCTATTCAAGTTGCGGATTGGTTCTCTTGGTTCTCGAGGAATAGGCCTCTGCTCCAGCTGAGTGATCCTGCCACTGATGCCTCTCATGGCTTCAAGAAGTTGAGTCATGGTGATTGGATCTTGTCCAGCCTCTTCTTCCATGAGTCCTTGTACCTGAAAACTGATACAAGAGCAGACAAGTATCAATAGGCTATGAACCTTCTTTCTAAGAGTTTAGCAAAGCTATTCACGGTTGTGGGTGATGCACACAAGTTTCTCAAATTCTTTAGAAGACCTAATCACTTAACCACACGATTTGATGCTTTTTATCAAAGTAAAGAAAGATAAATTTGGTTTGGAAACTTTTTAGAAAAACCAGCTTTGGGAATTTTCGAAATAAGGGGTAAACCACTTTTCCTTTGGTTAAGATGGCTTGGGAAGTTTTACATATCAATTTTAGGCCTTTAAATTCTTCAAAAGTGAAAGGAGCGGCCGAAATTTATCTTTGAAATATAAACATTCCTTTCTTTCTTGCAACACACGGTTTTGGTAGGTTTAGAAAAGGAAATCAAATTTTCAATCAAGGGGAGCCTTAGACCAAAGATTTCGAAAACTAAGCAATAGATAAAAGGAAAGAACACTTTTTATTTTGTTTTTTGGGTTTAAGAAATCGAATCAAAACAATGAAAACTCTTCTTTTTCTTTTTAGGGATTATGAAGACAAATAAGAACAAAATAAAGAAAATCGACAGAAACTACAATTTGGACTCTTTTTCTTTTGGTTTTGGGTTTTGAAAACTAAAATAGAGATGCAAGAAACAAAAAAAAAGGACTAAGGAAATAACAAAAAATCAGAGACTCTTTTTATGGGTTTTCGATTTAAATGATGCAAACAATAGAACAAAATGAACTATAGAATGCAGATGAACCTAATTGAAAGTAACACAAGTTTTGGATAGAAAACACCTGTTTAGGAGCCTTTCGGCTCTAATACCAGATGATGTAGCCTATGGGCAGAAGCTTGGTTGATGGGTTGATGGAGATCTAACCACTGGCTTAAGATCTCTCTTGGTTGGATCGAAGTGGATGGATTGTGATTAGAGGTGGGATTGTTCCTGCTGGCTTAAGAGCTCTCTCAGAAGCAATCAATGGATGGAATGGATTGAGGTCGCCACAAGATCCTATGAGTCTGAATCTTGATAAGACAGAAGCCTTCTCTTTGTTTGAATCACACAAAACAAGAGAGAAAACAAGGTTGCGGTTTCTTTGCTTGAAGAAAACACTCGGTGTACTTTATTGATTTAGGGTAAATGATACACGGCTGTGAGAGGGGACTTTATAATCAGTCCAAACATCTACGCCCTTCTAGGGAACTTGAAGCAAATAAAACACAAAAGGAAAGTACATACTCGTTTTGGACCTAATGAAATAAAGACTACAACGGCTACTTTTATGATTGAAACTACTAAGGGAAACAAAGAATTAATCCTGCTAAACAAAAGGACAACAGTCATATAATGTGTATAAATGAAACTCATACCTTAGCTTATGTTTGGTATGTCCTTGGCCGTTGATCAGAAGCCTTCTTAACTCGTAGCATTCTGGCCTCGACAGCTTGAGCTAGTGTCGATGCTACTTCTTGAGCTAATGTCGATGCTACTTCCTGAGCTAGTTGTGATGCTACATATGGTTAGCCCTTTTTGAGCTGAGTTGAATAGTGTTGGGCTGTCTATCCTGATGATGACTTGTTCTTGCTCTTGGTCAGTAGCTTGATAAAGTAGACTTTGCACAGCTTCATTGACTTGGTTCCTCAAAGCCTTTGTTGCTGATCTTTTCAATGGACCTTTCCTTATGATGGGCATTGGATCTTTTGCTTCTGATTCTAAGACCTCATCACTCCAATTGCTTTTGCCAACAGCAGTCCAGCTATCAGGGTTTCGTATTCCGCCTCGTTGTTAGATGCTGGGAGAGGGAGTCGGAATGACTGCTCAAGTATTTCTCCGGTCGGGGAGGTCAGTGTAATTCCAATTCCTGGCCCATTGCGAGATGATGACCCCTCGACGAAAAGGGTCTATTTCTTGACTGCAGCCTGGTCCCCATCACGGGTAAGTTCTGGTGGTAGCTCGATTAGGAAGTCTGCTAGGACTTGCGATTTCGCGCTTGTCCGTGGTTTATACTCGATGTCGTACTCGCTTAGTTCCACAGCCCATTTCGCCCTATGTCCTGATTGGTTTGGGCTGTGGATTATGGTCCTCAATGTCTATTTGGTGAGGACGGTTACCGAGTGAGATTGAAAGTATGGGCGTAGTTTCCTTGCCAAGGTGACGACTGCTAGAGAGAGCTTTTCTAAAGTGGAGTATCAGTCTCGACGTCGTCGAGATATTTGCTCATGTAGAAGACCAGCTTATGGTCGCCCCTATCCTCTCTTACAAGGACACCGCTTACTACAAAACTCGACACATATATGCAGAGGTATAGGGTTTCTCCTTCTTCTGGCTTAGATAGGATGGGCGGGGTAGATAGGTACTCTTTTAGTTGTCGAAAGGCGTCTTTGCATTTGGCGTCCCATTCGAATTGCTTGTTCCCCTAGAGAATTTGGTAGAATGGTAGGCATATGTCCGTTGATTTTGAAATAAACCGACTTAATGCGGCGATTCCTCCCGTGATTTTTGCACCTCGCGCGTGTTTCTCGGCGAAGGGAGTTCAGTGAGTGCTGCGCTCTTCTGTGGGTTTGCTTCTATCCCCCTTTTGGTGACTATGTATTCGAGGAATTCCCCAGAGGTGACTCCGAAAGGGCATTTGGCTGGGTTGAGCTTCATCCCGTATTTGTCCAGGCTCTTGAAGCAGGTTGTTAGGTGAGCGATGTGGTCGTCAGCTGAGGCTTATTTTACCAGCATGTCGTCTATATACACCTCCATCGTTTGCCGAGTTAGTCGGCAAACATTTTGTTGACGAGCCTCTGATACGTTGCTTCGGTGTTCTTGAGGCCGAATGGCATCACCTTGTAGCAATATGTTCCTCGGTCAGTGATGAATGATGTTTTTACTCGGTCGTCGGGGTGCATCATTATCTGGCTGTACCCGTCAAAAGCGTCCATGAACGATAGGAGATCGTTGCCTGCCGTGGCCTCAACGAGTCTGTCGATGTGAGGAAGCGGGAAGCTGTCTTTTGGGCAGGCTTTGTTGAGGTCGGTGAATTCGACGCACACTCTCCACTTCCCAATCATTTTCTTGACGACCACCGGATTTGCAAGTCAGTCTGGGTATTTTACTTCAGTTATCGAGCCTGCCTTGGATAGTCTCTCTACTTCATCGTTCACCACTTGAGACCGCTCCGGCCTGAGTTTCCTTCTTTTCTGTTTGATGGGTTTTAACACTGGGTTGACATGGAGTTCGTGGTATGTTACCGTTGGGTCGATCCCCTTCATGTCGCTGGTTGACCAAGCGAAGGTCGAAGCGTTTCAGAAAAGAAACTCGATGAGTCGGTCCTTCAAGTCTTTTCTTAGTTTCGCGCCTATACCTACGCACCGTTCTGGGTTGCTGATGTCGATGTTGACCTTCTCGACCGCATCACGGCTGGGTCCTTCCTAGGGTGGTAGTTCTATCTTTGGTTCGGCGAGTAGGCAGGCTCCGAACTTCCTGTGCGGCTTATGCTCGACGAGGAAACAAGTGCTCTAAACTTCCTGGCTCCCTCAGAGTGTAAATGTTTCATTTGTAGTTGGGAATTTGACGCACTGGTAGTAGGTCGACGGGATTGCTCTCATGGCGTGGATCCATAGCGTTCCCAAAATGGGATTGTAGATTGTCGGTCGATTAACGATCACAAATTTGGTTATTACTGTCGTTCTCCCAACGTGGACCGGTAGTTTGATGGCTCCAATGGTTGTGGTTGTCCCTCCAGTGAAGTCGGTTCGTGGTCTTTCTGAGCATTTTATCTCGTAGTCGTACAGCTCCATTCTTTTTAAGGTTTCTTCGTATATGAGGTCGATCGTGCTTCCGGTGTCGATTAAGACTCTGGTTACCTCACAATCGCTGATTTGTATCTCGACAAGGAGTGGGTCGTTGTGTTGTTTATACAATCCTCTCTCATTGTTCTCGGTGAATGTTATCCCGTCCTCTCTTCCGAGCTCGTAGCTCGTACTTTGCTTCCGACGTTGGTATGTGTCCACCCTTCATCTGTACTCCTTTATCGATCTCCCGGAGTCGTTGCAGGCCGGTGGCCCCCCAAGATCATGTTATTTTTTCGGGCCAGGCTGGTCTTTACTGCCGGTTCGGCGTCGTTGTTTGTTGGTAGTGATGGAAGGGTTCGGGACGAAATAGTCGAGCTCGGAATAAGCGGGCTCGAACTCTGCTCGGATAGCCTGGAGTTGCAATAGTTCAAAAGAGGTCCTTTCATCTCGGCTTCGTCTTAGAGTATCGGAAATTTTCTTGCTCCCCAAAGACGGCCCCACATTTTGTTACGGAATTTTGATCTAGTCCAAAGAGTCGGGTTACGATAAGAGAAGTCCGAACTACAAGGTGAGAAATAAACTAAAGTGAGGTCGAAACTGTTCTTTATTAATCTTAAGGCCGAAGTCGATCACTGAACAGAATGGTACGAGGTGGGAGTCCGTCAAATGACGTTCTCCCTAAATGTTGCTTGAGCTCGGAGCTTTATTAGAGTAGCTCGGAGCCTTCGCAGGTTACAATGTGTGTAAAATGAAGAGTGAAGGGTTTAATTTATAGCGCTTGGAAGCTGACTTCCTACTGGGCTGTTGACTCCTTAATGGGCTTTTCTTCTAGGGCCGAGATGATTTATCAAAGTAGCAAGATTTCCAATGGGCTTATGGATGGGTGCTAAACCCATATCCAAAAACGTCTGAAGGTTTCCGGGTTGGTATGTTATATGTGTTTATGTGTGTCAAGTCCTCGAACATATGAGGTTGCATGTTCCGTGAATGCGATTTGTTTAACTTTGGGATTCCTATTTTCTGAGCCACCTCACTCGGGGCAGGCCAAGCCAAATTATTTCTAGGTTTCGTTTTGGGAGGTTGGGAGCTATAAACAAAAAATGATGCTAATACAGCCTCGTTATGGGGACCGAGCTACAAGGAATGAGATGGTGAATCTATGTCTGGCCGTACGGTACTCTCCAAGGGATTCAGATGGATGATTGATGGTCTGAGGACAGTTACAGATAGAATGAGAGACGCACACACTCTGTTAAAGGAGATGTGATAAATCTTGCACTCTTTCTCCAATGGCTTCTCACGCAAAGAAAGAAGGAGGGCGGCTGGTTTTTCTTGCACATAAGAAAAGTTTGTTCTTTATTAATCTAAGGTAAAAATTACAAAGCTGAGAAAGATTTTATATCTTACTCTCTCAGCTATGCAGCTTCCTGGCCGTAATCAATACCAAAAAAAATACTAGAAAATGAAAGCTAAACTTATTGTCTCATTACACTGAAACTAAAGGACTAGTTAAACAAAAAAAACATGCAAAAATCAAAGACAACACTCTTGAGTATCTAAAACAGAAGGTAAATACTCACCTTGGTATGTATCTGAGCTTAGACTTTCTTGGATATGAAAAACAAGGTTGCATCCTTGTTTCCTTGTAAAACCGGCAAGAATGGAATGGCTTGTGTGATCAGCCGTGGAAGTGCTTCTCCTTGTGTTTTCTTGATCAGGTTCGGAGTTGGTTGCGTCTTGGGCAGCTAAGTCTCCTTTTGGTCCGATTGGAGTCTTTCGGCTGATCTCCTTCTTAAGAAGCTTCTCTTGGTGTTCTTCATGTTCTATATGTGTGATCAAGCTTCCCACTGACTTTTTGAACTCTTCCCTTACACTCCTTGCACATGATCTGGTCCTTGGTGATCGTCTCAATGTTGGTATGACGATGGTCTCATTTGTAGCCTCGGTTAGGTTAGTTTCTATATCCTCATCATCCCCACCCCCTTGAGAAGTTACTGGCCTCATAACAGGTAAATCTACATGGAACGGAGCTAAGTCAGAAATATTGATAGAATGAGATATATTTAGCTCACCTGGTAGCTCACGCTTGTAGGAATTGTTGTTGATCTTTTCAACCACTTGGAATGGGCCATCTCTTCAAGGTGAAACTTGGACTTCCTCTGGTTAGACCCAATCTGGCCTCATATGCAGCCAGACCCAATCTCATGGTTCAAAGTTGATCTCGTTCATGCCTTTGACTGCTTGCAACTTGGTCTTCTCGGTTTGTCTCTCCAAGTTTTCTCAGACCCTCTGGTGCAACTTCTTCACAAAGTTTACCTTGGTATCTCTAATAAACAACTTGTGGCAGGGAGGCGTAATGGGGTTAAAACCATATACATCCTTAAATGGTGATTGCTTTGTATGGTAAGCATGACAACCAATTGCTTAAATTCTTACCCACCATGTCTCTGAGCAAAGTGGAGAGAGTACCGTTCACTACCTTATTCTGGCCATCGGTTTGTGGGCGGAATTTTGTGGAGAAGAGCAACTTAGTTCCCAACTTCTTCCACAAGGTTTTCCAAAAGTGATTGAGGAACTTGGTGTCCCTGTCTGATACAATGGTCATGGGCACTCCATGTAAACGTACTACTTCCTTGAAAAAAAGTTTTGTGGTTTAAGTTGCATCAATCATTTTGTTACATGGAAGGAAATAGGCCATTTTGGACAATTTTTCCACCAATACGAAGATGGAGTCCTTGTGATGAATCTTTGGCAAACCTAAAAAAAATCCATGGAAATATCTACCCAAGGTAGGTTAGGAATAGGTAAAGGTATGTATAGTCCATAAAGATGTGACATGGATTATTCTTTGTGGCATATGATAAACTTAGTACAGCTCCACGTCTCTCTTTTCAGGTGGCCAGTAGAAATGCTCTATAAGTACACTCTGGGTCTTTTCTCGTCTGAAATTCCACATAAGCCTTTCTCCATGTGCCTCCCTGATCAGTAACATCTTCATTGATCCTTGTGACACACACAATTTCTTATCCTTGAATAGAAACCCTTCATGATGATAAAACGGCCTAAATGCAGCCTTGCTCGTTTCCTTGAAAGCATCCATGAAGTTTGGATCAGTCTCATATAACCCCTTGAGGTGTTTTCAGAGCCCATGACCTTGGCCTCCATGGTGGTGATGAGGGCGTGTCTCCTTGACAGAGCGTCAGCAACAACATTTTCCTTTCCCTACTTATACTTGATCACGTATGGAAATGTCTCCACAAACTCAAGCCACTTAACATGCGGTTTCGTGAGTGTAGTATGTGCCCTTAGGTGTTTAAGAGTCTCATAATCTGTATGAATAACAAACTCCTTAGTTAAGTAATGCTGCCACGTTTCAAGGGGCCTTACTAAAGCCTATAGCTTTTTTTGTAAGTAGGGTAGTTCAAGGAAGCTCCATTGAATTTTTCACTAAAAAAAGTCATTGGTCGTCCTCCTTGAGTAAGAACAGCCCCTTGAGTAAGGGCAGCAGCTCCTGTATAGCAGTAGCCTCTAGCAGATGATCAATGTGTGGGAGCGGGAAGTTGTCTTTGGGGCATGCTTTATTCAAGTATTTGAAGTCTATGAAAATTTTCCACTTCCCGTTTTTTTTAACAACGAATGGGTTGGCTAGCCAGTCCGGATATTTCACCTCCATGATTGACACGACCTTTAGTAGTCTGTCGACTTCTTTGTTAACGGCTTTAGCTCGATCGGGAACGAGATTACGACGTTTCTGCTTTACAGGTTGAACGTGGGATCTGCTTTTAATACGTGCTAGGTGACGTCTATGTCGATCCCTTTCATGTATTTTGTAGAATAAGCAAATGTGTTTACGTTTTCTTCAAGGAAGCTTATGAACTCGTTTCTGGTGGAGCTTAGGAGCTCTGATCCAATATTTACACATATTTTCGGTTGAGCGTCATCGATGCATACCAGAATGACTAGGTATTAACTGGTTTTTGGGACCTGGAGGTGGTGATACGACTGATTTCATCGACCCTCCACAACAAGCTAAATCGAAAATCATCTCAGTGCACTTTACACGAGAGGTAGGAGGAGAGGCGGACTCTTCTTCTCTTGGGTTCTCTAACATTTATCTTGGGAGTTTTTCTTGTTTTTTATTTCCTTTTTCCTTTTCCTTTTTCTTTTTCTTTCTCCTCCGGTTCTAGATTTTCTGCCTCGCAGCCGTTGTTTTTGGCTGCAAGTAGCCGGTCTTTGGCCATGCATTCTTTGGAAGAGTGTTTGCTTTTGTTGTGGTACTTGAAAATTTTATTTGGGTTGCACGGCTTTCGCCTTTGGGGCTTGCCTCCTACCATCAGGCATTTCTAGCCTTTGCCGGAAGGTTCTTTCTTGACAATTTTCTTTAAGCTTGCATTGTACTTCTCCGACGTTGCAGCTAAGTCTTCTTCACGCTTTTGGAAGTAAGAAGCCATGTGCAATGCGTCGTCTAGAGACGTGCAAGGTCAAACTGCAAGTTCTTTCTTGAACTCGGAGGTGAACCATAGTTTATTTCGGAGGGCTTTGATTGCTATCATTTCGTTTGGATTTGCAATGACCTCCTGAAATTTGTTAACATAGGCCCCGAGGGGATCCTCGGGTCCTTGCGCTAAGGCCCATAGGTCGGTCTCGGAAACTTTTGATTCGATGAAAATTGAATATTGTTTCAAGAAATTGATACGAGCTGTGTGAAATTATCGTTAGAAATTCCTTCCAGGGTTGCAAACCATTCGATTGCAGTGCCGACGAGGTTCTCGGTAAAGAGCCTGCAGTAACCTGCTTCTTTTTCCTCGTCGTTGAGATGAGCTCGAGAGACTGTGATCTGGAAGGCTCTAACATGGGCTTTTGGATCTGACGTTCCATAGTATTCTGGAATTTTGATTTTTAAGTGTTCTGGATTCAAGCATTGGCAATTCGGTCTGTAAACGGAGCTCGGTGGGTTTCTTCCATCACTCGGTTGATGTTGGGAGCTAAGCTTGTGTCCATATTGACTACAGCTTGCATGTGCTGGAACTTAACTTTGTTCTGGTTGGCGTACCGCCGGAAGGTTTCCAAGTCAGTAATTTTATATGTGTCCACGCGGGTCAAGTCCTCGAACATAGGAGGTTGCATGTTCCGCGGATGCGAGTTGTTTAACTCTGTGACTCCTGTTTTCCGAGCCAGCTCACTCGGGGGAGGCCGAGCCAAATTATTTCTAAGTTCTGTTTTAGGAGGTTGGGAGCTGGAAGCAAAAACTTATGCTGATACAGCCTGGTTGTGGGGACTGGGCTACAAGGAATGAGATGGTAAATCTATGGTTGGCCGTACGGCACTCTCCAGGGATTCAGGTGGATGATTGACAGTCTAAGGACAGTAACAAATGGATTGAGAGACGCCACACACTCTGTGAAAGGAGATGTGATAAGTCTTGACTCTTTCTCTAATGGCTTCTCAAGCAAAGGAAGAAGGAGGGCGGCTGGTTTTCCTTGCACAGAAGAAAAGTTTGTTCTTTATTAATCTAAGGAAAAAATTACAAATCTGAGAAAATTTTATATCTTACTCTCTCAGGTGGGTGGCTTCCTGGCCGTAATCAATACAAAAATACTAGAAAAGGAAAGCTAAACTTATTGTCTCAGTACATTGGAAATAAAACACTAGTTAAGCAAAAAAAAAAAAAAAACCTGCAAAATCAAAGACAACACTCTTGAGTATGTAAAACTGAAGGTAAATAATCACCTTGGTATGTATCTGAGCTTAGACTTTCTTGGATATGATAAGCAAGGTTGCATCTTTGTTTCCTTTTAAAACCGGTAAGAATGGAATGGCTTATGTGATCAGCCATGGAAGTGCTTCTCCCTGAGGTTGATTGATGAGCTCATTTTCTTGATGCATTCCTAGGACAGTTGAAGTGTTGTCTTGATCAGGTTCGGAGTTGGTTGCCTCTTCGGCAGCTAAGTCTCCTTTTGGTCCGATTGGAGTCTGTCGGGTGATCTCCTTCTTAAGAAGCTTCTCTTTGAGTTCTTCATGTTCTATAAGTGTAATCAAACTTCCAACTGACTTGTTGAGTTCTTCCCTTATTCTCCTTGCACCTGACTTGGTGCTCACCTGTTAGCTCAAGCTTGTAGGCATTGTTGTTGATCTTTTAGACCACTTGGAATGGGCCATCTCCTGAACGTGAAAGCTCTGACTTTCTATGATTAGGAAACCGTTCTGGTCACATATACAGCCAGACCCAGTCTCATTGTTCAAAGGTGATCTCGTCCATGCCTTCGTCAGCTTGCAACTTGTTCTTCTCGGTTTGTCTCTCCAAGTTTTATCGGACCCTCTCGTGCAACTTCATCACAATGTCTGCCTTGGTACCTCCTTCTGCACTTGAATAAACAACTGGAGGCAAGGGGAAAGATCTAAAGGCGTAATGGGGTTGAAAGCATATACAACCTCAAATGGTGATTGATTTGTAGTTGAATGCTTAGAGTGATTATATGCAAATTCTATGTATGGCTTATGACAACCAATTGCTTAAATTCTTACCCACCATGTCTCTGAGCAAAGTGGAGAGAGTACCGTTCACTACCTTATTCTTGCCATCGGTTTGTGGGCGGCATTTTGTGGAGAAGAGCAACTTAGTTCCCAACTTCTTCCACAAGGTTTTCCAAAAGTGATTGAGGAACTTGGTGTCCCTGTCTGATACAATGGTCATGGGCACTCGATGTAAACATACTACTTCCTTGAAAAAAGGTTTTGTGGCTTAAGTTGCATCAATCATTTTGTTACATGGAAGGAAATAGGCAATTTTGGAGAATTTGTCCACCAATACGAAGATGGAGTCCTTGTGATGAATCTTTGGCAAACTTAAATAAAATCCATGGAAATATCTACCCAAGGTAGGTTAGGAATGGTTAAAGGCATGTATAGTCCATAAAGATGTGACCTGGATTATTCCTTGTGGCATATGATAAACTTAGTACAGCTCCACGTCTCTCTTTTCATGTGGCCAATAGAAATGCTCTATAAGTACACTCCGTGTCTTTTCTCGTCTGAAATTCCACATAAGCCTTCATCCATGTGCCTCCCTTATCAGTAACTCCTTCATTGATCCTTGTTACACACACAATTGCTTAGAGTGATTATATGCAAATTCTATGTATGGTAAGCATGACAACCAATTGCTTAAATTCTTACCCACCATGGCTCTCAGCAAAGTGGAGAGAGTACCGTTCACTACCTTATTCTGTCAATCGGTTTGTGAGCGGCATTTTGTGGAGAAGAGCAACTTAGTTCCCAACTTCTTCCACAAGGTTTTCCAGAAGTGATTGAGGAACTTGGTGTCCCTGTCTAATACAATGGTCATGGGCACTCCATGTAAACGTACTACTTCCTTGAAAAAAAGTTTTGTGGTTTAAGTTGCATCAATCATTTTGTTACATGGAAGGAAATAGGCCATTTTGGAGAATTTGTCCACCAATACGAAGATGGAGTCCTTGTGATGAATCTTTGGCAAACCTGAATAACATCCATGGAAATATCTACCCAAGGTAGGTTAGGAATGGTTAAAGGCATGTATAGTCCATAAAGATGTGACCTGGATTATTCCTTGTGGCATATGATAAACTTAGTACAGAAACGCTCCACGTCTCTCTTTTCATGTGGCCAATAGAAATTCTCTATAAGTACACTCTGGGTCTTTTCTCGTCTGAAATTCCACATAAGCCTTCCTCCATGTGCCTCCCTGATCAGTAACTCCTTCATTGATCCTTGTTACACACACAATTGCTTATCCTTGAATAGAAACCCTTCATGATGATAAAACGAACTAAATGCAGCCTTGCTCGTTTCCTCGAAAGCGTCCATGAAGTCTGGATCAGTCTCATCCCTTGAGGTGTGTTCAAAGGCCATGACCTTGACCTCCATGGTGGTGATGAGGACGTGTCTCCTGGGCAGAGCATCAGCAACAAAATTTTCCTTGCCCTTCTTATACTTGATCATGTAAGGAAATGTCTCCACAAACTCAAGCCACTTAAGATGCGTTTTCTTGAGTGTAGTCTGTCCCCTTAGGTGTTTGAGAGTCTCATAATTTGTATGAAAAACAAACTCCTTAGTTAAGTAATGCTGCCACGTTTCAAGGGGCCTTACTAAAGCGTATAGCTCCATTTCGTAAGTAGGGTAGTTCAAGGAAGCTCCATTGAGTTTTTCACTAAAGAAAGTCATTGATCGTCCTCCTTGAGTAAGCACAGCCCCTTGAGTAAGGGCAGCAGCTCCTGTCTAGCAGTAGCCTCTAGCAGATGATCAATGTGTGGGAGCGGGAAGTTGTCTTTGGGGCATGCTTAATTCAAGTATTTGAATTCTATGCAAATTTTCCACTTCCCTTTTTTTTAACAATGAATGGTTGGCTAGCCAGTCAGGGTTTTTCACCTCCATGATTGACACGACCTTTAGTAGTCTGTCGACTTCTTTGTTAACGGCTTTAGCTCGATCGGGAACGAGATTACGACGTTTCTGCTTTACAAGTTGAACGTGGGATCTACTTTTAATTCGTGCTAGGTGACGTCTATGTTGATCCCTTTCATGTATTTTGTAGACTAAGAAAATGTGTTTACGTTTTCTTCAAGGAAGCTTATGAACTCGTTTCTGGTGGAGCTTAGGAGCTCTGATATAATATTTACACATCTTTTCGGTTGAGCGTCATCGATGCATACCAGAATGACTAGGTAACTGATTTTTTGGGACCTGGGGTGGTGATACGACTGATTTCATCGACCCTCCACAACAAGCTAAATCGAAAATCATCTCAATGCACTTTACACGACAGGTAGGAGGAGAGGCGGACTCTTCTTCTCTTGGGTTCTCTCACATTTATCTTGGGAGGTTTTCTTGTTTATTATTTGCTTTTTCCTTTTCCTTTTTCTTTTTCTTTCTCCTCCGGTTCTAGCTTTTCTGCCTCGCAGCCGTTGTTTTTGGCTGCAAGTAGGCATTCTTTAGCCATGCATTCCTTGGCAGAGTGTCTGTTTTTCTTGTGGTGCTTGAAAATTTTATTTGCGTTACACGGCTTTCACCTTTGTGGCTTGCCTTCTACCATCAGGCAATGGTAGACTTTTCCGGAAGGTTCTATCTTGACAATTTTCTTTAAGCGTGCATTGTACTTCTCCGACGTTGCAGCTGTCTTCTTCATGCTTTTGGAAGTAAGAAGCCATGTGCAATGCGTCGTCTAGAGACGTGCAAGGTCAACCTGAAAGTTCTTTCTTGAACTCGGAGGTGAACCAGAGTTTGTTTCGGAGGGCTGTGATTGCTATCATTTCGTTTGGATCTGCAATGACCTCCTCAAATCTGTTCACATAGGCCCTGAGGGGATCCTCGGGTCCTTGCGCTAAGGCCCATAGGTCAGTCTTGGAAGCTTTTGATTCGATGAAAATTAAATATGTTTCAATAAATTGATACGAGCTGTGTGAAATTATCGTTCGAATTTCCTTCCAGGGTTGCAAACCATTCGATTGCAGTGCCGACGAGGTTCTCGGTAAAGAGCCTGCAGTAACTTGCTTCTTTTTCCTCGTCGTTGAGATGAGCTCAAGAGACTGTGATCCGGAAGGCTCTAACATGGGCTTTTGGATCTGACGTTCCATAGTATTCCGGAATTTTGATTTTTAAGTTTTCTAGATTCAAGCATTGGCAATTCGGTATGTGAACGGAGCTCGGTGAGTTTCTTCCATCACTCAGTTGATGTCGGGAGCGAAGCTTGTGTCCATATTGACTACAGCTTGCATGTGCTGGAACTCAACTTTGTTCTGGTTGGCGTACCGCCGGAAGGTTTCCAAATCAGTAATGCTATATGTGTCCACGCGGGTCAAGTCCTCGAACAAAAGAAGATGCATGTTCCGCGGATGCGAGTTGTTTAACTCTGCGATTCCTGTTTTCTGAGCCAGCTCACTCGGGGGAGGCCGAGCCAAATTATTTCTAGGTTTTGTTTGTGGAGGTTGGGAGCTGGAAGCAAAAACTTTTGATGATACAGCCCGGTTGTGGGGACTGGGCTACAAGGAATGAGATGGTAAATCTATGGCTGGCCGTACGGCACTCTCCATGGATTCAGGTGGATGATTGACGGTCTAAGGACAGTAGCAGATGGATTGAGAGACGCCACACACTCTGTGAAAGGAGATGTGATAAGTCTTGACTCTTTCTCTAATGGCTTCTCACGCAAAGGAAGAAGGAGGGCCGCTGGTTTTTCTTGCACAGAAGAAAAGTTTGTTCTTTAATAATCTAAGGAAAAAATTACAAAGCTGAGAAAGATTTTATATCTTACTCTCTCAGCTGGGTGGATTCCTGGCCGTAATCAATACAAAAATACTAGAAAAGGAAAGCTAAACTTATTGTCTCAGTACATTGGAAATAAAACACTAGTTAAGCAAGCACAAAAAAACCCTGCAAAAATCAAAGAAAACACTCTTGAATATGTAAAACTGAAGGTAAATAATCACCTTGGTATGTATCTGAGCTTAGACTTTCTTGGACATGATAAGCAAGGTTGCATCTTTGTTTCCTTGTAAAACCGGTAAGAAAGGGATTGCTTATGAGATCAGCCATGGAAGTGCTTCTCCCTGTGGTTGATTGATGAGCTCGTTTTCTTGATGCATTCCTAGGACAGTTAACGTGTTGTCTTGATCAGGTACGGAGTTGGTTGAGTCTTCGGCAGCTAAGTCTCCTTTTGGTCCGATTGGAGTCTGTCGGGTGATCTCCTTCTTAAGAAGCTTCTCTTTGAGTTCTTCATATTCTATAAGTGTGAACAAACTTCCAACTGACTTGTTGAGTTCTTCCCTTATACTCCTTGCACCTGACCTGGTGCTCACCTGGTAGCTCAAGCTTGTAGGCATTGTTATTGATCTTTTAGACCACTGGGAATGGGCCATCTCCTGAACGTGAAAGCTCTGACTTTCTATGGTTAGGAAACCGTTCTGGTCTCATATACAGATAGATTCAGTCTCATGGTTCAAAGGTGATCTCGTCCATTCCTTTGTCATCTTTCAACTTGTTCTTCTCGGTTTGTCTCTCCAAGTTTTATCGGACCCTCTCGTGCAACTTCATCACAAAGTCTGCCTTGGTATCTCCTCCTGCACTCGAATAAACAACTGGAGGCAGGGGAAAGATCTAAAGTCATAATGGGGTTAAAACCATATACAACCTCAAATGGTGATTGCTTTGTAGTTGAATGCTTAGAGTGATTATATGCAAATTCTATGTATGGTAAGCATGACAACCAATTGCTTAAATTCTTACCCACCATGGCTCTCAGCAAAGTGGAGAGAGTACCGTTCACTACCTTATTCTGTCCATCGGTTTGTGAGCGGCATTTTGTGGAGAAGAGCAACTTAGTTCCCAACTTCTTCCACAAGGTTTTCCAGAAGTGATTGAGGAACTTGGTGTCCCTGTCTAATACAATGGTCATGGGCGCTCCATGTAAACGTACTACTTCCTTGAAAAAAGTTCTGTGGTTTAAGTTGCATCAATAATTTTGTTACATGGAAGGAAATAGGCCATTTTGGAGAATTTGTCCACCAATACGAAGATGGAGTCCTTGTGATGAATCTTTGGCAAACCTGAATAACATCCATGGAAATATCTACCCAAGGTAGGTTAGGAATGGTTAAAGGCATGTATAGTCCATAAAGATGTGACCTGGATTATTCCTTGTGGCATATGATAAACTTAGTACAGAAACGCTCCACGTCTCTCTTTTCATGTGGCCAGTAGAAATTCTCTATAAGTACACTCTGGGTCTTTTCTCGTATGAAATTCCACATAAGCCTTCCTCCATGTGCCTCCCTGATCAGTAACTCCTTCATTGATCCTTGTTACACACACAATTGCTTATCCTTGAATAGAAACCCTTCATGATGATAAAACGACCTAAATGCAGCCTTGCTCGTTTCCTCGAAAGCGTCCATGAAGTCTGGATCAGTCTCATCCCTTGAGGTGTGTTCAAAGGCCATGACCTTGACCTCCATGGTGGTGATGAGGACGTGTCTCCTGGTCAGAGCATCAGCAACAACATTTTCCTTGCCCTTCTTATACTTGATCATGTATGGAAATGTCTCCACAAACTCAAGCCACTTAAGATGCGTTTTCTTGAGTGTAGTATGTCCCCTTAGGTGTTTGAGAGTCTCATGATCTGTACGAATAACAAACTCCTTAGTTAAGTAATGCTGCCACGTTTCAAGGGTCCTTACTAAAGCGTATAGCTCCTTTTCGTAAGTAGGGTAGTTCAAGGAAGCTCCATTGAGTTTTTCACAATAAAAAGTCATTGGTCGTCCTCCTTGAGTAAGCACAGCCCCTTGAGTAAGGGCAGCAGCTCCTGTCTAGCAGTAGCCTCTAGCAGATGATCAATGTGTGGGAGCGGGAAGTTGTCTTTGGGGCATGCTTTATTCAAGTATTTTAAGTCTATGCAAATTTTCCACTTCCCGTTTTTTTTTAACAACGAATGGGTTGGCTAGCCAGTCAGGGTATTTCACCTCCATGATTGACACGACCTTTAGTAGTCTGTCGACTTCTTTGTTAACGGCTTTAGCTCGATCGGGAACGAGATTACGACGTTTCTGCTTTACAAGTTAAACGTGGGATCTACTTTTAATTCGTGCTAGGTGACGTCTATATTGATCCCTTTCATGTATTTTGTAGACTAAGAAAATGTGTTTACGTTTTCTTCAAGGAAGCTTATGAACTCGTTTCTGGTGGAGCTTAGGAGCTCTGATCCAATATTTACACATATTTCCTGTTGAGCGTCATCGATGCATACCAGAATGACTAGGTAACTGATTTTTTGGGACCTGGGGTGGTGATACGACTGATTTCATCGTCCCTCCACAACAAGCTAAATCGAAAATCATCTCAATGCACTTTACACGAGAGGTAGGAGGAGAGGCGGACTCTTCTTCTCTTGGGTTCTCGCACATTTATCTTGGGAGGTTTTCTTGTTTTTTATTTTCTTTTTCCTTTTCCTTTTTCTTTTTCTTTCTCCTCCGGTTCTAGCTTTTCTACCTCGCAGCCGTTGTTTTTGGCTGCAAGTAGGCGTTCTTTGGCCATGCATTCCTTGGAAGAGTGTCTGTTTTTGTTGTGGTGCTTGAAAATTTTATTTGCGTTGCACGGCTTTCGCCTTTGGGGCTTGCCTTCTACCATCAGGCAATGGTAGACTTTGCTGGAAGGTTCTTTCTTGACAATTTTCTTTAAGCTTGCATTGTACTTCTCCGACGTTGCAGCTGTCTTCTTCATGCTTTTGGAAGTAAGAAGCCATGTGCAATGCGTCGTCTAGGAGACGTGCAAGGTCAACCTGAAAGTTCTTTCTTGAACTCGGAGGTGAACCAGAGTTTGTTTCGGAGGGCTGTGATTGCTATCATTTCGTTTGGATCTGCAATGACCTCCTTAAATCTGTTAACATAGGCCCTGAGGGGATCCTCGGGTCCTTTCGCTAAGGCCCATAGGTCAGTCTTGGAAGCTTTTGATTCGATGAAAATTGAATATTGTTTCAAGAAATTGATACGAGCTGTGTGAAATTATCGTTCGAATTTCCTTCAGGGTTGCAAACCTTTCGATTGCAGTGCCGACGAGGTTCTCGGTAAAGAGCCTGCAATAACTTGCTTCTTTTTCCTCGTCGTTGAGATGAGCTCAAGAGACTGTGATCCGGAAGGCTCTAACATTGGCTTTTGGATCTGACGTTCCATAGTATTCCGGATTTTTATTTTTAAGTGTTCTAGATTCAGGCATTGGCAATTCGGTATGTGAACGGAGCTTGGTGAGTTTCTTCCATCACTCAGTTGATGTCGGGAGCGAAGCTTGTGTCCATATTGACTACGGCTTGCATGTGCTGGAACTCAACTTTGTTGTGGTTGGCGTACCGCCGGAAGGTTTCCAAATCTGTAATGTTATATGTGTCCACGCGGGTCAAGTCCTCGAACATAGGAAGTTGCATGTTCCGCGGATGCGAGTTGTTTAACTCTGCGATTCCTGTTTTCTGAGCCAGCTCACTCGAGGGAGGCCGAGCCAAATTATTTCTAGGTTTTGTTTTTGGAGGTTGGGAGCTGGATGCAAAAACTTATGATGATACAGCCCGGTTGTGGGGGCTGGGCTACAAGGAATAAGATGGTAAATCTATGGCTGGCCGTACGGCACTCTCCAGGGATTCAGGTGGATGATTGACGGTCTAAGGAAAGTAACAGATGGATTGAGAGACGCCACACACTCTTTGAAAGGAGATGTGATAAGTCTTGACTCTTTCTCTAATGGCTTCTCACGCAAAGGAAGGAGGGCCGCTGCTTTTTCTTGCATAGAAGAAAAGTTTGTTCTTTAATAATCTAAGGAAAAAATTACAAAGCTGAGAAAGATTTTATATCTTACTCTCTCAGCTGGGTGGCTTCCTGGCCGTAATCAATACAAAAATACTAGAAAAGAAAAGCTAAACTTATTGTCTCAGTACATTGGAAATAAAACACTAGTTAAGGAAGCAAAAAAAAAACCCTGCAAAAATCAAAGACAACACTCTTGAGTATGTAAAACTGAAGGTAAATAATCACCTTGGTATGTATCTGAGCTTAGACTTTCTTGGATATGATAAGCAAGGTTGCATCTCTGTTTCCTTGTAAAACCGGTAAGAAAGGGGTGGCTTATGTGATCAGCCATGGAAGTGCTTCTCCCTGTGGTTGATTGATGAGCTCGTTTTCTTGATGCATTCCTAGGACAGTTAACGTGTTGTCTTGATCAGGTACGGAGTTGGTTGAGTCTTCGGCAGCTAAGTCTCCTTTTGGTCCGATTGGATTCTGTCGGGTGATCTCCTTCTTAAGAAGCATCTCTTTGAGTTCTTCATATTCTATAAGTATGGACAAACTTCCAACTGACTTGTTGAGTTCTTCCCTTATACTCCTTGCACCTGACCTAGTGCTCACCTGGTAGCTCAAGATTGAGGAACTTGGTGTCCCTGTCTAATACAATGGTCATGGGCGCTCCATGTAAACGTACTACTTCCTTGAAAAAAAGTTTTGTGGTTTAAGTTGCATCAATCATTTTGTTACATGGAAGGAAATAGGCCATTTTGGAGAATTTGTCCACCAATACGAAGATGGAGTCCTTGTGATGAATCTTTGGCAAACCTAAATAACATCCATGGAAATATCTACCCAAGGTAGGTTAGGAATGGTTAAAGGCATGTATAGTCCATAAAGATGTGACCTTGATTATTCCTTGTGGCATATGATAAACTTAGTACAGAAACGCTCCACGTCTCTCTTTTCATGTGGCGAGTAGAAATTTTCTATAAGTACACTCTGGGTCTTTTCTCGTCTGAAATTCCACATAAGCCTTCCTCCATGTGCCTCCCTGATCAGTAACTCCTTCATTGATCCTTGTGACACACATAATTGCTTATCCTTGAATAGAAACCCTTCATGATGATAAAACAACCTAAATGCAGCCTTGCTCGTTTCCTTGAAAGCGTCCATGAAGTCTGGATCTGTCTCATATAACCCCTTGAGGTGTGTTCAAAGGCCATGACCTTGACCTCCGTGGTGGTGATGAGGACGTGTCTCCTGGTCAGAGCATCAGCAACAACATTTTCCTTTCCCTTGTTATACTTGATCATGTATGGAAATGTCTCCACAAACTCAAGCCACTTAAGATGCGTTTTCTTGAGTGTAGTATGTCCCCTTAGGTGTTTGAGAGTCTCATAATCTGTATGAATAACAAACTCCTTAGTTAAGTAATGCTGCCACATTTCAAGGGGCCTTACTAAAGTGTATAGATCCTTTTCGTAAGTAGGGTAGTTCAAGGAAGCTCCATTGAGTTTTTCACTAAAGAAAGTCATTGGTCGTCCTCCTTGAGTAAGCACAGCCCCTTGAGTAAGGGCAGCAGCTCCTGTCTAGAAGTAGCCTCTAGCAGATGATCAATGTGTGGGAGCGGGAAGTTGTCTTTGGGGCATGCTTTATTCAAGTATTTGAAGTCTATGCAAATTTTCCACTTCCCGTTTTTTTTTAACAATGAATGGGTTGGCTAGCCAGTCAGGGTATTTCCCCTCCATGATTGACACGACCTTTAGTAGTCTGTCGACTTCTTTGTTAACGGCTTTAGCTCGATCGGGAACGAGATTATGACGTTTCTGCTTTACAAGTTGAACGTGGGATCTACTTTTAATTCGTGCTAGGTGACGTCTATATTGATCCCTTTCATGTATTTTGTAGACTAAGAAAATGTGTTTACGTTTTCTTCAAGGAAGCTTATGAACTCGTTTCTGGTGGAGCTTAGGAGCTCTGATCCAATATTTACACATCTTTCCGGTTGAGCATCATCTATGCATACCAGAATGACTAGGTAACTGATTTTTTGGGACCTGGGGTGGTGATACGACTGATTTCTTCGACCCTCCACAACAAGCTAAATCGAAAATCATCTCAATGCACTTTACAAGAGAGGTAGGAGGAGAGGCAGACTCTTCTTCTCTTGGGTTCTCTCATATTTATCTTGGGAGGTTTTCTTGTTTTTTATTTGCTTTTTCCTTTTCCTTTTTCTTTTTCTTTCTCCTCCGGTTCTAGCTTTTCTGCCTCGCAAGCGTTGTATTTGGCTGCAAGTAGGCGTTCTTTGGCCATGCATTCCTTGGAAGAGTGTCTGTTTTTGTTGTGGTGCTTGAAAGTTTTATTTGCGTTGCACGGCTTTCGCCTTTGGGGCTTGCCTTCTACCATCAGGCAATGGTAGACTTTGCCGGAAGGTTCTTTCTTGACAATTTTCTTTAAGCTTGCATTGTACTTCTCCGACGTTTAAGCTGTCTTCTTCATGCTTTTGGAAGTAAGAAGCCATGTGCAATGCGTCGTCTAGGAGACGTGCAAGGTCAACCTGAAAGTTCTTTCTTGAACTCGGAGGTGAACCAGATTTTGTTTCGGAGGGCTGTGATTGCTATCATTTCGTTTGGATCTGCAATGACCTCCTGAAATCTGTTAACATAGGCCCTGAGGGGATCCTCGCGTCCTTGCGCTAAGGCCCATAGGTCAGTCTTGGAAGCTTTTGATTCGATGAAAATTGAATATTGTTTCAAGAAATTGATACGAGCTGTGTGAAATTATCGTTCGAATTTCCTTCCAGGGTTGCAAACCATTCGATTGCAGTGCCGACGAGGTTCTCGGTAAAGAGCCTGCAGTAACTTGCTTCTTTTTCCTCGTCGTTGAGATGAGCTCAAGAGACTGTGATCCGAAAGGCTCTAACATGGGCTTTTGGATCTGACGTTCCATAGTATTCCGGAATTTTGATTTTTAAGTTCTCTAGATTCAAGCATTGGCAATTCGGTATGTGAACGGAGCTCGGTGAGTTTCTTCCATCACTCAGTTGGTGTCGGGAGCGAAGCTTGTGTCCATATTGACTACAGCTTGCATGTGCTGGAACTCAACTTTGTTCTGGTTGGCGTACCGCCGGAAGGTTTCCAAATCAGTAATGTTATATGTGTCCACGCGGGTCAAGTCCTCGAACAAAAGAAGATGCATGTTCCGCGGATGCGAGTTGTTTAACTCTGCGATTCCTGTTTTCTGAGCCAGCTCACTCGGGGGAGGCTGAGCCAAATTATTTCTAGGTTTTGTTTGTGGAGGTTGGGAGCTGGAAGCAAAAACTTTTGATGATACAGCCCGGTTGTGGGGACTGGGCTACAAGGAATGTGATGGTAAATGTATGGCTGGCCGTACGGCACTCTCCAGGGATTCAGGTGGATGATTGACGGTCTAAGGACAGTAACAGATGGATTGAGAGATGCCACACACTCTGTGAAAGGAGATGTGATAAGTCTTGACTCTTTCTCTAATGGCTTCTCACGCAAAGGAAGAAGGAGGGCCGCTGGTTTTTCTTGCACAGAAGAAAAGTTTGTTCTTTAATTATCTAAGGAAAAAATTACAAAGCTGAGAAAGATTTTATATCTTACTCTCTCAGCTGGGTGGCTTCCTTGCCGTAATCAATACAAAAATACTAGAAAAGGAAAGCTAAACTTATTGTCTCAGTACATTGGAAATAAAAGACTAGTTAGGCAACAACAAAAAAACCCTGCAAAAATCAAAGACAACACTCTTGAGTATGTAAAACTGAAGGTAAATAATCACCTTGGTATGTATCTGAGCTTAGACTTTCTTGGATATGATAAGCAAGGTTGCATCTTTGTTTCCTTGTAAAACCGGTAAGAAAGGTATGGCTTATGTGATCAGCCATGGAAGTTCTTCTCCCTGTGGTTGATTGATGAGCTCGTTTTCTTGATGCATTCCTAGGAAAGTTAAAGTATTGTCTTGATCAGGTACGGAGTTGGTTGAGTCTTCGGCAGCTAAGTCTCCTTTTGGTCCGATTGGAGTCTGTCGGGTGATCTCCTTCTTAAGAAGCTTTTCTTTGAGTTCTTCATGTTCTATAGTTGTGATCAAACTTCCAACTGACTTGTTGAGTTCTTCCCTTATACTCCTTGCACCTGACCTGGTGCTCACCTGGTAGCTCAAGCTTGTAGGCATTTTTATTGATCTTTTAGACCACTGGGAATGGGCCATCTCCTGAACGTGAAAGCTCTGACTTTCTATGGTTAGGAAACCGTTCTGGTCTCATATACAGATAGACCCAGTCTCATGGTTCAAAGGTGATCTCGTCCATGCCTTTGTCATCTTTCAACTTTTTCTTCTCGGTTTGTCTCTCCAAGTTTTATCGGACCCTCTCGTGCAACTTCATCACAAAGTCTGCCTTGGTATCTCCTCCTGCACTCGAATAAACAACTGGAGGCAGGGGGAAAGATCTAAAGGCATAATGGGGTTAAAACCATATACAACCTCAAATGGTGATTGCTTTGTAGTTGAATGCTTAGAGTGATTATATGCAAATTCTATGTATGGTAAGCATGACAACCAATTGCTTAAATTCTTACCCACCATGGCTCTCAGAAAAGTGGAGAGAGTACCGTTCACTACCTTATTCTGTCCATCGGTTTGTGGGGGGCATTTTGTGGAGAAGAACAACTTGTAGGAATCGTTTAGATGATCCTGATTCAATTCACAGATTCATATCACCCTAAACATACAGATCTAGGTTCTCTTGTAATAGAAACATAGATGATCTCACCTTTTACCTGTTTGTTGCAGCGTAAGAAGTAGAACAGGTCAGAGATCAGAGAGATGCATCAAGGGATGAATCCTCCAAAGGTTCACACACGCACGCTCGGGAATTGGCTGCTAGACCAGACGACAGGGAGGCGCAGAGAGAGGCTGTGGGTGGCGCAAAAAGCTGAGGAAATTAGAGACCTAGGTCTGATTTTATTCATTAAAATCTCTCCTAGTTCTCATGGGCTTTTGGGCCCAATTCTCAGTTCTGATTAAATCCCATGGATTTAATCAGGCCCTTTAGACTCTCTTGATACAGTAAATGCCTAGCACTTTTACCGTACTTCTGCTAAGCCGTTCCTTCGTATTTTACCGTTAGCTTAGGCGTGTGACCCATATGGGATCATATAATAAAGGCAATAAGTCCAAGACTTATAGATCATGAGCGGACTCTAGCAAGCCATCATGACCCCCAGCATTATATGACTTATGTCTGATCATTGACATACTCTTACTTTCTAGAGACAGTACCGAGATTACTGGACACAATTCCAACAATCTCCCACTTGTACTGGAATCTCTGTATTCATAATCCTTTTGTCTCAATATCTCGATTAGTCATAAGGCAAGATTAGTGTCATCCTTATAAAGCCTAATCTTGTTCATCGGACTCTGATTTGATACTGACAATCCAAACGACTCGGGACAGTCCGTTTGAGCATGGCCATGCATTTTCCAGTATTCAAATCTCCGATTGGCCTAGAGATATTCACTCCATTTATATTGGAGGGACAAATTCCGTCTTGTTCCATCACTGTAAACTACTCATTTCATAATGTACCCAAACAAGGTCCTTATAACTATCGCAGAACGATAGCGTTAGACAATGATCAAAGTGCATCAGTCCATGTGCAGTCACATGCATGCGAACTCAGGTCTAAGGACTATACTCTATAGTCGTAGTAAGAATCTCTTATGACACAGATATAAATATCCTGAAGAGTTCTTATAAGCGGGTCTTGTCCGGTCGTATGTTCCCCAACATACACCTATGTACTGACTTTGATGCCGCGCATCTATGACACACTAAGACTTTGTCATAAGTCACGTACCAATCCAGTCTCACACGGTTGTTGGTGTTCCAATTTCAACAACCTTCGACTAGGGACAGGATGATATAAACCATCTATCAAATATAGGGTCTTATGATCAAGCTAAATGACTTTGATGACTCAAGATCAAGTCATTTACTTCGATGACCTATAAAATGGTTCATATCATTTTGGAACGATTATTTCATCACAGTTAAATAATCTTGAAATAATAATTTCATTAAACATCATAAATGTTTTACAAGAACATATCAAATAACTAAATAAAGCCCTTTAATAACTCCCACTGAAATCAATACTACATCTTAATTTCACTTATCCTACAGCTACAGTCCGAGACTCGTGCTTAGGCCTAAGGAGTGGCTTCGTTAATAGATTAGCAACGTTCTCATTCGATGAAACTTGCTGATCTACTTAACATCTCTGTCATTTATCTTATGGAATAGGTTATACCTATCCTCAAGTTGTTTGGACCTCTGATGTGCAGCTAGTCTCATCTATGCTGGGATTCACATCAAGTTCAGTGATGAACTCTTCTTTCAAACAACCTCTTTCGCTGCTTCCCAAGCTGCGAAATATTCAGTTTAAGTCATGGAGTCAGCAACAGTGCCGTGCACCGCCAAACAAACACAAGACACAACCGGACTTTGACCGGAAATCATCTTTGTCTGTTGGAAACTTGCCTTTCAGACTCTATCGACTTGTAGCACCTCACTTTCTTCTTTACCTAAAGAACTTATCCTTAGTATTCTTCAAATACTTTAGAATATTCTTTACGGCAATCCAGTGATTCTTTGCTGGATTTGACTGGTCTTTACTTGTCTTGCTTAACATTAAAGCAATATCAAAACAAGTACGTGTCATGGCATACATGATAGATCCAATTGCCGTCGCATATGAATCCTATCTATGCATTCAAGCTCAGCAGTTATCGTAGGACACTGCTTCTTGCTTAACGTATTTCCATGTGACATTGGCTTAAAACCCTTCTTGGAGTGCTGAAAACGTGTAGGACTTTGTCAATTTAAGAATCCTGACTTTGTCCTACCAGCTCTTCTGGATCTCTATCTTTAGATCCAGAATCCAAGACTTTCGTGGCTTTACCCATGTCAATCACTAAACCAACTCCCAAGCCAGTCCTTTACCGACTACAGCATTGGGACGTTATTTCCGAGAATCAGTATGTTATCGACATACAATATGAGAAATGCAATATCGCTCCCATTTATCTATTAGTAAACACACAGTTCCGCTTCGTTCCTGTTCAAGTCAAAACCTTGACTACTTCAACAGAACGAAGATTCCAACTCCGATATGTTTGCTTCCATCCATGAATGGATCGATGAAGCTAACTTACATAAAATGTAATTTTTTTCGGAGTCCTTGCTTACTTTCGCTTCTTTGAATTTCGCAGATTCGTCGCTTTCAATAATCATCAGATCATGCGAACATTCAATGATCATCAGGCTGAACTAATGACGAGAATTCACTCTCGGATTAGTGACTGATTCTTTCATATCTGCGAACTTCAGGCTCCACAGGTGTAGATTCTACAGAAATCTGTAAATCCTTCCGCTGCTCTCCCTCATTAGGTTAAGCAGCCTCCTGTATTTCTCGAATTTCTTCGAGTTGTACTTTTATTCCCACTGTTCTTCTTGGAAAGTAACTTCCCTTCTTAGAAAACAGAATAGTCGTAAAAATACTTTTTAACTCCCACTGTTCTTCTTGGAAAGTAATTTCCCTTCTTAGAAAACATGATGGTTGTAAAAGTACCGAGCCTTGGTTTCCCTAAGAAAACTTCGAGTTATGCTTTTACTCCCACTGTTCTTCTTGGAAAATAACTTCCTTTCTTAGAAAACAGATTGGACGTAAAAGTAACAAGCCTTAGTTTCTCTAGGACAACCAGCGAAGTAGCACAACTACAAATACTCAGTAAAGACAAATTTGGATCGATTTCAATCCACATTAACGTGGTGTCTTTCAACTGATATTTGTGGAACTATTTCAGCGTAAACTTAGATATTTTAGAGCGTTATTCTTTAATAATATCATGGAAGATTCGTGTGACTCATCTTTAATCATTTCTAATAAGATCTGATTCTTTCTCACAGAAACACCTCCTGGTTTTTCAGGAGAATTGAGTTGTGAAACGACTTCACACTCATTCAGATGATCACACCATCAATGACTTAAGTATTCTCACTCTGATTTAACTCAGAGTCTTAATACTTCTGTCACTTAGGTTCTATACCTCAATCTGGAACTCTTTCGACCATGTCAAAGAATTCCGACTTGTGTCTCATCAAATGAACACAATCTTACTCACTGAATTAATCAGTCAAGACAATGAAGTATAGGAAGTTTTCTCTGGCATTTCTGCTCATCGGACCACATACATGAGTATGTTCAATCTCCAACAAGCCTTTGGGCCTTTCTCTAGCTCGGCTAAGATGGGCCCTTTGTCTTTTGATCCAGTAAACAGAATTCAAGTCTCATAAGATATCGTATCAAATGAGCCCAACAGTCCATAACTATGGGATTTCTGAATCCGTCTTACTCTATGTGACCAAGACTTTTATACCAAGAAAATTCAGGTTTAATTCATCAGATTTAAACCAATTCGGTATTTATGTTATATTCGGTTTAAGATATAAAACCCATTCCTTGAATAGGGTGCTACAATTGATATTTCATTAAGATCAAAAGAACAAAACCTTGTCTTTTATCAAAATGAAAAACATTCAAATTCTTACAAGAAAATGAAAAACAACTCTGCTTAAAGCAGGTAGATTGTAGCAATTACTTAATACAAAACCAAGCCTTGAAGGTATCTACAAGTGAAAACCCTATGACTGAGGCAGCTTCCATAGCTCCTTCCAGACATGCAGTTCCACTTGCCCTTCCTTCAACGTTCTACTGTTGCTCAGGCTCTGCATATTACAACAAATATCAGTGCCACAACCAGTATCCAATACCTGCAAGGTAGAACTTGAAGTAATGACATGAATACCTGAGGAAGTAGTCTCATACATTAACTTTAACTCCTCATCGTCTTCCATGAATTTTATGCAATCTCTCTTCCAATGCCCTATCTCTTTACAGTAGCAGCACTTACCAACGTAAGAGGTATCTGACTTGAGCTCAGAAGACACACGCTTGCCATGATTCAAAATCTGGACAACTTTGTCTTCACCCTTGTCAGTACTAGGTTTCATAAACCTACCCTTCACGTTTGGCTCAACCGTCTTGAGCATATTATGCAGTTCAGTCAGCGTCTTCGTTAAGCCTTTCTTGATATAGTTCTTCCTGAACTTATCATAGCTTGACGGCAGTGACTGCAGAATGATCTCAGTTGCCAATTCTTGGCTAACTGGATAATCCAGTTTCCTCAGGTTATCAATGTAACCCATCATTTTACTGACATGAGGACTCACTGGATTATCATTTGGTAGCTTGCAGCTAGTGAGAGACTTAACCAACTGGTATCTCTCCACTCGTATCTGCTCCTGAAATTTCAATTTCAGGCTGCTGATCATCTCTATTGGCGACTCCATGTTCTCATATTGCTCCCGCAAGTCAGAGTCCATGGTAGCCAATATCAGACCACGCACATCTACCGCATCATTATAATGCTTATTCCAAGCATCATATACTGCATGAGAAGCATTGGACCCGATCCTCACGGGGAGAGCTCTCTCAAGGACATAGTCCTTTCTCTCCTGTCTGAGGACTAGCCTCAGGTTCCGCGACCAAGTCAGGAAATTTGATCCGTTCAGCTTATCCATCTCAAGGATAGATCGGATCGAGAAAGTGTTTTGATTGTTTGTGCTAGTCATAACTGAAATATAAGATAAAAGGATTTTAGTTAATATGTTCAATATGATTAATCTCGTATTAAAATTTAATATGATTAATCATGCATTATATTCAATAACATCAGTTACCCTCAATAGAATATAATGATTCTAAGATCCACATATAACTAAGATTAAAGTGGGCCACTGGCCGTCACCCAACCTTAGCTTATATCGGTAAGCCCTATATCGGCTAATTATATCCGTGATATAACTCTTAGTTGTGAATCTGGGCCCGAGGCCCAATCCACTCTGATGTCTCAAGGCCCGGGACTCCCGATGGCCTAGTCAAGAAAACCAGACTATACAGTCATGTAATCATTAATGTCTGGGACTCCCAATGACATTTATGAATCACAAACCGTCTTACCCACGCAAAAGCAGACATCCTCACACTGTAAGGCCATGAATGCAATTGAATGGGCTTTGACAGCTGACATAGCCTGGACAAGACATCCAACGCTTGATATTATTTGAGGTTCGTAGGTTTATTAAAATTCATTCCCAAAATAGAAGATTACTATTTCCGGAAACTTTCCATTTTTGGAAACCTACTATTTTTGGAAACTTTCTAAAATTGGAAACTTTCTAAAAACGGAAACTTTCTAACTTTAGAAATTTCTTAAAATCCAAAACCCGCAAATTCAGAAAATTCTATTTTAAGAAACTTTCTAATTTCAAAATTTCGGAAACTTTAATTTAAAAACGACTTCATAATTTTATAAAATAGATTTTAAATTGATCTGAAGAAAGACTCAAATAATTGGCCCAATTGTTTTAACTTCTTGGCCCGAGGCCCAAGAATTGGTCCATGTCCAAGACATGACCCAATTGTCCAATTATTTGACATAACCGGTCTGGTTCATTAAAACTGGTCTAACCAAGTTTCAATTACTACGATGACCACAATTGTCAACCGGTTATTTACTAAACCGGAATCTCTCAATTTATTTGGTCCAACCAAATCAAATTAGAAATTCCCGGTTTAGGCACTAAATCCAATATTTCTTTCGACATTGGATTTCTTATCCTGGTTTAACCAGATTTAATAAAATTATTAAAATCTGTTTATTAAACCAGAACGATTGATTTTAATTAAAATTTTAAACCGAACCGAACCGATTTGATCACGTGAACCGATCACGACCTAGTCGTGATCTTCACGCAATCAAACCCTAGCCAAACGCACGATCCATGATCGGGATGGCTTGCGGACTTGACGGTCGGAACGGTCAGACGCACGCATCCAATTGACCGGGACGATCGCAGCTTCATCTAGGACGACAGCGGGACGATCCATCCTTACGGCCGGGACGATAGCGGGACGTGCGCGTCCAACGATCGGGACGATCGCAGCATCATCCGAACGACGAGCTCGATCCATCCTTGCAGCCGGGACGTGATGCATTGCGAACGAGATGCGATCGATGCTCTCGACCAGCCCATCACGCGCGATGCATCCAACCATTGGATCGGCCAAGCCGATCGGTTTGCATACCGGCCGATCACCATTGTACCAAGTCATATAGCTTGGTCCAATGTGATTTTAATTGTTTGTTCAGGATTCAATTCAGTTTCTTAAGTGTTTTTCTTATCAGTAATGGATTCAAAACACTTCTAAACAGATTAAACAACCTAAACATGAATCTAAAACAAGAAATCCTAAGAACCAATGGCTCTGATACCACTGTAGGAATCGTTTAGATGATCCTGATTCAATTCACAGATTCATATCACCCTAAACATACAGATCTAGGTTCTCTTGTAATAGAAACATAGATGATCTCACCTTTTACCTGTTTGTTGCAGCGGAAGAAGTAGAACAGGTCAGAGATCAGAGAGATGCATCAAGGGATGAATCCTCCAAAGGTTCACACACGCACGCTCGGGAATTGGCTGCTAGACCAGACGACAGGGAGGCGCAGAGAGAGGCTGTGGGTGGCGCAAAAAGCTGAGGAAATTAGAGACCTAGGTCTGATTTTATTCATTAAAATCTCTCCTAGTTCTCATGGGCTTTTGGGCCCAATTCTCAGTTCTGATTAAATCCCATGGATTTAATCAGGCCCTTTAGACTCTCTTGATACAGTAAATGCCTAGCACTTTTACCGTACTTCTGCTAAGCCGTTCCTTCGTATTTTACCGTTAGCTTAGGCGTGTGACCCATATGGGATCATATAATAAAGGCAATAAGTCCAAGACTTATAGATCATGAGCGGACTCTAGCAAGCCATCATGACCCCCAGCATTATATGACTTATGTCTGATCATTGACATACTCTTACTTTCTAGAGACAGTACCGAGATTACTGGACACAATTCCAACACAACTTAGTTCCCAACTTCTTCCACAAGGTTTTCCAGAAGTGATTGAGGAACTTGGTGTCCCTATCTAATACAATGGTCATGGGCGCTCCATGTAAACGTACTACTTCCTTGAAAAAATGTTTTGTGGTTTAATTATCATCAATCATTTTGTTACATGGAAGGAAATAGGCCGTTTTGGAGAATTTGTCCACCAATACGAAGATGGAGTCCTTGTGATGAATCTTTGGCAAACCTAAATAACATCTATGGAAATATCTACCCAAGGTAGGTTAGGAATGGTTAAAGGCATGTATAGTCCATAAAGATGTGACCTGGATTATTCCTTGTGGCATATGATAAGCTTAGTACAGAAACGCTCCATGTCTCTCTTTTCATGTGGCCAGTAGAAATTCTCTATAAGTACACTCTGGGTCTTTTATCGTCTGAAATTCCACATTAGCCTTCCTCCAAGTGCCTCCCTGATCAGTACTCCTTCATTGATCCTTGTGACACACACAATTGCTTATCCTTGAACAGAAACCCTTCATGATGATAAAACGACCTAAATGCAGCCTTGCTCGTTTCCTTTAAAGCGTCCCTGAAGTTTGGATCAGTCTCATATAACCCCTTGAGATGTGTTCAAAGGCCATGACCTTGACCTCCGTGGTGGTGATTAGGACGTGTCTCCTGGTCAGAGCATCAGCAACAACATTTTCCTTGCCCTTCTTATACTTGATCATGTATGAAAATGTCTCCACAAACTCAAGCCACTTAAGATGCGTTTTCTTGACTGTAGTCTGTCCCCTTAGGTGTTTGAGAGTCTCATAATCTGTACGAATAACAAACTCCTTAGTTAAGTAATGCTGCCACGTTTCTGTTGGGAATGTCCTGAAATCTACTGTGCTATCTCTAGAAAGTATGATAAGTGTCGAGATCAGACATAAGTCATAAATACTGGGAGGTCATGATGACTTGCTAGAGTCCGCTCTTGATCTATAAGTTAAGTACTTATTACCAGTATTGTATGATCCCTAAGGGTCACACACCATAGCTAACGGGAAAGTTAACAAGGAATTAATACAGTAAGATGCAAGACATTTACTGTATTTGAACAGAGAATTGGGCCAGACAAAATACAGTCTTTTTGTCTGATTTGGGTCTTGGGCCCAAAAGCCTAATAAGCCATTAGTTTAATTACTTGGGCCCATATAAGGAAGAGGAGGCGCCAGTAAGCCTAGAAGTCTGCGATTTCTAGGTCTGGCCGTCCTCCTCTCTCTCTGTTGTTCCAGCTTGGTCTAGCAGCCTGATCCAGTAGCTTGTAAGCGTGTGGATACCTAGGAGGAGCCGGTAATCATCAGCTCTTGCAGATCTCGATATTCCCTTGATTAATCCGCTGCAATCATAAGGTAATCATCCTGATCTGTTTATGATTCAACTGCAAATCACCTAGATCCTAGTTGATTATGTTAGGTTGTAATCTGATAATTACACCAATGAATCAACATAATCCTACAGTGGTATCAGAGCCAGGTTGTTAGGTTTTTGCTTTTTGGATCATACTAGGTTGTTTATTAGTTTGATGAATCGATTTTAATGAGTAAAATTTGATTAGAAAACTTGAAAAACCTAATATGTAAATCGCATGATCCGATTGAAACCCATCGGTATGCGATGTGGACGCCCGTATCGATCGACGAGGGAGCGGGATATCGATCGATATCAATCGGATCGATTGCCTCTCGCTGTCCCGATGACCCGATCGTAACGAGCTGATGCACGCGAGTATCGATCGACGTGTAAGTGACATATCGATCGATATGCTGGCGAGGCATACGTTCCGCGAGTAGCCAATCGGTTTAGCCGAGCTTCGCGGTTCGTTCTTCCCAAACCCGCGACAATGAACCGATCAAACCGATTGTGGTTCATTGTCAGCTTTAGCTTAAACCGCAAGTTAGGTCAAAATTGGCTAAAACACAAGGTGTTTCTTCCCGGTTTTGGACTTAACCGAACCGATCCAATTTAATTGGTGGTTCAAGCGGTTAACCAAATCGCGGTTTGCTGGAAATTATTTAATACAATTGGTATTATTTAATTTCTGGTTAAACCGGATTTAAATTCAAAAATTGAATTTCAACCTAAACCGAAGGCTGGTCTAAGTTTGATTTGGTTGGACCAAATAATTTAGAGCTGGTCTGGTTTAGTAAATAACCAGTTGGATCTAGTAGTTAATTTGGTCTTGGACCAGAATTAATGAACCGACTCGGTTATGTCAAATTATTGGGCCAATTGGAATTCTGTGGTCTTGGGCCAAGAATTGGGCCTATAATTTGTGACCCAACCGAAAACTTTAATAAAAACTATTAAATTAGAAATATCTATTTTTAGCATGTTTCTAGATTTAGAAAGTTTCTAAAATAAGTAAGTTTCCCAAAATAGTAATCTTCTATTTTTGGAAAGAAAACCTAAAATCCTCAAAACCAATATCAAGCTTGGATGTCTTGCCCAATCTTGTCAGCTACTTAACGCTTATTCAATTACAGATATGGCTTACAGTGTGAGGTGTCTGTTTTTGCGTAAGTAAAGTAGTATATAGTCACTAATTTCATTGGGAGTCCCAGACTTTAGTGATTATTTGGCTGTAAGAGATTGGTTTCCTTGACTGGGCCATCGGGAGTCCCGGGCCTTGAGACATCTGGTGAATTGGGCCTTGGGCCCAATCCACAACCGAGAGTTATATAGATATAACTAGCTGTGTGCATGCTTACCAAGTAAAGCTAATTCTGGGTGACGGCCAGTGGCCCACTTTGGTTTTGGTTGAACATGGGTCTCGGAATCATTGCATTCTTATGAGGTTAAACAAAGAAATTTTGAATGCAATGCGAGTTTTCTTATAAGTTATTAAGATTACTCTTTTATGAACTAAATAACTAAAACTCTATTGTCTCATAATTTCAGCTATGTCAAGCACAACAACACAAAACACTTTCTCGATCCGGTCTGGCCTTGAGAAGGACAAACTGAACGGATCAAACTTCCTGAACTGGTCCAGGAACCTGAGACTTGTGCTCAGGCAGGAGAAGAAGGCTTATGTCCTTGAAAGAGTTCTCCCCCCTAGACCTGCGAATAATGCCGCACAAGCTGTGAAGAATGCTTGGGATACGCATTCTTCAGATGCTAATGACGTGGTTTGCCTAATGTTGGCGACAATGGCTCCCGATCTGCAGATTCAGTGGGAAGGCCTGACTTGTCCCATGGAACTGATGGCAAACCTGAAAGCGTTGTTTCAGGAGCAGGCTCGTACAGAGAGATTCCAAACTGTAAAGAATCTCTTGGACTGTAAAATGGCTAAGGATGCAGCAGTGAGTCCACATGTTCTGAAAATGATGGGTTATCTCGATCATTTGACAAGACTCGACTGTCCTATAAGCCAAGAGCTTGCTTGTGATATCGTTCTGCAGTCACTTACTCGTGCATATGACCAGTTCGTCTTGAACTATAATATGCATGGGTTGACAAAGACTTTGCCTGAGCTACATGGTATGCTCAAGACTGCAGAACCTAATCTGAAGAAGGCCAAGGACCCGTCTGTACTCATGGTACAAAAGGGCAAGGGTTTCAAGAAATCCGCTGCAGACAAAGGAAAGGGCAAGGCAGTCCACAAAGAAAAGGACAAGCCCAAGCCCGTGTCTAAAGCTGGGCCTTCTGATATCTGCCACTTTTGCAAAGAGGCAGGGCATTATCGCAGGGACTGTAAGAAATACCAGGAAAGTCTGAAGGAGAAGAAGAAGTCCTTCGCGACTACTTCTTCAGGTATTTTTGTTATTGAAGTAAATACTACTACTTCTGATAATACCACTTGGGTATTAGATACTGGATGTGGGGCTCATATTTGTACTAATGTGCAGGCGCTCAGCAACAGTAGAAGGTTGAAGCAAGGGCAAGTAGAGTTGCGGGTTGGCAATGGAGCGAAGGTTCCAGCACTGGCCGTTGGCACTTACTTGTTATCTTTACCTTCTGGATTGATTTTAGAACTTGAGAATTGTTATTTTGTACCTGCTATAAGCAGAAATATCATTTCAGTTTCATTATTGGATTTACAAGGATTTGGTTTTTCTATTAAGAATAAATTGTGTTCCTTTAATCTCAATGATATGTTCTATGGCTGTGCCCCTCTTATTAATGGGCTGTACATGCTGGATCAATCTACTCCAGTATATAACATTAATACAAAACGGTTCAAATCTAACGAAGAAAATGAAACGTTTCTCTGGCATTGTCGTTTGGGGCACATTAGTGAGAAACGCGTCAAGAGGCTCCATTCAAATGGACTCTTGGGCTCATTTGACTTTGAGTCTTGTGAGCAATGCGAATCTTGCCTAATGGGCAAAATGACACGGGCCCCTTTTAATAAACCTACAGAAAGGGCCAGTGAACTATTGGGCCTGATACATACTGACGTGTGTGGCCCAATGTCTACAAATGCTAGAGGAAACTATCAGTACTTCATTACATTCACTGATGATTTCAGTAGATATGGATATGTCTACTTGATGAAACATAAGTCGGAAACCTTTGAGAAGTTCAAAGAATTCCAGAATGAAGTACAGAACCAGCTTGGTAAGAGTATTAAGGCTCTTCGGTCGGACCGAGGAGGAGAATACTTGAGCCAGGAATTACGTGATCATCTGAGTGAGTGTGGGATCATCTCCCAACTCACACCTCCTGGAACACCTCAGTGGAATGGTGTGTCTGAGAGAAGGAATCGGACATTGTTAGATATGGTCCGATCCATGATGAGTCACACAGACCTTCCTATATCCCTTTGGGGATATGCTTTGCTGACCGCAACGTTCACACTGAACAGAGTGCCATCAAAAGCAGTAGCAAAGACACCATATGAGTTATGGACTGGAAAAGCTCCAGCAATGTCTTTTCTCAGAATTTGGGGTTGTGAAGCCTATGTCAAAAGATTAATCTCAGACAAGCTTACACCAAAATCTGACAAATGCTACTTCATTGGTTATCCTAGGGATACCAAGGCTTATTACTTCTATCTGCGATCCGAGAACAAGATCTTTGTTGCTCGGGATTGTACTTTTCTTGAGAGGGAATTTCTCTCTAAGAAAGATAGTGGGAGTAAGGTACAACTTGATGAAATTCAAGAAGGACAGGAACCTGTTCAACCTAATGAGGAAGAACAGCAGGATGAATTACATGAAGTTGTAATAGAACCTGAACCTGAAGTACCTGAAGTTCGAAGATCCGGTAGGATCCGTCACGAACCCGATAGATATCAGGGATTCCTCGTGACTAATTGCCATGATCTTTTGATCATTGACGGTGATGAACCCTCGAACTTTGCAGAAGCCATGATAGGCCCTGACTCCTTAAAGTGGCGTGAAGCCACTGAATCCGAGATGGACTCCATGTCTGTCAACCGAGTGTTTTCACTGGTTGACTTACCCGCTGGTGCTAAAGCCATCGAGTGTAAATAGATCTTCAAGAAGAAGATTGACATGGATGGAAATGTCCAGATTTACAAGGCCAGGTTGGTGGCAAAAGGTTTCAAACAAATTCATGGTATAGACTATGATGAAACCTATTCACCAGTGGCCATGATGAAATCAATTCGGATTCTCCTAGCAACTGCCGCTTATTATGATTATGAGATTTGGCAGATGGATGTGAAAACCGCCTTCCTGAATGGAATCTTGGAGGAGGATGTGTATATGACACAGCCTGACGGTTACATTGATCCTAAGAATGCTGGGAAAGTATGCAAGCTTCACAAATCCATTTATGGATTGAAGCAAGCATCCATGAGTTGGAATCTTCGTTTTGATGAGGCAATAAAGAATTTTGACTTCATCAGAAACAAGGAAGAACAATGTGTGTATAAGAAAACTAGTGGGAGCAAAGTGGCGTTTCTTATCCTATATGTCGATGACATATTGCTTCTTGGAAATGATATTCCAATGCTGAAGTCTGTTAAAGACTGGCTAGGAAGTTGTTTTTCCATGAAGGACATGGGTGAAGCCGCGTATGTTCTTGGAATCCGAATCTTTAGAGACAGATCTAAAAGGCTGGTTGGACTTTGTCAAGATTCTTATATAGACAAAGTCCTGCATCGATTCGGAATGGATAAATCCAAGAAGGGATTCACGCCAATGATACATGGTGCTACACTAAGCAAGGATCAGTGTCCTAAAACACCTGATGAGCTTAAGCGCATGAGTAGGATTCCTTATGCTTCGGCTATAGGATCTATCATGTATGCCATGATCTGTACTCGTCCTGATGTTGCTTATGCACTAAGCATGACGAGTAGGTACCAGTCTAATCCAGGTGAAAGTCACTGGATTGCCGTAAAGAATATCCTGAAGTATTTGAGGAATACTAAGGATAAGTTCTTGGTTTACGGAGGAAGTGAAGTGCTTGAAATGAGTGGATTCACGGATGCAAGTTTTCAGACAGATAAAGATGATTTCCGGTCACAGTCTGGTTACATCTTCTGTCTGAATGGCGGTGCAGTAAGTTGGAAGAGCTCCAAGCAGAGCACCGTGGCAGATTCCACAACTGAAGCTGAATACATCGCTGCTTCAGAAGCTGCGAAGGAAGGAGTTTGGATAAGGAACTTCATTATTGAACTCGGTGTATTCCCAAATGCCACTGAGCCTCTAACACTGTATTGTGACAACAATGGTGCTATTGCTCAAGCTAAGGAACCGAGACATCATCAGAAATCAAAACATATTATGAGAAGGTATCACCTGATTCGTGATATAGTGAATAGAGGTGAAGTGATGGTCAGCAGAGTTCCCACTGATGAGAACGTGGCTGACCCGTTGACAAAGCCACTCCCGAGACCTAAGCACGAGTTGCATACTGCTGCTGTAGGAATTAGAGATATTCAAATGTAATCTCTTTTTGAGTGGGAGTTGTGAGGGCTTTATTTTAGTTATTTTGATTGGTTCATGTAAACATTTTTAAATGTTAATGAAATTTTATTTCTGGATTATTTTTAACTGTGATATAAAATAATCGTTCCAAAATGATTCATGTCATTATATATGGGCCATCGAAGTACATGAGTAGACTTGATCCTGAAACCCCATATTTAACTAAATGACATAAATCATAGTGTCCATGGTCGAAGGTTGTTGAAACACCAACAACCACTTGAGACTAGAGTGTGTTGAGACTTATGACCAAGTTTCGAGGGGTCATAGATGCGCGGCATCAAAGTCGACACATAGGTATATGCAGGGGAGCATATGACCGGACATGGCCCGCTGATGAGAACTCTACAAGATATTAATATTTGTGTCATGAGAGGTTCTCATATACGACTATAGAGTATAGTCCTTATTGTTGGAATTGTGTCCAGTAATCTCGGTACTGTCTCTAGAAAGTAAGAGTATGTCAATGATCAGACATAAGTCATATAATGTTGGGGGTCATGATGGCTTGCTAGAGTCCGCTCATGATCTATAAGTCTTGGACTTATTGCCTTTATTATATGATCCCATATGGGTCACACGCCTAAGCTAACAGGAAAATGTGGAGGAACGGTTTAGCAGAAGTACGGTAAAATTGGGAAAGAGAAGGGTTTTATAAACTAAAAGCCAAATCTCTTTCTCCTCTAACCCTAAGCCCCAGCGCCGAAATCTCTCTCTCTCTGCGGCCTCCCTTAGCTCGGTCTAGCAGCCATTTTCTGTGATTGCGTGTGTGAGCCTTTGGAGGATCCATCTCTTGGTGGTTCTGCTGATCTCTGACCTGTTCTCTCTTTCCGCTGCATAAACAGGTAAAAGGTGAGATCTATAATGTTTCTAATCAAGAGAACCTAGATCTGCATGTTTAGGACTGTTGAATCTGATGAATTGAATCTGGATTAACACCAAAACATCCAACAGTGGTATCAGAGCTATTGGTTCTGTGGTTTTTCTTGTTTAGAATCTTGTTTAGGATTGTTTAAAGATGTGTTTTTGAATCAATCTACTGATAAGAGCAAAACACTTAAGAAACAAAGAATTAACACCTAAACAAACTAATGAAAATCGCAAACCAAACTATATGATTTGGTTGCGTCGGATTGTGGTTTGAACCGCAAGTCCGGATCGCTAGACGCACGGACCGATCGATGGATCGAGTCGCGTGGTCGAGACGATCACAAGCGATGAGGCGCACGATCACAAGGATGGACCGATCGTATCGCATGGATCAAACGATCGCATGGATCGATCGTGTCCCGTCCCGTCCCGATCGGTCATACTCGTACGCGAGTGTTGATCGTGCGTGGATGGATCGAGCGGATCGATCAAACGATCGCCGCGATCGTCCCGTCCAATCGTCCCGTCGCACCCAACCGATCGTCCCGATCGTCCCGTCCCTGTCCAGCTGCTTGCGTCCCGATCGCGTGAGGCTCGGCCGTCCGTCGGATCGTGGATCGTGTGCGGCTGGTCGATAATGATCGAGCCGCAGAAGCATGATGGCTTGCGGCTGTCGTGATCGCGTGAAGCTCACGGCTAGGTCATGGTTCGGTTCGGTTTAAGGTTCGGTTTAAAACTGATTAAAATCAAAACGTCACGGTTTAATAAACAGATTTAATAATTTTATTAAGTTCTGGTTAAACCGGGATAAGAAATCCAAAGTCGAAAAATTGGATTTTGTGCCTAAACCAGGATTTTCTAATTTGATTTGGTTGGACCAAATAAATTGAGAAAATCCGGTTTAGTAAATAACCGGTTGACAATTGTGGTCATCGTAGTAATTAATTTTGGTTAGACCAATTTTAATGAACCAGACCGGTTATGTCATTTAATTGGACAATTGGGTTATGTCTTGGACATGGACCAATTCTTGGGCCTCGGGCCAAGAAGTTAAAACAATTGGACCAATTATTTGAGTCTTTTCTTCAGATTAATTTAAAATTTATTTTTATAAAATTATAAAATCGATTTTAAATTAAAGTTTCCGAAATTTTGAAATTAAAAAGTTTCTTAAAATAGAAGTTTCTAGATTTGCATGTTTTGGATTTTAAAAAATTTCTAAAGTTAGAAAGTTTCCGGTTTTAGAAAGTTTCCAATTTTAGAAAGTTTCCAAAAATAGTAGGTTTCCAAAAATAGAAAGTTTCCCGAAATAGTAATCTTCTATTTTGGGAATGAAATTTTAAAATAAACCTACAAACCTCAAACAATATCAAGCGTTGGATGTCTTGTCCAGTCTATGTCAGCTGTCGAAGCCCATTCAATTGTATTCATGGCCTTACAGTGTGAGGGTGTCTACTTTTGCGTGGATAAGACGGTTTGTGATTCATAAATGTCATTGGGAGTCCCAGACATTAATGATTACATGACTGTATAGTGTGGTTTTTCTTGACTGGGCCATCGGGAGTCCCGGGCCTTGAGACATCAGAGTGGATTGGGCCTCGGGCCCAGATTCACAACCAAGAGTTATATCACGGATATAATTAGCCGACATAGGGCTTACCGATATAAGCTAAGGTTGGGTGATGGCCAGTGGCCCACTTTGATCTTAGTTATATGTGGATCTTGGAATCATTATATTCTATTGAGGGTAACTGATGTTATTGAATATAATGCATGATTAATCATATTAAATTTAATACGAGATTAATCATATTGAACATATTAACTAATAACCTTTTTATCTATATATTTCAGCTATGACTACTACAAGCACACAAAACACATTCTCGATCCGGTCTGTTCTCGAGAAGGAGAAGCTGACTGGAACGAACTTCCTGACGTGGTCAAGGAACTTGAGACTAGTCCTCAAGCAGGAGAAGAAGGATTATGTCCTTCGTGATCCCCTCCCCGAGAGGCCTCCTGCCAATGCCGCCAGGACTCTGCATAATGCTTGGGAAAAGCATTCGTCAGATGAAAATGATGTGTATTGCCTGATGTTGGCGACAATGACTGCTGAGCTGCAAATGCAGTTCGAGAGTGTATTGTCACCCATCGAGATAATGGCAAGCCTGAAATCGCTTTTTCAGGAGCAAGCAAGGACTGAGAGGTTTCAGACAGTTAAGAACCTCTTAGACTGTAAGTTGGCTGCGAATGCGGCAGTGAGTCCTCATGTCTTGAAGATGATGGGTTATCTCGATCATCTTCAGAAACTCGACTGCCCTATCAGCCAGGAACTTGCCTGCGACATCATTCTGCAGTCATTACCTGCAAGCTATGATCAGTTCATTCTGAACTTTAACATGCATGGCTTGAGTAAGACATTGCCTGAGCTTCACGGAATGCTCAAGACTGCAGAGCCTAACTTGAGGAAAACCGCCAAGGACCCCAATGTGCTTATGGTGCAAAAGGGCAAGGGGTTTAAGAAATCCTCTGCTAAGGATAAGGGAAAGGCCAAGGCTGTCCAAGTCGCGGACAAGGACACGCCAAAGCCCAAGCCCAAGTCCAAGGCTGGGCCAACTGACATATGCAGGTTCTGTAAAGAACCAGGGCATTGGAGGAGAGAATGTAAGAAATTCCAAGAAGGTCTAAAGGAATTGAAGAAGAAGACTTTCGAGACTTCTTCAACAGGTATTTTTGTTATAGAAGTTAATACAACTACTTCTGATAATACCTCATGGGTTATGGATACTGGTTGTGGGGCTCATATTTGTACTAATATGCAGGCACTCAGCAACAGTAGAAGGCTGAAGCAAGGACAAGTGGAGCTACGGGTTGGGAATGGAGCGAAAGTTCCTGCACTAGCTGTAGGCACATACTTGTTGTCTTTACCTTCGGGATTAATTTTAGAACTCAATAATTGTTATTTTGTACCTGCTATAAGCAGAAATATTATTTCAATTTCTTTGTTGGATTTGGAAGGTTATGATTTTTCAGTTAAGAATAAATTATGTTCCTTCAATCGCAACAATTTGTTCTATGGTTGTGCCCCTCTTACGAATGGGCTTTACATACTTGATCAATCCGCGCCAATTTATATCATTGATACCAAACGGTTCAAACCTAATGAGGAGAACCGAACGTTTCTATGGCATTGTCGTTTAGGGCACATCAGCGAGAAACGCATCAAGAGGCTCCATTCGAATGGACTTCTTGGCTCATTTGACTTTGAGTCATGTGAGAAATGCGAATCCTGCATGATGGGCAAAATGACACGGGCCCCCTTTAATAAACCTAACGAGAGGGCCAATGACTTATTGGGCCTGATACACACTGATGTGTGTGGCCCAATGTCCACAAATGCAAGAGGAAACTATCAGTACTTCATTACCTTCACTGATGATTTCAGTAGGTATGGATATGTTTATTTAATGAAACATAAGTCTGAATCTTTTGAGAAGTTCAGAGAATTCCAAAATGAAGTACAGAACCAACTTGGCAAAAGCATTAAGGCTCTTCGGTCCGACCGAGGAGGAGAATACTTAAGCCAAGAATTCAGTGATCATCTAAGAGAGTGTGGGATCGTGTCCCAACTCACTCCTCCTGGAACACCGCAATGGAATGGTGTGTCTGAGAGGAGAAATCGGACCTTATTGGATATGGTTCGATCTATGATGAGTCACACAGACCTTCCAATATCCCTTTGGGGATATGCTCTGCTAACAACAGTGTTCACTCTAAATAGAGCGCCATCGAAAGCAGTAGCAAAGACACCATATGAATTATGGACTGGAGTGGCTCCAGTGCTGTCTTATCTTAGAATTTGGGGTTGTGAAGCATATGTCAAGAGATTAATCTTAGACAAGCTTACACCAAAGTCTGATAAATGCTACTTCATTGGTTATCCGAAGGAAACCAAGGCTTATTACTTCTATCTACGTTCCGAGAACAAGATCTTTGTTGCCCGGGATTGTAACTTTCTTGAGAGGGAGTTTCTCTCTAAGAAAGACAGTGGGAGTAAGGTACTGCTTGAAGAAATTCAAGATGAACAGGATACTGCTCAACCTAATGAGGAAGAGCAGCAGGAGGACCTACAAGAAATTGTAGAGCCTGAACCTGTAGTACCTGAAGTTCGAAGATCCGGGAGGATCCGTCACGAACCCGAGAGATATCAAGGATTCCTCGTGACTGACTGTCATGATCTTTTGATCATTGATGGTGATGAACCATCGAACTTCAATCAAGCCATGATGGGCCCAGATTCCTCGAAGTGGCGCAAGGCCACTGATTCCGAAATGAACTCCATGTCGGTCAACCAAGTGTTTTCGTTGGTTGACTTACCCGCTGGTGTAAAAGCCATCGAGTGCAAATGGATCTTCAAGAAGAAGATTGACGTGGATGGAAATGTCCAGATTTATAAAGCCAGGTTGGTGGCAAAAGGTTTCAGACAAGTTCACGGTGTGGATTACGATGAAACCTATTCACCAGTGGCTATGATGAAATCTATTCGGATTCTACTAGCCACTGCAGCTTTTCATGATTATGAAATTTGGCAGATGGACGTGAAAACCGCCTTCCTGAATGGTATTCTGGAAGATGATGTGTATATGACGCAACCTGACGGTTACATAGATCCAAAGAATGCTGGGAAAGTATGCAAGCTTCATAAATCCATTTATGGATTGAAGCAAGCATCGAGGAGCTGGAATCTTCGTTTTGATGAAGCGATCAAGCAATTTGACTTCATCAGAAACGAAGAAGAACAATGCGTGCATAAGAAAACTAGTGGGAGCAAGATAGTGTTTCTTATTCTGTATGTCGATGACATACTGCTTCTCGGAAACGACGTTCCAATGCTAAAGTCGGTAAAGGACTGGCTTGGAAGTTGTTTTTCCATGAAAGACATGGGTGAAGCCGCATACGTTCTTGGAATCAGGATCTACCGGGATAGATCTAGAAGGCTGATAGGCTTGTGTCAAGATTCATACATTGACAAAGTCCTACAAAGATTCAGCATGAAAGATTCCAAGAAGGGCTTCACGCCAATGGTACATGGCACAACGCTAAGCAAGAAGCAGAGCCCTACGACGGCTGCTGAGCTTGAGCGCATGAAGAATATTCCTTATGCATCTGCAATAGGATCTGTCATGTATGCCATGATCTGTACTCGTCCTGATGTTGCTTATGCATTGAGCATGACGAGTAGATACCAGTCAAATCCAGGTGAAAACCATTGGATTGCCGTCAAGAATATCCTGAAGTATCTAAGACATACTAAGGATAAGTTCTTGGTGTACGGTGGAAGTGATGTGCTTAAAGTCAGTGGATTCACGGACGCAAGTTTCCAGACAGACCAAGATGATTTCCGGTCACAGTCCGGTTATATCTTTTGTCTGAATGGCGGTGCAATCAGTTGGAGAAGCTCCAAGCAAGACACCGTTGCTGATTCCACTACAGAAGCTGAATATATCGCCGCTTCAGAAGCTGCGAAGGAAGCTGTTTGGATACGAAAGTTCATTATTGAACTAGGTGTGATACCAGATGCGGCTGAGCCTCTGGCACTGTTTTGTGATAACAATGGTGCTATTGCTCAGGCAAAGGAACCAAGATCACACCAGAAATCCAAGCATGTTCTAAGAAGATTTCACTTGATACGTGACATCATTAATAGAAAGGAAGTCAAGATCAGCCGAGTTCAGACAGATGATAACGTCGCTGATCCGTTGACAAAGCCGCTCCCAAGACCTAAGCTCGAGTTCCTGACTGAAGCTGTAGGCATTAGAGACATTGAAATGTAATCTAAATTTGAGTGGGAGTTTGAGGGCTTTATTTAGTTATTTGATATGTTCTTGTAAAACATTTTATGTTTAATGAAATTATTATTTCAAGATTATTTTAACTGTGATGAAATAATCGTTCCAAAATGATATGAACCATTTTATAGGTCATCGAAGTAAATGACTTGATCTTGAGTCATCAAAGTCATTTAGCTTGATCATGAGACTCTATATTTGAAAGATGGCTTATATCATCCTGTCCCTAGTCGAAGGTTGTTGAAATTGGAACACCAACAACCGTGTGAGACTAGATTGGTATGTGACTTATGACCAAGTTTCATGTGTCATAGATGCGCGACATCAAAGTCAGTACATAGGTGTATGTTGGGAACATACGACCGGACAAGACCCGATTATAAGAACTCTTCAGGATATTTATATCTGTGTCATAAGAGATTCTTACTACGACTATATAGTATAGTCCTTAGACCTGAGTTCGCATGCATGTGACTGCACATGAACTGATGCGCTTTGATCATTGTCTAACGCTGTCGTTATGCGATAGTTATAAGGACCTTGTTTGGGTGTATTACGAAATGAGTAGTTTGCAGTGATGGAACAAGACGGGATTTGTCCCTCCAATATAAATGGAGTGAATATCTCTAGGCCAATCGGAGATTTGAATACTGGAAAATGCATGGCCATGCTCAAACGGACTGTCCCGAGTCGTTTGGATTGTCAGTGTCAAATCAGAGTCCGATGAACAAGATTAGGCTTTATAAGGATGACACTAATCTTGCCTTATGACTAATCGAGATATTGTGACAAAAGGATTATGAATACAGAGATTCCAGTACAAGTGGGAGATTGTTGGAATTGTGTCCAGTAATCTCGGTACTGTCTCTAGAAAGTAAGAGTATGTCAATGATCAGACATAAGTCATATAACACTGGGGGTCATGATGGCTTGCTAGAGTCCGCTCATGATCTATAAGTCTTGGACTTATTGCCTTTATTATATGATCTCATATGGGTCACACGCCTAAGCTAACAGGAAAATGTGTAGGAACGGCTTAGCAGAAGTACGGCAAAAGTGCCAGGCATTTGTCGTACTTAGAGAGAGATTAATGGGTCTGATTAAATCCAAGGGATTTAATCAGAACTGAGAATTGGGCCCAAAAGCCCAAAAGGGAAAGAGAAGGGTTTTATAAACTAAAAGCCAAATCTCTTTCTCCTCTAACCCTAAGCCCCAGCGCCGAAATCTCTCTCTCTCTGCGGCCTCCCTTAGCTCGGTCTAGCAGCCATTTTCTGTGATTGCGTGTGTGAGCCTTTGGAGGATCCATCTCTTGGTGGTTCTGCTGATCTCTGACCTGTTCTCTCTTTCCGCTGCATAAACAGGTAAAAGGTGAGATCTATAATTCCCTAGGAGGAGCCGGTAATCATCTGCTCTTGCAGATCTCGATATTCCCTTGATTAATTCGCTGCAATCATAAGGTAATCATCCTTATCTGTTTATGATTCAACTGCAAATCACCTAGATCCTAGTTGATTATGTTAGGTTGTAATCTGATAATTACACCAATGAATCAACATAATCCTACAGTTTCATGGGGCCTTACTAAAGTGTATAGCTCCTTTTCGTAATTAGGGTAGTTCAAGGAAGCTCCATTGAGTTTTTCACTATAAAACGTCATTGGTCGTCCTCCTTGAGTAAGGGCAGCAGCTCCTGTCTAGCAGTAGCCTCTAGCAGATGATCAATGTGTGGGAGCGGGAAGTTGTGTTTGGGGCATGCTTTATTCAAGTATTTGAAGTCTATGCAAATTTTCCACTTCCCGTTTTTTTAACAACGAATGGGTTGGCTAGCCAGTCAGGGTATTTCACCTCCATGATTGACACGACCTTTAGTAGTCTGTCGACTTCTTTGTTAACGGCTTTAGCTCGATTGGGAACGAGATTACGACGTTTCTGCTTTACAGGTTGAACGTGGGATCTACTTTTAATTCGTGCTAGGTGACGTCTATGTTGATCCCTTTCATGTATTTTGTAGACTAAGAAAATGTGTTTACGTTTTCTTCAAGGAAGCTTATGAACTCGTTTCTGGTGGAGCTTAGGAGCTCTGATCCAATATTTACACATCTTTCCAGTTGAGCGTCATCGATGCATACCAGAATGACTAGGTAACTGATTTTTTGGGACCTGGGGTGGTGATACGACTGATTTCATCGACCCTCCTCAACAAGCTAAATCGAAAATCATCTCAATGCACTTTACACGAGAGGTAGGAGGAGAGGCAGACTCTTCTTCTCTTGGGTTCTCTCACATTTATCTTGGGAGGTTTTCTTGTTTTTTATTTGCTTTTTTCTTTTCCTTTTTCTTTTTCTTTCTCCTCCGGTTCTAGCTTTTCAGCCTCGCATCCGTTGTTTTTGGCTGCAAGTAGGCGTTCTTTGGCCATGCATTCCTTGGAAGAGTGTCTGTTTTTTGTTGTGGTGCTTGAAAAAATTTATTTGCGTTGCACGGCTTTCGCCTTTGGGGCTTGCCTTCTACCATCAGGCAATGGTAGACTTTGCCGGAAGGTTCTTTCTTGACAATTTTCTTTAAGCTTGCATTGTACTTCTCCGACGTTGCAGCTGTCTTCTTCATGCTTTTGGAAGTAAGAAGCCATGTGCAATGCGTCGTCTAGGAGACGTGCAAGGTCAACCTGAAAGTTCTTTCTTGAACTCGGAGGTGAACCAGAGTTTGTTTCGGAGGGCTGTGATTGCTATCATTTCGTTTGGATCTGCAATGACCTCCTGAAATCTGTTAACATAGGCCCTGAGGGGATCCTCGGGTCCTTGCGCTAAGGCCCATAGTTCAGTCTTGGAAGCTTTTGATTCGATGAAAATTGAATATTGTTTCAAGAAATTGGTACGAGCTGTGTGAAATTATCGTTCGAATTTCCTTCCAGGGTTGCAAACCATTCGATTGCAGTGCCGACGAGGTTCTCGGTAAAGAGCCTGCAGTAACTTGCTTCTTCTTCCTCGTCGTTGAGATGAGCTCAAGAGACTGTGATCCGGAAGGCTCTAACATGGGCTTTTGGATCTGACGTTCCATAGTATTCCGGAATTTTGATTTTTAAGTGTTCTGGATTCAAGCATTGGCAATTCGGTATGTGAACGGAGCTCGGTGGGTTTCTTCCATCACTCAGTTGATGTCGGAGCGAAGCTTGTGTCCATATTGACTACGGCTTGCATGTGCTGGAACTCAACTTTGTTCTGGCTGGCGTACCGCCGGAAGGTTTCCAAATCTGTAATGCTATATGTGTCCACGCGGGTCAAGTCCTCGAACATAGGAAGTTGCATGTTCCGCGGATGCGAGTTGTTTAACTCTGCGATTCCTGTTTTCTGAGCCAGCTCACTTGGGGGAGGCCGAGCCAAATTATTTCTAGGTTATGTTTTCGGAGGTTGGGAGCTGGAAGCAAAAACTTATGATGATACAGCCCGGTTGTGGGGACTGGGCTACAAGGAATGAGATGGTAAATCTATGGCTGGCCGTACGGCACTCTCCAGGGATTCAGGTGGATGATTGACGGTCTAAGGACAGTAACAGATGGATTGAGAGACGCCACACACTCTGTGAAAGGAGATGTGATAAGTCTTGACTCTTTCTCAAATGGCTTCTCACGCAAAGGAAGAAGGAGGGCCGCTGGTTTTTCTTGCACAGAAGAAAAGTTTGTTCTTTAATAATCTAAGGAAAAAATTACAAAGCTGAGAAAGATTTTATATCTTACTCTCTCAGCTGGGTGGCTTCCTGGCCGTAATCAATACAAAAATACTAGAAAAGGAAAGCTAAACTTATTGTCTCAGTACATTGGAAATAAAACACTAGTTAAGCAAAAAAAAAAAAAAAAACCCCTGCAAAAATCAAAGACAACACTCTTGAGTATGTAAAACTGAAGGTAAATAATCACCTTGGTATGTATCTGAGCTTAGACTTTCTTGGATATGATAAGCAAGGTTGCATCTTTGTTTCCTTGTAAAACCGGTAAGAAAGGGATGGCTTATGTGATCAGCCATGGAAGTGCTTCTCCCTGTGGTTGATTGATGAGCTCGTTTTCTTGATGCATTCCTAGGACAGTTAAAGTGTTGTCTTGATCAGGTACGGAGTTGGTTGAGTCTTCGGCAGCTAAGTCTCCTTTGGGTCCGATTTGAGTTTGTCGAGTGATCTCTTTCTTAAGAAGCTTCTCTTTGAGTTCTTCATGCTTTATAAGTGTGATCAAACTTCCAACTGACTTGTTGAGTTCTTCCCTTATACTCCTTGCACCTGACCTGGTGCTCACCTGGTAGCTCAAGCTTGTAGGCATTGTTATTGATCTTTTAGACCACTGGGAATGGGCCATCTCCTGAACGTGAAAGCTCTGACTTTCTATGGTTAGGAAACCGTTTTGGTCTCATATACAGATAGACCCAGTCTCATGGTTCAAAGGTGATCTCGTCCATGCCTTTGTCATCTTTCAACTTGTTCTTCTCGGTTTGTCTCTCCAAGTTTTATCGGACCCTCTCGTGCAACTTCATCACAAAGTCTGCCTTGGTATCTCCTCCTGAACTCGAATAAACAACTGGAGGTAGGGGGAAAGATCTAAAGGCATAATGGGGTTAAAACCATATACAACCTCAAATGGTGATTGCTTTGTAGTTGAATGCTTAGAGTGATTATATGCAAATTCTATGTATGGTAAGCATGACAACCAATTGCTTAAATTCTTACCCACCATGGCTCTCAGCAAAGTGGAGAGAGTACCGTTCACTACCTTATTTGGTCCATCGGTTTGTGGGCGGCATTTTGTGGAGAAGAGCAACTTAGTTCCCAACTTCTTCCACAAGGTTTTCCAGAAGTGATTGAGGAACTTGGTGTCCCTGTCTAATACAATGGTCATGGGCGCTCCATATAAACGTACTACTTCCTTGAAAAAAAGTTTTGTGGTTTAAGTTGCATCAATCATTTTGTTACATGGAAGGAAATAGCCCATTTTGGAGAATTTGGCCACCAATACGAAGATGGAGTCCTTGTGATGAATCTTTGGCAAACCTAAATAACATCCATGGAAATATCTACCCAAGGTAGGTTAGGAATGGTTAAAGGCATGTATAGTCCATAAAGATGTGACCTGGATTATTCCTTGTGGCATATGATAAACTTAGTACAGAAACGCTCCACGTCTCTCTTTTCATGTGGCCAGTAGAAATTCTCTATAAGTACACTTTGGGTCTTTTCTCGTCTGAAATTCCACATAAGCCTTCCTCCATGTGCCTCCCTGATCAGTAACTCCTTCATTGATCCTTGTGACACACACAATTGCTTATCCTTGAATAGAAACCCTTCATGATGATAAAACGACCTAAATGCAGCCTTGCTCGTTTCCTTGAAAGCGTCCATGAAGTCTGGATCAGTCTCATATAACCCCTTGAGGTGTGTTCAAAGGCCATGACCTTGACCTCCGTGGTGGTGATGAGGACGTGTCTCCTGGTCAGAGCATCAGCAACAACATTTTCCTTGCCCTTCTTATACTTGATCATGTACGGAAATGTCTCCACAAACTCAAGCCACTTAAGATGCGTTTTCTTGAGTGTAGTCTGTCCCCTTAGTCGTTTGAGAGTCTCATAATCTGTACGAATAACAAACTCCTTAGTTAAGTAATGCTGCCACGTTTCAAGGGGCCTTACTAAAGCGTATAGCTCCTTTTCGTAAGTAGGGTAGTTCAAGGAAGCTCCATTGAGTTTTTCACTATAAAACGTCATTGGTCGTTCTCCTTGAGTAAGCACAGCCCCTTGAGTAAGGGCAGCAGCTCCTGTCTAGCAGTAGCCTCTAGCAGTTGATCAATGTGTGGGAGCGGGAAGTTGTCTTTGGGGCATGCTTTATTCAAGTATTTGAAGTCTATGCAAATTTTCCACTTCCCGTTTTTTTTTTAACAACAAATGGGTTGGCTAGCCAGTCAGAGTATTTCACCTCCATGATTGACACGACCTTTAGTAGTCTGTCGACTTCTTTGTTAACGGCTTTAGCTCGATCGGGAACGATATTACGACTTTTTTGCTTTACAGGTTGAACGTGGGATCTACTTTTAATTCGTGCTAGGTGATGTCTATGTTGATCCCATTCATGTATTTTGTAGACTAAGAAAATGTGTTTACATTTTCTTCAAAGAAGCTTATGAACTCGTTTCTGGTGGAGCTTAGGAGATCTGATCCAATATTTACACATCTTTCCGGTTGAGCGTCATCGATGCATAGCAGAATGACTAGGTAACTGATTTTTTGGGACCTGGGGTGGTGATACGACTGATTTCATCGACCCTCCACAACAAGCTAAATCGAAAATCATCTCAATGCACTTTACACGAGAGGTAGGAGGAGAGGCGGACTCTTCTTCTCTTGGGTTCTCTCACATTTATCTTGGGAGGTTTTCTTGTTTTCTATTTGCTTTTTCCTTTTCCTTTTTCTTTTTCTTTCTCCTCCGGTTCTAGCTTTTCTGCCTCGCAGCCGTTGTTTTTGGCTGCAAGTAGGCGTTCTTTGGCCATGCATTCCTTGGAAGAGTGTCTGTTTTTGTTGTGGTGCTTGAAAATTTTATTTGTGTTGCACGTCTTTCGCCTTTGGGGCTTGCCTTCTACCATCAGGCAATGGTAGACTTTGTCGGAAGGTTCTTTCTTGACAAATTTCTTTAAGCTTGCATTATACTTCTCCGACGTTGCAGCTGTCTTCTTCATGCTTTTGGAAGTAAGAAGCCATGTGCAATGCGTTGTATAGAGACGTGCAAGGTCAACCTGAAAGTTCTTTCTTGAACTCGGAGGTGAACCAGAGTTTGTTTCGGAGGGCTATGATTGCTATCATTTCGTTTGGATCTGCAATGACCTCCTGAAATCTGTTAACATAGGCCCTGAGGGGATCCTCGCGTCCTTGCGCTAAGGCCCATAGGTCAGTCTTGGAAGCTTTTGATTCGATGAAAATTGAATATTGTTTCAAGAAATTGATACGAGCTGTGTGAAATTATCGTTCGAATTTCCTTCCAGGGTTGCAAACCATTCGATTGCAGTGCCGATGAGATTCTCGGTAAAGAGCCTGCAGTAACTTGCTTCTTTTTCCTCGTCGTTGAGATGAGCTCAAGAGACTGTGATCCGGAAGGCTCTAACATGGGCTTTTGGATCTGACGTTCCATAGTATTCCGGAATTTTGATTTTTAAGTGTTCTGGATTCAAGCATTGGCAATTCGGTATGTGAACGGAGCTCGGTGGGTTTCTTCCATCACTCAGTTGATGTCGGGAGTGAAGCTTGTGTCCATATTGACTACGGCTTGCATGTGCTGTTACTCAACTTTGTTCTGGTTGGCGTACCGCCGGAAGGTTTCCAAATCAGTAATGCTATATGTGTCCACGCGGGTCAAGTCCTCGAACATAGGAAGTTGCATGTTCCGCGGATGCGAGTTGTTTAACTCTGCGATTCCTGTTTTCTGAGCCAGCTCACTCGGGGGAGGCCGAGCCAAATTATTTCTAGGTTCTGTTTTTGGAGGTTGGGAGCTGGAAGCAAAAACTTATGCTGATACAGCCCGGTTGTGGGGACTGGGCTACAAGGAATGAGATGGTAAATCTATGGCTGGCCTTACGGCACTCTCCAGGGATTCAGGTGGATGATTGTGAAGGATTATGTGTGTTCAAGGTTTAATTCATCAGATTACAACCTAGCACATAATCAACTAGGATCTAGGTGATTTGCAGTTGAATCATAAACAGATCAGAATCATTACCTTATGATTGCAGCGGATTGATCAAAGGAATGAAGAGATCATAGAGAGCTGATGATAACCGGCTCCTCCTAGGTATCCACACGCTTACAAGCTACTGGATCAGGCTGCTAGACCAAGTTGGAATCAACAGAGAGAGAGAGAGGACGGCTAAGGCAAAATCGCAGAGGTGATGAAAATACCCTAGGCGCGCCCCTCTTCCCTTATATGGGCCCAAGTTATTAAACTAATGGCCTATTAGGCTTTTGGGCCCAAGACCCAAATCAGACAAAAAGACTGTATTTTGTCTGGCCCAATTCTCTGTACAAATACAGTAAATGCCTTGCATCTTACCGTATTAATTCCTTGTTAACTTTCCCGTTAGTTATGGTGTGTGACCCTTCGGGATCATACAATACTGGTAATAAGTGTTGGGAATGTCCTGAAATCTACTGTACTATCTCTAGAAAGTATGATAGATGTCGAGATTAGACATAAGTCATAAATACTGGGTGATCATGATGGCTTGCTAGAGTCCGCTCTTTATCTATAAGTTTAGGACTTATTACCAGTATTGTATGATCCCAAAGGGTCACACACCATAGCTAACGGGAAAGTTAAGATGGAATTAATACGGTAAGATGCTAAGGCATTTACTGTATTTGTACAGAGAGTTGGGCAGACAACAAATGGGCTTTTGTCTGATTTGTGTCTTGGGCCCAAAAGATTAATGGTCCATTAGTTTAATTAATTAAACTTGGGCCCATTAGTGAGATAAATTAGATTGCAACCCTAGGGTTTGCAACACTAATTGCTTTTGGCGATTTGGTGAAGGTGGCGCAGGCTCCTTCTCTCTAATCTCTCTCTCTGTTGATTCATTCCATCCGGTCTAGCAGCCATCCCATGCTTGTAAGAGTGTGGATACCAAAGGAGGAGCCGGTTATCATCAGCTCTTGCAGATCTCGATATTCCTTTGATCAATCCGCTGCAATCACAAGGTAATGATCCTGATCTGTTTATGATTCAACTGCAAATCACCTAGATCCTAGTTGATTATGTGCTAGGCTGTAACCTGTGAATTAAACCAATGAACTCACATAATCCTACAGTGGTATCAGAGCCTAGGTCGTTAGGTTTTTGCTGTTTGGATCTTTGTATGAATTGATTTTGACTTTGCTTAATAATCATAAGAAATCGATGAGATTGCTTGATGATTAAAGTTGATTTCGTTTCATTGAATTAATCGATTTGTTAAAACGATTTGAATGAATTGGTTAAGTTGATTTGTTTGATCGATCATTTTTGTCTTTTGTTAATGGCTTTAACATGAGAATCGATTGTTGAATTATGAAAACGATTACGATCGCTTATTGAATTAATTGAGAATCGATTTGTTTGTTCTGATTTGTCACATGATTTGTTTTGTCTTTAGTGATATAATAATCGAATGATCGATGAGTAGAATAAGCAATTAATGTCACGATCGTATAAGTGAATTAATTATCAACCGATTTGGAAAAATGTCAAAATCAGTTTGTATTGAAAAAGTCAAAATTGTTTTGTCTTTAGTGATTCACATGATAATCGAATTTTGACCTTGCTTCATAATGGAGATTCGATTGTTAGGTTTGTTAAGATTATGTTTTTTGTCTTATTTGAAAAGTCAAAAGCATTTTTGAATTATGATCTCATGATCGTATGGTTTATTAATTGATTATGATCACATGTTTGTATGAATCGATTAATTATTTGAATATGTATGGTTTAAGCCGTTAACCCAAATCGCGGTTTGCTGGAAATTATTTAATACAATTGGTATTATTTAATTTCTAGTTAAACCGGATTTAAAATTCAAAAAATTGAATTTTAACCTAAACTGAAGGCTGGTCTAAGTTTGATTTGGTTGGACCAAATAATTTAGAGCTGGTCTGGTTTAGTAAATAACCAGTTGGATTTAGTAGTTAATTTGGTTTTGGACCAGAATTAATGAACCGACTCGGTTATGTCAAATTATTGGGCCAATTGGAATTATGTGGTCTTGGGCCAAGAATTGGGCCTATAATTTGTGACTCAACCGAAAACTTTAATAAAATATTAAATTAGAAATTTCTATTTTTAGTATGTTTCTAAATTTAGAAAGTTTCTAAAATAAGAAAGTTTCCCAAAATAGTAATCTTCTATTTTTGGAAATAAAACCTAAAATCCTCAAAACCAATATCAAGCTTGGATGTCTTGCCCAATCTTGTCAGCTACTTAACACTTATTCAATTACAGATATGGCTTACAGTGTGAGGTGTCTGTTTTTGCGTAAGTAAAGTAGTATATAGTCACTAATTTCATTGGGAGTCCCAGACTTTAGTGATTATTTGGCGGTAAGAGATTGGTTTCCTTGACTGGGCCATCGGGAGTCCCGGGCCTTGAGACATCTGGTGTGTTGGGCCTTGGGCCCAATCCACAACCGAGAGTTATATGGTTATAACTAGCTGTGTGTATGCTTACCAAGTAAAGCTAATTCCGGGTGACGGCCAGTGGCCCACTTTGGTTTTAGCTGAACATGGGTCTCGGAATCATTGCATTCTTATGAGGTTAAACAAAGAAATTTTGAATGCAATACGAGTTTTCTTATAAGTTATTAAGATTACTCTTTTATGAACTGAATAACTAAAACTCTATTTATCTCTATATTTCAGTTATGAATAGCACAAACAATCAAAACACTTTCTCGATCCGGTCTGTCCTTGAGATGGACAAACTGAACGGATCAAATTTCTTGACTTGGTCGCGGAACCTGAGGCTAGTCCTCAGGCAGGAGAGAAAGGACTATGTCCTTGAGAGAGCTCTCCCCGAGAGGATCGGGTTCAATGCCTCTCATGCAGTATATGATGCTTGGAATAAGCATTATAATGATGTGGTAGATGTGCGTGGTCTGATATTGGCTACCATGGACTCAGATTTGCTGAAGCAATATGAGAACATGGAGTCGCCAATAGAGATGATCAGCAGCCTGAAATTGAAATTTCAGGAGCAGGTAAGAGTGGAGAGATACCAGTTGGTTAAGTCTCTCACTAGCTGCAAGCTACCAAATGATCATCCAGTAAGTCCTCATGTCAGTAAAATGATGGGTTACATTGATAACCTGAGGAAACTGGATTATCCAGTTAGCCAAGAATTGGCAACTGAGATCATTCTGCAGTCACTGCCGTCAAGCTATGATAAGTTCAAAAGGAACTATATCAAGAAAGGCTTAACGAAGACGCTGACTGAACTGCATGATATGCTCAAGACAGTTGAGCCAAACGTGAAGAGTACCCTGTACAATCTCATGAAGGAGAAGGGTAGGTTTACTAAACCTAATGCTGACAAGGGTGAAGACAAAGTTGTCCAGATTTTGAATCATGGCAAGCGTGTGTCTTCTGAGCCCGAGTCAGATACCTCTTACGTTGGTAAGTGCTGCTACTAAATGAGACTGGGCATTGGAAGAGAAATTGCATTAAATTCATGGAAGATTATGAGGAGTTGAAGTTGATGTATGAGACTACTTCCTCAGGTATTCATGTTATTACTTCAAGTTATACCTTATAGGTATTGGATACTGGTTGTGGCACTGATATTTGTTATAATATGCAGAGCCTGAGCAACAGTAGAACGTTGAAGGAAGGGCAAGTGGAACTGCGTCTCTGGAAGGAGCTATGGATGCTGCCTCAGCCGTAGGGTTTTCACTTGTAGATGCCTTTGAGGTTTGGTTTTGTATTAATAATTGCTACAATGTACCTGCTTTAAGCAGAGTTGTCTTTCATTTTCTTGTAAAGAATTTGAATGTTTTTCATTTTGATAAAGACAAGTTTTGTTCTTTTGATCTTAATGAAATGTTAATTGTAGCACCCTATTCAAGGAATGGGTTTTATATCTTAAACCAAAGAGTGCCTAAATGTAACATAAATACCGAATTGGTTTAAATCTGATGAATTAAACCTGATTTTTCTTGGCATAAATGTTTTGGTCAAAGAGTAAGTCGGATTCAGAAACCCCATAGTTATGGACTTTTGGGCTCATTTGATCGGATATCTTATGAGACTTGAATTCTACTTACTGGACCAAAAGACAAAAGGCCCATCTTAGCCGAGCTAGAGAAAGGCCCAAAGGCTTATTGGACCTTGAACATACTCATGTATGTGGCCCGATGAGCAGCAATGCCAGAGAAAAATTTCCTGTACTTCATTATCTTTACTGATTACTTCAGTGAGTATGACTGTGTTCATTTGATGAGACACGAGTCAGAATTCTTTGATATGATCGAAAGAATCCAGAATGAGGTATAGAATCTGAGTGACAAAAGTATTGAGACTCTGGATTAGATCACGAGTGAAAATACTTAAGTCATTGATGGTGTGATCATCTGAATGAGTGTGAAGTCGTTTCACAGCTCATTTCTCCTGAAAACCTTGAGGTGTTTCTGTGAGAAAGAATCAGATCTTATTAGAAATGATTAAAGATGAGTCACACGAATCTTCCATGATATTCTTTAAGAATAACGCTCTAGAAATATCTAAGTTTACGCTGAAATAGTTCCACCAATATCAGTTGAAAGACACCACGTAAATGTGGATTGGAAATGATCCAAATTCGTCTTTACTGAGTATTTGTAGTTGTGCTACTTCGCTGGTTGTCCTAGGGAAACCAAGGCTTGTTACTTTTACGTCCATTCTGTTTTCTAAGAAGGGAAGTTACTTTCCAAGAAGAACAGTGGGAGTAAAAGTGTAACTCGAAGAAATTCGAGAAATACAGGAGGCTGCTCAACCTGTTGAGGAAGAGCAGCGGATGGATTTACAGATTTCTGTAGAATCTACACCTGTAGAGCCAGAAGTTCGCAGATCTGAATGAATCAGTCACTAATCCGAGAGTGATTTCTCGTCATTAGTTGAACCTGATGATCATTGAAAGTTGCCATGATCTGATGATCATTGAAAGTGACGAACCTGCGAAATTCACAAAAGCGAAAGTGAGCCCGGACTCCAAAAAAAATTACACTATGTGTAAGTTAGCTTCATTGATCCATTCATGGATGGAAACAAACATATCGGAGTTGGAATCTTCGTTCTGTTGAAGTAGTCAAGGTTTTGACTTGAACAGGAACGAAGTGGAACTGTGCGTTTACTAAAAGATAAGTGGGAGCGATATTGCATTTCTCATAATGTATGTTGATGACATACTGATTCTCGGAAATAACGTCCCAATACTGCAGTCGGTAAAGGACTGGCTTGGGAGTTGGTTTTGTGATTGACATGGGTAAAGCCACGTAGTTCTTGGATTCTGGATCTAAAGATAGAGATCCAGAAGAGCTGGTAGGACAAAGTCAGGATTCTTACATTGACAAAGTCCTACACGTTTTGAGCAATACAAGAAGGGTTTTATGCCAATGTCACATGGCATTAAGTTAAGCAAGATACAGTATCCTACGATAACTGCTGAGCTTGAATGCATGGATGAGATTCCATATGCGTAGGCAATTGGATCTATCATGTATGCCATGACACGCACTTGTTTTGATGTTGCTTTAATGTTAAGCAAGACAAGTATAGACCAGTCAAATCCAGCAAAGAATCACTGGTTTGCCGTAAAGAATATCCTAAAGTATTTGAGAAATACTAAGGATAAATTCTTGGTTTACGGAGAAAGTGAGGTGCTACAAGTCGATAGAGTCTGAAAGGCAATTTTCCAATTGACAAAGATAATTCCTGGTCACAGTCCGGCTATATCTTGTGTCTGTCTGGCGGTGCGAGGCACTGTTGCTGACTCCATGACTTAAGCTGAACGTTTCGCAGCTTGGAAAGCGGCGAAAGAGGTTGTTTGGAAAGAAGAGTTCATCACTGAACTTGATGTGATTCCCAACATAGATGAGACTAGCTGCACATCAGAGATCCAAACACCTTGAGGATAGGTATAACCTATTCCATGAGATAAATGACAGAGGTGTTAAGTAGATCAGCAAGTTTCATCGAATGAGAACGTTGCTAATCTATTAACAAAGCCACTCCTTAGGCCTAAGCACGAGTCGCGGACTGTAGCTGTAGGATGAGTGAAATTAAGATGTAGTCTTAATTTCAGTGGGAGTTCGTAAAGGGCTTCACTTAGTTATTTTGAAAGGTTCATGTAAACATAATATTTTATGTTTATGAAATCTATGATTTCTGGATTATTTTAACTGTGATATAAATAATCGTTCCAAAATGATTCATGTCATTATATATGGGCCATCGAAGTACATGAGTAGACTTGATCCTGAAACCCCATATTTAACGAAATGACATAAATCATAGTGTCCATAGTCGAAGGTTGTTGAAATTGGAACACCAACAACCACTTGAGACTAGATTGTGTTGAGACTTATGACCAAGTTTCAAGGGGTCATAGATGCGCGGCATCAAAGTCGACACATAGGTATATGTAGGGGAGCATATGACCGGACATGGCCCGCTGATGAGAACTCTACAAGATATTAATATCTGTGTCATAAGAGGTTCTCATATACGACTATAGAGTATAGTCCTTAGACCTGAGTTCGCATGCATGTGGCTGCACATGGATTGATGCACTTTGATCATTGTCTAACGCTGTTTCGTAACTGGGAGCTATACGGACCTTGGTTGGGTGTATTACGAAGTGTGTAGTTCATAGTGATGGAACTAGACGGGATTTGTCCCTGCCGTTTAACGGAGGTAATATCTCTAGGCCAATCGGAGACTTGATAGCTGGTAAGAGAGTGGCCACTCCCAAACGGACTTGCCCAAGTCGTTTGCATTGTCAGTATCAAATCTGGTCCGATGAACATGGTCTGGCTATATAAGGATGACACGCATCTTGCCTTATGCCAGATCGAGATATTGAGACAAAAGGACTAGGGAATGTAGGATTCCAGTACAAGTGGGAGATTGTTGGGAATGTCCTGAAATCTACTGTACTATCTCTAGAAAGTATGATAGATGTCGAGATCAGACATAAGTCATAAATACTGGGTGATCATGATGGCTTGCTAGAGTCCGCTCTTGATCTATAAGTTTAGGACTTATTACCAGTATTGTATGATCCCAAAGGGTCACACACCATAGCTAACGGGAAAGTTAAGATGGAATTAATACGGTAAGATGCTAAGGCATTTACTGTATTTGTACAGAGAGTTGGGCAGACAACAAATGGGCTTTTGTCTGATTTGTGTCTTGGGCCCAAAAGATTAATGGTCCATTAGTTTAATTAATTAAACTTGGGCCCATTAGTGAGATAAATTAGATTGCAACCCTAGGGTTTGCAACACTAATTGCTTTTGGCGATTTGGTGAAGGTGGCGCAGGCTCCTTCTCTCTAATCTCTCTCTCTGTTGATTCATTCCATCCGGTCTAGCAGCCATCCCATGCTTGTAAGAGTGTGGATACCAAAGGAGGAGCCGGTTATCATCAGCTCTTGCAGATCTCGATATTCCTTTGATCAATACGCTGCAATCACAAGGTAATGATCCTGATCTGTTTATGATTCAACTGCAAATCACCTAGATCCTAGTTGATTATGTGCTAGGCTGTAACCTGAGAATTACACCAATGAACTCACATAATCCTACAATAAGTCCTAAACTTATAGATCAAGAGCGGACTCTAGCAAGTCATCATGATCACCCAGTATTTATGACTTATGTTTGATCTCGACACTTATCATACTTTCTAGAGATAGTACAGTAGATTTCAGGACATTCCCAACAATCTCCCACTTGTACTGGAATCCTACATTCCCTAATCCTTTTGTCTCAATATCTCGATCTGGCATAAGGCAAGATGCGTGTCATCCTTATATAGCCAGACCATGTTCATCGGACCAGATTTGATACTGACAATGCAAACGACTTGGGCAAGTCCGTTTGGGAGTGGCCACTCTCTTACCAGCTATCAAGTCTCCGATTGGCCTAGAGATATTACCTCCGTTAAACGGCAGGGACAAATCCCATCTTGTTCCATCACTATGAACTACACACTTTATAATACACCCAACCAAGGTCCTTATAGCTCCCAGTTACGAAACAGCGTTAGACAATGATCAAAGCGCATCACTCCATGTGCAGCCACATGCATGCGAACTCAGGTCTAAGGACTATACTCTATAGTCGTATATGAGAACCTCTTATGACACATATATTAATATCTTGTAGAGTTCTCATCAGCGGGCCATGTCCGGTCATATGCTCCCCTACATATACCTATGTGTCGACTTTGATGCCGCGCATCTATGACCCCTCGAAACTTGGTCATAAGTCTCAACACAATCTAGTCTCAAGTGGTTGTTGGTGTTCCAATTTCAACAACCTTCGACTATGGACACTATGATTTATGTCATTTCGTTAAATATGGGGTTTCAGGATCAAGTCTACTCATGTACTTCGATGGCCCATATATAATGACATGAATCATTTTGGAACGATTATTTATATCACAGTTAAAATAATCCAGAAATCATAGATTTCATAAACATAAAATATTATGTTTACATGAACCTTTCAAAACAACTAAATAAAGCCCTTTACAAACTCCCACTGAAATTAAGACTACATCTTAATTTCACTTATCCTACAGCTACAGTCCGCGACTCGTGCTTAGGCCTAAGGAGTGGCTTCGTTAATAGATTAGCAACGTTCTCATTCGTTGAAACTTGCTGATCTACTTAACACCTCTGTCATTTATCTCACGGAATAGGTTATACCTACCCTCAAGGTGTTTGGACCTCTGATGTGCAGCTAGTCTCATCTATGTTGGGAATCACATCAAGTTCAGTGATGAACTCTTCTTTCCAAACAACCTCTTTCGCCGCTACCCAAGCTGCGAAATTTTCAGCTTAAGTCATGGAGTCAGCAACAGTGCCTTGCACCGCCAGACAGACACAAGATATAACCGGACTGTGACCGGAAATCATCTTTGTCTGTTGGAAACTTGCCTTTCAGACTCTACCGACTTGTAGCACCTCACTTTCTCCGTAAATCAAGAACTTATCCTAAGTATTTTCCAAATACTTGAGGATATTCATTACGTCTATCCAGTGATTCTTTGCTGGATTTGACTGGTCTTTACTTGTCTTGCTTAACATTAAAGCAATATCAAAACAAGTACGTGTCATGGCATACATGATAGATCCAATTGCCGACGCATATGGAATCTCATCCATGTATTCAAGCTCAGCAGTTATCGTAGGACACTGTTTCTTGCTTAACGTAATGCCATGTGACATTGGCATAAAACCCTTCTTGGAATGCTGAAAACGTGTAGGACTTTGTCAATATAGGAATCCTGACTTTGTCCTATCAGCTATTTTGGATCTCTATCTTTAGATCCAAAATCCAAGAACATATGTGGCTTTACCCATGTCAATCATAAAACAACTCCCAAGCCAGTCCTTTACCGACTGCGGCATTGGAACGTTATTTCCGAGAATCAGTATGTCATCGACATACACTATGAGAAATGCAACATCGCTCCCACTTATCTATTAGTAAACGCACAGTTCCACTTCGTTCCTGTTCAAGTCAAAACCTTGACTACTTCAACAGAACGAAGATTCCAACTCCGATATGTTTGCTTCCATCCATGAATGGATCGATGGATCGATGAAGCTAACTTACACTTTCGCTTCTGTGAATTTCGCAGGTTCGTCACTTTCAATGATCATCAAATCATGGCAATTAATCACGAGAAATCACTCTCGGATTAGTGACGGATTCATTCAGATCTGCGAACTTCAGGCTCTACAGGTGTAGATTCTACAGAAATCTGTAAATCCATCTGCTGCTCTCCCTCAACAGGTTGAGCAGCCTCCTGTATTTCTCGAATTTCTTCGAGTTATACTTTTACTCCCACTGTTCTTCTTGGAAAGCAACTTCCCTTTTAGAAAACAGAATTCCGAACAACCTAACTTCGTTTTCGGAATGGACGTAAAAGTAACAAGCCTTGGTTTCCCTAGGACAACCAGCGAAGTAGCACAACTACAAATACTCAGTAAAGACGAATTTGGATCATTTCCAGTCCACATTTATGTGGTGTCTTTCAACTGATATTGGTGGAACTATTTCAGCGTAAACTTAGATATTTCTAGAGCGTTATTCTTAAAGAATATCATGGAAGATTTGTGTGACTCATCTTTAATCATTTCTAATAAGATATGATTCTTTCTCACAGAAACACCTCCAGGTTTTCAGGAGAAATGAGCTGTGAAACGACTTCACACTCATTCAGATGATCACACCATCAATGACTTAAGTATTCTCACTCGTGATCTAATTCAGAGTCTCAATACTTCTCTCACTCAGATTCTATACCTCATTCTGGAACTCTTTCGACCATTTCAAAGAATTCTGACTCGTGTCTCATCAAATGAACACAGTCATACTCACTGAACTAATCAGTAAAGATAATGAAGTACAGGAAATTTTCTCTGGCATTACTGCTCATCGGGCCACATACATGAGTATGTTCAAGGTCCAATAAGCCTTTGGGCTTTTCTCTAGCTCGGCTAAGATGGGCCCTTTGTCTTTTGGTCCAGTAAGTAGAATTCAAGTCTCATAAGATATCCGATCAAATGAGCCCAAAAGTCCATAACTATGGGGTTTCTGAATCCGACTTACTCTATGTGACCAAAACATTTACCCCAAGAAAAATCAGGTTTAATTCATCAGATTTAAACCAATTCGGTATTTATGTTACATTTAGGCACTCTTTGGTTTAAGATATAAAACCCATTCCTTGAATAGGGTGCTACAATCAATATTTCATTGAGATCAAAAGAACAAAACTTGTCTTTTATCAAAATGAAAAACATTCAAATTCTTACAAGAAAATGAAAGACAACTCTGCTTAAAGCAGGTACATTGTAGCAATTACTTAATACAAAACCAAGCCTCAAAGGCATCTACAAGTGAAAACCCTACGGCTGAGGCAGCATCCATAGCTCCTTCCAGACATGCAGTTCCACTTGTCCTTCCTTCAACGTTCTACTGTTGCTTAGGCTCTGCATATTATAACAAATATCAGTGCCACAACCAGTATCCAATACCTATAAGGTAGAACTTGAAGTAATAACATGAATACCTGAGGAAGTAGTCTCATACATCAACTTCAACTCCTCATAATCTTCCATGAATTTAATGCAATCTCTCTTCCAATGCCCAGTCTCTTTACAGTAGCAGCACTTACCAACGTAAGATGTACCTGACTCGGGCTCAGAAGACACACGCTTGCCATGATTCAAAATCTGGACAACTTTGTCTTCACCCTTGTCAGCACTAGGTTTAATAAACCTACCCTTCTCCATTATGAGATTATACAGGGTACTCTTCACGTTTGGCTCAACTGTCTTGAGCATATCATGCAGTTCAGTCAGCGTCTTCGTTAAGCCTTTCTTGATATAGTTCCTTTTGAACTTATCATAGCTTGACGGCAGTGACTGCAGAATGATCTCAGTTGCCAATTCTTGGCTAACTGGATAATCCAGTTTCCTCAGGTTATCAATGTAACCCATCATTTTACTGACATGAGGACTTACTGGATGATCATTTGGTAGCTTGCAGCTAGTGAGAGACTTAACCAACTGGTATCTCTCCACTCTTACCTGCTCCTGAAATTTCAATTTCAGGCTGCTGATCATCTCTATTGGCGACTCCATGTTCTCATATTGCTTCAGCAAATCTGAGTCCATGGTAGCCAATATCAGACCACGCACATCTACCGTATCATTATAATGCTTATTCAAAGCATCATATACTGCATGAGAGGCATTGGACCCGATCCTCTCGGGGAGAGCTCTCTCAAGGACATAGTCCTTTCTCTCCTGCCTGAGGACTAGCCTCAGGTTCCGCGACCAAGTCAAGAAATTTGATCCGTTCAGTTTGTCCATCTCAAGGACAGACCGGATCGAGAAAGTGTTTTGATTGTTTGTGCTAGTCATAACTGAAATTTAGAGATAAATAGAGTTTTAGTTATTCAGTTCATAAAAGAGTAATCTTAATAACTTATAAGAAAACTCGCATTGCATTCAAAATTTCTTTGTTTAACCTCATAAGAATGCAATGATTCCGAGACCCATGTTCAGCTAAATCCAAAGTGGGCCACTGGCCGTCACCCAGAAGTAGTTTTACTTGGTAAGCATACACACAGCTAGTTATATCCAATAACTCTCGGTTGTGAATTGGGTCCAAGGTCCAATACACCAGATGTCTCAAGGCCCGGGACTCCCGATGGCCCAGTCAAGGAAACCAATCTCTTACATCCAAATAATCACTAAAGTCTGGGACTCCCAATGAAATTAGTGACTATATACTACTTTACTTATGCAAAAACAGACACCTCACACTGTAAGCCATATCTGTAATTGAATAAGCGTTAAGTAGCTGACAAGATTGGGCAAGACATCTAAGCTTGATATTGTTTTTGAGGATTTTAGGTTTCAATAGATTTCCTCCCAAAAATAGAAGATTACTATTTTGGGAAACTTTCCATTTCAGGTAACTTACTAAATGTGGAAACTTTCTATTTAGGGAAACCTACTATTTTTAGAAACTTTCTAAATCGGAAACATACTATTTTTAGAAGTTTCCTAACATGCCAAAATTAGAAACTTCTAATATTAGAAGCTCTCTAATTTAATGTTTTATTAAAGTTTTCGGCTGGGTCACAAATTATAGGCCCAATTCTTGGCCCAAGACCACAGAATTCCAATTGGCCCAATAATTTGACATAACCGAGTCGGTTCATTAATTCTGGTCCAAGACCAAATTAACTACTAAATCCAACTGGTTATTTACTAAACCAGACCAGCTCTAAATTATTTGGTCCAACCAAATCAAACTTAGACCAGCCTTCGGTTTAGGTTAAAATTCATTTTGAATTTAAATCCGGTTTAACCAGAAATTAAATAATACCAATGTATTAAATAATTTACAGCAAACCGCGATTTGGTTAACCGCTTGAACCTCCAATTAAATTGGATCGGTTCGGTTAAGTCCAAAACCGGGAAGAAACGCCTTGCGTTTTAGCCAATTTTGACCTAACTTGCGGGATAAGGCTAAACCAACGACGAACCGCAATGGCCCAATGGCACGATTGGTTTGCGTCTCGGGTTGGGTGGGACGAACCGCGAGGCTCGGCTTAACCGAATGGCTACTCGCGGGTCGTGATGCTCTCTCGCCGGATGCTCGCGTCAAGCTCGATTGATCGGATCACACAGAGACACAGCGGGACGCGGAGCGGGACGGCTTGAGGCGATGATCCGGTCCGATCAGCACATGCGATGTGCCCGATCGATTCACGCGACCACCTCGAACTCGTCACGCATACTGTCACGATCCATCCGGATCGATATGCGAAACGAGACAGCCGGGAGAGCTGATGCGCTGAACGCAACCCGGGACTCGATCGTGACACGATCATATCGATCGATACACGCATCGATCCCGCGATCGGTCTATGCATCCGGACGCAGATCGAAACACGATCATATCGATCGACGCATCGCAGTCCGACGCATGCCGATCAACGGATCCGGCAATGCGATTTTGCTTTGATAGGTTTTTAAAGTTTTCTTAATCAAATTTACATTCAAATTCGATTCTACAAACATTAAAACAACCTATATAATCCAAACAGCAAAAACCTAACGACCTAGGCTCTGATACCACTGAAGGATTATGTGTGTTCAAGGTTTAATTCATCAGATTACAACCTAGCACATAATCAACTAGGATCTAGGTGATTTGCAGTTGAATCATAAACAGATCAGAATCATTACCTTATGATTGCAGCGGATTGATCAAAGGAATGAAGAGATCACAGAGAGCTGATGATAACCGGCTCCTCCTAGGTATCCACACGCTTACAAGCTACTGGATCAGGCTGCTAGACCAAGTTGGAATCAACAGAGAGAGAGAGAGGACAGCTAAGGCAAAATCGCAGAGGTGATGAAAATACCCTAGGCGCGCCCCTCTTCCCTTATATGGGCCCAAGTTATTAAACTAATGGCCTATTAGGCTTTTGGGCCCAAGACCCAAATCAGACAAAAAGACAGTATTTTGTCTGGCCCAATTCTCTGTACAAATACAGTAAATGCCTTGCATCTTACCGTATTAATTCCTTGTTAACTTTCCCGTTAGTTATGGTGTGTGACCCTTTGGGATCATACAATACTGGTAATAAGTCCTAAACTTATAGATCAAGAGCGGACTCTAGCAAGTCATCATGATCACCCAGTATTTATGACTTATGTTTGATCTCGACACTTATCATACTTTCTAGAGATAGTACAGTAGATTTCAGGACATTCCCAACAGATTGACGGTCTAAGGACAGTAACAGATGGATTGAGAGACGCCACACACTCTGTGAAAGGAGATGTGATAAGTCTTGACTCTTTCTCTAATGGCTTCTCACGCAAAGGAAGAAGGAGGGCCGCTGGTTTTTCTTGCACAGAAGAAAAGTTTGTTCTTTAATTATCTAAGGAAAAAATTACAAAGCTGAGAAAGATTTTATATCTTACTCTCTCAGCTGGGTGGCTTCCTTGCCGTAATCAATACAAAAATACTAGAAAAGGAAAGCTAAACTTATTGTCTCAGTACATTGGAAATAAAACACTAGTTAAGCAACAACAAAAAAACCCTGCAAAAATCAAAGACAACACTCTTGAGTATGTAAAACTGAAGGTAAATAATCACCTTGGTATGTATCTGAGCTTAGACTTTCTTGGATATGATAAGCAAGGTTGCATCTTTGTTTCCTTGTAAAACCGGTAAGAAAGGTATGGCTTATGTGATCATCCATGGAAGTTCTTCTCCCTGTGGTTGATTGATGAGCTCGTTTTCTTGATGCATTCCTAGGACAGTTAAAGTGTTGTCTTGATCAGGTACGGAGTTGGTTGAGTCTTAGGCAGCTAAGTCTCCTTTTTGTCCGATTGGAGTCTGTCGGGTGATCTCCTTCTTAAGAAGCTTTTCTTTGAGTTCTTCATGTTCTATAGTTGTGATCAAACTTCCAACTGACTTGTTGAGTTCTTCCCTTATACTCCTTGCACCTGACCTGGTGCTCACCTGGTAGCTCAAGCTTGTAGGCATTGTTATTGATCTTTTAGACCACTGGGAATGGGCCATCTCCTGAACGTGAAAGCTCTGACTTTCTATGGTTAGGAAACCGTTCTGGTCTCATATACAGATAGACCCAGTCTCATGGTTCAAAGGTGATCTCGTCCATGCCTTTGTCATCTTTCAACTTTTTCTTCTCGGTTTGTCTCTCCAAGTTTTATCGGACCCTCTCGTGCAACTTCATCACAAAGTCTGCCTTGGTATCTCCTCATGCACTCGAATACACAACTGGAGGCAGGGGGAAAGATCTAAAGGCATAATGGGGTTAAAACCATATACAACCTCAAATGGTGATTGCTTTGTAGTTGAATGCTTAGAGTGATTATATGTAAATTCTATGTATGGTAAGCATGACAACCAATTGCTTAAATTCTTACCCACCATGGCTCTCAGAAAAGTGGAGAGAGTACCGTTCACTACCTTATTCTGTCCATCGGTTTGTGGGCGGCATTTTGTGGAGAAGAGCAACTTAGTTTCCAACTTCTTCCACAAGGTTTTCCAGAAGTGATTGAGGAACTTGGTGTCCCTGTCTAATACAATGGTCATGGGCACTCCATGTAAACGTACTACTTCCTTGAAAAAAAGTTTTGTGGTTTAAGTTGCATCAATCATTTTGTTACATGGAAGGAAATAGGCCATTTTGGAGAATTTGTCCACCAATACGAAGATGGAGTCCTTGTGATGAATCTTTGGCAAACCTGAATAACATCCATGGAAATATCTACCCAAGGTAGGTTAGGAATGGTTAAAGGCATGTATAGTCCATAAAGATGTGACCTGGATTATTCCTTGTGGCATATGATAAACTTAGTACAGAAACGCTCCACGTCTCTCTTTTCATGTGGCCAGTAGAAATTCTCTATAAGTACACTCTGGGTATTTTCTCGTTCTAAATTCCACATAAGCCTTCCTCCATGTGCCTCCCTGATCAGTAACTCCTTCATTGATCCTTGTGACACACACAATTGCTTATCCTTGGATAGAAACCCTTCATGATGATAAAACGACCTAAATGCAGCCTTGCTCGTTTCCTTGAAAGCGTCCATGAAGTCTGGATCAGTCTCATATAACCCCTTGAGGTGTGTTCAAAGGCCATGACCTTGACCTCCGTGGTGGTGATGAGGACGTGTCTCCTGGTCAGAGCATCAGCAACAACATTTTCCTTGCCCTTCTTATACTTGATCATGTATGGAAATATCTCCACAAACTCAAGCCACTTAAGATGCGTTTTCTTGAGTGTATTTTGTCCCCTTAGGTGTTTGAGAGTCTCATAATCTGTATGAATAACAAAGTCCTTAAATAATAAGTAATGCTGCCAATTTTCAAGGGACCTTACTAAAGTGTATAGCTCCTTGTCATAAGTAAGGGAGTTTAAGGAAGTTCCATTGAGTTATTGAAGCATCACAGTCAATTTTAAAGGTATTGTCAAAGTTAGGTAGTACTAAAACAAGAGCATGAATTAAGCTTCTTTAAGCTTGTTAAAGGCATCTTTTTGGGCATGTTCCCATTTGAAGACAACATTATACTTGATCATAGAGGTAAGGGGAGCGGCTATGTTACTGAAATCCCTGAAAAATCTCTAGTCTAAGCTGGCCAGACCATGGAAACTCCAGACGTGTCCTATGGAGGTGGGCGTCGGCTAGACTTGTATCGCCTTTATCCTCTCCTCACCATCCTGTAAAGCCTGAGAACTCACAAAGAAACCTAAGAACATGACTTGGTCAGTGCATAATGTCCACTTCATGAGGTTAGCATATAATATTTCTAGCCAAAGTGTTTCTAGGATTTTCTAAGTGTGATACGTGTATTGAAATGGAGATCACAAACTGCCCAAGCTATATCTCAAGATAGTGATCAAGTCAGGAATAAAGTCTGAAATTTGGAGTAAGGTCTTTGCATAATGAAGATCATAATCGTAGATCTTATGGTCGATCTCAACAAGATCGACCACCCCATCGTCGATCCCAACATCCAGATCAAAAGAAGGAGTTGTCGCTTTCCTTATGACGTTGGTGCTCTCTCTCTCTCTTCCTCTCATGAGCTGTCTTTTGTTCTATTCCACTTATTCTTTATTTATTCTTCTTGTTGCCCTAGTAGCTAGCATATTTAACTTCTTGTAAAGCCATTTGATAAATTTACTTGGGATTTCTTCTTCCCTAAGCCGCAAACTCTCTTTCTCCCTTAACTCTCCCTCTAACGGATACTAAGAATTCTAATCGGATTCTTAGTGTTTTTCTCCTATTCTATCTTCAAAATCTCATTATTCTAACAACGTGATCATCAAGGCAAGTATTATAAATCAGTATCATCGAAATACACCACTTTGAACTGACACATATAGTATCTTAGAACATGTTTCATAAGCCTCATGAAGGTGTTGGGTGCGTTGTTGAGTCCAAACGGCATGAGCATCCACTCATACAACCCTTATTTTGTCTTAAAGGGAGTCTTCCATTTGTTGCCTTCTTTCATACGTACTTGATGGTAACCACTCCTAAGATCAATTTCGGAGAATATTGTGGCACCACTGAGCTTGTCTAACATGCAGCAAGGCGTGGAACGGATGTATGTACCCGATGGTGATGTTGTTGATTGCTCGGCAGTCAACGCACATCCCCCACGTGCCATCTTTCTTTGGTACTAAGAGCACAAGGACTGCACAGGGACACAATCTCTCTCTGATATATCGTTTAGACATCAATTCTTTTACCTGCTTCTATAGTTCATTGGCCTCTTCCGGATTGACCTTATAGGTAAAACAGTTTGGTAATGGTGCATCGGGGACCAAATCGATTTGGTGCTCAATCCCTCGGACCGGAGGCATACCTAGTGGTATCTCATCTAGAAACACATCAACAAACTTGTCAAGAAGCTTAAGAACAGCTGCTGGTAAGTTATGTTGCCCCTGACCTGAAAAGAAACCTTCCTTGAAGATCATTAGTAGCACATGCTCTTTACATTCTAGAGATTTCAGAATAGTAGTAGGTATTACATAGAGGTTAGTCTTACTTACCTCAGATCCTTTAGACATGGCCTTATGCATTTTGTGTACCTCCTGTGGTGTGAGAGGTGCTAGATTGTGTTTCTTGTTTTTATATGTGAATTCATAGTAATTGGTGCAGCCATTGTGAAAAGTCTCCTTATCAAATTTCCATAGCCTACCTAGCAGTATATGATCTGCCTGCATAGGAACAACATCACATAATACTTGGTCGGCATACTTACCTATGATGAATGGTATAGTGACTTGTTAGGCTATTTGTAGCTCGATCTCATCGTTTAACCACTTAAGCTTGTACGGCCTTGGATGCTTTGTATATTAACCAAATACTTGTTGGCCACATTAGTACAAGAACCACCATCAATTATAAGGCTACCTACATTTGAGTTAATGGTGCACCGAGAGTGGAATATGTTCACTCTTTGGATTGTTTCTGGTTCACAGAGTGAACAGAGAGCTCATCATACAACTAGTAGCTCACTGTTATATGGATAGTCCACAATGTCATCTTCTGAACCTTCAGCCTCTTATGCCTCGTCTTGAGACTCATATTCACCAATGGATTTGAAGATCATAGCTCTCTGATTTGGGCACTCCCTTGCGTAGTGTACCTTCCCATGACACTTAAAGCATGTAAGGTCTCCAGCTCGAGGATTAGGATCCTTGCTTGATTCTGGTTGTGTGGTCTTAGGCATTTCATCTATGGGTTTCTTAAACCGTGTATCTTTCTTAGGCGTCTTCCCTTTTTCTATGGCTCGTGCTGGTTGTGGTGTCCAAGGCTTTTTGTTCTTGCTGGTGGAGGAAGTCTTTATGTTTATGTGTTGTTCATCTTGGACAACATTGTGAAGGATATCGTCTACATCATGGTAGGATTGCCTTTCATCATTCTGAAGAATTCTTTCATGAATTTCCATCAATGAATTGAGCAATTAAAGTTTCCTAAGAATCCTCAACTTCTAGCATATTCCTCAATGTCTCAAGCTCATCATAGTAATCCTCAACTGGTTTGTTCCCTAGTGTAAGCTTGCGGAACTTCTTCTGTAGGTCTCTGTGATAGTAAGCAGGAACATATCTCTTCCTCAAGCTATACCTAGAGTCCTCTCCGGTACTTATTTGACCATTTTTGTGCCTCCTTCTCTCAGACACATCTTTATTCCACCAAGTTAGTGCATTCTTTGTGAGCTTTCCGAGCTTCAGATTAGTTGCAGTACTCAAAGACATATTCCATACGTCTCTCCCAATCAAGGTAGGTGCAGTCAACTTCTCTTGCGTGATCATCCTCTCGGCCTCCATTGTATTGCCCTCTAGGATTTTGATTGAAGTTAGGAGCGGGTGGAGGATCACCTTCCAAGTCTGGCATTTCATCATCAGTGTCGTCTTGGACAGGTTGATGGTTTTCTCTTCTAACAGGACCTCTCTGAGGCAGCATAGGAGCTTGTGGTACAAGAGCGGGTGCGGGCTGTTCTAGCTAATGCATCCTTGCTCCCAAAGCTTGTATGGCACCGAGCAGCTGAGCCACATTAACTGGTTGAGCTTCTTCTCCCATGTTACATGTGTTTCATGGTTCACAAAAACCCACCAAGTGCATAGGTAATCGAAAAAATAAAAGGAAAACTTAAGAGAAGTGCAAAGAACTAAAACTAGCATATTGCCTTTTTTACTTAAGCTGGCCGGATTTCAGCCTCTGATCTTTCTATTGCTTTTTTTTTAACTTGCGGGAATGTAAAAAAAAAGGAAAACAAGACTAAAAATGCAGAGGCTCTAACGATTTCGAACAACTAAGAAAACAGATTCAAGAACTCTAGTTTAGCTGATATGAGAGATATATGCAGGCGAAATGCAAACAATGCAACAACTATGACACATTTTCTTTTCTTTTTTGTAAACTTTCAGAAAGATGCACAGAAATATGATAACTAAATGAGGCTAAGCAACTTAAGAAACTAGGGCAATTTTCGAACACAGAACAAAACAGAACACCAAAACCCTAGCGTGTGACCTAAGAAGATGATGCAGCCGTCAAAAAATAAATGGAAACAATGAAACAATCTATTTTATTGGTTTTATGGAAAAAGAAAATATGCAATGACAAGAACTGCTAATTGATCAATGAAACAAGACAGAAAACTGACATGAATCAAAGATGCGCATTTAAACAATGCAGGAAGCAATCGATATAGTCTTAAACAAAAACCCTAGCAATTCTACTCAGCCAACCACCAAAACAGAAACAAAATCTTTTTCGTGTAGCAAGACAAGAAACAAAGCAGGACAATTGATGCCAATCACAGAAGCAAGCAGAATAGCAAACCTAGCAGCAACTAACACTTCTCGGCCGCAATGAGAGAAAGCAACAATCAATTTTTTCTTCTGATTTTTCTTGAAGTAAAACAGAAGCAAACTAAACACTAATGAAAATGAATAGATTCACCTGATGCCTAAGCCTAAGCTCTGATACTAGATAATACATCCTTGTTGTGGGGACCGAGCTACAAGGAATGAGATGGTGAATCTATGGCTGGCCGTACGGCACTGTCAAGGGATTCAGATGGATGATTGACGGTATGAGGACAGTAACAGATGGATTGAGAGACACCACACACTCTGTGAAAGGAGATGTGATAATTCTTGCACTCTTTCTCCAATGGCTTCTTACGAAAAGGAAGAAGGAGGGCGGCTTTTTTCTTGCACACAAGAAACGTTTGTTCTTTATTGATCTAGGGTAAAAATTAAAAAGCTTAGCACGAGTTTATATCTTTCTCTCTCAGCTGGGCAGCTTCCTGTCCGAACTCAAGACAAAAAAAAATACTAGAAAAGGAAATCTAAACTTATTTTTCTCAATACATTGGAGATAAAGGACTACTTGAGAAAATAAAATAAAAACCCTGAAAAAATCAAAGACAACACTGGTGAGTATGTAAAATAGAAATTAAATACTCACTTTGGTTTGTGACTTAGCTTAGACTTGCTTGGATATGACAAACAAGGTTGCATCCTTGTTTCCTTGAAAAACCGGCAAGAACGGAATAGCTTTTGTGATAAGTTGTGGAAGTGCTTCTCCTTGTGGTTGATTGATGAGCTCATTTTCTTGATGCTTTCCTAGGACAGAAGAAGCGTTGTCTTGATCAGGTTCGGAGTTGGTTGCGTCTTGGGAATATAAGTGTCCTTGACTTGATGTACTCTTCCCTTACACTCCTCGCACCTGATCTGGTCCTTGGTGATTGTCTCAATGTTTGTATGAAGATGGTCTCTTTCGGAGACTAGGTTAGGTTGGTTTCTATGTTCTCATCAGATTCTCCCAAAACTCGGTGCCTATTTAGTTCATAGCTTTTAGGAAATGGCGGAGGGTACGGTATTCGTGCCACTTTGCGAGCTGTGATCCCCGTCGAAGTCGTAGATATGACATTCACGGTGGAAGTTGTGGAGCCAACAATCGGGTTTAAGACCGGGTAGCCATCATCATTAAGCGAGGGAGCGTTTCTCTGTTCTTCAGGGATGACGTATACTCCTGAAAAATAGAGACGTGTGCGAGGTGGGGGACTTCTTGTAGATCTTCCTTCTGTTGTTCCCGTTAATGGAGCCAGTCTATCCTGAATGCCTGATATGGCTACTAAGCTCCTATCGTGCTGATCTAGACGAGCTAGAACGGTTCGCTGAGAAGCTTCATGATCTTGAAATCGGTCTATCAAGACTGCTATCATATTGTGGTGCTCCCCCATGCCGTCTGTGACGGATTGAGTCAAGCATGATGAATTAGGTCGAGTTGGATTAACCTGAAGTGTCAGAGTATCCCCTATGGGACGATCCTCGGATTGGATCCAGGTTCGAGAGTTTGTCCTCCCATTTTTTGCGAGGTAACGCTTGAAAGCGTGATCCCGGTTTTCTGAGAAAGTGGGACGCGGTCCACTTCTTTGTATCTGGTGTGATTTTGAGGCAACTCTGATCCGGTGGTTTCGGTCCGCACATTAAGTTTGATTAGTCGGGATGATGTAACCCTTGGGCAGAAGCTTGGTTGATGGGTTGTGGAGATCTAAACACTGGCTTAAGAGATCTCTTGGTTGGATCAAAGTGGATGGATTTTGATTAGAGATGGGATTGTTCCTGCTGGCTTAAGAGCTCTCTCAGAGGCAATTAATGGATGGAATGGATTGAGGTCGCCACAAGATCCTATGAGTCTGAATCCTGATAAGACAGAAGCCTTCTCTTTGTTTGAATCACACAAAACAAGAGAGAAAACAAGGTTGCGGTGTCTTTGCTTGAAGAAAATACTCGGTGTACTTTATTGATCGAGGGTAAATGATACACGGCTGTGAGAGGGGGCTTTATAAACAGTCCAAACAGCTATGCCCTTCTAGGGGACTTGAAGCAAATAAAACACAAAAGGAAAGTACAGACTCATTTTGGACCTAATGAAATAAAGACTATAACGGCTACTTTTATGATTGAAACTACTAAGGGAAACAAAGAATTAATCCTGCAAAACAAAGATAAAACGGTCATATAATGTGTATAAATGAAACTCATACCCTAGCTTATGTTTGGTATGTCCTTGGCCGTTGATCAGAAGCCTTCTTCACTCGTAGCATTCTGGCCTCGACAGCTTGAGCTAGTTTGATGCTACTTCCTGAGCTACTGTCGATGCTACTTCTTGAGCTAGTTATGATGCTACATATGGTTAGCCCTTTTTGAGCTGAGTTGAATAGTGTTGGGCTGTCCATCCTGGAGATGACTTGTTCTTGCTCTTGGTCAGTAGCTTGATTAAGTAGACTTTGCACAGCTTCATTGACTTGGTTCCACAAAGCCTTTGTTGCTGATCTTGTCAATGGACCTTTCCTTATGATGGAAATTGGATCTTCTGCTTCTGGTTCTATGACCTCATCATTCCCTCCCCCTTGAGGAGGTTATGACCTCAGAACTTATTGACCTGCATCATAAGGAGCTAAATCAGAAACATTGAATGTTGGAGAAATGTTTAACTCACCTGGCAGCTCCAGCTTGTATGCATTGTTGTTGATCTTCTCCAGGATTCAGAATGGTCCATCTCCTCTTGGTGTTAGCTTTGACTTCCTCTGGTTGGGAAACCTTTCTTGCCTCATGTGTAGCCATACCCAATCTCTTGGTTCAAATATCACCTCCTTTCTTCTCTGGTTAGCTTTCTGCCTATGCTTCTCGATTTTCTTCTCTACATTCTCCTTAACTCTTTGGTACAGCTTTTTGACAAAGTCTGCTTTTGCTTCTCCTTCTGTACTTGTATAGATAGCTTGAGGCAAAGGGGTAAGATCTAAAGTAGCTAAAGGATTAAACCCATACACAACTTCAAAAGGAGAGTGGTTAGTAATATAATGCTTAGCATGATTATAGGCAAATTCAATGAATGGCAAGCAAGATAACCAGTTCCTTATATTCTTACCAACCGTGGCTCTTAGGAGTGTTGAGAGAGTCCGGTTTACTACCTCAGTCTGTCCATCTGTTTGTGGATGACAAGTGGTGGAATAGAGCAGATTGGTGCCCAACTTCCTCCAAAGTACCCTCCAAAAGTGGCTCAAGAACTTTGTGTCCCTGTCTGAAACAGTAGTTCTTGGAATTCCATGCAACTTGACCACTTCCTTAAAGAATAGATCAGCTATCTGAACAGCATCATTAGTCTTGTTGCAAGCAATGAAATGAGCCATTTTAGAAAACCTATCAACAACTACAAAGATGGAATCCTTGTTGTTGATCTTAGGCAGTCCTAAAACAAAATCCATTGAAATGTACTCCCATGGTGTGTTAGGAATTGGTAAAGGCATATATAAACCATGTGGATGTAACCTGGACTTGGCCTTTAGGCATGTGATGCATTTGGCACAGAACCTCTCCACGTCTCTCTTCAAGTGTGGCCAAAAGAAATGCTCCTTCAAGACACTATAAGTCTTGTCTCTGCCGAAATTCCCCATCAAACCTCCACCATGAGCTTCTGTAGTGATCAACTCCCTCATGGAACCTTGTGGAATGCACAGTCTCTTCTCCTTGAACAGAAAACCAACTTGCTGATAAAACACGCCAAATGCTGCCTTAGATGTCTCCTGGTACTCGTCCTTGAAGTTTGGATCATCTGCATACATGTCTTTGATATGCTCAAACTCCATGATCTTAGACTCCATTGTTGTTATGCGAGCATGTCGCCTTGATAGTTCATCTGCCACAATGTTTTCTTTCCCCTTCTTGTACTTGATCACATAGGGAAAAGTTTCTATGAACTCCAACCACTTCGCATGTCTTTTCTTAAGAGTAGTATGTCCTCTTAGGTGCTTTAGATTCTCATGATCTGTATGTATCACAAACTCTTTAGAAAGCAAGTAATGTTGCCAAGTTTCCAGTGATCTTACCAGAGCATACAACTCTTTGTCATATGTTGGGTAGTTGAGCGTTGCACCACTCAGCTTCTCACTAAAGTAAGCTACTGGTTTGCCTCCTTGTACTAGTACTGCACCAATTCCTGTACCAGAAGCATCACACTCAATCTCAAACATTTTATCAAAGTTAGGAAGTACCAATACTGGTGCATTGGTGAGACTGGTTTTGAGCCGTGTGAGTGCTTGTTCTTGAGCCTCTCCCCATTCAAATGTTTTGTCCTTCTTCATCACTGAGGTAAGAGGTGCTGCTATGGTGCTGAAGTCTTTGACAAATCTCCTGTAGAAGCTTGCTAGACCATGGAAACTTCGGACATGTCCTATTCTTGTAGGTGTTGGCCAATCTTGTATTGCCTTAATCTTCTAATCATCCACCTAAAGTTCCCGTGAACTTACAACAAATCCAAGGAAAACTAATTGATCAGTGCAAAAGATGCATTTCTTTAAGTTTGCATAAAGGCCTCTGATCTAAGTGTTTGCATAACCTGTTCTAGGTGCTTAACATGATCATCTAAGCAGTGGCTATAAATCAGTATGTCATCAAAATATACTACCACAAACTTGCATATAAAAGCTCTTAGAATCTGGTTCATTAATCTCATGAATGTGTTGGGAGCATTGGTGAGACCAATTGGCATGACAAGCCATTCATACAGCCCTTGCTTGGTTTTGAAGGTTGTTTTCCACTCATCTCCTTCTTTCATCCTGACTTGGTGATATCCACTCTTCAAGTCTATTGATAGGTCGAGTTTTAATCCCTATACTAACTGCAAGTGCACAGTGATGTAGTTGTAGTACTTAGGGTATCGAATCCACAGGGACTCCGGTCAACAATAGAATTAGAACATAAAAGATTAAACTAGGAGAAAACAAAAGTAATGAGAAACTAAAAAGCAAGCAGAAAGTAAATAGCAGCGAGTTTGTGAGCAAGGAAGTGAAGCGTTAAGTCTAGGGAGTTCTCAGGAAATCAGGAACACAAGCAATCAATCAATCGGGATCTAATTAAGAACTATTCTAGAACTCAAACACATATATAGAATTAACCAACTGTCGTTGCGAGAATTCTCTAAGTCTAAGTGCAGCAATCCAAATTCCTTTGCAATTACTAACAGATTAAACCAGCTTTAATTCCAGGTTCGATATGTTCACAATCTAAATAAACCAAATTCCTTTGCGAGTAATTAAATTGCTCATCTAGGTTCTTTCTAGCTAATTAACCAACTGTCGTTGTATCAATCAACCTAACATCATAAATCTGGGTAGTTAATTCAGATTAAGCAGTAAGAACAATCCTAGATGAAGAACTAACAGATATGAATCCCTACAGATCTATCAACCTATAATTCCATGAAATCCCTTGTGAGAATCCCTAAACCTAACAGGTAAACTATTCAGACATGTTCATCGAAACAGAAAACATCATGAATAGAAAACCAAATAGCATAAAACAAAGTAAAGATCTGGGGTTCAAAATCCTCTCTCTTTCAAGAACAGGATCAGCCCCTAACTCTCTCTGAAATAAAAATAAAACTTAAGTAAAGCGTAGCCTAAACAAGTAGCTAAAAACCCTAATATATAGTCTAAAACACGTTTTGGGCTTCTGTGTAAATATCTGGGCTTTTCTGCAATATCAGCATTCTTCATTAAACCGCCGAGTCTGGCCCATTCGCGTTATGCATCGATCGATGCAGGTGTGCAACGATCGACGCAATCCTCAAATCTGGACAGTGAACTCTGTCTCTCGGCCAAACACTCCAAAATGCTCCAAAATCTTCAATTCAGCTCCAAAAGTACTTAGACCTGTTAAATACCTGAAATGACTCTAAAACATAGTAATAGACTCGATAAATAAGACATATACCATGGTTAAAAGCCCTAAAATCCATGGTATATCAACTCCCCCACACTTAGCTCTTGCTTGCCCTCAAGCAAGTAAAGAACCAAAACATGGTGAAGAGGTTTGAAAACTTTCAGAAACTCTTTTCATCTTAGAAGAAACAACACTCAGATTCCCCTTAGTAATCCACTTGAAATATTTCACCTGCAGACATCAAGACCAACATGTACTTCCCCCACACTTAGCAATTGTCCTAAGTAAACTCCACAATCACATTCACGCATTCAAATTCACCCTACTGACTTTCTGCAAGTATTTAAGTGCGGCCTCACCTAAGGAATATCGATCAAAGGCACATGGACTCTTACCTTGCCAGCTCTAGACCACCATACTATCTTTCTCTAGTCCCTTTCTTCTCTTTTCCCTTCCTTAACAACTAATTTTTCCCCATTGGGTATCATTTTATTTTTTTATCATTGTTCTTCCCGTTTTGGGGTGTACTTTGGACACATTCCATGGATGCACAGGATATGATAGTTGTAGCTACCACTCCTATGACCACTTCGGATTTACTAACTCATCCTCAGTTTATTACTCTCTTTTTTTTATGGATGGGGAGAAGGGAACCAAATAGGACAGGTTTACAGGCTGTGTCAGAACTAACAAAGGAATCCGACACAAAGTATACCAAGCCCTTAGGTGAGAAAATTAAGTCAGTATTAAGTTTGAAGTCAGTAAAAGGATCCTCTGATACCTGAAGCGATGTGGGTGTTCTCAGTAGGCTGATCCATGTCTGGGTTTTCTAATAGTCAGAGATAATCTGCTGCTTCATCCCAATGGTTACTTAAGTTCCTGCAAGTGCTGCTAATCTTCTTAAAAAATCATTGTTTCTTACTTAAACTGGTTTTGACTCAATAAAACAAATTTTGAAAAACTGACTAACTCTTAAGAAAACAGAAAACAGGAGTCAGTAGCACCTCCCCCACACTTAAGACACACTGTCCCCAGTAGTGTCAATCAAAGGGTTGGTAAAAAGAAAGAAAAAATTAAATGTTAATGGACGGGTTGAGTTATGTCTGATTTTTACCTCTGTCGCTCAGGCATCGACAGTTGCACTAGGTGCATCGATCGTTGCTAGGCGATTTTCATGTATGGTTGATCGTTGCTCAGGACCGCAACGACCGACGCACTGCGATTACTGTCGAATCCTGCAGACAAAATTCACCAAAAACCAAGAACAGAAACGTAAAATGCTAATGAAAACACGAAAAATAAATTATGCAGACCTAACAGTGGGTTGCCTCCCACTCAGCGCTTGTTTAAAGTCAATAGCTTGACTGTGGAAAGGAGATCGGACTCATGGTGGTTTCAACAGAGACTTTGAATATCTCTGTGAATATCTCTTCATCCAAGGTGGTGTATATGCTTTCGGATCATGAGATTTCCCAAGGAAAGAAGGAAGAGAACCAGGGCGGGAGTGAAGCTTGGGTGGGATGCTGCGTTTTCCTGCATTCAAAGCAATGGAGTCAGGAGGTTTAAGCTTAGGTGATTTGTACCTTACCTTTGGTGCAGATCTGATGTCTGGAGCTTTCTGCTTATGAGCAGTTGCAGGTACTGAAGATGTTAGAGCAGGTTCAAGAGGAACCGTCATCTTCTTCTCTCCACTATCAGATACTGTAGTTCCACCAATCTGAACTTCTTCTTTCAGATCACCATCAGTGGAGATCATCTTCTTTGCATGAACTCGCGAAGCTTCAGCTGGTGGAGTTTCATTCATCTTCTTATCCATCACTTTCATGCAGTTAGCCACTTCTAGCTCTTGGTTAGAGGGTTTAGGAACCTTAGGATATGGCACAATGGGCTTGTAGACTCGTTCTGGGACTGTTGTAGGCTTCTGGTCTCGTCTGCGATCTGTGTCGATCGATGCAGTAGGTGTGTCTATCGACACAAGGCGATTATGTTTAGTTCCATCAGACGTATCGGGGATGCATCGATCGACATCGAGAGTGTGTCGATCGACGTTGAATTGATGTCGACCTTCAGTGTCGACCATGGTCAATTTCTGTTCGTCGTAAGAACTCGAAATTGCCGTCAGAACTGCGTGTCGACCGACACTAAGGGGGTGTCGATCGATGCATGTCTCAGACAAACAATATTCATCCAGAAAATCTGAGATTATGCTCTCTTCTTCACCTAGCAACTCAATCTCATCTCTTAAGGTCACGGCTTTGATGGATTTGTACTGTTCAGCTTACCCAGCTTCATTATGCCTTTGTATTGCTTGAGATGTCTGTTGGATTTGAACATCCAGCTTCTTCACATGTGTTCTCAAAGATTCATACTTCCCGTTCAGATCTTCATGTAATGCATCTATCTTTAAGTTGAAGGACACAGTGATCTGTTGTTCTCCCTCAAGAAACTGCTCCATCATAGCTTCCAACCTGCTCTTATGTGTAGGTGCAGGCGGTGCTTGGTAAGAAGAAACACCATAGTTCCTTGAGAATGAGTTACTCTGTTGCTGGAAGGGTCTCTGAAAAGCAGATTCCTGACTGTAGAATTCATTCCCTCCAACACAGTTAATAGCTTTTTGTGTATACTTTCCAAGTACAAGACTATGTAGAGAGTCCACCTTTCTCTTCAGCCCAGCTATCTGCGAGCTGTCAATCCCTGAACTAAATAAATCATACATCTTCCTTACGATATGTGTCGATCGATGCAGAAGAAGCGTCGATCGATGCAAGCATAATGATGTGACGATCGACACACAGGACCGTGTCGATTGTTGCAGGGCGATTACAGGCGTACCTGAAACGCAAGAACAGAAAGAAAAAAAATTAGTAACAAAAAAAACAAAAACGAAAAACCTAGTTTAAACCCTAAGTTCAAATCTATCGAAGACTCTAAGAGTCCCCGGCAACGGCGCCAAAAACTTGATAGGTCGAGTTTTAATCCCTATGCTAACTGCAAGTGCACAGTGATGTAGTTGTAGTACTTAGGGTATCGAATCCACAGGGACTCCGGTCAACAATAGAATTAGAACATAAAAGATTAAACTAGGAGAAAACGAAAGTAATGAGAAACTAAAAAGCAAGCAGAAAGTAAATAGCAGCGAGTTTGTGTGCAAGGAAGCGAAGCGTTAAGTCTAGGGAGTTCTCAGGAAATCAGGATCACAAGCAATCAATCAATCGGGATCTAATTAAGAACTATTCTAGAACTCAAACACATATATAGAATTAACCAACTGTCGTTGCGAGAATTCTCTAAGTGTAAGTGCAGAAATCCAAATTCCTTTGCAATTACTAAAAGATTAAACCAGCTTTAATTCCAGGTTCGATATGTTCACAATCTAAATAAACCAAATTCCTTTGCGAGTAATTAAATTGCTCATCTAGGTTCTTTCTAGCTAATTAACCAACTGTCGTTGTATCAATCAACTTAACATCATAAATCTGGGTAGCTAATTCAGATTAAGCAGTAAGAACAATCCTAGATGAAGAACTAACAGATATGAATCCCTACAGATCTATCAACCTATAATTCCATGAAATCCCTTGTGAGAATCCCTAAACCTAACAGGTAAACTATTCAGACATGTTCATCGAAACAGAAAACATCATGAATAGAAAACCAAATAGCATAAAACAAAGTAAAGATCTAGGGTTCAAAATCCTCTCTCTTTCAAGAACAGGATCAGCCCCTAACTCTATCTGAAATAAAAATAAAACTTAAGTAAAGCGTAGCCTAAACAAGTAGCTAAAAACCCTAATATATAGTCTAAAACACGTTTTGGGCTTCTGTGTAAATATCTGGGCTTTTCTGCAATATCAGCATTCTTCATTAAACCGCCGAGTCTGGCCCATTCACGCTATGCATCGATCGATGCAGGTGTGCAACGATCGACGCAATCCTCAAATCTGGACAGTGAACTCTGTCTCTCGGCCAAATACTCCAAAATGCTCCAAAATCTTCAATTCAGCTCCAAAAGTACTTAGACCTGTTAAATACCTGAAATGACTCTAAAACATAGTAAAAGACTCGATAAATAAGACATATACCATGGTTAAAAGCCCTAAAATCCATGGTATATCATCTATCTTGGAGAAAATGGTTGCTCCACTCAGCTCATCAAGCATGTCATCAAGTCTTGGGATAGGATGCTTGTACTTGATGGTGATGTTGTTGATGGCCCTGCAATCAACACATATTCTCCATGTACCATCCTTCTTTGGGACGAGCAGAACTGGTACAGCACATGGACTCAAGCTTTCCCTGATATATCCCTTTGAAATCAGCTCTTGAAATTGCTTTTCCAGCTCCTTAGCTTCTTGTGGATTCACTCTATAATCTGGTCTGTTGGGCAATGGAGCTCCTGGTACTAAATCAATTTGGTGTTCAATGCCTCTCAAAGGTGGAAGTCCAGCTGGTATGTCCTCTGGAAAGACATCCTTGAATCTGTCCAATAGCTCAGTCACGGCTAAGGGGTGCTCCTGCTCTTCTGAACCTGAAAGATACCCTTCTCTAAAGATCATGAGTAGCACATGTTCTTTATGCTCCAAAGATTTCAGAACATTATAAGGTGAAACAAAAAGATTGGTCTTGCTTACCTTGGAACCTTTGTCCATTGCTTTATGCATTTCATACACCTCTTGTGGTGTTAATGGAGCTAGGTTGTGCTTCTTGTTCTGGTGTGTAAACATGTAGATGTTGGTCTTCCCATTGTGCATGGTTTCTTTATCAAATTGCCAAGGCCTCCCTAAGAGTAGATGACCTGCTTTCATTGGCACAACATCACATTTCACTTGATCATGGTATTTACCTATGCTGAATGGTACCATGACTTGCTCAGCTATCCTCATCTCAGTCTCATCATTGAGCAACCTTAATATGTATGGTCTTGGATGCTTGGTCTTTTGTAGCTTCAGCTTATCTACAAGGTAAGCACTAGCAACATTAGTACAATATCCTCTATCTATGATCAGGCTACATGCCTTGGCGTCAACGGTGCATCTGGAATGAAAGATGTTCTCTCTTTGGATTGTTTCTGGCTCAAACAATGCACTCTCTTTGGATTGTTTCTGGCTCAAACAATGCACTGAGAGCTCTCCTGGTCACAAGTATCTCTCCCACGTCTGGATAATCAGTAACCTCTTCTTCTGACTCAGACTGCTCAGGCTCTGCCTCATCTTGTGACTCAATGTTGCCATTGTCCCTTAAAACCATCACTCTCTGGTTTGGGCAGTCCCTAGCATAATGACCTTTCCCTTGGCATTTGAAACATGTAAAGTCTCTGGACCTATGAGGTGGAGCCTTGCTACTGCTTGTGTTTGGGTTGTTACCCTTGGGTTGTTCATAGTTGGATTTCTAGTTCTTTGAATCCGCTTCTACTGCCTTGCCCTTGTCTTGGTTCCTTTGAGGCTGATTCCAAGTCGGTTTGCTTCTACTGGTTGTAGCAACCTTCCTCTTGATGTGTTGTTCAGCTTGGACAGCTAAATGCAACAAGCCTTCAAGATCCTCATAAGGTTGTCTCTCTACCTTGCGTGCAATCCTGTCTTGAAGACAATCTAGAAACTGAGCCATCAAATTCTCTACTGAATCATCTACCTCCAGCCTGTTCTTCATGTTTTCAAACTCCTCAAAATAATCTTCAACTGATTTGTTTCCTTGAGAGAGTTTCCTGAACCTCTTATGAAGATCTCTATGGTAGTAAGCTGGTACATATCTCTTCCTTAGAGCAGACTTCATGTCATCCCAATTGCTTAACTGACCATGTCTTAACCTCCTTCTCTCAGATACTTCTCTGTCCCACCATGCCAATGTGTTGTCAGTGAGTTGAGCTGCAGCTAAGGAGACTTTTCTTGCTTCAGAGTATTGGTAGTACTCATATATGTATTCCATTCTTCTTTCCCAATCCAGATAAGCTTCTGGATTCACCTTTCCAGCAAAAGTAGGTGCTGTGAGCTTCAGATCCTTGCCTCCACGCCTCGGATCATCATCCTCATTGCCTCTGCCTCGAACTCCACGCCAAGGCTGGTGATTGTTTCTCCTTCCTCTACCTCTGCCATTGATTTTAAATCCTCTCCCTCCTTTATTTAGATCAGGAGATAGCTCATCTTCCTCTAACTCAAGCATCTCTTCATCAGTTGTTTCCTCTTCTTGCTGCCTATGATTTCTATTCAAGTTGCGGATTGGTTCTCTTGGTGCTCGTGGAATAGGACTCTGCTCCAGCTGAGTGATCCTGTCACTGATGCCTCTCATGGCTTCAAGAAGTTGAGTCATGGTGATTGGATCTTGTCCAGCCTCTTCTTCCATGAGTCCTTGTACCTGAAAACTGATACAAGAGCAGACAAGTATCAATAGGCTCTGAACCTTCTTCCTAAGAGTTTGGCAAAGCTATGCACGTTTGTGAGTGATGCACACAAGTTTCTCAAATGCTTTAGAAGACCTAATCACTTAACCCCACGGTTTGATCCTTTTTATCAAAGTAAAGAAAGATAAACTCGGTTTGGAAACTTTTTAGAAAACCCGGCTTTGGGAATTTTCGAAATAAGGGGTTAAACCACTTTTCCTTTGGTTAACATGGCTTGGGAAGTTTTACAAATCAATTTTAGGCCTTTAAATTCTTCAAAGAGTGAAAGGACAGCCGAAATTTATCTTTGAAATATAAACATTCCTTTCTTGCTTGCAACACACGGTTTTGGTAGGTTTAGAAAAGGAAATCAAATTTTCAATCAAGGGGAGCCTTAGAAACTAAGCAATAGATAAAAGGAAAGAACACCTTTTTTGGTTTTTTGGGGTTTAAGAAATCGAATCAAAACAATGAAAACTCTTCTTTTTCTTTTTAGGGATTATGAAGACAAATAAGAACAAAATAAAGCAAATCGACAGAAACTACAATTTGGACTCTTTTTCTTTTGGTTTTGGGTTTTGAAAACTAAAATAGAGATGCAAGAAACAAAAAAAGGACTAAGGAAATAACAAAAATCATAGACTCTTTTTATGGGTTTTTCGATTTGAATGATGCAAACAATAGAACAAAATGAACTATAGAATGCAGATGAACCTAATTGAAAGTAACACAAGTTTTGGATAGAAAACACCTGTTTAGGAGCCTTTCAGCTCTGATACCAGATGATGTAGCCCCTGGGCAGAAGCTTGGTTGATGGGTTGTTGGAGATCTAACCACTGGCTTAAGAGCTCTCTTGGTTGGATCGAAGTGGATGGATTGTGATTAGAGATGGGATTGTTCCTGCTGGCGTAAGAGCTCTCTCAGAAGCAATCAATGGATGGAATGGATTGAGGTCGCCGCAAGATCCTAAGAGTCTGTATCCTGATAAGACAGAAGTCTTCTCTTTGTTTGAATCACACAAAACAAGAGAGAAAAAAAGGTTGCGGTTTCTTTGCTTGAAGAACACACTCGGTGTACTTTATTGATCTAGGGTAAATGATACACGGCTGTGAGAGGGGACTTTATAAAAAGTCCAAACAGATATGCCCTTCTAGGGTACTTGAAGCAAATAAAACACAAAAGGAAAGTACAGACTCGTTTTGGACCTAATGAAATAAAGACTACAACGGCTACTTTTATGATTGAAACTACTAAGGGAAACAAAGAATTAATCCTGAAAAACAAAGAGACAACATTCATATAATGTGTATAAATGAAACTCATACCTTAGCTTATGTTTGGTTTGTCTTTGGCCGTTGATCAGAAGCCTTCTTCACTCGTAGCATTCTCGCCTCGACAGCGATGCTACTTCCTGAGCTAGTGTCGATGCTACTTCCTGAGCTAGTTGTGATGCTACATATGGTTAGCCCTTTTTGAGCTGAGTTGAATAGTGTTGGGCTGTCCATTCTGATGATGACTTGTTCTTGCTCTTGGTCAGTAGCTTGATTAAGTAGACTTTGCACAGCTTCATTGACTTGGTTCCTCAAAGCCTTTGTTGTTGATCTTGTTAATGGACCTTTCCTTATGATGGGCATTGGATCTTCTGCTTCTGGTTCTATGACCTCATCACGGGATCTTGCGATCTTGGCGATCCGGCCGGTGCTGGTTTTTTGGGATCCATGTTTGTTCTTACAAATTTTGGATCGAGTTGTGGTGTATAAAAAAATATAAATGATCCCCACAGACAGTGCCAAAATGAGGATGCCAAAATCCACACTCAAGGATTTAGAGTGTTTAGTGTGCCTTTTTAGGAAAGGTGGGCTAGAATCTAAGATGAACACGATGTAAGAAAGCTTAATTCGACGAATTGTATTGTATATTGATAATCTGAATATTACAATAGTTGAGCTCGTAGAGAGATTACAAGAAGTGTGTATTCAAAATCAGATGGTCCCGGATGAAGATAAAGACTCTTTTTATAGTTCTCCTTGCGTCAAATGTTTTTTCTTTCTTCTTGTGATGAGGACATCAAGTCATCATCAATCAAGGAACATGTAGATTACGTAAATCAACCCACCAAGACCCTTGGAGAGAAGCATCTTGAGCATACCAGAAACATAGGTTCATGTATTGGAGCATATCTTCCCAACCAGAAGGATTAAAACAACACAGAAAATTGTTCTAGAATCTCAGCTCATCAGAGAGTCATGGAGAAGAAGAATTGGTTCAAAAGCTTTCCACATGAAAAATTTATTCAAGTTACAACTGGGCAGACTTCCAAGGAATCTGCTGGACACTAACAGACACTTAATTGACGTATGCAGATCAAACCAGGATGATCCAAGTTGTAAACCTACTTTTTATGGAGAATCAACCCATCAGAGGCATACGTCCAATTGGAATTGGTACAAAATAAATTAAGGTTTAAAATTTATTCAGCTTCTAAACCAGTTGATTCCCGGCTTGCTTTATTTGGAGTCTCTCATATTCAATGCAATTCAAACCCATATTTGCCGACCAGGAAAAGTCTTAGATCAATACTACAGTGTTTTTTTAATCCATTTACATCATACATAAGCTATACAACACGTCCTATGGTGCATCCAAGTACACTTGATCATGCAAAACCAAAGGAGATCAAACTTACCATTTTTGGAGCCAAATGCAATCAAACTTAACTAGATTCTTCCTTATCAATGCTGATACGTTTTGGATGCATTTTTAATGGACCCATGCGTCTCAAAACATCATGGATTCATGCCACAACTTTCTAGGCTCAAAGACTTTCCATTTCAGCAAAGATTGCATCATTTAAGCCTAACAGCTACATTCAATTCAAAATCAAGCCAGAATTCGTCCAAGCTCAACAAGGTAAGTATTTCAATTATTACTATGACTAATGAGTTTGTTTTCTTGTGGTTTCTTTGAAATTTTGAAATTAGAGTCTATATTTCTTTTAATTGAGTCATTAGAGTCCTAGAATGAAGTATTTCCTTATTTGTAATATGTTTCAAAGACCCCTTGAAGGGCATAGTTGTTTGGACTCTATATAAAGTCCCCTCTCACAGCAGTGTAATTTTTACCCTAGAATCAATAAAGAAAACTTTTTTCCTTTGCAAATTTCGTGTGAGTTATGTCTGAATTCATCTTGAGAGTGAGTGAGAAGCTGCTCTTGAATATGTCTTATCAAGGTTCTGTCATAAAACTTGTGGCGACCATCAATCTATCTTCATCCATTCCATGATTTGTTTCTGATAGAGTTACACAACCAGCAGAACAAATCCCATACAACTTTATTCATTCCATCCATCTCTGTCAAGTAAGAGCTATAAAGCCAGTGCTTGTTCCTCCCTCAACCTATCCATCTAGTCTCATCTTTGGGGCTGCATCATCTGGTATCAGAGCCGAAAGGTTCCAATCAGGTGTAATCTATCATTTATCCTTTCGGTTTTCATTGCATTAGATTCATAGATCCATTCATAGTTTTATGTTTCATTGCATTCTTATCTAAAAACAAAAAGAAAAGTAGATTGCATTCATATAGCTTATGTTCTTAGTTTCATTACATTCAAACAAACAAAAAACAAAAAAGAAAGTGATTTGCATCAAGGTTTTAGTTTTCTATGTTTTCATTCATCATTTAAAAACCAAAGAAAAATAGTTTGTTTTATAGTGTTTGATTTGCATCCCTTAAACGAAAACTAAAATAAAAAGTCCTTATTGCATCAGTTCATAAGAAGTTTTTAATGTTTTGATTCAATTTTCATAAACCAAAAAGACCAAAAGTGTTTGTTTACTTTTCCAGAATCAGTTTTCCATAAATAGATCCTTGCATATTCGAAATTCAAAAAGAAAAGCACTAAATATTATGTTTGCATCCAGTTTCCTTTTTTGCATAATTTTTCATTAGCCAAACCATATTTACTTTATTTAGAATGTCTCAATTCGAATTAGACCCTATTCCATATTAAATTTTCGTTTTAACTGAAGAACCCAATGATACTTTGTTTAACTTGTGTTTCAGGAACCTAAATATGGGAGAAGCATCTGATCAAACCAACATGGCTCAACTCCTTGACGTTATTCAAGCTATTGGGGATCGCATAACACACCTGGAACAGTCCCGACCTTCACAAACAAGAGAATTAAATGGATTTGGAGATGCACCAGAAGCTAAATATGTTGAGCCTAAACCACCAGACCATCCAAGGAGAACTATGAGACATAATCCATGTCTGCAACAACAACAAGCATCAGATTATTTTGATTATTCTTTGCCACAGATTTGTAGTTTTGCAGGAAGTAGTTATCCAGAGGACTATCTAGAATGGGAGAGAGACATAGACGACTGGTTTTCATACTATGACACTCCAAAGGAAGCAAAGCTAGCCTTAGACATCAAACAACTCACTAGGAATGCATACTCATGGTGGAAGAAAGAAAAATACGAGAGGTGGAAATATCAAGAAGGAGCCATCACCACTTGGGAAAATCTGAAATGGGTCATGATTAGGAAGTATGTTTCCACATTTCACATCAAAGAAACCATAGCACAATACCCTCGAATATTCTCAAACCATAATACCACAGAGACAAGAAGAGTAGTGCCACAAGAAACGCAAAGAAACCTGCTCCAACAAGCACACTTTCAACAAAACCAGAAGCACATGCTTACCTACTGCTTAGACAGGAAGAGTGATATCACAAAGGCCCTGGAGAAGAAGAACATACTCGGCAAAGACACATTGTACAAACCAAAAGCAAAACCAGAACAAGCACTTGTTCAAACAAGGGCTAAGATAAGTTCTACTTTTTAATGGACCAGAAAATAGAACAAGACCAAAGGGATTTAATAGCCTTGCAATTCGAAACCACATATAAGGTAAGTTTCTTTGATGATAAAACGTCCTTACCACTTGATTATACAGATATAATGCACTTATCTTTGTCAAAGGTGCCAAAAACAGATTTTGAATCAAGTTGGGAGCACACTGCAACAAGTAAAGATAAGGTAGAATATCAACAAGCCAACCACTTAATCTGGAGCAGAAACATTCCCAAAGGCACGCATGTCCTACTGTCCATAACAACAAGACAACACTCCAATAGATTGGGAGAAGAAGCAAAAAGATGAGCCTAAGTTCTTTGTGTGAGTATCATGGAAACAAAGAACCAGTAATTGTTCACACCACAACTGACTTAAAGGTCAATTTCACTTTGTTTTCATTTGCTTATAAGATTCTTTACACTGATATAATTCACTTGTCTTTGTCAAAGAGTCTTGGAACATGTCTAGGTACAACAGAGAAACAATAAGATAAAGGAGGAAACGTTACTCTAGTTGCAGACCAGAAGCACTTGTTGCTGGATCAAGGAGAATCTAACCCAAAAATGGCCATCACCTACCTTACCAAAAGAGAGAAGTTTAGAAAGAAGAATCAGTTTAATAAGAACAACAATGCATCAGGCCAAGGTATAGGAGTGATCTTATCTTACTTTCTCAGAGGAGAACCACTAGACACGCTACTGATTAACCAAACCGCATATACATCAAGGTAAGACCCTTAATTCACAAAAGAGAATGAGAGCTAACTTGCTTTCTATAGGTGTAGGTTATATAGTTTCATGGTCGAAACTTTTTCAAGAGGGATAGTATGACGAGGACATAAAGTCATCATCAAACAAGGAACATATAGATTACATAAATCAACCCACCAAGACCCTTGGAGAGAAGCATCTTAAGCATACCAGAGACATTGGTTCATGTATTTGAGCATATCTTCCCAACCAGGTGGATTTAAACCACAGAGCAAACTGTTCCAGAATCTCAGCTCATCATAGAGTCATGGAGAAGAATAACTGGTTCAAAATCTTTCCACATGAAAAAGTTATTCAAGTTACACTGGGCAGATTTCCAAGGAATCCGTTGGACATCAACACAGACACTTATTGAAGTATGAAGATCAAACCAGAATGATCCAAGTTGTAAACTTACCTTTTCTAGAGAATTAACCCATCAGAGGCATACGTCCAATTGGAATTGGTACAAAATCAATTATTCAACTTCTAAACCAATTGATTCCCGGCTTGCCTTATTTGCCTTATTCAACAGACGCTTCTGCGGTCGACGCCTCATCAGGCTGTGACCTCTTCTTCTTCTTATTTTTTCGAGATTCAGCCTCATCCACCTCCTTGCTCACTTGCCGATATATATCATGATGGCCCTCATCCCGAAAAACCATCCCTGGAGGAAGCGGACCGAGTGAGTCCTCCCGATCAGGATCCCGATTGACGGGATTGATCTGCTCGTCGTTCAGATTCTCTCCGACGTAATCAAAAACCTCCAACTCCATCCGACCCATATCTTTCTTCTTTCTGCTCTTCTTTGGATACTAAACGAGCGGCTTATTGTTTAATTCGATCAAAGATTCAACCGACTAAAGAAGACAACCTGTAGAGGCAATTCCCGATCAAGAAACAAAAATCAGACCTTTAATGACAAGGCGAAATGAAATATTCATTCGTCAAGACGCTCAAGAGCTCTTTTCACTCGATCGGCGTGGACTTTTGGCCACTTCTGAATTCCCCGAGCAACGAGTTTCTTCAGATCCTCGGAAAAACCGTCCGGTAATGGGAGAGTAAAAGGATGACGATCTGCAAAAAAAAAGGAAACGAGCATGAGTTAGTCAATTAAAAGGAACTAGCAAAGCAAAAATTGATTACCATGAAGATGGTTCCATCTCGTCCTATACGGCCTCTCCGGGTCAGGGACCGAGGCTGAATTAACCCGAGCATAAAAGTAACAATCTTGCCAGTCGTCAGCTTTGGACGGTTTCCCGATGACGACCTTAAGACCATAACGAGTCCTCATACTCACGTAACGGGTCCCCGCGGTCATACTATTCGTCGATATTGAAAAAATCTCCTCGAAGAACCGAAGACTCATGTTGACACCGCATTCGGTGGCCAAGATCACGGAACCAACTAAGTTCTGAACAGCCACGGGACAGATTTGAGACAGCGCGATCCTCCTCTCTTCTCAATAGGCAATAAGCAGCCTCGGCAGGGGAAACCTTAGGTGGATAGGCCTAAACCAGAAATCATACAGGCATATCCACCCCTTCGGGCAATGCCAGGGCCTCTCATTCGGTTTGGGCTTGCGAAGCTCAAGCTGACCAGCACCACCAGTGGAACAATTGCCCATAAGCCATCTCAAATCATCGTCCGTACACTTCGTTTGAATAACGGGACGCAAAGGGCGAGATTTCTTCGCCTCCTCGGCGTCACCCGAAGTCTATTGCCGCATCTTCTTACGATCCTTTTGGGACGTGCTCGGGACTGGCGAAAGAGAGGCAAGCAAAGCCTGATCTACAAGATACACGTCTTCTTCTTTTAATAAGAGAGGACCTGGATGCTGCCCCGACGGCACCGTCTAAGGCCGTACCCCGTCGTCGTCCCTACGAGAAACGGATGTTTGATGTTCGGGAGACTGTCTACAACTGGAGAGGAACGAGCTCGATCGTTCCGTGGGCTCGGGGCAATAATCTATGTTTGTTCCGAACTGAACTGCGCAACAGACGAGCTGGATTGAGCGGAATTTCCCTCGGATAATCTTACAGAATGAAGATCACGGTCGGAGGACGGTCGAGAGTGAGAATTGATTCTCATGGCTACTACTAGTACAACAACAAATCTAGAGAGAGAGTAAATTCTAGAGAGAAGGGAGAGCGAAGTACCTGCAGAAGGAGAGAAGTATTTATAAGCAGAGTGGGAGTTTTTCGATAAGAACGCAATCATCACGCCTAAGGCGACTTTTCAGTTTCCAACGGTTGTAGGCGTCATCATTTCACACAAGCGACCCCTTAACTTCCAACAGCTTCCCAAGAAACTCTTGATCTCCCCGAGGACCAAACTACGAAAACGAGCCGACGCAAAACGGGCCGACCAAATTTCCACCAAACAGATATCAGCCCAACTAAACAACTTGCCAAATCCGCCGACTTCAGTGACCTCAAAGATCGACAAACTGGGGGGCTTACTGTTATATATATGGGTTTAGCACCCATCCACTTAGCAGGGCCCAATACCTGCTCTACGGACAAAGGTCGGCCCAAAAAAAACAAACTCGGCCCAGCAAACAAGAGGCCCGAACACCGAGATCGTCTAAACCGAGCTCTACCCCAACAGCTCGGCTCGGCTCGTAGACTATCTCCCGCTCTACTCAGCTCGCGATCTCGGATCAGCTCGGCTCCACTAACAGACAAAGTGAGCTCGGCTTGGCCCATCTCGTCACTAAAGTACGGCCCATCCGCACGAGCTCGACAAAGAGTCAACGGCATGTACAAAGTACGACCGTATTTTACTATAAAATAGGAGCCGTCACTATACATTAACGTAACTTTTTGAGATTTTTGCATTTCTTACTACTTTCTCTCTCTAGAATTAACACGTCTCGAATTGTAACCCGAGCTCGTCTCTCGACCTGCTCGGACTTCTTCCTTTATATTCAATACGAACACGCTCGTCACCGAGCAACTCCCACTCTTGCATGTTCGTTTCCGAACTTAGTCAGTTCTTCTCTAAAGACGAACTTTGACCCACGGTTCCCAAGCAAGACGAGCATTTAGCCTTTGTGACAAACTCGGTTATCACATGAGAGAAATAATGCTCAACATTCCTTTCCTGCTTTTATCCTGCTTACTTCTAGTATCTTCAATTCTCTGGCTTGTTTTCAGTGTTTTAGCTGTGAGCATGTGGTATTGGAGAAAGTTACCAACGACCACATACTTCAGTCATATATTGCTCGAGGTGGCCCTTCTTAGCTTCGATCTCTTATTTCTACTGAAGCAACAACCAGTGAAGTCAATTAACTCTCATTTAGATGCTAGGTTCTGGTTCCTTAATGTCCTTAGCACTCACGATTTTTCTGTAGCTTTGATAACTTCACTTAGATACGTTCTGGTATTTATGCTCTGCCGTGAAACATTGTTTCTCGTCCTCCCTTGTGGATTATTAAATGAAACCAACGTTAAAAGAAGTGTAACACCCGTCTCCCGGCATAACCGGAGACGCGGTATTAGGACGCCCGCTGAACCGGATTCGGTCCAACCGGGACGCCTTCTCAACTTGTCCCAGGACCCGGCGCTTCCTTCTTATTGAAAACCACCAACTACGTCACTCGACTGTATCGATCACGCATCCGGACTGAAGGATTGTTTAGTTGATCCTGATTCAATTCTCTGATTCATATCATCCTAAACATGCTGATCTAGGTTCTTCTCGAATAGAAACAATTGATGATCTCACCTTTTACCTGTTTGTTGCAGCGGAAGGAGATAGAACAGGTCAGAGATCAGAGAAACACCGAGAGATGAATCCTCCAAAGGTTCACACACGCGATCACAGAAAACGGCTGCTAGACCACAAGGAACTCGGCGCAGAGAGAGAGAGAGTTTTCGGCTGAGGGGCTAGGGTTAATTGTTCTGAACTCGAGTTTTATCTCATAAAACTTATCCGGTTCCGTTTGGGCCATTTGGCCCAAACACCAATTAACTCGACGGTATTCGCGCACTGTGTCGACCGACACACCTTGTGTATCGATCGACACACAGTGGCTAAACCGTTTTATTCTCTCTAAGTACGGTAAATGCCTAGCACTTTTACCGTACTTCTGCTAAACCGTTCTTACACATTTTCCTGTTAGCTTAGGCGTGTGACCCATATGGGATCATATAATAAAGGCAATAAGTCCAAGACTTATAGATCATGAGCGGACTCTAGCAAGCCATCATGACCCCCAGTATTATATGACTTATGTCTGATCATTGACATACTCTTACTTTCTAGAGACAGTACCGAGATTACTGGACACAATTCCAACAATCTCCCACTTGTACTGGAATCTCTGTATTCATAATCCTTTTGTCACAATATCTCGATTAGTCATAAGGCAAGATTGGTGTCATCCTTATAAAGCCTAATCTTGTTCATCGGACTCTGATTCGATACTGACAATCCAAACGACTCGGGACAGTCCGTTTGAGCATGGCCATGCATTTTCCAGTATTCAAATCTCCGATTGGCCTAGAGATATTCACTCCATTTATATTGGAGGGACAAATTCCGTCTTGTTCCATCACTGTAAACTACTCATTTCATAATGTACCCAAACAAGGTCCTTATAACTATCGCAGAACGATAGCGTTAGACAATGATCAAAGTGCATCAGTCCATGTGCAGTCACATGCATGCGAACTCAGGTCTAAGGACTATACTCTATAGTCGTAGTAAGAATCTCTTATGACACAGATATAAATATCCTGAAGAGTTCTTATAAGCGGGTCTTGTCCGGTCGTATGTTCCCAAACATACACCTATGTACTGACTTTGATGCCGCGCATCTATGACACACTGAGACTTTGTCATAAGTTACGTACCAATCCAGTCTCACACGGTTGTTGGTGTTCCAATTTCAACAACCTTCGACTAGGGACGGGATGATATAAAACATCTATCAAATATAGGGTCTCATGATCAAGCTAAATGACTTCGATGACTCAAGATCAAATCATTTACTTCGATGACCTATAAAATGGTTCATATCATTTTGGAACGATTATTTCATCACAGTTAAAATAATCTTGAAATAATAATTTCATTAAACATAAGAATGTTTTACAAGAACATATCAAATAACTAAATAAAAGCCCTCAAACTCCCACTCAAATTTAGATTACATTTCAATGTCTCTAATGCCTACAGCTTCAGTCAGAAACTCGAGCTTAGGCCTTGGGAGTGGCTTTGTCAACGGATCAGCGACGTTATCATCAGTCTGAACTCGGCTGATCTTGACTTCCTTTCTATTAATGATGTCACGTATCAAGTGAAATCTTCTTAGAACATGCTTGGATTTCTGGTGTGATCTTGGTTCCTTTGCCTGAGCTATAGCACCATTGTTGTCACAAAACAGTGCCAGAGGCTCAGCCGCATCTGGTATCACACCTAGTTCAATAATGAACTTTCGTATCCAAACAGCTTCCTTCGCAGCTTCTGAGGCGGCGATATATTCAGCTTCTGTAGTGGAATCTGCAACGGTGTCTTGCTTGGAGCTTCTCCAACTGATTGCACCGCCATTCAGACAAAAGATATAACCGGACTGTGACCGGAAATCATCTTGGTCTGTCTGGAAACTTGCGTCCGTGAATCCACTGACTTTAAGCACATCACTTCCACCGTACACTAAGAACTTATCCTTAGTATGTCTTAGATACTTCAAGATATTCTTTACGGCAATCCAATGGTTTTCACCTGGATTTGACTGGTATCTACTCGTCATGCTCAATGCATAAGCAACATCAGGACGAGTACAGATCATGGCATACATGACAGATCCTATTGCAGATGCATAAGGAATATTCTTCATGCGCTCAAGCTCAGCAGCCGTCGTAGGGCTCTGCTTCTTGCTTAGCGTTGTGCCATGTACCATTGGCGTGAAGCCCTTCTTGGAATCCTTCATGCTGAATCTTTGTAGGACTTTGTCAATGTATGAATCTTGACACAAGCCTATCAGCCTTCTAGATCTATCCCGGTAGATCCTGATTCCAAGAACGTATGCGGCTTCACCCATGTCTTTCATGGAAAAACAACTTCCAAGCCAGTCCTTTACGGACTTCAGCATTGGAACGTCGTTTCCGAGAAGCAGTATGTCATCGACATACAGAATAAGAAATACAATCTTGCTCCCACTAGATTTCTTATACACGCATTGTTCTTCTTCGTTTCTGATGAAGTCAAATTGCTTGATCGCTTCATCAAAACGAAGATTCCAGCTCCTCGATGCTTGCTTCAATCCATAAATGGATTTATGAAGCTTGCATACTTTCCCAGCATTCTTTGGATCTATGTAACCGTCAGGTTGTGTCATATACACATCCTCTTCCAGAATACCATTCAGGAAGGCGGTTTTCACGTCCATCTGCCAAATTTCATAATCATGAAAAGCTGCAGTTGCTAGTAGAATCCGAATAGATTTCATCATAGCCACTGGTGAATAGGTTTCATCGTAATCCACACCGTGAACTTGTCTGAAACCTTTTGCCACCAACCTGGCCTTATAAATCTGGACATTTCCATCCACGTCAATCTTCTTCTTGAAGATCCATTTGCACTCGATGGCTTTTACACCAGCGGGTAAGTCAACCAACGAAAACACTTGGTTGACCGACATGGAGTCCATTTCGGAATCAGTGGCCTTGCGCCACTTAGAGGAATCTGGGCCCATCATGGCTTGATTGAAGTTCGATGGTTCATCACCATCAATGATCAGAAGATCATGACAGTCAGTCACGAGGAATCCTTGATATCTCTCGGGTTCGTGACGGATCCTCCCGGATCTTCGAACTTCAGGTACTACAGGTTCAGGCTCTACAATTTCTTGTAGGTCCTCCTGCTGCTCTTCCTCATTAGGTTGAGCAGTATCCTGTTCATCTTGAATTTCTTCAAGCAGTACCTTACTCCCACTGTCTTTCTTAGAGAGAAACTCCCTCTCAAGAAAGTTACAATCCCGGGCAACAAAGATCTTGTTCTCGGAACGTAGATAGAAGTAATAAGCCTTGGTTTCCCGTGGATAACCAATGAAGTAGCATTTGTCAGATTTTGGTGTAAGCTTGTCTGAGATCAATCTCTTGACATAGGCTTCACAACCCCAAATTCTGAGATAAGACAGCACTGGAGCTTCTCCAGTCCATAATTCATATGGTGTCTTTGCTACTGCTTTCGATGGCGCTCTATTTAGAGTGAACACTGCTGTTAGCAGAGCATATCCCCAAAGGGATATTGGAAGGTCTGTGTGACTCATCATAGATCGAACCATATCCAATAAGGTCCGATTTCTCCTTTCAGACACACCATTCCATTGAGGTGTTCCAGGAGGAGTGAGTTGGGATACGATCCCACACTCTCTCAGATGATCACTGAATTCTTGGCTTAAGTATTCTCCTCCTCGGTCGGACCGAAGAGCCTTAATGCTTTTGCCAAGTTGGTTCTGTACTTCATTTTGGAATTCTCTGAACTTCTCAAAAGATTCAGACTTATGTTTCATTAAATAAACATATCCATACCTACTGAAATCATCAATAAAGGTAATGAAGTACTGATAGTTTCCTCTTGCATTTGTGGACATTGGGCCACACACATCAGTGTGTATCAGACCTTCATAGGCACCGTTTCCGCTGCAACAAAACGGGGACAGGAAAGGGGAAAGAGGCCTGAGTAATTGTTTCAAACACAATCACCCAGTGAGGACGGACTTAGGGAGTCCGCTATCCCGCTTACACCGCACGACCACGGATCACAAGTCCTAAGCTAATATCACCTTGCAAACAGGCCCGAGGGCTTTCACCACGCAAACTACATCCACTCGCGCTTTCGCACTCGTGAACCCCTCTCTAGCCCGAAGGCTCACACAACCGGCCCACCCGGCATCACTTGGCCCACGGCCTTTGTACCAGGGGAGACTCGCCAACACCTCCCATCCGACGATTTAAAGAGCGCGTACCAAAACTCGCTATACGCGCCCCGCCACGAAACACCCTTTTGGGGGCCCTATCACAACTACCAACCATATCCATCACACACAAGCAACGTTTTCAGGCTCAGCGAACAACCTAGCATTTCTACGTTCTCAAGCAATCACATTGGTACCATACTGCCCTAACTACCTAGGAAAGACGACATTAACAAGGGACTATCGCCCGGAATCGAATGAAGTAAGGGAGATCACGTTCGGTCCTCACCTTAGCCAAAGAAGAGAGAAAAACCGTGAATTAGCAACCCTATTGACCCGAACGGACATCGGTTCTGAAAAGAGGACGAGAAAGCGAGTGAGATAGGCTTTTGAATCGCTTAAATCGGCCTCAGGATGAGCGAGATATGATCGATTGAAAACATCCCACTCAAACCAGCTAAACAGATCTAAACCAGGAATTGAAATTGAAATTGGAATTGAAATGGGAAATTGACTAAACCGAATTAAACCGGTCGGTCAACCCAAACCAGACCCGGTCAAGGATCCGACCCGATTGGGTCAGACCCGACCCGATCCGACCCGACCCGGACCGGTCAACGGTCAACGGGTCCGGTCAACGGTCAACCGGCGGCTCCGGCGGCGGTCAACGGCGGCTCCGGCGGCGGCGGTAGCTCCGGTCGGCGGCGGTGGCGGCGCGTGGCGGCGGCGCGTGTCTCCGGCGATCGGCGCGTGAGCTCCGGCGCGTGGCTCCTCCGCCGCGCGTGGATCTCACGCGCCCGTGGCTCCTCCGGCGCGTGCGGGCGCGTGCGGCGGCGCGTGGCTGTCGGCTCGGCGGCTCCAGCTTCGTCTCGTCACGACGGTCACGGTGGTATGCTCGGTTTCTCGGGATTCGGGGTATTTTGAAAGATATAAAAGTTTGAAAACGTTTTCGGGTTTGAAAAGCTCAGATCTGGTTCTCGGGGTTACCTGGTGAGATTGGGAAGAAAGAAAAACGTGAATAGTGCTCTTGGATGCTCGAACGTCTTCTGATCCCGACAGGGCTTCGCCGAAAGAAAGAGAAAATAAGTTTCTGGGGAAAAGGAGGCAGTATTTATAGGGGAGGCTCTGCTGGAAACCCTAGGGTTTTAGAAAAGGAAAGCAGGCTTATGGGCTCAGCTAATGGGCTTGGCCCTATAACCAGAAAGGGAAACGCCCGAATAAGGAAAGAAACAGGAAAGGAAGGTGGATTTGGGCTGGCTTTTGGGCCTTTCTTCCAAAAATTTTGGGCCTTGGGTTTGGGTATGTTACAATTCTCCCCCCCCCCTTAGAAAAGAATTCGTCCCGAATTCGGTGGTGTGCGGTTTCCCGCTCACCTCTGAACTCAAGGGATTCGCTCTATTCGGGGCGTCGAACTAACACACTAGGAAGTCCGTTCGGAAGGCACGATGTAAATAAAGAATCAATAGAATAAGGAATAGGGCTACACGAGGTTCAAATCGAAAGAAGAAAACCAGCTACGCGAAAACCGCGGAAAGAAAACCAACGAAAACAAAATCCCAAAACTCTAACACAAATAACTACGCCCTACCCCCCCCCATCAACCCCCACGCCCCCCGACTCTAGCCACTCGCTGATCCAGGGGTCCGTAACTCAAGGTCCAAGTCTCCTCGGTACACCAGGCCTTCCTCGCTGTCGTACTCCTCGGGGTCTGACTCCGGCTCCGGCTCTGAATCTGAGATGACGATCACTGGAGGTGCTGCTGCCGGCTCCTGACTCGGTGTATCCCACTGCCCATCCGGTCCCTCCTCCAATCTGTTCCCCTCCCTATCCAACCAGACGTACTCTCGCTCCACCCGTACCCGCGGCGTCCCTCGCTCCCACTGCTGATCAAACCCCTCCGGTCCCTCCTCAGGGATGTCCATCTGCTTATCCAACCAGACATACCCTCGGTCCTCCCGTACCTGCCGCATCCCCTGCTCCCACTGCTCCCGCTCGCGGCCCGCGCCCACCTGCTGCCGGGCCTGCTCTGCCCTCTGCTGCTCATACCTCGCTTGCCTACGCTCCAAGTCAGCCCTCTGCTCCGCCAACCTAGCCCGGTCCGCAATCTCCTGCTCCCGCTTCAGTCGCAAATCCTCATCCCAAATGGCTTGCTGCTCTGCCATGACTTGGCGCCGGGTGTCCTCGTCGCTACGACGCCTCTCTCTCATCTGCTGCCGAAATACGGGATTGTTGGGAATGTCCTGAAATCTACCGTACTATCTCTAGAAAGTATGATAAGTGTCGAGATCAGACATAAGTCATAAATACTGGGTGATCATGATGACTTGCTAGAGCCCGCTCATGATCTATAAGTTTAGGACTTATTACCAGTATTGTATGATCCCTAAGGGTCACACACCATAGCTAACGGGAAAGTTAACAAGGAATTAATACGGTAAGATGCAAGGCATTTACTGTATTTGTACAGAGAATTGGGCTAGACAAAATACAGCCTTTTGTCTGATTTGGGCCTTGGGCCCAAAAGCCTAATGAGCCATTAGTTTAATTACTTGGGCCCATATAAGGAAGAGGAGAGGCGCAGGAAGCCCTAGTGGTCTGCGATTTTCTGAGCTCCAGCCGTCCTCTCTCTTTCTCTCTCTCTCTGTTGTTCCAGCTTGGTCTAGCAGCCTGATCCAGTAGCTTGTAAGCGTGTGGATACCTAGGAGGAGCCGGTTTCTATCAGCTCTTGCAGATCTCGATATTCCTTTGATCAATCCGCTGCAATCATAAGGTAATCATCCTGATCTGTTTATGATTCATCTGCAAATCACCTAGATCCTAGTTGATTATGTTAGGTTGTAATCTGATAATTACACCAATGAACACACATAATCCTTCAGTGGTATCAGAGCCTAGGTCGTTAGGTTTTTGCTGTTTGGATCATATTTAGGTTGTTTTAATGTTAAGAATCGAATTTGGCTTAAGAAATTTGATTAGAACTTGTAAAACCCTAATATGAAATCGTTTGTATCAATCGCTTTTGTCTTTGCAATCATAAGAACCGTATTGTTGATTTCGTTTTGTAATTAAGAAATCGCAAGTTGACTTTGTATTACAATCATGAGAATCGTTTTGTTATAAGTGATTTGAAAAAGTCATGGTTCAAGTTGAATTGGAAAAGGACAAAATCATGTTTGTCTTTGAGTGAATGAGTCGCATGATTGACATTATGTTTGATAATGAATCGTTTGTTTGAATTGTTAATCATAAGAATCGATTATGTCAAAATCGTTTTTGTCTTCATGTGTTTGTCATGATACGATTTGGAAAAGTCAAATTCTGAATTAATAATCAATCGATTAGTTAGGTTTGTTAAGGTTGTCAATCGCTTTTGACTTTGCTGAATTAATAAAGAATCGATTTGGATTGTTGATTGTTAATGTTTAGAATCATGATTTTGTCTTTTAGCGATCGATCATGTGACTTGTCGTATGAATGATTGTACAATTATTGAATGATTAGCGATCGATTGTTTTTGATAATTATGGTTCAAGCGGTTAACCCAAATCGCGGTTTGCTGGAAATTATTTAATACAATTGGTATTATTTAGTTTCTGGTTAAACCGGATTTAAATTCAAAATTGAATTTTAACCTAAACCGAAGGCTGGTCTAAGTTTGATTTGGTTGGACCAAATAATTTAGAGCTGGTCTGGTTTAGTAAATAACCAGTTGGATTTAGTAGTTAATTTGGTCTTGGACCAGAATTAATGAACCGACTCGGTTATGTCAAATTATTGGGCCAATTGGAATTCTGTGGTCTTGGGCCAAGAATTGGGCCTATAATTTGTGACCCAACCGAAAACTTTAATAAAACATTAAATTAGAGAGCTTCTAATATTAGAAGTTTCTAATTTTGGCATGTTGGGAAACTTCTAAAAATAGTATGTTTCCGATTTAGAAAGTTTCTAAAAAATAGTAGGTTTCCCTAAATAGAAAGTTTCCACATTTAGCAAGTTACCTGAAATGGAAAGTTGCATGTTGGGAAACTTCTAAAAATAGTATGTTTCCGATTTAGAAAGTTTCTAAAAAATAGTAGGTTTCCCTAAATAGAAAGTTTCCACATTTAGCAAGTTACCTGAAATGGAAAGTTTCCCAAAATAGTAATCTTCTATTTTTTGGGAGGAAATCTATTGAAACCTAAAATCCTCAAAACAATATCAAGCTTGGATGTCTTGCCCAATCTTGTCAGCTACTTAACGCTTATTCAATTACAGATATGGCTTACAGTGTGGGGTGTCTGTTTTTGCGTAAGTAAAGTAGTATATAGTCACTAATTTCATTGGGAGTCCCAGACTTTAGTGATTATTTGGCTGTAAGAGATTGGTTTCCTTGACTGGGCCATCGGGAGTCCCGGGCCTTGAGACATCTGGTGTATTGGGCCTTGGGCCCAATTCACAACCGAGAGTTATTGGATATAACTAGATGTGTGTATGCTTACCAAGTAAAACTACTTCTGGGTGACGGCCAGTGGCCCACTTTGGATTTAGCTGAACATGGGTCTCGGAATCATTGCATTCTTATGAGGTTAAACAAAGAAATTTTGAATGCAATGCGAGTTTTCTTATAAGTTATTAAGATAACTCTTTTATGAACTGAATAACTAAAACTCTATTTATCTCTAAATTTCAGTTATGACTAGCACAAACAATCAAAACACTTTCTCGATCCGGTCTGTCCTTGAAATGGACAAACTGAACGGATCAAATTTCTTGACTTGGTCGCGGAACCTGAGGCTAGTCCTCAGGCAGAAGAGAAAGGACTATGTCCTTGAGAGAGCTCTCCCCGAGAGGATCGGGTCCAATGCCTCTCATGCAGTATATGATGCTTGGAATAAGCATTATAATGATGCGGTAGATGTGCGTGGTCTGATATTGGCTACCATGGACTCAGATTTGCTGAAGCAATATGAGAACATGGAGTCGCCAATAGAGATGATCAGCAGCCTGAAATTGAAATTTCAGGAGCAGGTAAGAGTGGAGAGATACCAGTTGGTTAAGTCTCTCACTAGCTGCAAGCTACCAAATGATCATCCAGTGAGTCCTCATGTCAGTAAAATGATGGGTTACATTGATAACCTGAGGAAACTGGATTATCCAGTTAGCCAAGAATTGGCAACTGAGATCATTCTGCAGTCACTACCGTCAAGCTATGATAAGTTCAAAAGGAACTATATCAAGAAAGGCTTAACGAAGACGCTGACTGAACTGCATGATATGCTCAAGACAGTTGAGCCAAACGTGAAGAGTACCCTGTATAATCTCATAATGGAGAAGGGTAGGTTTACTAAACCTAGTGCTGACAAGGGTGAAGACAAAGTTGTCCAGATTTTAAATCATGGCAAGCCTGTGTCTTCTGAGCCCGAGTCAGATACATCTTACGTTGGTAAGTGCTGCTACTGTAAAGAGACTGGGCATTGGAAGAGAGATTGCATTAAATTCATGGAAGATTATGAGGAGTTGAAGTTGATGTATGAGACTACTTCCTCAGGTATTCATGTTATTACTTCAAGTTCTACCTTATAGGTATTGAATACTGGTTGTGGCACTGATATTTGTTATAATATGCAGAGCCTAAGCAACAGTAGAAAGTTGAAGGAAGGGCAAGTGGAACTGCATGTCTGGAAGGAGCTATGGATGCTGCCTCAGCCGTAGGGTTTTCACTTGTAGATGCCTTTGAGGCTTGGTTTTGTATTAAGTAATTGCTACAATGTACCTGCTTTAAGCAGAGTTGTCTTTCATTTTCTTGTAAGAATTTGAATGTTTTTCATTTTGATAAAAGACAAGTTTTGTTCTTTTGATCTCAATGAAATATTAATTGTAGCACCCTATTCAAGGAATGGGTTTTATATCTTAAACCAAAGAGTGCCTAAAAGTAACATAAATACCGAATTGGTTTAAATCTGATGAATTAAACCTGATTTTTCTTGGCGTAAATGTTTTGGTCACATAGAGTGAGTCGGATTCAGAAATCCCATAGTTATGGACTTTTGGGCTCATTTGATCGGATATCTTATGAGACTTGAATTCTGCTTACTGGACCAAAAGACAAAGGGCCCATCTTAGCCGAGCTAGAGAAAGGCCCAAAGGCTTATTGGACCTTGAACATACTCATGTATGTGGCCCGATGAGCAGCAATGCCAGAGAAAATTTCCTGTACTTCATTATCTTTACTGATTACTTCAGTGAGTATGACTGTGTTCATTTGATGAGACACGAGTCAGAATTCTTTGAAATGGTCGAAAGAGTTCCAGAATGAGGTATAGAATCAGAGTGACAGAAGTATTGAATAGACTCTGGATTAGATCACGAGTGAGAATACTTAAGTCATTGATGGTGTGATCATCTGAATGAGTGTGAAGTCGTTTCACAGCTCATTTCTCCTGAAAACCTGGAGGTGTTTCTGTGAGAAAGAATCAGATCTTATTAGAAATGATTAAAGATGAGTCACACGAATCTTCCATGATATTCTTCAAGAATAACGCTCTAGAAATATCTAAGTTTACGCTGAAATAGTTCCACCAATATCAGTTGAAAGACACCACATAAATGTGGACTGGAAATGATCCAAATTCGTCTTTACTGAGTATTTGTAGTTGAGCTACTTCGCTGGTTGTCCTAGGGAAACCAAGGCTTTTTACTTTTTACGTCCATTCCGAAAACGAAGTTAGGTTGTTCGGAATTCTGTTTTCTAAAAGGAAAGTTGCTTTCCAAGAAGAACAGTGGGAGTAAAAGTATAACTCGAAGAAATTCGAGAAATACAGGAGGCTGCTCAACCTGTTGAGGGAGAGCAGCGGATGGATTTACAGATTTCTGTAGAATCTACACCTGTAGAGCCTGAAGTTCGCAGATCTGAATAAATCCGTCACTAATCCGAGAGTGATTTCTCGTGATTAGTTGCCATGATCTGATGATCATTGAAAGTGACAAACCTGCGAAATTCACAGAAGCGAAAGTGAGCCCGGACTCCGAAAAATTATACTGTATGTAAGTTAGCTTCATCGATCCATTCATGGATGGAAGCAAACATATCGGAGTTGGAATCTTCGTTCTGTTGAAGTAGTCAAGGTTTTGACTTGAACAGGAACGAAGTGGAACTGTGCGTTTGCTAATAGATAAGTGGGAGCGATGTTGCATTTCTCATAGTGTATGTCGAAGACATACTGATTCTCGGAAATAACGTTCCAATGCTGCAGTCGGTAAAGGACTGGCTTGGGAGTTGTTTTTATGATTGACATGGGTAAAGCCACGTATGTTCTTGGATTTTGGATCTAAAGATAGAGATCCAAAATAGCTGATAGGACAAAGTTAGGATTCCTATATTGACAAAATCCTACACGTTTTCAGCATTCCAAGAAGGGTTTTATGCCAATGTCACATGGCATTACGTTAAGCAAGAAACAGTGTCCTACGATAACTGCCGAGCTTGAATGCATGGATGAGATTCCATATGTGTCGGCAATTGGATCTATCATGTATGCCATGACACGTACTTGTTTTGATATTGCTTTAATGTTAAGCAAGACAAGTAAAGACTTGTCAAATCCAGCAAAGAATCACTGGATAGACGTAATGAATATCCTCAAGTATTTGGAAAATACTTAGGATAAGTTCTTTATTTACGGAGAAAGTGAGGTGCTACAAGTCGGTAGAGTCTGAAAGGCAAGTTTCCAACAGACAAAGATGATTTCCGGTCACAGTCCGGTTATATCTTGTGTCTGTCTGGCGGTGCAAGGCATTGTTGCTGACTCCATGACTTAAGCTGAACATTTCGCAGCTTGGGTAGCGGCGAAAGAGGTTGTTTGGAAAGAAGAGTTCATCACTGAACTTGATGTGATTCCCAGCATAGATGAGACTAGCTGCACATCAGAGGACCAAACACCTTGAGGGTAGGTATAACCTATTCCGTGAGATAAATGACAGAGGTGTTAAGTAGATCAGCAAGTTTCAACGAATGAGAACGTTGCTAATCTATTAACGAAGCCACTCCTTAGGCCTAAGCACGAGTCGCGGACTGTAGCTGTAAGACATGTGAAATTAAGATGTAGTCTTAATTTCAGTGGGAGTTTGTAAAGGGCTTTATTTAGTTGTTTTGAAAGGTTCATGTAAACATAATATTTTATGTTTATGAAATTTATGATTTCTGGATTATTTTAACTGTGATATAAATAATCGTTCCAAAATGATTCATGTCATTATATATGGGCCATTGAAGTACATGAGTAGACTTGATCCTGAAACCCCATATTTAACGAAATGACATAAATCATAGTGTCCATAGTCGAAGGTTGTTGAAATTGGAACACCAACAACCACTTGAGACTAGAGTGTGTTGAGACTTATGACCAAGTTTCGAGGGGTCATAGATGCGCGGCATCAAAGTCGACACATAGGTATATGTAGGGGAGCATATGACCGGACATGGCCCGCTGATGAGAACTCTACAAGATATTAATATCTGTGTCATAAGAGGTTCTCATATACGACTATAGAGTATAGTCCTTAGACCTGAGTTCGCATGCATGTGGCTGCACATGGATTGATGCGCTTTGATCATTGTCTAACGCTGTTTCGTAACTGGGAGCTATAAGGACCTTGGTTGGGTGTATTATGAAGTGTGTAGTTCATAGTGATGGAACAAGATGGGATTTGTCCCTGCCGTTTAACGGAGGTAATATCTCTAGGCCAATCGGAGACTTGATAGCTGGTAAGAGAGTGGCCACTCCCAAACGGACTTGCCCAAGTCGTTTGCATTGTCAGTATCAAATCTGGTCCGATGAACATGGTCTGGCTATATAAGGATGACACGCATCTTGCCTTATGCCAGATCGAGATATTGAGACAAAAGGATTAGGGAATGTAGGATTCCAGTACAAGTGGGAGATTGTTGGGAATGTCCTGAAATCTACCGTACTATCTCTAGAAAGTATGATAAGTGTCGAGATCAGACATAAGTCATAAATACTGGGTGATCATGATGACTTGCTAGAGCCCGCTCATGATCTATAAGTTTAGGACTTATTACCAGTATTGTATGATCCCTAAGGGTCACACACCATAGCTAACGGGAAAGTTAACAAGGAATTAATACGGTAAGATGCAAGGCATTTACTGTATTTGTACAGAGAATTGGGCTAGACAAAATACAGCCTTTTGTCTGATTTGGGCCTTGGGCCCAAAAGCCTAATGAGCCATTAGTTTAATTACTTGGGCCCATATAAGGAAGAGGAGAGGCGCAGGAAGCCCTAGTGGTCTGCGATTTTCTGAGCTCCAGCCGTCCTCTCTCTTTCTCTCTCTCTCTGTTGTTCCAGCTTGGTCTAGAAGCCTGATCCAGTAGCCTGTAAGCGTGTGGATACCTAGGAGGAGCCGGTTTCTATCAGCTCTTGCAGATCTCGATATTCCTTTGATCAATCCGCTGCAATCATAAGGTAATCATCCTGATCTGTTTATGATTCATCTGCAAATCACCTAGATCCTAGTTGATTATGTTAGGTTGTAATCTGGTAATTACACCAATGAACACACATAATCCTTCAGGGATCCCTCTGGTTCCTATCCACAGCCTCTGCGTACTTAGCAGCCATCGCAACTGTACTCTCCGTACTCACTCCCATCCGTCATCCCCTCTCGGATCTCCGGTGCTAGCCCATCCATAAACAGGGTCATCAAATGGATCGGGGATCTAGGGTGGGTACATCCAGCTCGGAACATGAACGCATCCCTGTACTTCTGCACACTCATGCCTGCCACCTGGAAGGGCCGAGGAACCTCCTGCGCCCTCCTCGATGTCGACGCCCCTGGTATCCCGCCTGACGGTCTCACTGTCATGAAGCACACACGACTCGGTGGATCGGAATGATCATCTGCCACTACATGCTCCTTTCCCGACCTCTGGACTCGGGGTGCATCCACTGGCGCCGGTGGGGCCACTACTAGCGTCTTCCGGGGTCGGCCTCTACCCCTCACTGGTCTCACAACTGTCTCAACCGGAACTGATGCAGACACTGGTCTATCCACTGAATGCCAGGCGGATGACTGGGTGGCGCCGGGAATCTCAACCGATGTCTCAATCGTAAGTCGTCTCCTCTGCCTCCTCGGTGCGTTCCTGCGGGGTGCAACACGTGTGCGCAGAACACTGGTAGAGTTTGGTGCCCAATCGGACCCGGAATCAGAGTGTGAATCAGTGGACATCCTGCATAAGACGAAACTAAGAGAGGTCACAACAGGAGATAATCGGTGGTATATTGGTGTTTGAAAGATTTCGCAAAGTATTTGTTTTATAAAAAAAAATTTCGCAAACGGTTTTGAAAAAGAGTGAAAAATGGGTTTTTGGGGTAAACAACGAAAGCTGATCTCCCAGGGCAGGACTGGGAGACCTTTAACCTAGGCTCTGATACCAAATTGTAACACCCGTCTCCCGTCATAACCGGAGACGCGGCATTAGGACGCCCGCTGAACCGGATTCGGTCCAACCGGGACGCCTTCTCAACTTGTCCCAGGACCCGGCGCTTCCTTCTTATTGAAAACCACCAACTACGTCACTCGACTGTATCGATCCCGCATCCGGACCTGCAACAAAATGGGGACAGGAAAGGGGAAAGAGGCATGAGTAATTGTTTCAAACACAATCACCCAGTGAGGACGGACTTAGGGAGTCCGCTATCCCGCTTACACCGCACGACCACGGATCACAAGTCCTAAGCTAATATCACCTTGCAAACAGGCCCGAGGGCTTTCACCACGCAAACTACATCCACTCGCGCTTTCGCACTCGTGAACCCCTCTCTAGCCCGAAGGCTCACACAACCGGCCCACCCGGCATCACTTGGCCCACGGCCTTTGTACCAGGGGAGGCTCGCCAACACCTCCCATCCGACGATTTAAAGAACGCGTACCAAAACTCGCTATACGCGCCCTGCCACGAAACACCCTTTCGGGGGCCCTATCACAACTACCAACCATATCCATCACACACAAGCAACGTTTTCAGGCTCAGCGAACAACCTAGCAGTTCTACGTTCTCAAGCAATCACATTGGTACCATACTGCCCTAACTACCTAGGAAAGACGACATTAACAAGGGACTATCGCCCGGATTCGAATGAAGTAAGGGAGATCACGTTTGGTCCTCACCTTAGCCAAAGAAGAGGGCAAAACCGTGAATTAGCAACCCTATTGACCCGAACGGACATCGGTTCTGAAAAGAGGACGAGAAAGCGAGTGAGATAGGCTTTTGAATCGCTTAAATCGGCCTCAGGATGAGCGAGATATGATCGATTGAAAACATCCCACTCAAACCAGCTAAACCGATCTAAACCGGGAATTGAAATTGAAATTGGAATTGAAATGGGAAATTGACTAAACCGAATTAAACCGGTCGGTCAACCCAAACCAGACCCGGTCAAGGATCCGACCCGATTGGGTCAGACCCGACCCGATCCGACCTGACCCGGACCGGTCAACGGTCAACGGGTCCGGTCAACGGTCAACCGGCGGCGACGGCGGCGGTCAACGGCGGCTCCGGCGGTCAACGGCGGCTCCGGCGGCGGCGGTAGCTCCAGTCGGCGGCGGTGGCGGCGCGTGTCTCCGGCGATCGACGCGTGAGCTCCAGCGCGTGGCTCCTCCGCCGCGCGTGGATCTCACGCGCCCGTGGCTCCTCCGGCGCGTGCGGGCGCGTGCGGCGGCGCGTGGCTGTCGGCTCGGCGGCTCCGGCTTCGTCTCGGCTCACGGTGGTATGCTCGGTTTCTCGGGATTCGGGGTATTTTGAAAGATATAAAAGTTTGAAAACGTTTTCGGGTTTGGAAAGCTCAGATCTGGTTCTCGGGGTTACCTGGTGAGATTGGGAAGAAGGAAAAACGTGAATAGTGCTCTTGGATGCTCGAACGTCTTCTGATCCCGACAGGGCTTCGCCGAAAGAAAGAGAAAATAAGTTTCTGGGGAAAATGAGGCAGTATTTATAGGGGAGGCTCTGCTGGAAACCCTAGGGTTTTAGAAAAGGAAAGCAGGCTTATGGGCTCAGCTAATGGGCTTGACCCTATAACCAGAAAGGGAAACGCCCGAATAAGGAAAGAAACAGGAAAGGAAGGTGGATTTGGGCTGGCTTTGGGACCTTTCTTCCAAAAATTTTGGGCCTTGGGTTTGGGTATGTTACAAGAAGAGTTAAAATTTACGGGATTGATTTTAAATTAATCAAAATTTTAAATACCAGTAGGAGCTTCATAACAATTAAAACTCAGAGCTTCATATCAATAAAAAGAACATAGCTAAACCCCGAGAATTATGGTATGGGCGTCTAGATACTCATTCGTGTTCGGTTCGATTTTTTGGGTTTTTAAATTTTCGATTTTAGGACTAAAGACCCGTTCGGATATTTCTATATATTGGGTCGGATTAAGTTCGGAACTTATCGGGTTTAGATCGAGTTTGAATATACGAAATTACTAAAAATGTCTGAAAACTCAAAAAAATATTCAAAAAAATTGAAATAACTCAAAAATTATATAAAAATATATTTAAACTGCATATAAATTTCCAAAAGTATTAGAAAATATCCGTTTTATCCAAAAAAAAATAATAGGAAAGTTACTTAAACTACCCAAAAATATTTAAGTAGCAAAATTACTTCAAATTAATTAAAAATTCATATTGTTTCGGGTATACTTTCAGATTTAGTTCGAAATCGGATATTATCCAATACATTGAAAATACATGCACTTTAGCATCATCTAAATTTTTGTAGAATTGATTTGAGATCTGGACTTTCGGGTTCGGATAAACATCCAGACCTACCGAGAACATATCTCAGAACAGACCCGGCTCCATATTTTGTATCAAGTCTGTCATTTGTCGAGAAAGTAAGGGAGAGCCAAAGAAAAATGACGAAGACAGAAAAATCGACTTTCTTCTGACATTACAATTTAACAAGACCAGTACATGCTTTCCAACCTAAAAAAATACAAGTATTTGATAATCCAAAATCAGGTAAACCTATATAATGTGTCAACTTCTGTATCATGGCAAGGAAAAAGAGATTATGTATCATCAGCAACTCAAGTGACAATACTTCTGTAGAAATGTGTATAGAAAAGCCAATAAGCCTCTTCTACAAAATGGATTCAACAAAGCTATGGAGAGAACACAATTTTCCTCCTACCCACGTCCATTATCATCTTCACTGTCGTCGCTGTCATCGCTGCAAATGTAGAAAATTGCACTAAGTCCACCGAACTTTATCCAAAACAAGAAAGGTTCAGTCTGTCATAGGCATACTCTCGAAGGATGGATGAAGGATAAGCCATATCTTGAATCGTTTTATGGCCACATGCGCTATGGATGTATAGAGTGAAAGTTTCTTGTATGTAAAGAAAATTAAGTACCTCTGTTCAGGAAACTTGGATAACCGTCGGGCATCCAATCCTGTAATATATTTTTGAGATGCTTGAACATTTTCGGCGCCTGGAGAGGCCAACAACAGAAAATTAGTAAATATGTCGCTGCTACAACAACATGAGAGATGCTATACAGATTCAATACCCTTAGTTAATTGAAACACGTGCAAAGCACATCTTTCTGCAGCAAGTCTCACTGGTGTGCTTCCATCCTTCAAACATTCAGCAAGAGTAGGCCCAATAACACTCACATTGGCCATGGTTGCTGCAGGGTAATCCTGTAAAACAACGCCTTACATTACCGCATCACGTATCACTAACGAATAAATCAAACTCAAAAGGACTACAGGAATCATATACTTACTTTTGCAAAAGCTTTAAGTGAAGAGAGTGCTCTTCTTCGGACCTCACTCGAATCATCATGCAAAGCTGAGACTATCGATGAAAGGATATCGATAACCACTCTTGTGTTGGAAGGGTCCGTTGCAAGTTGATGTAAAAAAAGCCTTCCTAAGGCCTTTGTCGAAGTTTCACGTAATGGAAACTATTCAAATGAATATGTCAGGAAAAGGTTATACAGAAAACGAGGGAAACCTTATTTTTCTCACAAAGGGTACCTTCTCGTCCTTCAAAGAGCTCTTAAGAGAATTTAACATTGAGGAAAAGAGTGAAGATGTCATAATGGTTGACGGGTTGTGCTTCAGCAACGATGCAATACAGAGAACTGAGCCATGCCTAGCACTCCATTTTTGTGAAGCAGATAAATCTATGACTTCCTGAAGCAAAACACTGAGTTGTGCAGCTTCCAAGTACTGCGAAAATAGGAAACTAAGAAGCTTAGGCTTAATCATAAATAGTGGGAACTAAGAAGCTGGTGCAACTGCGAAACATAGAACTAAGAAGGAAAGTTTCACTAGGCAGGTAGCCCTACCTGTGATAAGACACCCAGCATGCTTGTGGCACAAATTCGAACTTGGTCATCATCATTGTGCATTAAATCCGTTAGGAGATCAAAAATCCGTATTCTGACAGCAGGTCCAATGCTCTTCCCGGCATGCTTTATTACACCTCTCATAGCAGATAGAATGGCTTCACGTACCCCATAATCTGCAGCCTGATACATATACCAAATTTCAGAAACAAATAAGAATTAGACAAATTACGAAATTACGAATTTGTTGCTTAAAGAAGATGCAGTAAGCACCGGAAAACTTGTCATCAGGTCACCAACTAATGGGTCAATCCTCGTGCTTAATGCACTAAGCTTTCCCAGGGCCAGCGCAGCACTAGAACGAATGGTCCTGCAGTGTGAAGGTATTAGATAGAAATACACAAGAACAAGATAGTGAAAAATAGACCACAACTATTAGTGTCACGTAAAATCAAGAGTACATTACTTCGGCAAAAGGTAGAGAACTGACAAAAAGAAATTAGATGAAGAGTTGTGCACAAAAACTAGTCCAGCAAGGCAGATTTAGAATTCATCAAACTGGAAAATGGTGGAATTTTGCAAATTCAATTTACCATCAAAATATCAGATCAACATTCAAGCACCTGCCTGACATTTTGTGAGTTTTGCCATGTATCACTTTATTTTTAATCTTTGTTCTTCCCCTAAATCCAAATTATTAAATGGTGGAATTCGCTTCCTTTCATTAAACATTTATAAACATTACTTTCACTCGTGTTGAGATATCAAGGATTAACCTTGTAGAGTCTTGTAGACACTTGACGAAAGTTGTTTGAAGTTGCGGGAGGAACGGCTTAAGCGCCATCCCACCCCTTTGTATTAGGATGATTAGTGTAGCCAAGATAGCGCTTTTCACCTGCCATGGAAACCGATCTCCTATGATTCGAATAAGAGGCCTGAAATAACAAGAAAAGGTATATCTCAGCTTAACAGACAGTGATAACTTATAAACTTTCATGGTATTTTTCAGTTAAAGATCTTCAAACATCATTAGAGCTAGTACTGGACTCGTACACACGCAATTTTAATCATCAATTTATCAAGATAAAGCTTTAATACCAAAGCAAAGTAGGAAATACTAATATTGGATTTGTAGCAGAAGAAGTATCGGCACAAGGAATGAAGATTCACACACTGCATACCCTGTTATCGGTATGACAAACTCCTTCAAAGCTTGCTCGCTAGTGACTTCAATAAGTTCACCAAGACCAAGTGCAGCTTGCTCTCTTAATTCGGCTGATCCACTAATTAAACCCTGGAAATCAGAGCAAAAGGATTATACAGGGTAGATCTGAGGTCAAAGTACAAAACTGTTTGATTGCTCTTTTACGTGCAAGAAATAAATGGTAACAGTTTTTGCATTTTTAAACTGAATTTTATCATCGACTTTTGTAAGAAAAATGTTAAATGCGAAATAAGGTCAAGCCACCTAGAAACCACTGCTAAAACACCATTTAAAAGATTTGATTTAAGGTGACATTAAGCACAAGAAAAGCAAGATACCTGTAAAAATACTGGAAGTAATGGCTTAAGGGATTTAGGAAGGCATAAACCCGGAATAACAACATATCCACCCTGCAATTCAAGTAACACAGTATACACTACAGATATCACTTCATCTGTAATATGATCGCTCATTAATCTCCTTTATAGTGACATTCTTTAAAACATAGCACAAAATTCACCTTCCGCTTTCTGCGCTCTTTGTCCCTAGCTGTAGATACAGCATCACGTACAAGTTTTATATATGAAGGAAGTACTTCTTTCGGAACTGAACCAATAACCCTAGCCAAAGCTTCCCAGGAAATCTGTTTAAAAGAGAGCAAGTTAGACAAGTTTATATACAAGAAGTACTTCAACTCTTTCTGTTTTGATCAAGTAGCCTACCGCAACGGTTGTTGAATCAGAATCACTGAGCATAACAATCAAGGTAGATATCATGTTTGGAGCTTCATCAATTAAGTAAAGCTTGCTACTCTTGAAGAAGTAACCAATCAGATAGGACGAACTTCTTCTTGTGGAAGCCTGAAAACAAACAACTTTAAAACCATAATTACTTGCATGCCAAATTAAAAGAGGTAACGAACGAACCTGACTATCAGACGCTCCTTTTAGAAGTTCTGATAACAGAGTTTCAACTCCTTCTTCATCAATCACAAGAACCACCCTCTCTGCTGCCTCTTGTGCCAATTCCTGAACTTCCTGCGACAAGAAATATAATATTAAGCTCACATTGCTTTCATAGTTCATACATATTTGAGAGAAAACATTCGTGTTCACCTTGTTTCCATCTCCCATTGCAGAGAGTAAAGCAGGGAGTATGGTCCCAAGATGAGTGTTAAAACCAGCACCCGCAACTTCAGCTAAGGCTCCAATAGCATGTGCATTTAAGGCACTAGACACAGCATTTTCAAAAGTTTGAGACAGCCAAGAAGTGACTCATTAAGCTATATGATGCATATTTACAGAAGTAGACAAATGAAACACATACGAGAGAGGAAGATGGACAAGTTTGGGCAAGATATGTGGAAGAACAGCTGCTGTCCTAACACTGAAATCCCAAAAGTAAACTCAGCAAACCAGAATACTTTGAACTGGGAAGGGGAACAAGACCCGAGGAAACAGGAAAGAAAACCTTATAATTTGTTTAAGCCCATCCAGGGCAGTGGTAGACATTTCATCATCCTCTAATGCTTCCAGAAGAGTAGGAATAATCTCATCCATTGCTTGCAATCCAGCGCTCTACATTTCAATTGTAGACGAACGATAAATATAATGCGAATGGAAGAACAATCTTATACGCAACAAAGGTCAGTACAGGTACCTTGTACAGAGTGCTGAATGCTAGTCCAGCAGATTCACGAACCTCAAGAGCACTGTCAACGAAAGTTGTAGATGTTCAGAACATTAAATCTCTCAATAGCATAAAGAAACATTCAGCCTGAATCAGAAGCTGATGCATGAAGAATAAAGCAAACCTATCACAAAGTGCTGTCCGAATGGTGGGAATGAGCTGATCCATGAAACTCAGCAACTGACTCCTCCCAGCACATGCCATCACTTCATTCAGGCCAATGCATACTCCCTGGCAATCATAGATTATAATATCAAGCCACCGTGTTATGAGATGAATAATATTTTCCTGATAAGTCTGCATACGCTTAGCATCAATTGGTCAATATGAAAACACTTAAGCATCACATATGGTTGAATCAGGTCTCAGATTCATCGAACATAAACCATCCAGTAATACCTAGCCCATCTAAGGGACATTAAATAAATACATGTAACAGTAACTAAATCACCGAAATGATGTCAGCTCTACTCGGATAAAAAAAAAACACTGACAAATTGACTTCATGGTTATCAAGGTTATTACAATAATTTCTACCACAATAACTCCCGAGTATACATGATAACTGGTGACAAAATTATTGGTTCGGCATAAGCTTACTTGTCTTTTGTCAACATCCGGATCTTTCAGCCCTTCGGCTAAAATTGGAATGATAAGAGGAAGCACCCTTTCACCAAGCTTCCTGACCAGCTCTCCAAGTGATCTTCCTGCTACCTACACAGTATAATAAGCTTATACAACCGCAGGTTAAAAGTACAAGGAAAGAAACAAAGAAAAGTAGGATAAAAACCTGCCGCCTCTCAGAGGATGGTGATGCTAACGAAGAAATTAAGGTACTCATCAAAATTGGCATTATTTCCTTCAATGTTTTTGGTGTATTTGCCACAATGGTTTTCCATACATGTAGTGCTGCCTGGAAAGAGAAGATATTTTTACTTTCAACTCAAAATTTAAGTACACTCAAACAAAACACGTAGATGAAGAACTAACAACATTACCTGACGAACAGACAAACTAACATCAGTCCGAACCATATATAATGCAGCAAGAACTTCATTGCGTTTGTCCATTCCCAAAATATCAATAATTGCACGACCCTGCGCTTCAGTACTTGCACCTTCATCATCACTTCCACCCTCCAGCAGAGCTTTACCTGAGGTACCAGCAACCTAGTACCAAAGCTCCAAATATCAAATATCAAGGCAAAACTGGACCTAATTACAACTTATCAAGATTTTTATGGTGATAGCTTTATTTTTCAGTACCGCTGAATATAGTAGTAAATTATTTCATTCTATTACAACATGTACATTACACAATAAAAATCAAGCATTGCAACCTCTATAAAAGGCTAGGAGTGTAACAATGGTTACCAAGTACAGACTGGGCTACAGTTTTTAAATGGTAGGATAAACAACAACCACACAAAATGCTGTTAACCTTGAACAATAGATCCCCAAGTAGTTCAACGGAGCTTTGACGAATTCGCCAATTGTCATTAAAAATACCATCCTCCACAGCTGGAAGAAGAAGAGGCAGAGACCTGTAAAACCAATGATGCTACTTTAGACCTGAGATGTTAAATAACAAAAAAGCTTCTACTACGTATCAACAATTAATTAAAATAGAATTTGACAATTTAATCTATCATAGACTACTCCAATTTATAAACTACAGCTGACACAATATGAAAAATAGAGGTAGTGTAACATAACTAAAGAACTATCAGAGGAAGTGAAAACCTAATCAATCTACAGATCATGGTAAGTCAACATTAATAATCTAATTAACTATGCAAAAAAAAGATAAAAGAGAAACAAATGTAGTGTAAATTCACACGTTGTTGCATGGTGCTCCACCAGTACATGGCCAGCCCCCAGGGCTGCATCACGAACAGATTCATTCTCATCGGCAAGACCTAAAGCATTAGCGCACCATCAGTTTTCAATAAGCCAAAACCAAGGCTAGAAATTAAACGTCTGCTAAAAAGTGACAGGTTTACCATCCAGAATGGCCGGTAACACAAGCTGCAAGTAGTTCTGGAATTGAGCACCCAAGGACCTTGGTAAGAACTGCGATTAACCAGCGAAAGCTTTTAGAAAAATCTTAGAAAAGTCAAGTTTGAGGAATATCTGAAAAGTGACAAATTTCACCTTGAAAAGCGTAAGGTATCCATCCCGGACCGATGCTTTTTGATGAGAACAATGACGAATGAGATCAGGAAGTACATCCTCAAAGTACTCTGTCCCAAGAGCTGCTAAAACCTGAAGAGAAACATAAGGAGAAAGAATGCTAACAGATGCAGCTACAATTTGTCAGAGTCAACTGTTTAGCAGAAGCTGAGAAAAAAAAATTGCAACTTGGTCTATTTCCAAATATGCCATACACCATATCAGATTCTAATGATCTTGATAACAACATATATAGAGATTAGAGAGACGCTCCTTACACTTGAATACTAAAATCCTAATATGCCTGCAATGATGTACTGTATAGTGGATGTACTGGGAAAATGATATAGTTAACAGATACTTTAATAATTTCCACGGCATCAAAATAGGTGTTTTAAATAAAAGAAACAAAGCCACCAAAAGCACATCTTACTCTACATACCTCACTTAATCCCTGAGCAGCTCCAGACCTTTCAACATTGCTTGTATCAGACTTAAGAGTTTCGAATAGCCATGGTACAAGATCTGGAAAATTCTCCTCTCCCATTCCTCTGATAAGTGACCCAACAGCCCTTGCTGCTACAGAACGTACCTCGGGAATTGGATCCACAAGAACCTGACAGCGCCAGTGTTCAACTAAATTAACATCTTATGCAAGAGACAACTCATCGTTTTTGGTAAGAACAGCAAATTACCTTTTTAACCTCGGGAAGCAGCAATCCTATGTAAGGAATCATATCCTTTGGCTCTGTCACCAAAGAACACATATTACCAACAATTTGAGAAGCTTTCTTTTTTGTTTCAGAACTCCTTTCTCTCAATCCTCTATGCACAATTGGTACCAACAGTGCAAGTGAAGGGGCATCGACAGTATTAACGAATGTTGTCTGTAATAAACGAAGAAATAGTTAGAACAAAAACGCAATAGAAGAAAAGTACAATCAGAAGGCCATCAAACACGGAATCCTTACTTGAAGAAGAATGTCAAGAGAATGTCGAGTGTACTCATTGGGATCTGTTAAGGCCAATAGAAGAGTGGGGACAAGAGAGGATATCTCTGGATTCTTAATGACACTTCCAACCTAAAAACAATGGTGAGAGAAGACTCTAGTTAGTAAAGTCCACGAAATATCGAATTTGTTCTGCTATATCAGTCCAACCTGCTGAAGTGCCAACTGCCCAGCTGACTGAACTTTTGGATGTGTATCCGTCAAAACCTATATAGTTTTGTCATGGAATCAGATTATAACGAATAACAAACGATAGAAAATCTCACCCAGTCTTACAGTTAAGAAGCAACTGACGTCTACATGCATTACACACCTCAGTAAGTTTTGGCACAACCCTAGGAAGGCATTGAGACAGTTGCTGAGGATTACAAAATGCCATAGCTCCGAGTAGCTGTACACTGCTTTGCTTTGTTCTCCATGCTTTATCTTCAAGACCCTATCAGAAAGAACAAATACACAGAAAAGTAAACGTCATGTAAGACCAAAGAATTAATGCAACGAGGAATAGCAAGTTAAGTAACTGAAGTAAGTGCAGCAACAGGGTAGAAGTAGAAGAAAAGGGAATGAAATTATAAAATCATACAAGAATAAGTAAATTTTCCATCAACTGAACTCCAGCGGAAAGCATAAAAATGAATAAGATTAGCCCAATAAAACGCTGATCATGGCAATGCACAAATTCTTAGTTATAGACACTAAACTCAATAATCTCCAGAATAATAAAACCATCACCTTGAGTAGAGAAGGAAGGACAAGTTTCACACCATATGCGGATAGATGAGACATCATAGCTCGAGCAGCACATTCTGCTGCTTCACGAACTGCCCCAACTTGGTCAGAGAACGACACTAGAAGTAGTGGTAACATCTTGATCACATACCTAACTCAAAATAGTGAAATAAGAAATTATTAGCAAGTTGCAACATTAGCTTTTAACATGTTGTCTTGATCATAGATTTCATTTACGGTTCAAATAGTTTTCCAAGCTTTTCGCAGAGGCATTCAAATGCAAGTAGTGCCCCTTCACGCCGTTTTGCCGAGTTTCTGCAGCCAAACACAACTTAGCGGAAGTGAAGAAAGGTTTACATATTAGCAGTAGAAGAAAGAAAAAAGTAGCAGTTAATTAACCCACAACAATGGAATACTGATCTACAAGGAAACCTTTTCATGTGAATATAAAGTGGTGGTCTCTATGACGTATTACTAAAGATAATTCATCAAAATGGGCTATTTGACTTAATATGCAGAGTATGCCCCCGTACCACAGTGAACAGCTACATAGCCTCGGCAAAATAGAAAGAAAAAAAAACCAGCACAAACCCCTCGTATCAAAACACAAACCTAAACAGCTTTACAGCCAACATAAACTACAAAAGAAGCACATAAACAATGAATTTTAAATATCATCCATAAATATGAAGTTAAGCAAGAAATACCTGTCGATAAGAGCTTCTTGCAAAGTGACTACAAGACCATATTTCTTCAAGCTAGAAAGTCCAAGGCCCATAACCACTCCCGCAAGACCAAAAGCCGCTCCTCTTCGCTCACCATATTTATCACTTTTCATTAGCTTATCCAAGAGCCTCGAAAAAAGGGTAGGGGCATCCTTCTAACAAAAAAATGAGAGAAACGATGATAGATCTTCAACTTCATCAAGCCAGCTGGTAGGAAACAAAGTAATCGCAAAATCTGTTTCCAGAATATCTTAAATTTGTATGATACATACTTCCTTTGATAGCACAAGTGGAGAAAGGCACGTTGAGACTGCACGCTGGACAGATTCTGACGGTGTATTCAACACCTCCAACAGCTTTTCCACGACAGTATGGACTTTAGGATCATCCTGTCATCATTAGTGAACATATAAGATAGAGAAGAAAATAACGTGCATTGTGACTACATTTCAACAAATGGTAGAGTTATCACTTTTGCTAAGTGCTTTGCTAATGCTCCAGTGAATATAACGACACCCTCACGGACCAGGTCATATTCTTCTTCATCTGATGCCTGCATTATAAGAGATAAGATAGAGCTCAGAAGCAATTCGTAACCATAACGATGTATATGGCAGGTTTTCAGTGGCTTGTAAAACAGACCTCTTTATTTAAATAATTCTCAAATATGGGGAACAGCAATGAAACGTTTTCTCTGCCATGCCTATCAATAATCATAATACCAGCATTGATCATCCTTCCACGAACATCGGCGTTGGGATCAGCCTGCACTTGCAAAATACTTAAAAGTTTATATAACTTTTGAATAGAAGTCAAAAGCTTGTATAGTTTTTAAAACAACATAATTGTTGGGTTTTTAGGTGAAAACACTAAGAAACCCGATTTCTTTGCATCATGACTACGATGGAAGAGTTATTTCATTTGAGGCATTCATCTGACAGGGTGAGAGAGTATACCAAAGCCCGGGATATCAAAAAAGTCATAACAGCAGGAAGGTCCTTAGTTGTCAACACATCGGCAGCAGATTGCAGTGCCAAGGCAATTCCTTGCCTTCCTATCCAACCAGCATCGAAGACATCCTCCCCAGACGTAACATCACGGATGTAGAGGGAAAATAAAGTAGAAAGAGAGAGCTGCAAAACTAACTAATCTTTAAAAACCATCCTTATTGGCACAAGAAGTAATGATTCAAGAAATGCAGTGACCTGGATTGATGTTGGACTTTCATGCAACGCAGCAGCCAATGCTTCTGCTGCAGCTAATCGGACATTGAGATTTATGTGAGAAAGTGCTTTAAAGATTCCTGAATAATCGGTCCCCAAATCATAACCATAACGGGCCCATATATCATCTGCTGTCTCAGCCACTGCCTGCAATCATTAAGATCAAAGAGTATCAGATGGTGCACGAAAACGACATGAAGATCGGAACTTTGTTAGCTTCAGCCAAGAACATCAATTTAATAGTTAGGACACAGCAAAAACTTATATAACCAGCATTTCTGTACAATTCAAAGAAATCCGAGTAACAACCAACATCAAACATAACTAGATATTACAACCTTTTCAGGATCATGTACAGCTATCCAAATGTTTGTTGCTATATCAACATTCTGAGGAAGGGAGTATTTGGAAACAGCTGGAATGCACTTTACTGCGTTTAAGCAGGCCATTCTGACATGAACATCTTTTGAATATACTCCATAGAGTGCCTGTAAACATAAAATAAAATATAAATCTATAGAACCGGAAATTTTGCACGAAAAACAAAGGAAAAAGAAATACATTTGCGACATCATCTGCTTGCAATCCAAGACACAATTCATTCAGAGCAGGTCCGATTGCCGCTTGATATGCAGGAACAACACCTAACACATGATAAAGAACCTGAAAATATATTGTTCAGATATCAATTACATCTTAAAAAAAAAGTGAAGTTGGGTTAGAAAAACAATGAGCACAAAAGCAATAACAGTGTGAAAACAGTAAGGGTTCAAGTCACCAAACTGATATCATCCGGAGTCTTGGAAGTGGCAGCATTGGATCTAGATGCATGTACAGAATACGAAGCACATCATCATGAAGTTTTGTCCGCTTTGATGACAGTAAGATTCGCTCCAGTATCTGGCAAGACAAAAAGCACATCTAATGCCATGAGAGGAAATACAAGTTAATATATAATGTCAACAGAAATGGTAAGAAACAAACCGGGAAGATTAATGTGAAGGTATCTACAGGAAGTGGTCCTGATTTACAAGATAAGGACAACCCAATTACAATCCTCTCAAAAAGACCCTCATATGTTTTCCCAGCCTTGTCAACTGATGGTCGAAAATCAGATGTAGCATCGACTTCATCAATCGCAATCAAACGCAGAGCAGTTGCAATTTCTAAAGCCCAATTACACAGTGGCTGAACTGTACACCTTGCCAGCTTCACCAGGTTCTCAAAGGCAGTAGCACCTACAATAGGTGATCGCAGCAAAGGATCCAAAAACCTAGCCTGGGAAAGAGATATGGCAAGTGTAAGAGCTTAATCTTAGAAATATACGAGCCTGATATGCCAAAGAGAGTAACAAGCGTGGACATAAACAAAAGTAGTAGCCGTGGCAGTAGAACCAAACTAATTGTTTCCAAAATCTGTAGCATATGGATATGTACAACTCTTATGGAACTAAGCACCAACTCTTTTACATACCAAAGAAGGTAACTGACTGTGACAAAACACAGGATTAGCAAGACCCATCTCCCCAAGTGCATGAAGCACCAGCGAAAGATTTTTTTGTATCCTGTGAACCTTTTCCCGTGTTAAGGCCTCCTCTTTGAGCATCAGTTCTCGTGCCTCTTCCTTTGGCGTTTTTCCTTTGTCTGCAAATATTAATTCGCTGAAGAAAATATGCTGGCGACATAATACTAAATAGAGTGGTTCAACTATGTGTACCAGCTTTCTTGGTCAACTTCGTAGTGTCCCTTTTGCCCGAATTTGCAGCATCCCTACTAGCCAATCCTTTCTTTTGGGAATGATTAGAATTCTGCAACAAATAATAAGAAGGACACGTTACTAGATCAAATATGCTAACAGAAGAACCATGTATCAAATATGAAACAGATAACATAGAGTAAACCCATGTAAGTACCATCTCCTGCTTTGTGTACTTGGCACCAATCGTCTCGGAAACATAAACACCTTGTTCACTTGAAAGCATCCCCTCAGGGGTCTGGAAGATCTGAATAAAAGCATTAAAATAAAAGTAAAAACTACTCAAAACTTGCAGCTGAAAAGTAGAATACCCATTGACTCTGTATGAATTGTTACAGTTGGATTTTAGAGCTCAGTAAATGTCTACAGAAAGAGGAGAAAAATGCTAATTCCATAATGTACTATAGACCGCCATACAGAAAAGGTGAGAAGATTTACCTTAATGTCAGTCGCTGAAAGCATATCATGAGAGAGCCGATCAGGAAGTTCATGCAGATGCTAAAAAAATAAAACATAAAACATCAGCAAACAAATCAAACGGTACAACTTCATTGATTAGAAAACAAATTTGTTGAAGTGAAATACCATCTTAAACACTGTAAATGTATCCTCTGGTGCCAGAGACATCATTGTGGACAAGGAATATACTGCCGCTTGCTGATCAGGAGTTCTCGGACTCATTATACCCATTGGTCCAAGCAGACTCTGAAACATTCATTCAAATCAATAGTTGATTAATAGTACCAACCAACAAAAGAAAATCACAAGTTTTGGTGACATAGAAGTCATTGACAGTCGTGAGATTACCTTGCAAACACTTTCTCCATTGCTAGACAAAAAAGTTGCAACATCAAAACCACACGTTTTGAGACACTTTTGCAATCTCTGTGTATAAGAAAAGGTAAAAAAATATCATTAAAAAGTGCAAATAAAGAAACCATGAGTAAGTAGAATTATCCATGCAGAATGTCTAATGTCAAGATTACCTTCCAAACAGCATCTCTTTTTCCAGAACCAACTATGCTAGGATGATGCGAACAAAATATGGCACGATCAATCCATGAGTTTGGAGGTTTGACAACTGCTGCCGATGAAATGACAATCAAAGCCTTCACTAAAACCTCTACAGAAGGGATGAGAGGGGCTTGATGATCCACGGAATTATCTGTGTCACTACAGAGGTGGCAAGGTAGTTTTTAGAATGAATGAGTCACTATTGGCATTTTTTGTCAGAACCTTTGAAAATGTGAAATGAGTTATCATATTGAAAGCCAATAATCAGAGAATCATAGTAAATAACATCACTGCCAGCAGTCTACCTAGTGGCTGGGTGGGTAAAAATAATTTAAAAAAAAAAGACAAAAAAGAGCTATCATTTGTACCTGGTTCTAGAAGAAACCATTTTATCCCCAGTTAAGGAAAGGAAATCCGAGAACTCAGCTAAAAGAGTAGTGGCAAGATGTGAAGTTGCATGACAGATCTTTGTAACAGAACTGTGAGCTGATTTACGGACATTCCAGCTTGGATGGCAGAGTAGAAAGAGAAGCAACTGCAAAGAAAATAGATGACACCTAAGTTCCAGAACAGGAAGAAACGGGTCACAAAACATGAACTCGCTTGGATTACCTGTGATAGTGGTTTCATTGAAAATGCTTCCAAAACCCTTAAATCAGGTAAAGATATGGTTAAGACTCCTACAAACAGTCAAACAACGAATCTCCAGCATTATGCAGCACATTTACCTGGAGGAGTGTTCCACGAAGAGCACCTCAAGAAGGTCAACACATAGTACACAATCATCACTTGATAGTTTTGAGGCCTTTAGTTGTGACATGCAAAGATAAGAAAGAAAACAAAGAAAAATTCAAGCAAAAAGTGAGTACCCTGCCATGCCAAGAGCAAATCACAAGACAAGTACCAGAAGAAATCTACAGACAATATTACCAAATTAATTTGCACAAGTGAAGGCTCGTTTTGAGACATTAAAGTCCATAGTTTCTCCTTCACCATTGTATCCTCTGAAGTACACAAAGAAAATAAACAAGATTAAGGAGAAATCAATGCATGACCTTCAGATTCTACTGAAAAAGAGGAATGTGACACGTAAGCTCCTGGTTTGAACCTGCTTTGATGTCACAGGCAGCAATCTTGGAAACGATCAGCAGAGCATATATCCCATCCAGACGTTGTACTGCCTTTGTGAAACCCGTCTTTACAAGTTGAACTAAAGGGGATAGCAAGTCTGATATCTGTAGTATATATTCCGTTGTGAATTTAGTTAATGAGAGGGTTGAGATTATAGAAACCAGAAAACAAGGCTTGCAAGGAGACCTGGGATATTGTATCAGGATTTCTGCATATGACACGCAGACAGCGGAGATGCCCCCTCCTTAGAGCTTCTTTCTCCTTAAGACCGGCAGCAGTGAAAGAAACAAAGTTTGGCTGGATAGCATCAGAAGATCGTGACGCCCAGGAAGCTACGGCAGTCAAAATTGAAAGCTTTACGTCTTCATTTCCTACAAATAAAACAGTAATCAGTTAGCATGCGACAATAAGGTAAAGGGTTTATGAGATGAGGGCCAAGTATTATGGTTGAAGCAAGAAACATATAATTATATCTAGAAAAGTATTGTTCACTTTTTGTTTACTCAACAGGATATGATCATATGAACCATTAAAATTTTACCTTCATCCTTGTAGCAGGCGATGAGAAAGCTGCATACTGTCCTCGACAAACAACCAATATACTTTCCTTCAGGAGCACTTGCCAGTCCTTGAACTGCATTCAGCATTCCAATTCTTTGATGTGGAGACTGAAGTCTTCCATCAGAACCTTAAGACAGAAGCCCGCATTTCATCATATAGTATCAGTTAGGATAATAACCAAAGCACCGCCCTGACTAGTCGCTATCAACAAATAAAGATGAAATCTGACTAACATATATGATTTTAAAAGGCATAGAGACCAACCTCCAATTACAGCTTTAACTGACTCAAACATTGCTTCTATAGTATCAGGATTACTTGATTTTTCACTTAAGAATCTAACCACTGATAAAGCTCCCAGACGCCTCTCTTCATCCATATGCCGTGCTTGTAGTAATATAACGGGTAGCAGTTCCAGAGCATACTTACTTAAATCAATTTTTACATTTGCTACTAGAAATCCAACTGATTCCAGGACAATTTCTGGATTGCGTTTCAGCATTTTAACTGCTGCTGGAAGGATGACAGTTTGGAATTCCTCATGTACTAAGCGCAGAAGAAGAGGTTGAAAACTTTTACTGAGATTGTTTTTCAGCTTTTCTCTGGAATTTAGGACATCTCTAACGTAGATGTCAACAAATATGGCCTGCATATGAGAAACAAACAGATTATTCTATTTATAATAGACAATAGAAGGAAAAAAAATTAGCAAATCAAGTTTTGTTTAAGAAGCAAAGAGAAATGAAAATGTGCATTTAATTATCTTACCTTTGACTGATCAAATAGAGCAGGAGACGAACAGGAGAACTCAAGCAGTAGTTCCAATAACTCAGGGGTATCCTTATATGGAATCCGGGAATTTTTAACTTCGTCCATATATGCATTGTAGACAACTTGTGACTACAAAACAACAAACGAAAATTCTTAACGTATACAATTCGTACAAGTGATTATTTCATCGAATTTAGAAAAGCGGACCAAGCCATACCTGAGAGAACAAATGGAACATATATCTTTTACAAGCCCTCCGCACGCGGAAAGAGCTCTCCATGACTATACGAAGTAATGAAGCCTGTGTTGATGCTACTCGAACAAATGCATTCCTCGAAACGGTAGCAAATTGGCTTTTTCCCAGAAGAAGGCATGACCATGTTAGTAGTCTGTAACAGACGGTACTGAAACAAAATTTCAACTCCTTTTCCATAACTTTCACAAGTGTGGCCGCAAAAGTTTTCATAAAAGTAACATTTTCCAAGTCCTTTACAATCAAATCGTCTACAGATTTCCGTGAGACACGGTCATCATAGATAGCCAATGTTTGGAATATTATGTCAACCAGAGCAGGCGCAATATCAGATGTCATATCTGCAGATAAATAATTCAAATCACCTGAAATTAGAAAGCTCTACAGGAAATGGGCATTTAAGAATAGACCAATATGCGTTTAATAAAATTAGTATCCAAATAACTACAGCTAATACAATTTAAATGGAATATGGTCCGAGCAGGGGGAAATCTAACAAGAACAGGATCAAGATCTTTGCTGTCATAACACTTTTCGATCCGAGTTTGGTCACAACAATCAACTTGCTATTCGATGATCTAAAGACGAAACAAATGATAAGACGTGAGACAGAGAAATGTTGACCGGAATTCTGAAGAATCTCAGGGATTTCATGGCGGAAGATCCGGACCCTATCTAAAGTGGAGCTTGTAGAGACTGAGCCAGAAATGGAGATAAGAGACTCCAACGGAGTAGCCATCTCTTTCCACGGAAAAGAGCGCAGAGATTGACCGGATGCACGTTGCTAGGTCAGAAAATCGTAAGGCGAAACGGAACACGAAGGTAAGGCTTCTCCTAAACCCTAGTTAGGCAAATGCTGCTAAGCCGCTGGATTTGACAAAAGGTTTAGAAGTGAGTGAAAGTGAAACCTGAAAGTTCGTTTGTGGGCTTCGACTTAAGTGTTGTTAAGCATTCGGGCTTTTAAGTCCATGGATTGACTTACTGATCAAATATGCTAACTCTAGTGTAGTCTTATTTTTTAATATTCACTCTTCGGTTATTGTAATGCATTGATTTATACTATTTCTCTTTACACCTTTTTTATATATATAGTATTAATATTGTCTATTGTTTTTTTTTTTTGGTAACCCAGGTTTATTCCTGGACGCTGCAGCCCGAATGTGAATTCCGCAGTGGCCGGGGCTCGAACTCGTGATGGCGGGTACCTCAGCTGAGGGTCCTTTACCACCAGAGCTAGAGGCTCCGGTTAAAGACCAAACATTATCAAATAATTTTCTTTTTTGGAATATTGTTATTAATATTGTCTATTGTTTCTCGTTATTAGACCATGTACAACGAAGGTTTTTAAGGGATTTTTGGCACGGGTTCTTAGAAAAAACAGAATAAAAAAAATATTTTTTAAGAACCCCTTAAGAACGGATCCTTAGCTAAGGATCGGTTTCTTCACTATTCACGCCTACGTGGCAATTTCCTATTCGTTCTTTATTTTTTTCATTTTTTTTTCTAAACTTTCCAAAAAAAAATATATATTAAAATAAGATTAAGAACCTCCAAGAGGGGGGGTTCATGGTTGTACATGCTCTTAGGCCAACTCAATTGATCGAAACTTTACCAAGTTTTATTTTTGATTTGGTTTTTCTAGGTTTTACATTACTTTTTCGTTGGAGCCGTAGAAGCTTGGTCCATATTTTTATTCCTGGTCTTTTTTCCATTTGTTTTTGCTCGGATGTTCAGAGCGTATTGTATTCTTGTTTTCTTCTTTAGGTCATGTAGCCACCACCTGCTCTTATTTGTTTGTGTATGTTGCTTGTCCTAAAGTCGTTTGTGTTTGATGGGGAAAACATCAGCGTTGATAGTGATGCACCTGCTCCTACTTTAAACCCTTCTAATGAGGTCTCAAAACTTGAATTTTCCCAATGCTTTCTATGTTTTTTATGGGGTGTGTGTGCCCACAAATCGCAGAAAATGTAATGCGGCAATTTTTTCCTAAATTTTATACTTTGGAATCCTTTTACATCACAACGATACTATGTGGTAGCCATTTTACCGTTGCAAATTTAATAAAGCATCACTAAATTGTGTTGATTTTACGACATTCAATTGTGTTTTCATAAACTCATCACTCTCTAAACCTTAATTCGATTTTTATTTCTTTCATGGGTCAATGATCATTACACATCTGAATTGTGGAAAATATCATAATTCCAGATTATATTTGTTTATACATAATAATATATCTGAAAATTGTTTATGTCCAATGAAAAAATACACAACCAAATAAATATTATACTTTTTAAAAGACTAAATTATGTTTCTGCTCACGTGACTCCTTGCTTTTCACTCTCTTCTCACTTTAACATCTTTGAGAGAGAGATGGAAAGCATGATTGTAGTAGGTGTATCAAGATTTCCTTCTGATTACATTTTTCTTCTTTTCGTTTCCTTTTGTTCTTTTCTCCGATATAATCGTTTCTCTTTCGACTTAATAGCTCGCGCAAGCTTGCATGTTTTATCCCGACGTTTTTCCTCTTAATTTCTCATGCTTCTCACATATGCTCGATTTTCTACGCTTCAGTAAAGTAATATCTTCATTGTCCATTAGTGATGGGCCTAACTAGATTAATTTAGGTGAAGCTTTCTTTGTCTACGAATGATTGTGATGGAGTTGTGGGTTTCTTCTCGGGTGTACGCATGGATGTTTGGTCATTTGGCGTCGATTTGTAGCGATAAGATATCTGACGATGATGACCTGAAGTCTGGCGATGGTGGCTATGGTGTTCGTGACAACACATTGTTACTGTGGCACTTATTTAGATCTCCCACATTTGTCATTGTAAATGGGCTTCATTGGGCTTAATTTAAATTAAGTTATAAATTAGTGTGGGATGGGTGTCTAAATCATCGTTGTAAGCCTTCACATTTTGCTTTATTGTAACACAATTGCAGACTTATAACAAACATGTTGCGTCCTTGTTTGTCGTTGAACTCTATAAGAGTCTTATAGTGCTTGCCCATCTAATCTCGTTTAGTATCCATACAGAAAGAGAAATTAGTCAGCTTTCTTCTAGAAGAAATTTGGTAAAATGTCACTGGACAAGTCTTCCAATCTATGTGTATATATTGAATGCAAAAGCTAGAAAAAGAAAATTTGCTACTTCTTCTTTAGCAGTAGTCTCACAATCTATCTCATATAAACAACTAAAGACCATATAGAGAGCCCTGCAGATACATAGAGCAACACAATACGCGACGGTAACAACCTCTCAAAACAGCTATCCCAGCTTGCAAGAAGTATGGTTAGCGCTATCATCTGTGTTGCATTTTTTCACTTTGCCAAGCTAATTACAGCAACAACCTAATAACATTATTAATGCCATTTATATGAGTAAGTAGGAACAATGAGAAAATAGATCTCATAGAATGAATGCATAAGAATATGATCTTTTTTACCTCTGAAAGCATGCCGTTTTGAGATGCATACCATTCTCTTATTGCTAACATAGTAATCTACAGTGAATTATTTAGAAGCAAGTGTTGATAACTGCAACTTACTTGAATAACATTTAAGAATACAATAAACTTTCTATATCTTACTTCTCTACCAATGATGGCAATCGATGGTACCTTCACTAACCATGGAACTGGTACGAAGACAATGGCGTCCATAGGTTTAGTGCACATCAAAATCAATGTTGCTGCTACCATAAACTGCATACCCATAACATAAATGAGAAGATAAACATGAGAGGGAGTTAAAGGAAGAGGTTCTCTCACCTTATCTGCCACTGGATCCAAAAAGCACCAAATGCAGAACCTAATCTCATCTGAAAGTGCACAACATCTCACTGCTAAGCTTACGATTTCAAGTGTGACAAGAAGAATCCACATGAAATGGGTTAGAAACGAAGTACCTTCCGTGCAATATATCCGTCAAGCAAGTCTGTAATGGTTGCTGCAATGAAACCACTTGGCCTTGGGGAGTGAGCTGGTGAAAGGGCAGAGAAACTTTAAGTTGAATCGATGTTGAGAACAAATTAGAGAGATGTTCAAAGAGCCTTTTGTATTACCTTTGTGGGTTGATGCCTCTTGAAGAGAATATGTTGATCGCTCGATTGATCACCGCTGCTGCATGGTTCTGAACCACTTTAAATGGATAGCCTGCGAACCGGGCTATCTCAATAGTTAAGTTCATGTCTAGGATCAACTGCAAAATGTAACAAACTTATAGTTGTTGACCCAAATCATCTGTTAAAAGCAAGTTTCCAAATTTCTCTACATCCCTAAGGTTCAAAATTTGACCGATGAGCCTCAGATTGACGAAAAGTTGATGTATATAAGAGTTGTAAAAGAAAGTGTGTTACCTGGTGCAACCCAAATGGCTGAAGTAGAGTTGAATCGTCCTCGAATGCACTCCATAACTCTTGCTCGTTTGATAGCCATATTTAAATAGCAATAGTAGTGACCAGACATCAAGTGAATCGTACCTTGTAGAAACCTTGAATGGACAGAGAATTCGAAACCTATGAAGTGTGGAGAATGGGATTGTGAAGAATACCTGTGATTGCCTCCGCGGGATGAAAATGTGTTTTTATACTGTGAAATAGAGGTAGAGCAGAAACGGGTTGAAATCAAAGGGTTTGACATATTGAATGAGAGAGGCGTTAACACTGTAAGGGAATCGAGAGAAAGGTTTGGATTTATGGAGAAAATGTTTCGTCATAGCCATCCGGAAGCGGATATGATGATATGCAAGGGAAGGTGGAATGTCAACCAACGCAGAAGGAAGGAGGAGGCTTCATGGGCTAACATTTGATAATGAGCTTTGGACATGGAAGCTTTTTGTATATACAGTAACGTGAAGGCCCAATTGTTTTTTAGAAATAGGGTGACGTGGCATCACCATGAGAGAGTAGGTTTCTTATTATATATAAGATTTAGAAGGGGAAAAAGGTCATTTAAACCTTAAAGTATAACAAATTCTCCAAAATAAATCCCATGTTTATTTCACTTCTAAAAACCATAAACTTTGAGTTGACCGTGCTGTTTTGAACCCAAAAATGGTCAATGTTATTTTGTCGTTAATGAATATACTAGGTTAGTTCCCTCGCTAATGCCGCGGATTGTTTCTATTAATTTTTTATTTAATATAATATAATACATTTATTAAGATATAATTGATCTTTTTATTTGTTATATTTAATTATTATTTTAGTGTCATATTTTATAAAATAAAATAAATATTTATGGTATGATATTTAATTTTTTAAAAGAACTATTTATAATAGATAAAATTATAGGGAAAACAAAATTAAATATGTGTTTTAATAACACGATTAAGCATATGTTTTGTTATTTTTCATATAGTCTTAACTTTTGTGATAAGTCTAATTTATTTGTAGCCGTTATCTTTCAAAATAAAAGAATATTACTATTTTTTTTTCAAGTTTTGCAATTTATATATGTCATTTAATTTTTGAAATCCTCTCATGTATATTATGTCATTTTTCTATATTTATTATAAATAATTAATGTACTTAATCTGATTTTTTTTACTGATGTTTTTGAATTTGTTTTATCTATATTCTCTTGCTTATTACTATTTTAATTTGTTTATGTTGGGCTGATATTTAGTGCAAAATAAATTTGGATAATTTCTCACGTCTCTTAACCCTTGTCTCAACATTGGTCAAATACAAACTCTTATTATAAATTTTTCTTTTATCTAATAGTGTCATTTATACTTCCAAAATATGACAATACATTTTATCTCATATTTTATCATTTATTTTCCTTCATTTTTTTTGTTTCTAAGTTGTTGACTCTAACTAATGCAGAGTTTTAATTATAATCATTTTCGAAACAAAATCAAAATGTCATAAGCCTAATTAGGGATGTACGAATTCATGAATTGATCCAAATCTCCTTAATTCAAACCGAATTTTCTAAACTTAAATCAAACTGAATTGTAAAATAACTTGAATAGAATAAAATTTATATATTAAATTAATCAATATCGAGTTGAACTGAACTTTATAAAAACCAAACTGGAGATGGTTCATTTAAAATTAATGTTTACTTATAAATATAGAAAATATATTAAAAATGCAATATGAATTATATTAGTAGATTATATGTTTTTTTTTAAGTTAACATCTTAAACAAAATATACTTTGATCTCAAATGAAACTTATTTATTAAAACTCGAAAAACATGAACCCCAAGACATGTGAACTGAATTGAACAAAATATAATTTGATCCCAAATGTGCATGTCCAATATCTTCTTACATAAATAAATTTAGGGCCAATTAAGTTAAATAGCAAACTAAGAATCAATGAAAACAATCACCAATAAACTTGTATATCAAACTTTTTTGATCTCTTAGGCGTTACACGAATAAAGTGTTTTCCTTGCATTCATTAACATAACAAAATATATCAACCCCTTCCCACTATTTGTAGCTGACATACATGAATAATAGATGTTATACCACCATCTTACAGAAGAAAGCAAATCAATAAATGTAAGAAAAGACTTTTCCATTAGGGCAACACTATCAACCAAAAACTTTGATTCATAAGAGAAGGATGACAAATTCATTCATTTTTTAGAAATTTGTATATACATCTCCTTGACATTCGGAATTTCAAACCTTACCATTGAAAATTTCTTCACATACATCAACACTGGTCGTTTGAAGGTGCTTTTGTTCCTTGCGCCTGACAACAACCTTCTCGTAATCCATAGCCACAACTTGTGTCAAACAAACCAGAAAGTTGATATGATTAGATATATTCATTGCTAAAATGGCTTTTTAGATAGCTTTTTCTTATTCATAACAATTTCTCAGCGTTACAACGATGAATAATTGCAATAACGAATTATAGCTTATAACCAAAAGTTATGTATACATGATAATCCAAACAAACTAAGAAACCTATTTTTCCAAGGCTGAAAGACACTACCATGCAATCTAAACGTGCTAGATATTGGGGTGAAAGACTCTTTATAACATTAAAATTTGCAATGATTTAGAGAATAACAATAGAAAATATACTAACCATTGCAGCGTGGTTGGTATAGCAGCACCATCTCCGTTGTTAAGTGAGTGTAGAATTTTGTGGTGTCACTATTGATTCCAAAGCGTTGGATTGAAGATTTATGAATTCAATTCCCAAGGAGAAGAGAAAATTTTCAAAAAATTATATGTATATGTGTGATTTTGAAGTTGATGTGTAAAATTAAAATATTTTGATTGGATTTTAAAGTTTTTTCATTAATTGATGTGGCATTCTCATAAGGCTTTAAAAATCTGATGTGTCAACACCAGGAAAGACACTTGCTCTATTAGTGTGTTGATTATACATTAATCTCATTCTTTAATCATCGTTTTGGATGATAAATCTCCAAATCTGAAAACCTAATTTCCAAAATTATAGAGAATCTGACGACAGTTGTGGTTTCCAGCGGCGTTTTTCTCTGGTTGGCGGCGAAGGTGGTGATTTCCGTCTGGGTCATCTCTGCTTGGCGTCGAAGTTGGTGATTCGCCTGCAAGGATTCGTTTCCTTACTCAACAATTGACGTAGCGATGATTGAAGGCAAAAGAAACTTCATGTTCGCTAGCGTGAGTTACGGCAGCAAAACAACAGAAGCAAGGTAATTCATCACAGATGCAAATTCTGGTTTTACGACAGTATTACTTCTTTTACATATCATACTCTCCTTTTAATTATTATAAAAATGAATGGATTTACAAAAGAAAAAATTAGATGATGCCCAAATTCTTGGTCTTTATCTTTTGTACTGCCATTGCCGAGGAAAATCATGACAAAGACCATGGAGATATCCAATTAGATTGTGCTGAGAAAAATGATTGTGAGGCAGTATGTGAGGATGAAGCCTGAGGTTTAGAACAGGATGTTAATGAAGATTGTTTAGGGGTTGAAGAAAAAAATGTGACACATTTAGAAGATGGCATTGGGGACATTGCTCGAGATGACTTGAATAATTACAATGATGATGCTGAGAGTCGAGATGATATGTGGAATGAAGATCATATCCATGATCCTTGGTCATCATCCGATGATGATGTTGACATGAATGAGCGTGGAATACGTAATCCAAGTGGTGATGATCATGTTTTATGGTTGGGACAAACCTTTAGTGATGCTGCTGATTTTAAGTGTGCCTTGTTGATGTACACTTTAAAGACAGAATATGACATCAAGATGTATAAATATGAGTCTTCTAAAATTGGTGCAAAGTGTTTAGCAGAAATTGTCCATGGAGTGTATTGCTCGTGGGAGAGAGGTAAAAACAAGTTGATGATAAAGGTTTACATAAATAAGCATAGCTATGTTAGATCTGGGTATTCTAAGGTTCTTAAGATATCAGTTCACAACTATTTGAAGAAAGATTGAGAAGGAATCCAAAATTGTCAGTAAAAGATATGGCAGAGAGATTCAAATGAAGTACAATTCTGACTGTGAGCGAGGACCAATGCAAGAAAGTGAAAACGAAACTTGTAGCGCAGAGAAAAGCAAGCCATGAAAGTCAGTTTGCGAGAATATTGGACTATAAAGCAGAGATCCTTAACTCTAATCCATGATCCTTATGTTCGTGGTATTGAACCCGTTCAAGGAATGCAACTGTGGCCAAGGATGAATATGTTATATGTTTTGCCATTACCAACGAAACCATTGAAACGTGGTAGGGAGAGTAATCATGCTAGGCGTAAAGGTCCTCATGAGTCTAAATCTGATAGTTGTAGTTAACTCGTGATGGTCGTATTCCAAGATGCTCACATTGTAAACAAGAAGGTCATAACAAGAGACGGTGCAATAGTTCAATAGTTGTTGAGGAAAAAAGACCAAGAGGTCGTCCTAAGAAATATCATGTACCTTGGTTGTTGCTTGTTCGGTTTGATATTGGTCGATTTGGCTTGTGTCATTGATTTAATGAGATTATATTGGGATTTGATTTATCACAGGGAGGAGAACTTTCACAAGAAAATTTTCAAGAATGAACTTCACAAGGATGAGCAGATGGAGAAGGTTTTACATTCTTTGGAACTGCTAGATGATGTTATTTGTGTTGTTTTTTTATGTTGTTATGTTAAAAATTAAACTTATTTTTTTTAAGAAACTGAATGTTATGTTTTGGATACCATTTTGAATGGCTCGATTGTGAGGTTACGAACATAGAGATCATTCAATGTTTTGCTTTTGAAATTAGAACAAAAAGAAATCATTCCAGAAACTTATTATCAAAGCAATTAGTCAGAAAATTAAATGATAAAACCTGCAATAAAAACAGAAAACAAGCAAAGTGGAATGTTTTTCCAAATCGTTAGAAAGACGAACACCATCACTGGAATTTCTAAATCATTGGAATGATCTTTAAATCCTGAATATAAGAAGTGAGGTTAACGTCCAAAATATTAACTAACGACAAACTAACGTTGACCATTTTTGGGTTTAAAACCGCACGGTCAACTCAAAGTTTAGGAGTTTTTATGAGTGGGATAAACTTGGGAGTTTATTTGGAGAATTTATAATACTTCAAGGTTTAAATAACCTTTTCCCCCATTTAGAATAAATAATATAATATAAACCATTTTGTCTCGGTCTCCTGCGATATTTTGGATGATCGTCACAATTATCTCTGGCCAGACTTCAACATCAGCTGTACTCTTTTTTTTCCTCGATTTTAAAATTTCTCAAAAAAGAAATATTGACTGGTGATAATCATATCCATTTTTTTGATAAATCACTTTCAATGGTTAAAGAGAGCGTTTCTCCAGCCAAATTATGGCGACCATTTAGAAGCAATTGTGTCGGTTTCACTCCGTTAGAGTTTTTTTCTTACGACATCTTGTTGTGTTTTTGAAGGGAGAGGATGTTCGGATCACCTTCGATGTAAGATCGATATGATTGAATAAATGGAGAAGAAGAAGAAACCATATAAGTTCATGAATCTAATTGCAAAAGTATCAAAATTTCAGACAATCATTACAAGAAAATCGAGTATTATTAGCGTCCGTAAAACACTATTTAATGATACCATAACGCTATTACGTGCGTTGTATCATCGCCTGTGATAATAGGTCATACACGTTAGATAACGTTTTTTGTGCATGCTATTGTTTGAACATATAAAATAGCGCTTTTGTAACTGCAATAATTTAAATACAATAGCAATTTTCTGATGTTATTGTTTTGTATATTTACCTAATTGTTATATATATATCCTTTTATCTATAAGTCACTAGCAAAAACGCTAGAAACTGTCTATCTAACATTCTGACACGTGTACAAATCCTACGTGTCATTCTCTCAGTTTTTTGGCATTTTTTTCAATAAATTGTTTTTTCTACTTTCGGTCAACGGAGCTTAAAGCTCTGGTTTTATATATCTTTTTTAAAAATTTTCTGTAAATTTTTTATTTCATCTTTCTCCCACAACCTCAACCCCCCCCCCCCCCCCTCAATCTCCTCTATCATCAACTATGAAGTCGTTGAGCCATAAACCGAATCTCTTACCCATCTTTCGAATTTATGGCTACTCTCTCATTTTTCTAAAAATCTTTCCTCAAAGTATCTCTTCCTCTCAGTTCTTCCGAGGTAATATCTTCTTATAATCAAATACAAATTTTGAGTTTTTGAGTAGCGTAATAATCTTGCTTTGATCTATCTAATTTTATTTGCGTCGACGACTGAAGAGTTCCCATTCGATGTCTTCTACAACGGTGCCCCCGGTGGCTGGAACTGGATTACTGGATAAGGCGGCAGCGGCTATCGTCAATACCCTTCGATTGGCCTCCGTGACGCAAAGGTTACGTTTCCACATTCAAGCCGGAACCAAGAGTGATATCAAGGAGTTCCAGATCTGTTGTATCTCACTCGCCAAGTAATTTCTATCAACATTACACCTCAATTTCAATCGTCTTTGGTTTGTTAGTCTTTGGCTTTTGTTTTCTTAAACAGTGAATTGGGTGCAGAGAGAGAAAGAGGAAGAAGATGTTAAGCAACCAACATCGACATTTTGCTCTACTTCCCCGAAAAAGATTGGATCATCGTTTTGAACCCATCAACCAGACAACTCCGACGATTCAATTCCGGCTTGAATCCCCACCATAAGTGCATATAAGGATTCAGTAAGAGATTTTTTCTTTCAGTAGATTCGAATTTCGCATTAGAAATTGAAAAAAAAAATTGAACTTTCGGCATTTGAAATTGGGAAAATAAAATCAAAACTTTTTTTCAGGATTATGGTCAAGTTTCTCTCCGAGAATTTTGGCGATGGGATTCGGTAGAGACAAATTTACGGGGAGCTTTATGTTGGGAATGTCCTGAAATCTACCGTACTATCTCTAGAAAGTATGATAAGTGTCGAGATCAGACATAAGTCATAAATACTGGGTGATCATGATGGCTTGCTAGAGTCCGCTCTTGATCTATAAGTTTAGGACTTATTACCAGTATTGTATGATCCCGAAGGGTCACACACCATAGCTAACGGGAAAGTTAAATGGAATTAATACGGTAAGATGCAATGGCATTTACTGTATTAGATCAGAGAATTGGACCAGACAAGATACAGGCTTTAGCCTGTATTTGTGTCTTGGGCCCAAAATCCCAATGGGCCATTAGGATAATTCCTTGGGCCCATGTGAGGGATGAGAGGCCCATATTAGAGAGACAAAATCGAAAACCCTATGTGACACACATCACTTTTTTTTGCGATTTCTTTCTGTGGCCGTAAGTGTCTCTCTCTCGACCTCTCTCTCTGATCTGATCCATCTCTTTGGTCTAGCAGCCATCCCTTGCTTGTAAGAGTGTGGATACTCAAGGAGGAATAGGTGATTCATCTGTTCGTTGATCTCGACATTACAATCATTCCGCTGCAAAAGGTAATGTCCAGGTTTGTGTTTATGATTCAGTTACAAGAACCTAGATCTGTTTAAGATTATGTGCTAGGTTGCAATTTGGGAATTGAACCTTGAATAACACCATAATACATCAGTGGTATCAGAGCTAAGGTTGTTAGATTCTTGTAAATTGGATTATAAGTGGCTGATTAAAAGGTTTAAGAATCAATTAAGAGTTAAAATTGATTAAGAATTATAAACCCTAAATCGGCTAGCAAAAATGGTCTCGGATCATTTGTTTGCAATCGATAAGAAATCTTGTTAGTTATTGTATAAGGATCGTTTTTGTCTTTGTATGATAAAGCGATTATTATCAAAATCGATTTGTTGTCATGGTTCATGCGAATTGGTTAAAGCAATTATTGAATTCGTAAAAGTTAGTGCAAATTGAATCCATTATCGAATTGAAAAGGTCAAAACCGGTTTTGTTTTTGTCCTTTTGTGTGTGGTATGAATCGGTTGATGACTTGGTATGAATCGGTTGATGACTTGGTATGAATCGCATGTTATTTGTTCATGTTATGATTGGCTGATTGATCAATTATTGAATAAGCTGTTGACTTTGTTATTCAATCACATGATACGATTTGGTATTGAATCAATTATTATCATGTTTGTTATTGAATCGTGTTTGTTATTATCATACAATAATTGTATGAATCATTAATTATTTAATTAATGTATGGTTTAAGCCATTAACCCAGATCGCGGTTTGCTTGAAATTATTTAATACAATTGGTATTATTTAATTTCTGGTTAAACCGGATTGAAATTCAAAATTGAATTTTAACCTAAACCGAAGGCTGGTCTAAGTTTGATTTGGTTGGACCAAATAATTTAGAGCTGGTCTGGTTTAGTAAATAACCGATGGTTTTGATAGTTAATTTGGTCTTGGACCAGAATTAATAAACCGACTCGGTTATGTCAAATTATTGGGCCAACTGGAATTCTATGGTCTTGGGCCAAGAATTGGGCCTATAATTTGTGACCCAACCCGAAAATATTTATAAAATATTAAATTAGAAATTTCTATTTTTAGTATGTTTCTAAATTTAGAAAGTTTCTAAAAGAAGTAAGTTTCCCAAAATAGTAATCTTCTATTTTTGGAAATAAAACTTGAAATCCTCAAAAACAATATCAAGCTTGGATGTCTTTCCAATCTTGTCAGCTACTTAACGCTTATTCGATTACAGATATGGCTTACAGTGTGAGGTGTCTGTTCTCGCGTAAGTAAAGTAGTATATAGTCACTAATTTCATTGGGAGTCCCAGACTTTAGTGATTATTTGGCTGTAAGAGATTGGTTTCCTTGACTGGGCCATCGGGAGTCCCGGGCCTTGAGACATCTGGTGTATTGGGCCTTGGGCCCAATCCACAACCGAGAGTTATATGGATATAACTAGCTGTGTGTATGCTTACCAAGTAAAGCTAATTCCGGGTGACGGCCAGTGGCCCACTTTGGATTTAGCTGAACATGGGTCTCGGAATCATTGCATTCTTATGAGGTTAAACAAAGAAATTTTGAATGCAATGCGAGTTTTCTTATAAGTTATTAAGATTACTCTTTTTATGAACTGAATAACTAAAACTCTATTTATCTCTAAATTTCAGTTATGACTAGCACAAACAATCAAAACACTTTCTCGATCCGGTCTGTCCTTGAAATGGACAAACTGAACGGATCAAATTTCTTGACTTGGTCGCGGAACCTGAGGCTAGTCCTCAGGCAGGAGAGAAAGGACTATGTCCTTGAGAGAGCTTTCCCCGAGAGGATCGGATCCAAAGCCAGTCATGCAGTATATAATGCTTGGAATAAACATTATAATGATGCGGTAGATGTGCATTGTCTGATATTGGCTACCATGGACTCAGATTTGCGGAAGCAATATGAGAACATGGAGTCGCCAATAGAGATGATCAGCAGCCTGAAATTGAAATTTCAGGAGCAGGTAAGAGTGGAGAGATACCAGTTGGTTAAATCTCTCACTAGCTGCAAGCTACCGATGGATCATCCAGTAAGTCCTCATATCAGTAAAATGATGGGTTACATTGATAACCTGAGGAAACTGGATTATCCAGTTAGCCAAGAGTTGGCAACTGATATCATTCTGCAGTCACTGCCGTCAAGCTATGATGAGTTCGTAAGGGACTATATCAAGAAAGGCTTAACGAAGACGTTGACTGAACTGCATGACATGCTCAAGACAGTTGAGCCAAACGTGAAGAGTACCCTGTACAATCTCATGAATGAGAAGGGTAGGTTTACTAAACCTAATGCTGACAAGGGTGAAGACAAAGTTGTCCAGATTTTGAATCATGGCAAGCGTGTGTCTTCTGAGCCTGAGTCAGATACCTCTTACGTTGGTAAGTGCTGCTACTGTAAAGAGACTGGGCATTGGAAAAGAGATTGCATTAAATTCATGGAAGATTATGAGGAGTTGAAGTTGATGTATGAGACTACTTCCTCATGTATTCATGTTATTACTTCAAGTTATACCTTATAGGTATTGAATACTGGTTGTGGCACTGATATTTGTTATAATATGCAGAGCCTGAGCAACAGTAAAACGTTGAAGGAAGGGCAAATGGAACTGCGTGTCTGGAAGGAGCTATTGATGTTGCCTCAGCCGTAGGGTTCTCACTTGTAGATGCCTTTGAGGCTTGGTTTTGTATTAAGTAATTGCTACAATGTACCTGCTTTAAGCAGAGTTGTTTTTCATTTTCTTGTGAAGAATTTGAATGTTTTCATTTTGATAAAGACAAGTTTTGTTCTTTTGATCTTAATGAAATATTAATTGTAGCACCCTATTCAAGGAATGGGTTTTATATCTTAAACCATAGAGTGCCTAAATGTAACATAAATACCGAATTGGTTTAAATCTGATGAATTAAACCTGATTTTTCTTGGCATAAATGTTTTGGTCATAGAGTGAGTCGGATTCAGAAATCCCATAGTCATGGACTTTTGGGCTCATTTGATTGGATATCTTATGAGACTTGAATTCTGCTTACTGGACCAAAAGACAAAGGGCCCATCTTAGCCGAGCTAGAGAAAGGCCCAAAGGCTTATTGGACATTCAACATACTCATGTATGTGGTCCGATGAGCAGTAATGCCAGAGAAAATTTCATGTACTTCATTGTCTCTACTGATTACTTCAGTGAGTGTGACTGTGTTCATTTGATGAGACACAAGTCGGAATTCTTTGACATGGTCGAAAGAGTTCCAGAATGAAGTATAGAATCTGAATGACAGAAGTATTAAGACTCTGGATTAGATCACGAGTGAGAATACTTAAGTCATTGATTGTGTGATCATCTGAATGAGTGTGAAGTCGTTTCACAGCTCACTTCTCCTGAAAACCTTGAGGTGTTTCTGTGAGAATGAATCAGATCTTATTAGAAATGATTAAAGATGAGTCACACGAATCTTCCATGATATTCTCTAAGAATAACGCTCTAAAAATATCTAAGTTTACGCTGAAATAGTTCTACCAATATCAGTAGAAAGACACCACGTAAATGTGGATTGGAATCGATCCAAATTCGTCTTTACTGAGTATTTGTAGTTGTGCTACTTCGCTGGTTGTCCTAGGGAAACCAAGGCTTGTTACTTTTACGTCCATTCTGTTTTCTAAGAAGGGAAGTTACTTTCCAAGAAGAACAGTGGGAGTAAAAATATAACTCGAAGAAATTCGAGAAATACAGGAGGTTGCTCAACCTGTTGAGGGAGAGCAGCGGATGGATTTACAGATTTCTGTAGAATCTACACCTGTAGATTCTGAAGTTCGCAGATATGAATGAATCAGTCACTAATCCGAGAGTGATTTCTCGTCATTAGTTGAACTTGATGATCATTGAAAGTTCGCATGATCTGATGATCATTGAAAGCGACGAACCTGCGAAATTCAAAGAAGCGAAAGTGAGCCCGGACTCTGAAAAACTGCACTATGTATAAGTTAGCTTCATTGATCCATTCATGGATGGAAGCAAACATATCGGAGTTGGAATCTTCGTTCTGTTGAAGTAGTCAAGGTTTTGACTTGAACAGGAACGAAGCGGAACTGTGCGTTTACTAATAGATATGTGGGAGCAATATTGCATTTCTCATAGTGTATGTCGATGACATACTGATTCTCGAAAATAACGTTCCAATGCTGCAGTCGGTAAAGGACTGGCTTGGGAGTTGGTTTTATGATTGACATGGGTAAAGCCACATAGTTCTTGGATTTTGGATCTAAACATAGAGATCCAAAAGAGCTGGTAGGACAAAGTCAGGATTCTTAAGTTGACAAAGTCCTACACGTTTTCAGCATTCCAAGAAGGGTTTTATGCCAATGTCACATGGCAATTCATTAAGCAAGATACAGTGTCCTGCGATATCTGCTGAGCTTGAATGCATGGATAGGATTCCATATGCGACGGCAATTGGATCTATCATGTATGCCATGACACGTACTTGTCTTGATGTTGCTTTAATGCTAAGCAAGACAAGTAAAGACCAGTCAAATCCAGCAAAGAATCACTGGATTGCCGTAAAGAATATTCTGAAGTATTTGAGGAATACTTAGGATAAGTTCTTGATTTACGGAGAAAGTGAGGTGCTACAAGTCGATAGAGTCTGAAAGGCAAGTTTCCAATAGACAAAGATAATTCCTGGTCACAGTCCGGCTATATCTTGTGTCTAACTGGCGGTGCAAGGCACTGTTGCTGACTCCATGACTTAAGCTGAACATTTCGCAGCTTGAGAAGCGGCGAAAGAGGATGTTTGGATAGAAGAGTTCATCACTGAACTTGATGTGATTCACAGCATAGATGAGCCTAGCTGCACATCAGAGGTCCAAACACCTTGAGGGTAGGTATAACCTATTCCGTGAGATAAATGACAGAGGTGTTAAGTAGATAAGCAAGTTTCATCGAATGAAAACGTTACTAATCTATTAACGAAGTCACTCCTTATGCCTAAGCACGAGTCGCGGACTGTAGCTGTAGGATGAGTGAAATTAAGATGTAGTCTTAATTTCAGTGGGAGTTTGTAAAGGGCTTTACTTAGTTGTTTTGAAAGGTTCATGTAAACATAATATTTTATGTTTATGAAATCTAATGATTTCTGGATTATTTTAACTGTGATATAAAATAATCGTTCCAAAATGATTCATGTCATTATATATGGGCCATCGAAGTACATGAGTAGACTTGATCCTGAAACCCCATATTTAACGAAGTGACATAAATCATAGTGTCCATAGTCGAAAGTTGTTGAAATTGGAACAACAACAACCTGTTGAGACTAGATTGTGTTGAGACTTATGACCAAGTTTCGAGGGGTCATAGATGCGCGGCATCAAAGTCGACACATAGGTATATGTAGGGGAGCATATTACCGGACATGGCCCGCAAGATGAGAACTCTGCAAGATATTAATGTCTGTGTCATAAGAAGTTCTCATATACGACTATAGAGTATAGTCCTTAGACCTGAGTTCGCATGCATGTGGCTGCACATGGAGTAATGCGCTTTGATCATTGTCTAACGCTGTTTCGTAACTGGGAGCTATAAGGACCTTGGTTGGGTGTATTATAAAGTGTGTAGTTCATAGTGATGGAACAAGATGGGATTTGTCCCTGCCGTTTAACGGAGGTAATATCTCTAGGCCAATCGGAGATTTGATAGCTGGTAAGAGAATGGCCATTCCCAAACGGACTTGCCCAAGTCGTTTGAATTGTCAGTATCAAATCTGGTCCGATAAACATGGTATGGCTACATAAGGATGACACGCATCTTGCCTTATGCCAGATCGAGATATTAAGACAAAAGGACTAGGGTATGTAGGATTCTAGTACAATCGGGAGATTGTTGGGAATGTCCTTTGAAGGATTCCAGTACAAGTGGGAGATTGTTGGGAATGTCCTGAAATCTACCGTACTATCTCTAGAAAGTATGATAAGTGTCGAGATCAGACATAAGTCATAAATACTGGGTGATCATGATGGCTTGCTAGAGTCCGCTCTTGATCTATAAGTTTAGGACTTATTACCAGTATTGTATGATCCCGAAGGGTCACACACCATAGCTAACGGGAAAGTTAAATGGAATTAATACGGTAAGATGCAATGGCATTTACTGTATTAGATCAGAGAATTGGACCAGACAAGATACAGGCTTTAGCCTGTATTTGTGTCTTGGGCCCAAAATCCCAATGGGCCATTAGGATAATTCCTTGGGCCCATGTGAGGGATGAGAGGCCCATATTAGAGAGACAAAATCGAAAACCCTATGTGACACACATCACTTTTTTTTTGCGATTTCTTTCTGTGGCCGTAAGTGTCTCTCTCTCGACCTCTCTCTCTGATCTGATCCATCTCTTTGGTCTAGCAGCCATCCCTTGCTTGTAAAAGTGTGGATACTCAAGGAGGAATAGGTGATTCATCTGTTCGTTGATCTCGACATTACAATCATTCCGCTGCAAAAGGTAATGTCCAGGTTTGTGTTTATGATTCAGTTACAAGAACCTAGATCTGTTTAAGATTATGTGCTAGGTTGCAATTTGAGAATTGAACCTTGAATAACACCATAATACATCACTTTAAAGTAGTGAGGTTGGGTTTTTCTTTCCGGATGATTGACAACATGATCATGTGGTGGAATGTGGTGTTCTTGATGTTGAATTTGGTGAGTGGCTGAAACTGCGTACACCTCCTCCTCATGTGGTCAAAGCGGGAAGAAAAACGGTCTATGTAAATGGATCGATCTACTGGAGATTCGACTTCTACAAAATTCTGCCAATTCGACCCATTGGTAAGTAATAGAAAGTACATAGATGAAGAGTTGCCATCCTCATCCCACATGGAAGTAAGACTGACTTTTCCTTTTCAATATTTGTCTTTCTCTCTGAGTTTAATTAGTCTCGATCTAGCAGGTATAGAATTGGAAAGTCTATATTAGCTGCAACTTATTGTCTGTCATCTTTATCACATTGCTGGTCCTTTTCTGTTGATGTTAGGTCCCTCATGTACATCAGTTAGCAAATAAGGATGACGAACGATGGTTGAAACTTACCAAGCCATACAAGGTGGGTTTGTCACTATTTGTTTCCCTCTTTATTTGCTGCATTTACTTATATTAATTTTTCAGTAACTATGATATTACCCTGCAGATGAAAGACTCTTCTTGAAGACCATGTTACCAATGTTGATCTTTACAAAGAGTTGTTGCAGCGCTACATTTGCGATGAAGAGCAATGTTAGGTAAATATGTCTACACTTTTTTCCTTCTGTAATGTTAAGGACCCTGATAAAGTAAGAGATGCCTACATTTTTTAGAAAGTAATGTTAAGGACCCTGACAAAGTAAGAGATGCCTACATTTTTTTCTTCTGTAAACTAATCGTCTTTTCAAACTTTTGTTCATCTTTTGCTATTATATGTTTTTGCTCCAGGAAGAGGAACTGAAAGGGAAGCATGTATGAGCATCTGAATGACCAGCTACATATACTCATTGAGGCTGATCTTCTTGCATATATTGTGGATATAAAGCTGCGACAGACTCAACAAATCATTAGGAGTTGGTAAAACCTGTTGTATGTGATTTTTAACTTCCTTTTCTCAATTTATTTTTAGATACCACATTGTTTTGAAGTTTTTAAATGAGAGATTCATTTGGGAATTCTTGATTGGTCCATGATCTTGGTTTGAGCATTATTCAAGAGTCATAGACTTCTCTCAGTTAATTAAGTATATACTATCAGACAACAAAATGATTTTTGTATTCTTTTTGCAGGATGAGTCACATGATTACATTAAGAGACAACAGTTGCGAGAGTTTGCTTTGCTGAACAACACAATCAATGTTGCTGAAGCTCCCAGCTATGTTCTACTGCAACATAGAAAGTGAACCAAATTTTCCAACACCAGGAAAACGCTAAGATCTCCATCATGTTGTCATTATTATAACTATGTAACATAAGAGAAGACATTGTATCAACCTTCATTCATGGTTTCTGCATTTGTAGGTATGATATGGGCCAGAGAGGTTTACTGACGCACAGAAGAAACATAACTCTTTACGAGTATGCATTCTATTTGTTCATTATGATGTAATACCATACAAAGATATATAGTATACCATTTGCTTCCATTTATAATACCAGATAGGTGATCATATAATACACTGCAGAGAAGAAATCATCGTCACATAGCTTTCATGAACATGTTAATGGATGAGAAAATTTCAGCAGCTTGACTCAATAACGATGGTTCTTCATCTGATTTCTTTTCTACGTTCCCATATATAATCTGCAAAAAGAAAATATCTCATAAATGAAATTGCAGTAAAATAAGCTTTGTATTTAGGATTTGCATCCCATTCTTTTCGAACTTGAGAGAAAACAGTCCAGTCTGAGTGGTAGTGTCTCTCCTTTCAATTCAAACGCAATGAAACGTCCAAAAACGGGACGCTAAGCAAGCATGAGGTACCGATAAGAGTATGTGTGTATATGTGTATAACTAGCCTAATGGTGTTGGTTACGTCTGCTCTTGGTTCTTCTGCTTTGCCTCTCTGATCCACAGTGATTCCTAAACACAAAGCACCAAGAGAACAGTGTACTGATGTTTCCTCCTAAACCGGGGAAAACATTGAAGACAAAAAAAAGAAGAAAGAATGTGAAAATAGCGTTAGATGGTTGATGCACCATTAAGATAGATTGTTTTTGGATTTATTCATGTGTTGAAGTTGTAGTTGTTGGAATCCCTAGGATCCAGGGTCTAGGTGAATAAATCTAAGAACTGACCTCGTGTTTACCTGGAGATTGGCAGCGGAAATTGGAGCAGGTAAAACAAGATCTCCTGGGATTCTCTGCGTGTCTAGGTGAATAAATCGCTGCGCCTCTATCGTAGTCCACACGCACACAAGCTGGAGTCCGCCGGGATGCTAGTACCGGTGATCGGATCTCCTGGGATTCTCTGCGTGTTTCTAGAGGAAGAGGGTCCGTTTTCTGTCAAGAAAAACTGTCTGCGACGGCTCACCCTCTAGGTCGTGTAACCTGGCCCCTATAAATAGGCCCATGGTGTACAAACCGTAACATCAATTACGGTATCGACCTTGTGTCGATCGTTGCACCCAACAGCATCGATCGACACACCTCTTGCATCGATCGACGCACCAATGGCATCGATCGACACACCTCTTAACACACGAATTCAATGTGTATCCAATACACATTGATCGGACCATATGCCAATGATCAATTCCCTATAGAAGCGTATCCAACTTGCTTAGGTGTGTGACCCTTTAGGTTCACACGATACTAGAAATGAGTTACAACTCACTTGTCATAAGCGGTTTCTAGCAAAACATTATGACTACCCAGTATCACATGAATTGTCCGATCTCGACAATACAACTATTTTTAGAGTAAGTACAATGTGATTTCAGGACATAATCCCAACAATCTCCCACTTGTACTGGAATCATCTATTCCCATAATCCCTTTGTCCCTATATCTCGATATGGCATAAGGCAAGAAATTGTGTCATCCTTATTATAGCCAATATCATGTTCGTCGAACTTCTGATCTATACTGATAAAACAAACGACTGAGAATCACCTCGTTTGAGCACGGCCATGCATTTTCTCAGTATCAAATCTTCGATGGGCCCTGAGATATTTATCTCCTTTTATATAGGAGGGATAAATCCCATCTTGTTTCATCCCTGTTTCTACACACACTTCATGATACGCCTAAGCAATGTATTTATAGCCGCCAGTTACGGAACGACGTTTGACAAGGTCAAAACGCACCATTTCATATGCTAGAAAGCATGATGAACTCAGGTCTAAGGACTATACTCTATAGTCGTAATGAGAAACTCTCATGACACAAATATAACTATCCTGTAGAGTTCTCATTAGCGGGTCATGTCCGATCATATGTTCACCAACATATATCTATGTGACTGACTGTGATACTCATATCATTGACTCCATGAAACTTAGTCAACAGTCACCTCACAAGCTAGTCTCTCGCGGTTGTCAGTGTCCCACTTTGACAATCTTGACTAGGGACAATCATAATTTATGTCATCTTTTACTTATAGGGTTTCATGATCAAGTCCTCAAATTGATGACCTATATGATGACCATAAAGTACTTTGGGACCATTACCTAATTATCCAATAATAAAATAATACTGATGTCAGTTTATCACAAACATGACTACATCATGTCTATCTGAACATCATAACTAACATAACTCCCACTAGAATCTAGACCACGTCTTCAGATATCTAGTACCTACAGCAACAGCATGAAGCTCATGCTTAGGTTGTGAGAGATGCTGCGGCGTTCTTGCTTGGAGCCATTCCAACAAACCACACCGCTATTCTTTAATAAGCACTATTCTGCGGTCCACTTCTTGGAAAACTTTCCAACAGATAGCGCCGCTACACAGACAAAGAGACATAACCAGGTGGGAACCGGGAATCATCTTTGTCCGTCTTACTACTTATAACAGATTCGTCACTTCCTCAGTTGTACAAGAACATATCCTTAGTGTTCCTCAAACACTTGGGGATATTCCTTACAAATGTCCAGTTACTTTACCGGAATATATTGGTATCTTCTCGTCATGCTATATGCGTAAGCTGCATATAGACGAGCGCAAGATATGGCATTCATGATGGATTCTATTGCAAAAGCAAAAAGGAATCACACTCATAGATTCTAGCTCAGCCAGTGTCCGAGACACTTCATCTTGCTAAGATCGATACTAGCTCAGCCAGTGTCAAAGACACTCCATCTTACTAAGATTATTGCCATAAGACCTTTGGTATGAAGCTATTCTTGGAATCATGCATATTGGATCTGTCCAATACCTTATAATCATAAGGATTCTGACCCGATCCAATTAGCTCTTCTGATTCATCTCAATGGATCTATATTCCAAGAACTTTTGCGGCTTCTCCCATGTCTATTGTTGAATTTGACTTCCGACCCAAATCTTGACAAGACTTTAGCGTCGAACGTCGTTTATGAGATTAAGTATGTTATAAACATACAGTCTTTGAGAATTGCAACTACGCTCCCACTAGTTTACTTGTAAATGCACGGTTTCTATTCGTTCCTGATCGAGTCAAAACCTTTGACTGTTTTAATAGAACATAGATTCCAACTCCAAGATGTTTGCTTCAACCGGTGAAGCTAACATGCATAACTAGCCAATTTTCGGAGTTGGGGCTCACCTTCGCTTCTTTGAATTTCGCAGGCTCGTCACTTTTCAATGATCAACAGATCACGACACTTGGTTACGAGGAATCACCCTCGGTTTAGTGACGGATCCATTGGGATCAGCGAAATTCAGGCTCCACAGGTCTCGATCCTACAACACTCTGTAGATCTAACCGCCGCACTCCCTCAACAGGTTGAACAGCCTCATGTGTTTCTCGAATTTCTTCGAGTTGTACTTTTACTCCCACTGTTCTTCTTGGAAAGACAGAGTTCCGAACAACAAAACTTTGTTTTCGGATTGGTTGCAAAAGTACTAAGCCTAGGTTTCCTTAGGACAACCAGCGAAGCAGCACTTATCAGATTTGGGTTCAAGTTTGTTTGTTGACAACTGCCTTACACAAACCTTGCAATCCCAATTAATCAGAAAAACGTATTTGGAAATCACCCAGTCCACATCCAATGTGGCGTTTTTTCACTGATTCTTATAGAAAACTTATTTAGCGCAAACAAGTTAATTTTAGAGCGTAATTTAAAAAGAATAATGGAAGATTCATGTGACTCATCATTAATCGGAGCATATTCAATAAGATCCGATTCATTCTCTCAGAAACACCATTCAGGTTTTCTAGGAGAAAAGAGCTGTAATATGGCTTCACACTCACTTAGATGATCACTCAATTCTTGACTCAAGTATTTTCCTCCGCGATCTAATCGAGGATATCAATACTTCTGTCAAATCGGTTTTATACTTCATTCTGAAACTCCTTTGATCATTCCAAAGGATTCTGACTCGTGTCTCATCAAATGAATACAGTCATACTTATTGTAGCCATCAATAAGTCAATGAAGTATTGAAGTTTTTGTTGGAATTGTGTCCAGTAATCTCGGTACTGTCTCTAGAAAGTAAGAGTATGTCAATGATCAGACATAAGTCATATAATACTGGGGGTCATGATGGCTTGCTAGAGTCCGCTCATGATCTATAAGTCTTGGACTTATTGCCTTTATTATATGATCCCATATGGGTCACACGCCTAAGCTAACAGGAAAAATGTGTAGGAACGGTTTAGCAGAAGTACGGTAAAAGTGCTAGGCATTTACTGTACTTAGAGAGAATAAAACGGTTTAGCTACTCTGTGTCGATCGATACACAAGGTGTGTCGGTCGACACAGTGTGCGAATGCCGTCTAGTTAATTGGTGTTTGGGCCAAATGGCCCAAACGAAATCAGACAAGTTTTATAAACTAAAACTCGAGTTTCTGATCAATTAACCCTAACACTCCAGCCGTAAACTCTCTCTCTCTGCGCCGAATTCCTCTAGTGGTCTAGCAGCCGTTTCCTGTGATCGCGTGTGTGAACCTTTGGAGGATTCATCCCTCGGTGTTTCTCTGATCTCAAACATACCATCTCTTTCCGCTGCAAACAGGTATAAGGTGAGATCATCATTTGTTTCTATTCTGAGAAGAACCTAGATCGCATGTTTAGGTTGATATGAATCTAAGAATTGAATCAGGATCAACTAAACAATCCTTCAGTGGTATCAGAGCCAATGGTTCTGGTTTTTTCTTGTTTAGATTCAATGTTTAGGATTGTTTTCTTGTTTAAAAGTGTTTTGAATCAACTACTGATAAGAGAAACTACTTAAGTAACAAGAATTGGAACCTAAACACACATAAAATTGCAGAAACCAAACTATATGATTTGGTAGAATGCGATTTCAAGAGGTCTGTATCGACTGCGATCGCATGGATCGATCGATACGATCGCATGGATCGGTCGATACAGCCTATCGGTTAACCCAGTTAACGCGTGAAAGCATCGATCGATGCAGGATCGATGCAGGTTCGATATTGGTGCATCGACCGATGCGGTTGGTGCACATCGATCGACACGGTTAGGGTTTTGACTCGGTTCAGTGCATGCGTGAGAGCATCGATCGATACAGGATCGATGCACGATCGATGCAGGATCGATGCTGAGAGCATCGACCGATGTGGTTGATGGATCGATCGACACGGTTGGTCCATCGATCGACATGGTTGGTTTAAGGCTCGGTTTAATTTTGATTAAAATTAATTCGTCCTGGTTTAATAAACAGATTTAATAATTTTATTAAGTCTGGTTAAACCGGAACAAGAAATCCAATGTCGAAAGAATTATTGGATTTAGTGCCTAAACCAGGATTTTCTAATTTGATTTGGTTGGACCAAATAAATTGAGAAAATCCGGTTTAGTAAATAACCGGTTGACAATTGTGGTCATCGTAGTAATTAAAATTTGGTTAGACCAATTTTAATGAACCAGACCGGTTATGTCATTTAATTGGACAATTGGGTCATGTCTTGGACATGGACCAGTTCTTGGGCCTCGGGCCAAGAAGTTAAAACAATTGGGCCAGTTATTTGAGTCTTTCTTCAGATTAATTTAAAATTTATTTTATAAAGAATATAAATCGATTTTAAATTAAAGTTTCCGATATTTTGAAATTAGAAAGTTTCTTAAATTAGAAGTTTCTGGATTTGCGGGTTTTGGATTTTAAAGAAATTTCTAAAGTTAGAAAGTTTCCGTTTTTAGAAAGTTTCCAATTTTAGAAAGTTTCCAAAATAGTAGGTTTCCAAAAATGGAAAGTTTCCCGAAATAGTAATCTTCTATTTTGGGAATGATTTTTTAAATAAACCTATGAACCTCAAATAATATCAAGCGTTGGATGTCTTGTCCATTCTATGTCAGCTGTCGAAGCCCATTCAATTGTATTCATGGCCTTACAGTGTGAGGGTGTCTGCTTTTGCGTGGATAAGACGGTTTGTGATTCATAAATGTCATTGGGAGTCCCAGACATTAATGATTACATGACTGTATAGTCTGGTTTTCTTGACTGGGCCATCGGGAGTCCCGTGCCTTGAGACATCAGAGTGGATTGGGCCTCGGGCCCAGATTCACAACCAAGAGTTATATCACGGATATAATTAGCCGATATAGGGCTTACCGATATAAGCTAAGGTTTGGTGACGGCCAGTGGCCCACTTTAATCTTAGTTATATGTGGATCTTGGAATCATTATATTCTATTGAGGGTAACTTATGTTATTGAATATAATGCGTGATTAATCATATTAAATTTAATACGAGATTAATCATATTGAACATTTTAACTAATAACCTTTTATCTATATATTTCAGCTATGACTACTACAAGCACACAAAACACATTCTCGATCCGGTCTGTTCTCGAAAAGGAGAAGCTGACTGGAACGAACTTCCTGACGTGGTCAAGGAACTTGAGGCTAGTCCTCAAGCAGGAGAAGAAGGATTATGTCCTTCGTGATCCTCTCCCCGAGAGGCCTCCTGCCAATGCCGCCAGGACTCTGCATAATGCTTGGGAAAAGCATTCGTCAGATGAAAATGATGCCTATTGCCTGATGCTGGTGACAATGACTCCTGAGCTGCAAAAACAGTTCGAGAGTGTATTGTCACCCATCGAGATAATGGCAAGCCTGAAATCGCTTTTTCAGGAGCAGGCTAGGACTGAGAGGTTTCAAACAGTTAAGAACCTCTTGGACTGCAAGTTGGCTGCGAATGCGGCAGTGAGTCCTCATGTCTTGAAGATGATGGGTTATCTCGATCATCTTCAGAAACTCGACTGCCCAATCAGCCAGGAACTTGCCTGCGACATCATTCTGCAGTCATTACCTGCAAGCTATGATCAGTTCATTCTGAACTTTAACATGCATGGCTTGAGTAAGACATTGCCTGAGCTTCACGGGATGCTCAAGACTGCGGAGCCCAATTTGAGGAAAACCGCCAAGGACCCCAATGTGCTTATGGTGCAGAAGGGCAAGGGGTTTAAGAAATCCTCTGCTAAGGATAAGGGAAAGGCCAAGGCTGTCCAAGTCGCGGACAAGGACACGCCAAAGCCCAAGCCCAAGTCCAAGGCTGGGCCAACTGACATATGCAGGTTCTGTAAAGAACCAGGGCATTGGAGGAGAGAATGTAAGAAATTCCAGGAAGGTCTAAAGGAATTGAAGAAGAAGACTTATGAGACTTCTTCAACAGGTATTTTTGTTATAGAAGTTAATACAACTACTTCTGATAATACCTCATGGGTTATGGATACTGGTTGTGGGGCTCATATTTGTACTAATATGCAGGCACTCAGCAACAGTAGAAGGCTGAAGCAAGGACAAGTGGAGATACGAGTTGGGAATGGAGCGAAAGTTCCAGCGCTAGCTGTAGGCACTTACTTGTTGTCTTTACCTTCGGGATTGATTTTAGAACTCAATAATTGTTATTTTGTACCTGCTATAAGCAGAAATATTATTTCAATTTCTTTGTTTGATTTGGAAGGTTATGATTTTTCAGTTAAGAATAAATTATGTTCCTTCAATCGCAACAATTTGTTCTATGGTTCTGCCCCTCTTATGAATGGGCTTTACATACTCGATCAATCCGCGCCAATTTATAACATTAATACCAAACGGTTCAAACCTAATGAGGAGAACCGAACGTTTCTATGGCATTGTCGTTTAGGGCACATCAGCGAGAAACGCATCAAGAGGCTCCATTCGAATGGACTTCTTGGCTCATTTGACTTTGAGTCATGTGAGAAATGCGAATCCTGCATGATGGGCAAAATGACACGGGCCCCCTTTAATAAACCTAACGAGAGGGCCAGTGACTTATTGGGCCTGATACACACTGATGTGTGTGGCCCAATGTTTACAAATGCAAGAGGAAACTATCAGTACTTCATTACCTTTACTGATGATTTCAGTAGGTATGGATATGTTTATTTAATGAAACATAAGTCTGAATCTTTTGAGAAGTTCAGAGAATTCCAAAATGAAGTAAAGAACCAACTTGGCAAAAGCATTAAGGCTCTTCGGTCCGACCGAGGAGGAGAATACTTAAGCCAAGAATTCAGTGATCATCTGAGAGAGTGTGGGATCGTATCCCAACTCACTCCTCCTGGAACACCTCAATGGAATGGTGTGTCTGAAAGGAGAAATCGGACCTTATTGGATATGGTTCGATCTATGATGAGTCACACAGACCTTCCAATATCCCTTTGGGGATATGCTCTGCTAACAGCAGTGTTCACTCTAAATAGAGCGCCATCGAAAGCAGTAGCAAAGACACCATATGAATTATGGACTGAAGAAGCTCCAGTGCTGTCTTATCTCAGAATTTGGGGTTGTGAAGCCTATGTCAAGAGATTGATCTCAGACAAGCTTACACCAAAATCTGACAAATGCTACTTCATTGGTTATCCACGAGAAACCAAGGCTTATTACTTCTATCTACGTTCCGAGAACAAGATCTTTGTTGCCCGGGATTGTAACTTTCTTGAGAGGGAGTTTCTCTCTAAGAAAGACAGTGAGAGTAAGGTACTGCTTGAAGAAATTCAAGATGAACAGGATACTGCTCAACCTAATGAGGAAGAGCAGCAGGAGGACCTACAAGAAATTGTAGAGCCTGAACCTGTAGTACCTGAAGTTCGAAGATCCGGGAGGATCCGTCACGAACCCGAGAGATATCAAGGATTCCTCGTGACTGACTGTCATGATCTTTTGATCATTGATGGTGATGAACCATCGAACTTCAATCAAGCCATGATGGGCCCAGATTCCTCTAAGTGGCGCAAGGCCACTGATTCCGAAATGGACTCCATGTCGGTCAACCAAGTGTTTTCGTTGGTTGACTTACCCGCTGGTGTAAAAGCCATCGAGTGCAAATGGATCTTCAAGAAGAAGATTGACGTGGATGGAAATGTCCAGATTTATAAAGCCAGGTTGGTGGCAAAAGGTTTCAGACAAGTTCACGGTGTGGATTATGATGAAACCTATTCACCAGTGGCTATGATGAAATCTATTCGGATTCTACTAGCAACTGCAGCTTTTCATGATTATGAAATTTGGCAGATGGACGTGAAAACCGCCTTCCTGAATGGAATTCTGGAAGAGGATGTGTATATGACGCAACCTGACGGTTACATAGATCCAAAGAATGCTGGGAAAGTATGCAAGCTTCATAAATCCATTTATGGATTGAAGCAAGCATCGAGGAGCTGGAATCTTCGTTTTGATGAAGCGATCAAGCAATTTGACTTCATCAGAAACGAAGAAGAACAATGCGTGTATAAGAAATCTAGTGGGAGCAAGATTGTATTTCTTATTCTGTATGTCGATGACATACTGCTTCTCGGAAACGACGTTCCAATGCTGAAGTCGGTAAAGGACTGGCTTGGAAGTTGTTTTTCCATGAAAGACATGGGTGAAGCCGCATACGTTCTTGGAATCAGGATCTACCGGGATAGATCTAGAAGGCTGATAGGCTTGTGTCAAGATTCGTACATTGACAAAGTCCTACAAAGATTCAGCATGAAGGATTCCAAGAAGGGCTTCACGCCGATGGTACATGGCACAACGCTAAGCAAGAAGCAGAGCCCTACGACGGCTGCTGAGCTTGAGCGCATGAAGAATATTCCTTATGCATCTGCAATAGGATCTGTCATGTATGCCATGATCTGTACTCGTCCTGATGTTGCTTATGCATTGAGCATGACGAGTAGATACCAGTCAAATCCAGGTGAAAACCATTGGATTGCCGTAAAGAATATCTTGAAGTATCTAAGACATACTAAGGATAAGTTCTTAGTGTACGGTGGAAGTGATGTGCTTAAAGTCAGTGGATTCACGGACGCAAGTTTCCAGACAGACCAAGATGATTTCCGGTCACAGTCCGGTTATATCTTTTGTCTGAATGGCGGTGCAATCAGTTGGAGAAGCTCCAAGCAAGACACCGTTGCAGATTCCACCACAGAAGCTGAATATATCGCCGCCTCAGAAGCTGCGAAGGAAGCTGTTTGGATACGGAAGTTCATTATTGAACTAGGTGTGATACCAGATGCGGCTGAGCCTCTGGCACTGTTTTGTGACAACAATGGTGCTATAGCTCAGGCAAAGGAACCAAGATCACACCAGAAATCCAAGCATGTTCTAAGAAGATTTCACTTGATACGTGACATCATTAATAGAAAGGAAGTCAAGATCAGCCGAGTTCAGACAGATGATAACGTCGCTGATCCGTTGACAAAGCCACTCCCAAGGCCTAAGCTCGAGTTTCTGACTGAAGCTGTAGGCATTAGAGACATAGAAATGTAATCTAAATTTGAGTGGGAGTTTGAGGGCTTTTATTTAGTTATTTGATATGTTCTTGTAAAACATTCTTATGTTTAATGAAATTATTATTTCAAGATTATTTTAACTGTGATGAAATAATCGTTCCAAAGTGATATGAACCATTTTATAGGTCATCGAAGTAAATGACTTGATCTTGAGTCATCGAAGTCATTTAGCTTGATCATGAGACCCTATATTTGATAGATGTTTTATATCATCCCGTCCCTAGTCGAAGGTTGTTGAAATTGGAACACCAACAACCGTGTGAGACTGGATTGGTACGTGACTTATGACAAAGTCTCAGTGTGTCATAGATGCGCGGCATCAAAGTCAGTACATAGGTGTATGTTTGGGAACATACGACCGGACAAGACCCGCATATAAGAACTCTTCAGGATATTTATATCTGTGTCATAAGAGATTCTTACTACGACTATAGAGTATAGTCCTTAGACCTGAGTTCGCATGCATGTGACTGCACATGGACTGATGCACTTTGATCATTGTCTAACGCTATCGTTCTGCGATAGTTATAAGGACCTTGTTTGGGTACATTATGAAATGAATAGTTTACAGTGATGGAACAAGACGGAATTTGTCCCTCCAATATAAATGGAGTGAATATCTCTAGGCCAATCGGAGATTTGAATACTGGAAAATGCATGGCCATGCTCAAACGGACTTTCCCGAGTCGTTTGGATTGTCAGTATCAAATCAGAGTCCGATGAACAAGATTAGGCTTTATAAGGATGACACCAATCTTGCCTTATGACTAATCGAGATATTGTGACAAAAGGATTATGAATACAGAGATTCCAGTACAAGTGGGAGATTGTTGGAATTGTGTCCAGTAATCTCGGTACTGTCTCTAGAAAGTAAGAGTATGTCAATGATCAGACATAAGTCATATAATACTGGGGGTCATGATGGCTTGCTAGAGTCCGCTCATGATCTATAAGTCTTGGACTTATTGCCTTTATTATATGATCCCATATGGGTCACACGCCTAAGCTAACAGGAAAAATGTGTAGGAACGGTTTAGCAGAAGTACGGTAAAAGTGCTAGGCATTTACTGTACTTAGAGAGAATAAAACGGTTTAGCTACTCTGTGTCGATCGATACACAAGGTGTGTCGGTCGACACAGTGTGCGAATGCCGTCTAGTTAATTGGTGTTTGGGCCAAATTGGGCCAAATGGCCCAAACGAAATCAGACAAGTTTTATAAACTAAAACTCGAGTTTCTGATCAATTAACCCTAACACTCCAGCCGTAAACTCTCTCTCTCTGCGCCGAATTCCTCTAGTGGTCTAGCAGCCGTTTCCTGTGATCGCGTGTGTGAACCTTTGGAGGATTCATCCCTCGGTGTTTCTCTGATCTCAAACATACCATCTCTTTCCGCTGCAAACAGGTATAAGGTGAGATCATCATTTGTTTCTATTCTGAGAAGAACCTAGATCGCATGTTTAGGTTGATATGAATCTAAGAATTGAATCAGGATCAACTAAACAATCCTTCAGTTTTTCCTTTGGCACTAATGCTCATCGGGCCGCATACATCAGTATGTGTAAGGCCCAACGAGCCTCTGGTCCGTTTCTTTAGCTCTGCTAAAGAAGCCTTAGTCATTTGGCCCAGCAAGCAGAATTCATGTCTCAATTGATTTACAATCAAATGAACCTGAAGCCCATAACTATGGAACTTCTGAATCCGCTGCGCTCTATTTGGTCAATTTGACTATGCTGAGGAAAAATCGAGTTCAAGTCATCAGACTTGAATCATTTGATATTTATGTTATATTTAAGCGTATGTTGGTTTAAGATATAAAACCCTTTCAAAAGGGGTGCTACTATATGATATTTCATTAAGATCAAAAGAGCAAAACTTGTCTTTTATCAGAATGAAAAACATTCAAATTTTTACAAGAAAATGAAAGACATTTCTGCATAAAGTAGGTACATAGTAGCAATTACTTAATTCAAAACCAAGCTTGAAAGGCTCCTACAAGTGCAAAATCTATACGGCTTATGCAGCAACCATTGCTCCATACTAGGCACGCAGTTCCACTTGTCCTTTCTTCAACGTTCTACTGTTGCTTAGGCCCTGCATATTTCCAAAATATCAGTACCACAACTAGTATCCAATACATATGTAGAACTTGAATTAATAACACAATACCTGAAGAAGTGATAGGTGTCAGGTTTTAATCCTATATCTAACTGCAAGTGCACAGTTCAGTAGTTGTAGTATATAGGTATCGAATCCACAGGGACTCTGGTATTCAATAGCTCAAGAACAGGAAATTAAACTAGGAAGAAGGCAATGTGATTAAATTGAAAGCAATGCGAGAAATTAAACAGAAAGCAAAGATTGTTGGTTGTGAAAGTTAGTTGTTAAGAGCGCTAAGTCTAGGGCGTTCTCAGGAAATCAGACAAGCAGACAGTTCATTCAGCAAGGATCTAATTAAGCACAGTTCTAGAACTCAAAACACAGATGTAGAATTAACCAAATTCCTTTGCGATAATTCTCTAAGTCTAAGTGCAGCAAACCAAACTTTCGTTTGCGAGAACTAACAGATTAAACTAGCATTAATTCCAAGTTTGATATGTTCACAATTATCCTAAACCAAACTTTCGTTTGCGAGAAGTTTAATTGCTCAACCTAATTAGTTCAGATTCCTAAACCACACTTCCGTGTCGTATTTAGCAACCTAAGATCTAGATTCTAATTGATCAGGTTAGAACTAGCTTTAAGCACAATTAGATTGAAGAACAGATATAGTTATGAATCCTTAACTGAATTAAACAAGTCTAGCAAGTCATAAAATCCTATGTGAGAAACCCTAAACCTAACAAGGAATCTACTTAGACATAGATAATGAAAACAAAATCATATGAAGAATAAATTGCATAAAAGATAAAGAATAAAAGGGGTTCGAAATCTTCTCCAAATACAGATGAAGTAAAGGTTCAGATCAGCCTCAAAAGCTCTAAAAATCCTCTGCTCTTAATTATGAAAAAGCGTATCTAATTAAAACACCAAAAACTTAATTATAGAGGTCTAATCTCGGCCAGTAGCTTCTTTGTAAATATCAGGAACTTCTGGATCAGAGTGCAATATCTTGACTCTTCATAAACCGCCGAGTTTCGGCCCATCTCGCTGGTGCAACGATCGGTGCTAGAGTGCAACGATCGACGCATTTCTCTGTTTCGGACAGTGAACTCTATCTTTCGGCCAAACACTCCAAAAATCTCCAAAAAGTGTCATAATCACCAAATATGCTCCAAACCTGATTATACCTGTAAAAGACTCTAAAAGAACACAAAAAGACACTAAAACACGCTTATATCATGGTCTAAAACTAGTAAAAACCATGATATATCAAGAAGAAGTACCATACATCTTATTCATCTCTTGTGAATCTTCCAAGAATTTAATGCAATCTCTCTTCCAATGCCCATACTCATTACAGTAGAAGCACTTTCTAACACCAGATGGGCCGGACTTGGGCTTATAAGATGACACATGCTTATCCTGATTCCAAATCCGGACGGCCCTGCCTCTACCCTTGTCAACATAAGATTTCTCAAATCTTGTACCCTTCTTGATGCTTTTCTCTGCTGTCTTGAGCATGCCATGCAGCTCAGTCAACGTCTTCGTCAAGCCTTTCTTGATATAATTCTTAATGAACTTATCATAACTTGACGGCAGTGATTGCAGAATGATGTCAGTTGCCAACTCTAAGCGGACAGGACAATCCAGTTTCCCCAGGTTATCAACGTAACCCATCATTTTAATGACATGAGGACTCACTGGAACATCCTCTGGTAGTCTGCACCCAGTGAGAGACTTCACCATCTGTAATCTCTCAACTCGTGCCAGATCCTGAAACTTCAGTTTCAGGCTGGTGATCATCTCTATTGGCGACTCCATGTTCTCGTATTCACTCTTCAAGTCCGAGTTCATGGTAGCCAACATCAGACCACGCACATCTACCACATCAATATAATGCTTATTCCAAGCATTATATACTGCATTCGAGCGATTGGCCTCAAGCTTTTCTGGAAGAGCTTTCTCAAGGACATAGTCCTTACTCTCCTGCTTGAGGATTAATCTCAAATTGCGATACCAATCCAGGAAATTTGACCCATTTAACTTGTCCTTCTCAAGGACGGGTCGTAACGAGAAGGTAGTTTTAGACATAGGCTGAAAATTTTAATCAAAGAAAATTTTAGTTATGATTTCAGGAAATGAGGAATCTTATCCAATTAGAAAACTCGCATTATATTCAAACAACGTTTCCTCTATAAATATAATAATCCAAGATCCATACATCACTAAAATCTGAGTGTACGACTCGTCATTATCCAGAGTTTAGTAATCTAGGTAAGCAAACCATTGCTAATTGTACTCAGTACAACTCTTGGTCGCAGATGAGACAATCCATGTCTCATCCACTCTGATGTCTCTGGGCCCAAAACTTCTGATAGCCAAGTCAAGTAAACCAATCTCTTCTGTCTTGTGATCATTGACAGTCGCACTGCAAGTCTATCAATGACCATCTGCCTTACTCATGTTGCAGTGGATACAAAGGACTCCAAGACTATCCAACAAACGACACGAGTCTTGACAGTAGACAAGATTGGGCAAGACATCAAGATCACTTGATATTTAGTTGAGGAAATGGAACTTTAAAAGATTAGTACTTCAATCTCTTAGGCCATGCAATAGTTGATGTCAAGCACTGCAAGACTATCAACACTACTACCTGCCTTACTCATGTAATTGTGGACACCAAGCTCTTGGCAAGACTATCCAACAACGAAACGAGTCTTGACAGTTGACCATATTGAATAACTAAGCTTCGGTCTAACACACATCCAATGTGTATTAAATAGGTTTAGAACATTTTTAACTTTTAATTTCAATTAAGTTGTACTTGTTCTAATTTAAGTGGGTTAGGTCATTTGGTTCGGTTTTTCAATCATCTGGTTCAAAAACCAAACGATTACGGTTCGCATCGTCACCACGCGCATCGACTGACACACTTGGTCGACATTTGATATGCAACCTTTACCAACCCTATAACCGGTCTTAGACCAATTGCGATAACCGGTCCAATCTAATTGAACCGACTTATCCAATCAAACTGATCTTAACTAATCAAATCGGTTTATTCGAATTGAGATAACTAATTCAATCCAATTGAATCAATTCATCCAATTTAAACCGATCTGGCTTACCTTAACCAAGCATGATAACCAATTCAATCCAATTGAACCGATTAACCAATCGCAAGGACTGTGTCGACCGACACTAAACCTGTGTCGATCGATACAGTAGGGTATCAGGGAATTTTAATCGAATTAAACCGACATAACCATGCGAGATAACCGGTTCAATCCAATTGAACCGATCTATCCTTTCGCACAGCCTGTGTCGATCGATGCACCCAGTGTGTCGATCGTCACGCAATTCCACTTGTCCTTTCTTCAACGTTCTACTGTTGCTTAGGCCCTGCATATTTCCAAAATATCAGTACCACAACTAGTATCCAATACATATGTAGAACTTGAATTAATAACACAATACCTGAAGAAGTGATAGGTGTCAGGTTTTAATCCTCTATCTAACTGCAAGTGCACAGTTCAGTAGTTGTAGTATATAGGTATCGAATCCACAGGGACTCTGGTATTCAATAGCTCAAGAACAGGAAATTAAACTAGGAAGAAGGCAATGTGATTAAATTGAAAGCAATTCGAGAAAGTAAACAGAAAGCAGAGATTGTTGGTTGTGAAAGCAAGTTGTTAAGAGCGCTAAGTCTAGGGCGTTCTCAGGAAATCAGACAAGCAGACAGTTCATTCAGCAAGGATCTAATTAAGCACAGTTCTAGAACTCAAAACACAGATGTAGAATTAACCAAATTCCTTTGCGATAATTCTCTAAGTCTAAGTGCAGCAAACCAAACTTTCGTTTGCGAGAACGAACAGATTAAACTAGCATTAATTCCAAGTTTGATATGTTCACAATTATCCTAAACCAAACTTTCGTTTGCGAGAAGTTTAGTTGCTCAACCTAATTAGTTCAGATTCCTAAACCACACTTCCGTGTCGTATTTAGCAACCTAAGATCTAGATTCTAATTGATCAGGTTAGAACTAGCTTTAAGCACAATTAGATTGAAGAACAGATATAGTTATGAATCCTTAACTGAATTAAACAAGTCTAGCAAGTCATGAAATCCTATGTGAGAAACCCTAAACCTAACAAGGAATCTACACAGACATAGATAATGAAAACATAATCATATGAAGAATAAATTGCATAAAAGATAAAGAATAAAAGGGGTTCGAAATCTTCTCCAAATACAGATGAAGTAAAGGTTCAGATCAGCCCCAAAAGCTCTAAAAATCCTCTGCTCTTAATTATGAAAAGCGTATCTAATTAAAACACCAAAAACTTAATTATATAGGTCTAATCTCGGCCAGGGGCTTCTTTGTAAATATCAGGAACTTCTGGATCAGAGTGCAATATCTTGACTCTTCATAAACCGCCGAGTTTCGGCCCATCTCGTTGGTGCAACGATCGGTGCTAGAGTGCAACGATCGACGCATTTCTCTGTTTCGGACAGTGAACTCTATCTCTCGGCCAAACACTCCAAAAATCTCCAAAAAGTGCCATAATCACCAAATATGCTCCAAACCTGATTATACCTGTAAAAGACTCTAAAAGAACACAAAAGACACTAAAACACACTTATATCATGGTCTAAAACTAGTAAAAACCATTATATATCAACTCCCCCACACTTAGCCTTTGCTTGCCCTCAAGCAAAACAGAGAACTAAAGCTTGGTGAAGAGGTTTGAAAACTCTTCAGAAACTCATTTCATCCTAGAAGCTACAATACTCAGATTCCCCTTAGTAAACCACTAAAAGAATCAATCACAGGATATCAAAACCAACATGTACTTCCCCCACACTTAGCAACTGTCCTAAGTAAACTCCACAATCACATTCAAGCATTCAAATTCTCCCTACTGACTTCTGCAAGTATTTAAGTGCGGTCTCACCTAAGGAGTATCGATCAAAGGGCACATGGATTCTTACCTTATCAGCTCTAGACCACCATACTATCTTTCTCTAGTCCCTTTCTTCTCTTTCCCTTCCTTAACAACTGATTTTTCCCACATTGGGTATCATTTTATTTTATTTTTATCAGTGTTCTTCCCGTTATGGGGTGTACTTTGGACACATTCCATGGATGCATAAGGGATAATAGTGTTTGCTACTATTCTCATGACCACTTCGGAGTTACTAACTCATCCTCAGTTTATACTCTCTTTTTTTTTATGGAAGGGGAGAAGGGAACTAAATAGGATAGGTTGACAGGCTGTGTCAGAACTAACAGGGAATCCGACACAAAGTATACCAAGCCCTTAGGTGAGAAATATAAGTCAGTATTAAACTGAAGTCAGTAAAAGGATCCTCTGATACCTGAAGTGATGTGGGTGTTCCCAGTAGGTTGATCTGTGTCTGGGTTTTCTAATAGTCATATATAGATCCTGCAACTTCATCCCAATGGTTACTTAAGTTCCTGCAAGTCTTGTAAATCTTCTCAACAAATCATAGTTTCTTACTTAAACAATTTTGACTCAATAAAACAAAAATTTTGAAAAATGGACTGACTCTTAAGAAAACAGAAAGATAAGCGTCAGTAGCACCTCCCCCACACTTAAGACACACTGTCCCCAGTAGTGTCAAGCGAAGGATCGGTAAAAAGAAATAAAAAATTGTTAAAGTTCTGTTGAGTTCTGTCGGGTTTACCTCTGTCGCTCAGGCATCGATCGTTGCACTAAGTGCATCGACCGTTACTTGGCGATTTTCGTGTATGGTCGATCGTTGCTCAGGACCGCAACGATCGCTGCAATGCGATTCCGATCGTGTTGTGACGATCGACACAGAAGTGCGTCGATCGACGCACTGCGAATTTATCCGAGACCTGCAATCATAAACTCACCAAAAACAAAAACAAACGTAAAATCCTAACAAAAACACCAAAAATTAAGTAGAAAAACACCAGTACCTAATGGTGGGTTGCCTCTCACCCAGCGCTTGTTTAAGGTCAATAGCTTGACCGGACGGACAAGATTTTTCAAGCAGAGGGTGCATTATCCAGAGGCAGAATCTGACCTCTTGGAATCTCGGCCTTAGCCCAATAATGTTTTACCCTCTATCCATTTACAGCGAACTAATTACCTTCCTTGCCGACTAGAACGACAGCTTCATATGGACGCACTTCTTTGATCGTGTAGGGACCGAACCATCTTGATTTCAGCTTACCTGGAAACAAATGCAAACGAGAATTGTATAAAAGTACCTGATCATTAGGCTCAAACCGTCTAGAAACAATATTCTTGTCAAGATAAGCCTTAGTCCTCTCCTTGTACAGCTTTGAGTTCTCATAGGCAAAATGTCTAATCTCATCCAACTCATTAAGCTGTATCAACCTCCTTTCTGCAGCTGATTTAAGGTCAAAGTTCATCTGCTTTACAGCCCATGCTGCTTTGTGCTCAAGTTCCACTGACAGATGACATGTTTTTCCATACAGCAAATGAAATGGAGTAGTCCCTAATGGCGTCTTAAATGCAGTCCTGTAAGCCCATAAAACATCATCAAGCTTAGCTGCCCAATCTTTTCTTGTCTTCCCAACTGTCTTCTCTAAGATCTTCTTGATCTGTCTGTTAGAAACCTCGACTTGTCCACTAGTCTGAGGGTGATAAGGAGTAGCAACTCGGTGATGAACTCCATGCTTTCTTAGGAGCTTCTCGAAGACCTTATTAATAAAGTGAGATCCTCCATCACTAATCACTATCCGAGGTACTCCAAATCTAGGGATTATGATGGACTTAAACAGCTTAATGACTACTGAAGAATCATTGGTTGGACTAGCTATTGCTTCTACCCACTTGGACACATAATCTACAGCAACCAAGATGAATTTATTCCCATAAGATGAGGGAAAATGACCCATAAAGTCTATGCCCCAGCAATCAAAAACCTCAACCTCAAGAATGAAATTCTGAGGCATCTCATGCTTCCTACTGATTTTCCCTCTTCTCTGACAGGCATCACAATGAGAAATGAAGGAGTGAGTATCTGCAAACATTGTAGGCCACCAGAAACCTGCTTGCAAAACCTTAGACACAATCTTAAAAGTAGCAAAATGTCCTGCATAATCTGATCCATGGCAGTGGAATAGGATATCTGGAACCTCTGATTCAGCAACACATCTTCTGTAAAGGCCATCCGAACAATGCTTATAGAGGTAAGGTTCATCCCAATAGTATCGCCTAAGCTCTCTGAAGAACCTCTTTTTCTCATACCCTTTCAGATCATCTGGTTCAGTCTCTACAGCCAGATAGTTGGCTATATCTGCGTACCATGGTCGATCAGTTGTTGTGACAGCATCAATCTCAAACTCGTAGCCTCCACTCTGAATTGTAAAAGTCTCTGGATCTGTATCCGCACTGCAACGATCGTCGCAGAGGAGCGCATCGATCGTCGTTGTCCCGATAGGTGCATCGATCGACGCCGAGATGGCATCGATCGACGCAATGCGATTAATCCGACATTTTTGCAGGTTTCTGTCCAAATCTGTGTGAAACATTGTCCCAACCATATTGACGTTCTTTTCCGGCAAATAGTCATTAATTGGCACGTCTTCCTCAACCAGCATCCTTGAAAGATGGTCAGCAACTCCATTTTCAACCCCTTTCTTATCCCTCACTTCAATGTCAAACTCCTGAAGCAACAGAATCCATCTCAACAATTTTGGCTTAGCATCTTTCTTCTGCATCAGATACTTCAGGGCTGAATGATCAGTGTGTACAATCACTTTTGAGCCAACAAGATAAGGGCGAAACTTCTCAAATGCAAAGACAACTGCCAACAACTCCTTCTCCGTAGTGGCATAGTTTCTTTGTGCATCATCCAGTGTCCTACTGGCATAATAGATAGCATGAAGCTTTCTATCCTTCTTCTGCCCAAGAACAGCTCCCACAGCATAATCACTTGCATCGCACATAACTTCAAAAGGCAGATCCCAATCCGGTGGCTGAACTATGGGAGCACTCACTAATGTCTGCTTAATCTGTTCAAATGCAGTTTGACAATCTGCAGTGAATTCAAATTTGGTATCCTTACACAGCAAAGCAGTTAGTGGCCTAGCGATCTTGCTGAAATCTTTGATGAACCGTCTATAGAAGCCAGCATGTCCAAGAAAGCTTCTAATAGACTTAACAGAATCAGGCGCCTGAAGGTTTGTCATTACCTCGATCTTAGCGCGGTCCACCTCTATTCCTGCTTCAAACACTTTATGTCCAAGTACAATGCCATCTCTGACCATGAAATGACACTTCTCCCAATTAAGAACTAAGTGCTTCTCTTCACATCTTGTCAGAACCTTACACAGATTATCTAAACATTCATTGTAGGATGATCCATATACTGAGAAATCATCCATGAATACCTCCATAAAGTCCTCAATCATGTCTGTGAATATGGACATCATGCATCTCTGGAAAGTGGCTGGTGCATTGCAGAGTCCAAAAGGCATCCTACGGTAAGCAAATGTGCCATATGGACAAGTAAAAGTGGTCTTTCCTTGATCCTCTGGATGTATAGGAATCTGAAAGAAACCTGAGTATCCATCGAGGAAGCAATAGTAAGGATGATTGGCTAACCTCTCAAGCATCTGATCAATAAAAGGCAAGGGAAAATGATCCTTCCTGGTAGCAGCATTCAGCTTCCTGTAATCTATACACATCATGTGTCCTGTCACAGTCCTAGTAGGTATCAGCTCGTTCTTCTCATTCTTCACAACTGTAACTCCACCCTTCTTAGGTACTACATGGACTGGACTCACCCAATCACTGTCAGAGATAGGATAGATAATCCCAGCATCAAGGAGTTTCATAATCTCCTTTTTAACCACTTCCTGCAGATTAGGATTAAGTCTTCTCTGATGCTCGATAGATGTCTTGGATTCATCCTCAAGATGTATTCGATGCATGCACAGCTCCGGTGAGATACCTGAAATATTAGCAAGAGAATAGCCAAGAGCCTTGCGATGCTTGCGCAGCTTGCTTAGCAGTAAAGTGAGCTCTGCGTTGTTCAAGCTAGCATTAACAATCACTGGATAAGTTGAATTGGGTCCAAGAAATGCGTACCTTAGCCCGGATGGAAGTTGTTTCAGTTCTATTTTCGGAGCTTTTTCCTCTGCCCAATCTCTGTCGACATGCAACGATCGATGCTTAGGTAGTGTCGATCAATGCAAGGTCGCGTCAGACACTTCTACCTGCATTGCAACCTCAACAGAATCCATCATCCTCGTATAGCACATTGCTGGCTCGTCCTGCAGGTACTCCAACTCCAATATAGAGCTCAGTAAAGCCCTTTCTAATGGGTCTTCAGCATGTGATTGGTAAAAGTACTCGGCAGCCAAATCACCCAATGTGTCCACATAGAAGGTCTGCCCGTCGATGGTTGGTCTCTTTACTAGCTTGTTCATATCAAAACTCATCTTCAGATCACCTACATTCAGAACTATTTTACCTCCCTGACAGTCAATCATTGCACCAGCTGTAGCTAAGAAAGACCTGCCTAGAATCAATGGATCTTTTGGCTCCTGTCCATATTGTAGAACCACAAAATCAGTAGGGATCACACATTTGCCAACCATTATAGGCACATCCTCTATTACTCCTTCTGGAATCATGATTGATCTATCTGCCAGAACCAGTGATATCCTAGTGGGTATAAAGTCTGTCATTCCGAGCCTTTTAGCAACTGAGAGGGGCATAAGATTTACACTGGAACCAAGATCACATAGAGACCTTTCGAATCTCTCTTTGTAGATGGCACAATCTAACACAAAGCTTCCTGGATCCTTTAACTTCTCGGGAATCCTGCCTTGAGCCACTGCACTGCACACCTCATTGAGCATCATTATACTTTCCTCATCAGACCATTTCCCAGCAATCATATCCTTAAGGCATCTTTTCATCATAGGAGAAGTTTCCATGGAGTCCAACAAAGGTACTTCAACTTTTACCTTTTTTATGAACTCCTTCCACTTTGCATACTGCCTATCATTCTTAGCCTTTCTGGGATTCTTGGGATAAGGTACCTTAGGCTTGTATACCCTTTCGGTCGGCAGTTTTGGTTTCCCTGGTTTCGAACTCTCTGCAGTCACCTTGTGTCGATCGTTGCTCCTGTCGCATCGATCGATGCTAGGCGACTGTGTTACGACTTCCGGTTCCCTGATTTCACTTTGCATCGATCGTTGCTTAGATGCATCGATCGAAGCATTGCGAATATCCCGGATCTCATCTTCCAGCTCTTCAATTTCCTCGAGTTCTTCAACACTTAACTGCTTTTTCTGGCCAGATGACAGCTCCTTACCACTTCTCAACGTCACTGCATTGCATTGGTACTTGGGATTAGTATCAGTCCTTCCTGGGAGATATCCATCTTCCCTTTGAGCATATCCAGCAGTTCTTGCAACTCTAGCATCAAGCTCCTTCATCTGTGTGCTCAAATATTCAAACTTCCCATTCAGCTCCCTGTAGATTGTTTCCATCTTCTCATTGACATCTGCTGCATTCTTAGTCTGACTCTCCATCATCTGTTTCAGCATCGTCTCCACTCTACTTTCAGATCCATTGGTTCTCTGAGTACCTTGTCCAAAGGTCTTCTGAAAACCACTTTTCTGTCCTCCATTGAAGAATCTGTTTCCCTGTTGATTACCAAATCTATTACTTTGGAATCCAGAACCTCCTATGTAATTCACATCTTCCTCCTGAGTGTCCTCCTCAGTCTGAATTACCTCTACATCTTGGGTAAAGTGGACAGCTTTCTTACCTGCTAGGAGATTGCAAACTGTGTCCAGCCTAGATCTAATATCAGCTATGTCAGAATTCTCTACACTTCCACCAGATTTCTTTCTCCTCTCATCCATAGTCTTGCAACTGTTGCTGCCTATTAGATTCTCAATCAACTGCTTAGCTTGTGTAGGAGTCCTGGTGTTGAAGTTAGCATTACTGGAGTTATCCAGTGCAGACTGATATGAAAGATCTATGCCTCTGAAGAAGATACCAATCAACTGAACCTCAGTGAATCCATGGTGTGGGCAATCACGCTGATACTGCTTAAATCTCATCCAGGCAGTCTTTAAAGGCTCCACAGCTCCTTGGGAAAAGGTGAGTATGTCCTGTCTGGATTGGTCTGAACGCGCATCATCATAGAAGTGACGCAGGAACTCACTCTTCAGGGCTGCCCAAGTAGTATACTGAGCAGGTGCCAGCTTCTTTAGCCATGTTCTAGCGTCTCCAGCAAGACTGTGCGGAAATAGCTTAAGGAACAGATAATCCGGGCAAACTCCATCATACTTCATGCCAGTGACTATGTCCTCAAACGAATCAATGTGATCCATAGGCTGCTCCGTTGGGTAACCATGAAATGCTTTCGGTCTCATCAGCGAGTAGTAGATGGTTTTGATCTCAAAATCATTTCTTTCAAAAGCAGGAAGCACTAAAGCTGACCGGTTTGCATGAAACTCATCCGGTCTGTTGTAGTCAGCTAAAGTCCTCTCACGTACAACCATCTCTCTACCTCGGGCCTGTCCTTGACCCTAGTTCTGCTCCTGTTGCTGTTGCTCAGGAGGATCAGGGATGACATTCCCTTCAGCATCAACCCTTTGAAAAGCAGCATTGTATGGGTTATTATCTCGGTCCCTCAGAGTACCTTGAGCATCGCGTTCTAAAATCAAACGTTCTCGCACCATCCTTTCTCTTCTTTCTCTTCTGTTGGTTCTCTCTAGACGTCCAAGTTCTTCAAGTCCGAGATTAACTAAGCTCGAGTTCGGATTACTTCTAGTTTTCTGCGTCTGCATAAACTGTCTATAATCGTCCAGCAACGATCGATGCTATCAGTGCAACGATCGGTTCAACCTCAGAATCGCCTAGTGACGATCGGTGCAAGGGTGCAACGATCGACGCAGTGCGATATTGGTACCTGCGACAGAGAGAAAAACAGACAAAAATCAGTAACTAAAAAAAACAAAAACAAAAACGAAAAGAAAACGAAAAATCCTAGTAAAACCCTAGGTTCTAAGCTATCGAAGACTCTTAGAGTCCCCGGCAACGGCGCCAAAAACTTGATAGGTGTCAGGTTTTAATCATATATCTAACTGCAAGTGCACAGTTCAGTAGTTGTAGTATATAGGTATCGAATCCACAGGGACTCTGGTATTCAATAGCTCAAGAACAGGAAATTAAACTAGGAAGAAGGCAATGTGATTAAATTGAAAGCAATGCGAGAAAGTAAACAAAAAGCAGAGATTGTTGGTTGTGAAAGCAAGTTGTTAAGAGCGCTAAGTCTAGGGCGTTCTCAGGAAATCAGACAAGCAGACAGTTCATTCAGCAAGGATCTAATTAAGCACAGTTCTAGAACTCAAAACACAGATGTAGAATTAACCAAATTCCTTTGCGATAATTCTCTAAGTCTAAGTGCAGCAAACCAAACTTTCGTTTGCGAGAACTAACAGATTAAACTAGCATTAATTCCAAGTTTGATATGTTCACAATTATCCTAAACCAAACTTTCGTTTGCGAGAAGTTTAATTGCTCAACCTAATTAGTTCAGATTCCTAAACCACACTTCCGTGTCGTATTTAGCAACCTAAGATCTAGATTCTAATTGATCAGGTTAAAACTAGCTTTAAGCACAATTAGATTGAAGAACAGATATAGTTATGAATCCTTAACTGAATTAAACAAGTCTAGCAAGTCATGAAATCCTATGTGAGAAACCCTAAACCTAACAAGGAATCTACTCAGACATAGATAATGAAAACATAATCATATGAAGAATAAATTGCATAAAAGATAAAGAATAAAAGGGGTTCGAAATCTTCTCCAAATACAGATGAAGTAAAGGTTCAGATCAGCCCCAAAAGCTCTAAAAATCCTCTGCTCTTAATTATGAAAAAGCGTATCTAATTAAAATACCAAAAACTTAATTATATAGGTCTAATCTCGGCCAGGGACTTCTTTGTAAATATCAGGAACTTCTGGATCAGAGTGCAATATCTTGACTCTTCATAAACCGCCGAGTTTCGGCCCATCTCGCTGGTGCAACGATCGGTGCTAGAGTGCAACGATCGACGCATTTCTCTGTTTCGGACAGTGAACTCTATCTTTCGGCCAAACACTCAAAAAATCTCCAAAAAGTGTCATAATCACCAAATATGCTCCAAACCTGATTATACCTGTAAAAGACTCTAAAAGAACACAAAAAGACACTAAAACACACATATATCATGGTCTAAAACTAGTAAAAACCATGATATATCAAGAAGAAGTACCATACATCTTATTCATCTCTTGTGAATCTTCCAAGAATTTAATGCAATCTCTCTTCCAATGCCCATACTCATTACAGTAGAAGCACTTTCTAACACCAGATGGGCCGGACTTGGGCTTATAAGATGACACAGGCTTATCCTGATTCCAAATCCGGACGGCCCTGCCTCTACCCTTGTCAACATAAGATTTCTCAAATCTTGTACCCTTCTTGATGCTTTTCTCTGCTGTCTTGAGCATGCCATGCAGCTCAGTCAACGTCTTCGTCAAGCCTTTCTTGATATAATTCTTAATGAACTTATCATAACTTGACGGCAGTGATTGCAGAATGATGTCAGTTGCCAACTCTAAGCTGACAGGACAATCCAGTTTCCCCAGGTTATCAACGTAACCCATCATTTTAATGACATGAGGACTCACTGGAACATCCTATGGTAGTCTGCACCCAGTGAGAGACTTCACCATCTGTAATCTCTCAACTCGTGCCAGATCCTGAAACTTCAGTTTCAGGCTGGTGATCATCTCTATTGGCGACTCCATGTTCTCGTATTCACTCTTCAAGTCCGAGTTCATGGTAGCCAACATCAGACCACGCACATCTACCACATCAATATAATGCTTATTCCAAGCATTATATACTGCATTCGAGCGATTGGCCTCAAGCTTTTCTGGAAGAGCTTTCTCAAGGACATAGTCCTTACTCTCCTGCTTGAGGATTAATCTCAAATTGCGATACCAATCCAGTAAATTTGACCCATTTAACTTGTCCTTCTCAAGGACGGGTCGTAACGAGAAGGTAGTTTTAGACATAGGCTGAAAATTTTAATCAAAGAAAATTTTAGTTATGATTTCAGGAAATGAGGAATCTTATCCAATAAGAAAACTCGCATTATATTCAAACAACGTTTCCTCTATAAATATAATAATCCAAGATCCATACATCACTAAAATCTGAGTGGACGACTCGTCATTATCCAGAGTTTAGTAATCTAGGTAAGCAAACCATTGCTAATTGTACTCAGTACAACTCTTGGTCGCAGATGAGACAATCCATGTCTCATCCACTCTGATGTCTCTGGGCCCAGAACTTCTGATAGCCAAGTCAAGTAAACCAATCTCTTCTGTCTTGTGATCATTGACAGTCGCACTGCAAGTCTATCAATGACCATCTGCCTTACTCATGTTGCAGTGGATACCAAGGACTCCAAGACTATCCAACAAACGACACGAGTCTTGACAGTAGACAAGATTGGGCAAGACATCAAGATCACTTGATATTTAGTTGAGGAAATGGAACTTTAAAAGATTAGTACTTCAATCTCTTAGGTCATGCAATAGTTGATGTCAAGCACTGCAAGACCATCAACATTACTACTTGCCTTACTCATGTAATTGTGGACACCAAGCTCTTGGCAAGACTATCCAACAACGAAACAAGTCTTGACAGTTGACCATATTGAATAACTAAGCTTCGGTCTAACACACATCCAATGTGTATTAAATAGGTTTAGAACATTTTTAACTTTTAATTTCAATTAAATTTTACTTGTTCTAATTTAAGTGGGTTAGGTCATTTGGTTCGGTTTTTCAATCACCTGGGTCAAAAACCAAACGATTACGGTTCGCATCGTCACCACGCGCATCGACTGACACACTTGGTCGACATTTGATATGCAACCTTTACCAATCCTATAACCGGTCTTAGACCAATTGCGTTAACCGGTCCAATCTAATTGAACCGACTTATCCAATCAAACTGATCTTAACTAATCAAATCGGTTTATTCCAATTGAGATAACTAATTCAATCCAATTGAATCAATTCATCCAATTTAAACCGATCTGGCCTACCTTAACCAAGCATGATAACCAATTCAATCCAATTGAACCGATTAACCAATCGCAAGGACTGTGTCGACCGACACTAAACCTGTGTCGATCGATACAGTAGGGTATCAGGGAATTTTAATCGAATTAAACCGACATAACCATGCGAGATAACCGGTTCAATCCAATTGAACCGATCTATCCTTTCGCACAGCATGTGACGATCGATGCACCCAGTGTGTCGATCGACATAGTGCGATTTCTAAATCGAAACCCATTCTTTAATTAGGCGAATTCGTGGTGCATCGATCGACGCTATGCGAAAACACAATTGCTTTTGCATTTTCGCGCTGCATCGATTGATGCACCCAGTGCACCGATCGATGCTGTGCGAAAACCCTAAATCAGTTTTGCCGTTTTCGCGCTGCATCGATCGACACACCCAGTGCATCGATCGATGATGTGTGAAAACACAGTTCTTCGTTTTCGATATTAACAAATCCGAGATTCTTATTAACAAAACGAATCCTAGCTAGCATCAATTCAATCAAAAAGCCATTTAATCGAATTCTAGGCTACTGATTCAATCTATTAAACCCTATGGCTCTGATACCACTATTGGAATCCCTAGGATCCAGGGTCTAGGTGAATAAATCTAAGAACTGACCTCGTGTTTACCTGGAGATTGGCAGCGGAAATTGGAGCAGGTAAAACAAGATCTATAGCGCCTCAATTGCTGCGCCTCTATCGTAGTCCACACGCACACAAGCTGGAGTCCGCCGGGATGCTAGTACCGGTGATCGGATCTCCTGGGATTCTCTGCGTGTTTCTAGAGGAAGAGGGTCCGTTTTTCTGTCAAGAAAAACTGTCTGCGACGGCTCACCCTCTAGGTCGTGTAACATGGCCCCTATAAATAGGCCCATGGTGTACAAACCGTAACATCAGTTACGGTATCGACCTTGTGTCGATCGTTGCACCCAACAGCATCGATCGACACACCTCTTGCATCGATCGACGCACCAATGGCATCGATCGACACACCTCTTAACACACGAATTCAATGTGTATCCAATACACATTGATCGGACCATATGCCAATGATCAATTCCCTACAGAAGCGTATCCAACTTGCTTAGGTGTGTGACCCTTTAGGTTCACACGATACTAGAAATGAGTTACAACTCATTTGTCATAAGCGGTTTCTAGCAAAACATTATGACTACCCAGTATCACATGAATTGTCCGATCTCGACAATACAACTAACTTTAGAGTAAGTACAATGTGATTTCAGGACATAATCCCAACAGTAGTATTCTTCTTCTAAACTTATGGGGATCCATCTTTTTTTTTTTATTATGATACCGTGTTTCAATATAAAGGATTTTTAATATATATTTGGATCCAAAATATTATTCTCTAACACATTAGCCACTAAACTATAAAATATATTATGATATTATTTTTTGATATGAGTAAAAGTATTCAATGTTATTTTAAATTAATGGATGAAATTACGAAAACATAAATAAAAGAAACCTCAAGTAAAACAATTCACCATCATTTGATATTTTTTTATATTTACTCCATAACTTTTCTTCATTGTGGCTATTCAATTTCACCCATTCTACGAACCGTGAAGCTTTATTAACTTCCTTTTCCAACTCATTGTCAAATTCATCATGTTTATAAGTAGTTTCCTACATATATGAACAAAAAAAGTTCTATAAAATAGACACTTTTATAATAGAATAATGTTTATTATTGCCTTAATTATTAATGTAAATTGATTAATAATTTGCTCAAGTGTCATCTTTAATCTGAAAATAGTTTATGCTATATATGATATATTTGAATATTATAAGTGAACCCCAATATGAAATGTGCAAATTTTTGGGTTAGTAAGCAAAATTAGGCACGATTTGTTCATGCGATATATAATGTTTTTATAAATATCCATATCTCACGTAACATGATTGGCTATATTTTTTTTCCAACAAAACACCATATATTAAATCATTGTTGCTCGGATCGGGTTATCACTCGAAAGAGTAAACCGATCCGACTCGTCATGACTTACATGGGAAAAAATAGTACCTTGTGCTCTAGCCCTTTTTACAAGGGAGTCGGCACAGACATTTAATTTCCTAGAAATTAAAATTATAACAAAGAAAGAGAAAAACACTCTAAGGGAATTGAAAAATTCCAACTCCGTCTTGAAACCCGGCCATTCTTGTGGATCTTCTGTCATAGCTACCAAGTCTGAGCAGTCTGTCTCGATTACCACCGAGATGATTCCTCCTTCCAGGATGCATGACATTGCCCAAAGTAATCCGTCCAGCTCGGCGTGTAATGGTGAAAGGCTTCGTCTGCATCCTTGTGCTCCTGTGTAATTCCTTCCTGAAGGGTCCATGATTGGCTACATATATATAAATATATATAATATATACAAAATTTATATAATTATTTTATCTCTAATTCAATCTAACATGTATATATATATATATATATATATATATATATATATAACAAATACAAAATTTATATAATTATTTTTTCTAATTCATTTTAACATGTATTTCGTGATTAAGTAATAGCTGATGTTAAATTCAAAAAGATTAGCCAGGTTCCTCAAATATATTTTTCTCAACTGATTCCATACCTCGACATAAATTTTGTTACACCAATCCTATCTAAAAATTAATAAATTAGTATACTTTAATTTTTCTTAGTTAATGTTTAATTAATTTATGTCATTACTTTAAGCCACAAAATTTTCAGCTCAGCAATTAGCCCATACATATACACGGACCAGAAACCTAGTATATATATATATATATATATATATTGACGAATATATTAGAAAAAAACTTAAATTAATTTATGAAAGCGAATTACATAATAACGAACTCATAATCACACTTCACTATAAAGAGTAGAATCCAATATTCCTACAAAGTAGTATATATGTATAAAATATGGTAACTCCTCTCTAGTTTCTCCACTTTATGTCTCAGATTCGTCCTACTGAAGCCAATCTCCTCTCTGATTCTTCAGCATACTTAAGCTTCTTCTCTAATTCAAGTCCAGTTCGAAAAGCCAATGATATCCACAGATCTGAGAGATGGTTTCTTTGAATCAGACTTATATATCATGTCCTCAAACAGATCAAGCAATGTGCCTGTCACAAGTAAACAACAAAAATTGAGTCAAACTTGTATCAAATCTCTCTTCCTAGTAGATATGGTTACTCTAGTTGATTTCTCGACAATTGTATCAGTTTTTTCCTTCGTGACATGTATATATATATATATATATATATGGACACAAATTATTGGACAATCACACTTTGAGGGGGACAAATTTACCAAAGTCATTCTCTTCTTCTTGTCTGCAATTCTAGCTCTCTTCCTCTAAAGATTCAATGGAGTCACAAGCCTCTGGATCTTAGGTGCTTTGCCCACTTCCCTGCCTGTTAAAGAAGATGAAACATGAAACAAGTTTCAATGAGCATTAATTCTCTCAAGTTATGTCTGAGATTGATTTTCTGATTTTCTCTCTCACCTTTTGTTGTTTGTAAACTAGCGGTGGTAAGTTTCACTTTCTCCTGGATTTTCCGAACAACAAGCACTTCCTATATTTGGATGGTGATACAAAATGCGTAATACTTTTGTGTTACCTCCATCTTCTCCATTAGCTATGTGGCACTACACCTTTATTCCTGCAGAATGTTTAAAGAAGTAAGCACAATGAAACTAAACAATGACTAACATAAAACATCAAAGTTAATTTAGACAGAAAAGATTTACAAAATATGAATACTACAATAGAGAACTTACATCGAGGTAACGGAAATTTTGGCTTCTTCTTCACCAAAACCATATAGATCCACCTCTACCCAAAATGTTCTTGTTGCTTCCTCAGCTAGTACATTTGAAAAGATACAAAAGGGTGATAGCTCAGGAAATCACTTCACACTACACAAACTTGACAATAGACAAAGAAAAGATAACAAAATGATAACAATAGTTATAAGAAAAATTCTCAATCACTATTACCTGGATAAAATGGTGAATGTTAGACATTGCCTTAATAGCTGAAATCCCTAAAAGATTAAATCAAATTTTTAAGATTTCCAAACCTTTCTCTTCTCATAGTATTAGAGATAGCATGCAACACATATACAAAATAGTTGAATTAGTATTGTGTTTGTGACTTAAACGAGACTCACTTGCGGAGAGAAACGAACATCCGCAGAGAAGGTCTTGAGGTTGAAGTGAGTAACAAGTAGAAGTACATAGTCATCTCCTTCTATCTGTAAGCGCGAAGCCGCCAATTTTTCACCTCTACACCTGACAAAACTCTGTTCAGACACTTATGACAAATGAAATCCGGAATTGGGTTCGATTTTTCAGGTCGTGGTGACAAAAGACGCTTACCTTCTTAGTTAATCTTGATCAAGGAAATTGACCTCTCGGAAATCGAATCAAATCTCGCCGATCGGAGGATTCAATTTGTTGGTGAGAATGTAGCAGAGAGACCATAGAGGTTATCCGAGAAGCGGAATGTAGCAGAGAAACCAAAGACTAAAACCCTTAAAATCGCGAAATCAAAGCTAGATCCTATTTCCTAGATAGATCGAAACAAAAATAAATTACTCATGGAAGAGAAGTTACCCATGAAACCCTTATGAATCTCCTACCGAAAAGAGACGACGACGAGAAGAAGATGCGACGAAGGAAGAGGAGGATGGAGTCAAATCCAGTCGAAAGGAGAAGAATGGAAAGATCGGAGGGGGGAGGAGAGAAATATGGAAGAGATGGAGGTGGCCCTGGAAAAATAAAAGGGTAAACAGTAAATAAGAAAACCTAGAAACAAAAGGAAAATGAAATATTTTTTTAAGTCAAGCGGGACTTAAAAATTTTTAGACCCGTTTAACTAATTGATAGCGGTTTAATGTAATTTTATAGGCGCTAAACACTTAAAAATTGGCCGCGTGATTTTTTCCCCCCGCTTAATACATTGATAGCGTTTAGTATTAAGCAAACACTATCTAAAAATCATGGTTTAGTCAATGATAGCATAAACATTTAAAACACTATCTGGTTCTGCTATTAAGTATTAATACTCAATATTCTTGTAGTGAATGGTAGGGAACTGTTGGGGCAACATGTTGGATAGTTCAGTTGATCCTGATTCAATTCTCATATTGATATCAACCTAAACATGCATCAGATCTAGGTGTTCTTATTTAGAATCATAACATGATCTCACCTTTTACCTGTTTGTTGCAGCGGAAGGATTAGAACAGGTCAGAGATCAGATAGATGCACCGAGGGATGAATCCTCCAAAGGTTCACACACGCTTCACAAGGAAATGGCTGCTAGACCACGAGGAAGAGAGGCGCAGAGAGAGAGGAGTAGCCGCGGCTGGGTTAGGGTTGAGGGAGAAAAGACTTGGCTTTTAGTCATTAAAAGCCTTCTCTTTTCCCTAATGGGCTTTTGGGCCCAATCTGATTAAATCCCATTTAATCAGACCCATTATTCATTCTCTCTTAGTACGACAAATGCCTGGCACTTTTGTCGTATTTCTGCTAAGCCGTTCCAACACATTTTCCTGTTAGCTTAGGCGTGTGACCCATATGGGATCATATAATAAAGGCAATAAGTCCAAGACTTATAGATCATGAGCGGACTCTAGCAAGCCATCATGATCCCCAGTATTATATGACTTATGTCTGATCTCGACATACTCTTACTTTCTAGAGACAGTACCGAGATTACTGGACACAATTCCAACAATCTCCCACTTGTACTGGAATCTCTGTATTCATAATCCTTTTGTCTCAATATCTCGATTAGTCATAAGGCAAGATTGGTGTCATCCTTATAAAGCCTAATCTTGTTCATCGGACTCTGATTTGATACTGACAATCCAAACGACTCGGGAAAGTCCGTTTGAGCATGGCCATGCGTTTTCCAGTATTCAAATCTCCGATTGGCCTAGAGATATTCACTCCATTTATATTGGAGGGACAAATCCCATCTTGTTCCATCACTGTAAACTATTCATTTCATGATGTACCCAAACAAGGTCCTTATAGCTATCACAGAACGATAGCGTTAGACAATGATCAAAGTACATCAGTCCATGTGCAGTCACATGCATGTGAACTCAGGTCTAAGGACTATACTCTATAGTCGTAGTAAGAATCTCTTATGACACAGATATAAATATCCTGAAGAGTTCTTATAAGCGGGTCTTGTCCGGTCGTATGTTCCCAACATACACCTATGTACTGACTTTGATGCCGTGCATCTATGACACACTGAGACTTTGTCATAAGTCACGTACCAATCCAGTCTCACACGGTTGTTGGTGTTCCAGTTTCAACAACCTTCGACTAGGGACATGATGATATAAAACATTTATCAAATATAGGATCTCATGATCAAGCTAAATGACTTCGATGACTCAAGATCAAATCATTTACTTCGATGACCTATAAAATGGTTCATATCATTTTGGAACGATTATTTCATCACAGTTAAAATAATCTTGAAATAATAATTTCATTAAAACATAAATAATGTTTTACAAGAACATATCAAATAACTAAAATAAAGCTCACAAAACTCCCACTCAAATTTAGATTACATTTCAATGTTTCTAATGCCTACAGCTTCAGTTAGGAACTCGAGCTTAGGCCTTGGGAGTGGCTTCGTCAACGGATCAGCGACATTATCATCTGTCGGAACTCGGCTGATCCTGACTTCCTTTCTATTAATGATGTCACGTATCAAGTGATATCTTCTTTGAACATGCTTGGATTTCTGGTGTGATCTTGGTTCCTTTGCCTGAGCTATAGCACCATTGTTGTCACAAAACAGTGCCAGAGGCTCAGCCGCATCTGGTATCACACCTAGTTCCATAATGAACTTTCGTATCCAAACAGCTTCCTTCGCTGCTTCCGAGGCGGCGATATATTCAGCTTCTGTAGTGGAATCAGCAACGGTGTCCTGCTTGGAGCTTCTCCAACTTACTGCACCGCCATTCAGACAAAAGACATAACCGGACTGTGACCGGAAATCATCTGTGTCTGTCTGGAAACTTGCGTCCGTGAATCCACTGACTTTAAGCACATCACTTCCACCGTACACTAAGAATTTATCCTTAGTATGTCTTAGATACTTCAAGATATTCTTTACGGCAATCCAATGGTTTTCACCTGGATTTGACTGGTATCTACTCGTCATGCTCAATGCATAAGCAACATCAGGACGAGTACAGATCATGGCATACATGACAGATCCTATTGCAGATGCATAAGGAATATTCTTCATGCGCTCAAGCTCAGCAGCCGACGTAGGGCTCTGCTTCTTGCTTAGTGTTGTGCCATGTACCATTGGCGTGAAGCCCTTCTTGGAATCTTTCATGCTGAATCTTTGTAGGACTTTGTCAATGTATGAGTCTTGACACAAGCCTATCAGCCTCTTAGGTCTATCCCGATAGATCCTAATTCCAAGAACGTATGCGGCTTCACCCATGTCTTTCATGGAAAAACAACTTCCAAGCCAGTCTTTTACAGATTTCAGCATTGGAATGTCGTTTCCGAGAAGTAGTATGTCATCGACATACAAAATAAGAAATACAATCTTGCTCCCACTAGATTTCTTATACACGCATTGTTCTTCTTCGTTTCTGATGAAGTCAAATTGCTTGATCGCTTCATCAAAACGAAGATTCCAGCTCCTCGATGCTTGCTTCAATCCATAAATGGATTTGTGAAGCTTGCATACTTTCCCAGCATTCTTTGGATCTATGTAACCGTCAGGTTGTGTCATATACACATCCTCTTCCAGAATACCATTCAGGAAAGCGGTTTTCACGTCCATCTGCCAAATTTCATAATCATGAAAAGCTGCAGTTGCTAGTAGAATCCGAATAGATTTCATCATAGCCACCGGTGAATAGGTTTCATCGTAGTCCACACCGTGAACTTGTCTGAAACCTTTTGCCACCAACCTGGCTTTATAAATCTGGACATTTCCATCCACGTCAATCTTCTTCTTGAAGATCCATTTGCACTCGATGGCTTTTACACCAGCGGGTAAGTCAACCAACGAAAACACTTGGTTGACCGACATGGAGTCCATTTCGGAATCAGTGGCCTTGCGCCACTTAGAGGAATCTGGGCCCATCATGGTTTGATTGAAGTTCGATGGTTCATCACCATCAATGATCAAAAGATCATGACAGTCAGTCACGAGGAATCCCTGATATCTCTCGGGTTCGTGACGGATCCTCCCGGATCTTCGAACTTCAGGTACTACAGGTTCAGGCTCTACAATTTCTTGTAGATCCTCCTGCTGCTCTTCCTCATTAGGTTGAGCAGTATCCTGTTCATCTTGAATTTCTTCAAGCAGTACCTTACTCCCACTGTCTTTCTTAGAGAGAAAATCCCTCTCAAGAAAGTTACAATCCCGGGCAACAAAGATCTTGTTCTCGGAACGTAGATAGAAGTAATAAGCCTTGGTTTCCCGTGGATAACCAATGAAGTAGCATTTATCAGATTTTGGTGTAAGCTTATCTGAGATTAATCTCTTAACATAGGCTTCACAACCCCAAATTCTTAGATAAGACAGCACTGGAGCTTCTCCAGTCCATAATTCATATGGTGTCTTTGCTACTGCTTTTGATGGCGCTCTGTTTAGTGTGAACACTGCTGTTAGCAGAGCATATCCCCAAAGGGATATTGGAAGGTCTGTGTGACTCATCATAGATCGAACCATATCCAATAAGGTCCGATTTCTCCTCTCAGACACACCATTCCATTGAGGTGTTCCAGGAGGAGTGAGTTGGGATACGATCCCACACTCTCTCAGATGATCACTGAATTCCTGGCTTAAGTATTCTCCTCCTCGGTCGGACCGAAGAGCCTTAATGCTTTTGCCAAGTTGGTTCTGTACTTCATTTTGGAATTCTCTGAACTTCTCAAAAGATTTAGACTTATGTTTCATCAAATAAACATATCCATACCTACTGAAATCATCAGTGAAGGTAATGAAGTACTGATAGTTTCCTCTTGCATTTGTGGACATTGGGCCACACACATCAGTGTGTATCAGGCCCAATACGTCACTGGCCCTCTCGTTAGGTTTATTAAAGGGGGCCCGTGTCATTTTGCCCATCATGCATGATTCGCATTTCTCACATGACTCAAAGTCAAATGAGCCAAGAAGTCCATCTGAATGGAGCCTCTTGATGCGTTTATCGCTGATGTGCCCTAAACGACAATGCCATAGAAACGTTCGGTTTTCCTCATTAGGTTTAAACCGTTTTGTATTAATGTTATAAATTGGCGCGGATTGATCGAGTATGTAAAGCCCATTCGTAAGAGGGGCAGAACCATAGAACAAATTGTTGCGATTGAAGGAACATAATTTATTCTTAACTGAAAAATCATAACCTTCCAAATCCAACAAAGAAATTGAAATAATATTTCTGCTTATAGCAGGTACAAAATAACAATTATTCAGTTCTAAAATCAATCCCGAAGGTAAAGACAACAAGTATGTGCCTACAGCTAGTGCTGAAACTTTCGCTCCATTCCCAACTCGTAGCTCCACTTGTCCTTGCTTCAGCCTTCTACTGTTGCTGAGTGCCTGCATATTAGTACAAATATGAGCCCCACAACCAGTATCCATGACCCATGAGGTATTATCAGAAGTAGTTGTATTAACTTCTATAACAAAAATACCTGATGAAGAAGTCTCGAAAGTCTTCTTCTTCAATTCCTTTAGACCTTCCTGGAATTTCTTACAATCTCTTCTCCAATGCCCCAGTTCTTTGCAGAACCTGCACATGTCAGTTGGCCCAGCCTTGGACTTGGGCTTGGGCTTTGGCGTGTCCTTGTCCGCGACTTGGACAGCCTTGGCCGCTCCCTTATCCTTAGCAGAGGATTTCTTAAACCCCTTGCCCTTCTGCACCATAAGCACATTGGGGTCCTTGGCGGTTTTCCTCAAGTTGGGCTCTGCAGTCTTGAGCATTCCGTGAAGCTCAGGCAGTGTCTTACTCAAGCCATGCATGTTAAAGTTCAGAATGAACTGATCATAGCTTGCAGGTAAAGACTGCAGAATGATGTCGCAGGCAAGTTCCTGGCTGATTGGGCAGTCGAGTTTCTGAAGATGATCGAGATAACCCATCATCTTCAAGACATGAGGACTCACTGCCGCATTCGCAGCCAACTTACAGTCCAAGAGGTTCTTAACTGTCTGGAACCTCTCGGTCCTAGCCTGCTCCTGAAAAAGCGATTTCAGGCTTGCCATGATCTCGATTGGAGACAATACACTTTCGAACTGTTTTTGCAGCTCAGGAGTCATTGTCACCAACATCAGGCAATAAACATCATTTTTCATCTGACGAATGCTTTTCCCAAGCATTGTGCAGAGTCCTGGCAGCATTGGCAAGAGGCCTCTCGGGGAGGGGATCTCGAAGGACATAATCCTTCTTCTCCTGCTTGAGGACCAGCCTCAAGTTCCTTGACCATGTCAGGAAGTTCGTTCCAGTCAGCTTCTCCTTCTCGAGAACAGACCGGATCGAGAATGTGTTTTGTGTGCTTGTAGTAGTCATATCTGAAATATATAAATAAAAAGGTTATTAGTTATTATGTTCAAAATGACTAATCTCGTATTAAAATTTAATATGATTAATCACGCATTATATTCAATAACCTAAGTTACCCTCAATAGAATATAATGATTCCAAGATCCACATATAACTAAGATTAAAGTGGGCCACTGGCCGTCACCCAACCTTAGCTTATATCGGTAAGCCCTATATCGGCTAATTATATCCGTGATATAACTCTTGGTTGTGAATCTGGGCCCGAGGCCCAATCCACACTGATGTCTCAAGGCCCGGGACTCCCGATGGCCTAGTCAAGAAAACCGGACTATACAGTCATGTAATCATTAATGTCTGGGACTCCCAATGACATTTATGAATCACAAACCGTCTTACCCACGCAAAAGCAGACATCCTCACACTGTAAGGCCATGAATGCAATTGAATGGGCTTTGACAGCTGACATAGTCTGGACAAGACATCCAACGCTTGATATTATTTGAGGTTCGTAGGTTTATTAAAATCATTCCCAAAATAGAAGATTACTATTTCGGGAAACTTTCTATTTATGGAAACCTACTATTTTAGGAAACTTTCTAAAATTGGAAACTTTCTAAAACCGGAAACTTTCTAACTTTAGAAATTTCTTAAAATCCAAAACCCGCAAATTCAGAAACTTCTATTTTAAGAAACTTTCTAATTTCAAAAATTCGGAAACTTTAATTTAAAACGACTTTATAATTTTATAAAATAGATTTTAAATTGATCTGAAGAAAGACTCAAATAATTGGCCCAATTGTTTTAACTTTTTGGCCCGAGGCCCAAGAATTGGTCCATGTCCAAGACATGACCCAATTGTCCAATTATTTGACATAACCGGTCTGGTTCATTAAAACTGGTCTAACCAAGTTCTAATTACTACGATGACCACAATTGTCAACCGGTTATTTACTAAACCGGAATTTCTCAATTTATTTGGTCCAACCAAATCAAATTAGAAATCCCTGGTTTAGGCACTAAATCCAATATTTCTTTCGACATTGGATTTCTTATCCCGGTTTAACCAGATTTAATAAAATTATTAAAATCTGTTTATTAAACCAGAACGAAGATTTTAATCAAGTTTTAAACCGAACCAGCTAACCGAAATCGAACCGGCCCATCACACCCAAAACCCTAACCGGCCAGCCGTAAGCCTCACGCAAAAAGCGATAGCCGCAGGCCAGCCGCGTTTGATCCGCGATTGGGACGGTTTGGGCTGCATGATCGGGACGTTCGCTCGGCAGCTCGGGACGGGATGGCCGCGATCGTTATGCTCGGGTCGATCGCTTCCCACGATCGCCAAGCGATCGGGACGACAACACGCGAGCTGGACGAAGCCGAGGCGCGACAGGACGTGATCCATGCGATCGCGTTCGTGCGATCCATGCGATCGGCCCATCCATCGCGATCGGTCGCGATTCATCCGGCCAACACTCGGCCGTGATTGCCAACCGGCCATGCCGGTCAATACCTCACTCGGCCGATCGCAAATCTGAGTCATATAGCTCATGTTTTGCGATTTTTCTTGTGTGTTTAGGGTTCAATTATGTTTCTTAACTGTTTTATCTTATCAGTAATTGATTCAAAAACAATTCTAAACAGATTAAACAACCTAAACATGAATCTAAAACAAGAAACCTAAGAACCAATGGCTCTGATACCACTGTTGGATAGTTCAGTTGATCCTGATTCAATTCTCATATTGATATCAACCTAAACATGCATCAGATCTAGGTGTTCTTATTTAGAATCATAACATGATCTCACCTTTTACCTGTTTGTTGCAGCGGAAGGATTAGAACAGGTCAGAGATCAGATAGATGCACCGAGGGATGAATCCTCCAAAGGTTCACACACGCTTCACAAGGAAATGGCTGCTAGACCACGAGGAAGAGAGGCGCAGAGAGAGAGGAGTAGCCGCGGCTGGGTTAGGGTTGAGGGAGAAAAGACTTGGCTTTTAGTCATTAAAAGCCTTCTCTTTTCCCTAATGGGCTTTTGGGCCCAATCTGATTAAATCCCATTTAATCAGACCCATTATTCATTCTCTCTTAGTACGACAAATGCCTGGCACTTTTGTCGTATTTCTGCTAAGCCGTTCCAACACATTTTCCTGTTAGCTTAGGCGTGTGACCCATATGGGATCATATAATAAAGGCAATAAGTCCAAGACTTATAGATCATGAGCGGACTCTAGCAAGCCATCATGATCCCCAGTATTATATGACTTATGTCTGATCTCGACATACTCTTACTTTCTAGAGACAGTACCGAGATTACTGGACACAATTCCAACACAACATAGAAGTTCTCTTTCAATCTACCTCAGTTATGTTTCGTCTGAGAAAAAAAATCTGAAGGCATGAAAACCACATATTCAAAATCTAAGTAAAAAGAAGATGTAGGATTTTCCGAGAAAAACAAAAGATGCAATTGAACTCTCATGTGAATGACAAAAAGTATTGTTTCACGAATCCATTAATCGATGCAATAAAAGTGGAGACAAAAGCGTGTAAAAGATAGAATTTTCTTTTGATTCATAAGGAGGATTTTTATAAATAGAGACCAATGCTTCATTGGTTGCAGGTGGAAATGGTAACAATAAAGCTTTTTACAGTGCAATCAAAGTTTGTCAGAGGCGTAACACAATTAAGGAAATCGTGTGTTTAATGGTAATAAAGCCAAGACAACTGACAAAGAGTCATTTCAGAGACTTCATTGCTATTGTAACAGAAGATGTATATGAAGCGTTTGTGGAGTGGTTGCAAGAACATATGGATTTTAGATGTTTTAAAGAGGATAGAGATTTTTTCTAAAAAAATATATTTCTAAAGATAAGGTGAAGAATGTATTCCTAAAATGTTAGTAAACAAATCTATGGGACAAGATGTTTACATAGTTGTGATCTTCAAAGAAGCATATGGAGTTGCACAAAAAGATGTGATAATAACAATTCAATATTTTTTCATCAAATGTTTTTTCTTTGTCGCAAGGTCTCAACTCAACAATTTTGGCTTTGATTCAAAAGAACGAAAGTGCAAAGGAGATGAAAGACTACATACATATCTCCTACTACAGTGTGCTACCTAAGATGATCTCAAAATTATAGCAAATCTCCTAAAAGGCATTTTCCCAAAGTTCATTTGATCTAAACCAGTCAATTTTTATCAAGGATTGTTTGCTTATGTAAAATATGTTGCTTGCGATGGAATTTATCAAAGAATAACATAAGGACTCGATATCGTCAATATGTGTTATGAAAATTGACATATCGAAAGTGTTTGATTCTTTCAGTGGTCCTTCATACTGAACACATTTGATGATGACCAACATTGATAGGTATTCATTTTACAACCATATTTATCCATTGGATACTCCTATACATCCCTATGCCTTCCTTCTCGGTTCATTTAAATGGTGAACTAGTTGGCTTCTTTGAAAGCTCAAAATCGCAGAATCAAAGATGTTCACTATCTTCGTACTTATTAGTAATATGCATAAATGTACTTTCGAAGATGATAGATACAACATCGGTTAGGCGAAACATTGTTTATCATCCTCATTTTAAGCTTATAAACCTATCTTATTTTGCTTTGTGGACGATCTTATGGTGTTTACGGATGGTACCAAGATTTTTATAGAAGGTATATTTTTTTGTTTTTGTTGATTTTGCGAAACTGTTTGGGTTGTGTATAAGTTTGGACAAATCCAACTTATACATGGCATGATATTAACTGAGAATCAGTAAGATATTCTTTGCATTTCCCTTTTGGCTTTGGCATACTGCAAGTGAAGTATTCAAGGTTGCCACTACGCACGAAGAAAACGAATGTGATTGATTATCTACCTCTTATGGGGAAAAAATCAGAGCACATATAAGCACTTGGAAAAGCAAATATATGTCATTTGCAGGAAGGTTGCAACTAATTCGTTCAACCATCATGAGCTTAGAAAATTTATGTCTATCATTGTTTCAATTACATGGCATGTGTTTAAAAGAAATTGAAAGAATATGTGCAGTATTATATGGTTTAGTCTTGATCTAAACGAGAAGAAAGTGAAAGTCTCCTTAATAGAAGTTTGTAAGTTGTAAAACAATAGAGGTCTTGGTTTAAAACTTCCTTAAAACTTCTCAAAGAGATAAACAAAGTATGTGGATTGAAGCTGATATGGAGAATATTATTGTAAAGCTTCAGCTGCCACCCTCTAAGACCCCACACACACTTACTCAGCTCATGGGCCCATCTTTGACCAACGGCCATAGTGTTTGTCTGAGATACTTGAAAGACTTGTTTATTGTCCATACAATCACCACAATTTTTCCCCATGATCTTTCATCACTAGCACGATACCGCAAATCGATTCACAGTAAATTACCCATCATTCAACTAATCCACCTCTAGAACGCTTAACTCCGGAGTTCTCTCTGAATAAGTGACCGAAAAGATATTATAAAAGAAGATGTGAAGAATGTATTACTAAAAATGTTGATCAGCAAATCTTTGGGACAAGATGGTTATGCAGTTGTGTTTTTCAAAGAAGCATGGGGAGTTGTAGGAAGAGATGTAATAACTACAATTAAATATTTTTCATCAATTTTTTTTTTTTGTCGGAAGGTCTCAACTCAACAATTTTAGCTTTGATTCAAAAGAATGAAAGTGCAAAGGAGATGAAAGACTACAAACCTATTTCTTACTACAATGTGCTACATAATATGATCTCAAAATTATAGCAAATCTCCTAAAAGGTATCTTCACAAATTTCATTGCTCTAAACCAGTCAATTTTAATCAAGGATCGTTTGCTTATGTAAAATATGTTGATTGCGATGGAATTTTTCAAAGACTAACATAAGGGCTCGGTATCTTCAAGATGTGCTATGAAAATTGACATATCGAAAGCGTTTGATTCTTTCAGTGGTCCTTCATACTGAACGCCTTGATAGGTATTCATTTTCCGGCCATATTTATCCATTGGATACGCCTATGCATCCCTACACCTTCCTTCTCGGTTCATTTAAATGGTGAACTAGCTGGCTTCTTTAAATCTCAAGAGCGCAGAATCGAGAATGCTCGCTATCTTTGTACATATTAGTTATATGCATAATTGTACTTTCGAAGATGATAGATACATCAGCGGTTAGGCGAAACATTGTTTATCATCCTCGGTTTAAGCTAATAAAATTATCCTATTTATGCTTTGTGGACGATCTTATGGTGTTTACGGATGGTACCAAGATATCTATAGAAGGTGTATTTTTTTGCTTTTGTGGAGTTTGCGAAACTGTTTGGGTTGTGTATAAGTTTGGACAAATCCACCTTATAAATGGCAGGATATCGAGAATCAATAAGATATTCTTTGTCATTTCCCTTTTGGCTCTGTCATATTGCAAGTGAAGTATTCAAGGTTGCCACTGCTCACGAAGAAAATGAATGTGATTGATTATCTACCTCTTATGGGGAAAAAATCAGAGCACATATAGGCACTTGGAAAAGAAAATATATGTCGTTTGCAGGAAGGTTGCAACTTATTCGTTCAACCATCATGCACTTAGCAAATTTATGTCTATCAACGTTTCAATTACATGGCCCGTGTTTAAGAGAATTGAAAGAATATGTGCAGTATTATATGGTTTTGTCTAGATCTAAACGAGAAGAAAGTGAAAGTCTCCTTAATAGAAGTTTGTAAGTTGAAAAAACAAAGGAGGTCTTGGATTAAAACTTCTCAAAGAGATAAACAAAGTATGTGGATTGAAGCTGATATGAAGAATATTATCGCTCTGGCCGCCACCCTCTGTAGACCCCACACACGCTTACTCAGCTCGTGGGCCCATCTTTATCCAACGCCCAGAGCGTTAGTTTGAGATACTTGAAAGACTTGTTTACTGTCCATGCAATCACCATACGATCTTTCCTCGTAATTTTTCATCACTAGCACGATACCACAAATCGATTCACAGTAAATAATCCATCCTTCAACTAATCCACCTCTAGAACGCTTAACTCTGGAGTTCTCTTTGGATAAGTGACTGAAAAGATATTACAAAAGAGGATGTGAAAAATGTATTACTAAAAATGTTGATCAGAAAATCTTTGAGAGAAGATGGTTAAGCAGTTTTGTTTTTCAAAGAAGCATGGGGAGTTGTAGGAAGAGATGTAATATATACAATTCAAGATTTTTTCATCAGTTTTTTTTGTCGGAAGGTCTCAACTCAACAATTTTGGCTTTGATTCGAAAGAAGGGGCAAAGGAGATGAAAGACTACATACATATCTCTTAGTAAAATGTGATACATAAGATGATCTCAAACTTATAGCAAATTGCCTAAAAGGTATTCTCCCAAATTTCATCGCTCCAAACCAGTCGGTTTCATCAAGGATTGTTTGCTTATGTAAAATATATTTATTGCTATGGAGTTTGTCATAGACTAACATAAGGAATCGATATCGTCAAGATGTGTTATCAAAATTGACATATCGAAAGCGTTTGATTCTTCCAATGGTCCTTCATACTGAGCACCTTGATAGGTATTCATTTTCCAGCCAAATTTATCCATTGGATACACTTATGCATCCCTACGCCTTCCTTCACGGTTCATTTAAATTGTGAACTAGCTGACTTCTTATAAAGCTCAAGAGCGCAGAATCAAGAATGCTCGCTGTCTTCGCACCTATTAGTAATATGCATAAATGTACTTTCGAAGGTGATAGATGCAGCAGCGGTTAGGCGAAACATTGTTTATCATCCTCATTGTAAGCTAATAAACATATCCTATGTATGCTTTGTGGATGATATTAGGGTGGTTATGGACGGTACCAATATATATGTAGAAGGGATATTTTCTGCTTTTGTGGAGTTTGCGAAAATGTATGGGTTGTGTAAAAGTTTGGACAAATCCACCTTATACATGGCAGGATATCAACTATGAATCAATAAGATATTCTTTGTCATTTCTCTTGTGGCTCTAGTATATTGCAAGAGAAGTATTCAAGGTTGGCATTGCTCACGAAGAAAATGAGTGTGATTGATTATCTACCTCTTATGGGAAAAAAATCAGAGCACGTATAGGCACTTGGAAAAGCAAATATATGTTGTATGCAAGAAGGTAGCAACTAATTCGTTCAACCATCACGACCTTAGCAAATTTTTGGCTATCACCGTTTCAATTACATGCCCGTGTTAAAAGAAATTGAAAGACTTTGTGCAGTATTCTATAGTTTAGTCCTGATCTAAACGAGAAGAAAGTGAAAGTCTCCTTAATAGAAGTTTGTAAGTTGAAAAACAAAGGAGCTCTTGGTTTAAAACTTCTCAAAGAGATTAAAGAAAAGTATGTGGATTGAAGCTGATATGGAGAATATTATTCCAACGCTCCGGCCGCCACCCTCTGTGGACCCCCAATACGCTTACTAGGCATGTGGGCTCATCCTTGTCAAACGGTCGGTGGGTTAGTCCAAGATACTCGAAATAATTCTTTATTGTCCATGCAATCACCACACGATCTTTTCCCATAATTTTTTTTATCATTAGCACGATTAAGTGAATCAATTAACAGTAGATCACCCATTCTTCAACTAATCAAGCTCAAGCACGCTTAACTCTGGAGTTCACTCTAGATAAGTGACCAAAAAGATATTACAAAAGAGGTGGTGAAGAATGTATTCCTAAAAACGTTGATCAACAAATATCCGTGAAGAGGTGGTTACGCAGTTGTGTTCTTTAAAGAAGCATGGGGAGTTGTAGGAAGAGATGTAATAACAACAATTCAATATCTTTTTATCAAATGTTTTTTTTGTCGGAAGGCCTCAACTCAACAATTTTGGGTTTGATTCCAAAGAAGGAAGGTGCAAAGGAGATGAAAGACTACATACTTATCTCTTAGTGCAATGTGCTAAAATGATGAACACAAAATTATAGCAAATCGCCTAAAAGGTATCCTCCCAAAGTTCATCGCTCCAAACAATTCGGTTTTCATCAAGGATCGTTTGCTTATGTAAAATATATTGCTTGCTATGGAATTTGTCAAAGACGACATAAGGACTCGATATCGTCAAGATTTGTTATCAAAATTGACATATCGAAAGCGTTTGACTCTTCCAATGGTCCTTCATCAAGTCACGAACACTCCCGAGCTAACCGGATCAGAAACTGGCCGTTGACCAAGCGTTGACCGGCTTGATCACGGCGTTGGCCAGAGGGTTGACCAGCGTTGACTTGACCGTTGACCGAGCGTTAACTTCTTTGACTGTTGAATTCCTTAACCAGTTGACCATTCTTGAACCGGGGTTGACCAACCAAATTAGATCGGTTTAGGTAAACCGATTTAAACCACCCGTTGACCGCTTAACCGAACTGTTGACCGATTAAACCGGTTTGACCAAACGTTGACCCGATTTAGTCAAACTAACCCAATTCTTGAACCAAGGCTGAACCAAGACCAAACAAAAGTTGAACCATTCCTAAACAAAACCGTCTGAGCAGATGAGGCGGAGGAGACTTTTCCGGCGACCTTAACAGGCGTTGACTGGCGACGAAGGAGCGTTGACCGGTTGTTCTTGGAGATTTATGGCGGCTGAGGAGTATCTCCGGTGACTGAGATGAAGCTTCTGATAGATAGAGGATCTGGAGGACCGGTGAATCACAGCTACAAAGAGAGAGAGGAAAGGAGAAGCCTCGCCGGCGGCAACCCTCTACGACGGCCTTGACGGTTTTCCGGCGATGGGGACAAGATTTGATGGGTGGCGGATGATGAGGAGAGTGAGGTGAGCAAGATTATCTAAGTAGATTGAGCATATTAGGCTTGGTTTTGGGGATATGAAGTTAACTTGTTCTTCAAGAAATGAAGAACTTCAAGAACACATGAAGAACATCTTGAATGTTCATAGCTTTCCTTAAAGATGTAAAGAGGGGGGGGGGGGGGGGGGGGGGGGGGGGTGAATGTGTGAGTGAAGGGAGAGAGAGGATAGTTTTCGGTGGTATAGAGATGATAAAGAGAGGCTAGAGAGTGTAGGTTTAGATTCATGAATGAGGAGATGTTTGATTAGACCTCAAACATGTAAGAAGGTGCATTGCACCAAAAACTTCCCTTGCATACAAAAAAGAGAGGTGGCGACAGGGAGAGAAGACACCTGTCCTCTGGGGGTTCAATCTTATCAAAAACCATTGCACCAAACATATTAACCTGATCCAATCTCCGTTGCTTTCCCACTTGATCCGATTAGACGATTCCGAGTTTAATATTTTAAAAACCCTATAGCTGCTTCCATAAATCCCCCAAGCCACATAATCAGATACTTTATGATTTTAGATGAATTTATAAATTTGAATCACATCGAACAGACATCCGTAGCTCCCGTTATGAATTTTATAAGTTTTCTCGGTTATATCGGTTTCCTTTTCCGATTGTCCGAAAGACTCGTTTAATGTCCGCTTTCACCATTATTTGTCCTATAAGTGTTTTCTTTATTTAAAATGAGAAACATTTGGCCCGTCTCGTATTTTGATAAAATTACCAAAATGCCCTCCATCTTCTGAAAATTTACGAAACTGTCCCAATTGACTTTCTGCTGTCCGTTGACCAAATTTAAGAGACTGGGTATTACATCAATGCCCAAATTGTGCATCAGGGTCATTATCCTTGATTGTGTGAGCCCACATGATTCCACACAAATTTTCGAGGGCTTTGATACCACTTGTAATGCACCTACCGCCATTGTGTGTAGGCCCCACACCAGCTCACTTGACCCGTAGACCCACCCTTGTCTAACAGCATGTGTGTTATTTTGAGAGGCTTGAAAGACTTGTTTAGTTCGAGAGAATCGATGTAAATAATGCGCTGTAATATTTCGATGTAAAAATTAATTTGTTTTATTACAAATATATTAAAATAATATTTTATTAATAAAACTATTTAATTTATATATAAAACGATTTATGTTCTAAAACTAAAATATTTTTACCAAAAAAATAAAAATATTCATAATATGCTACACAATAAACACTAGTCTACTCAATATTAGTATCCGTAAAATAGTCTTATTTCAACGTTGTCATGTTCAATGGCGCTGCTGGTTACTTACCGCCAAAGCTTCATTAGTTTTGGATTTTCCTATACTAATATATCGAATAATTTCTCTAAGAATCAGATCTCTTTTTGACATTGGCAATGGTGGTTTGTGTAGCCTGCAACTCCCCTCACAAGGCTGAATCATCATATGTACTCCGCGGAGCTAACATAAAAGAAATTGGAAGATCATGGATAGATCCTAGCCCTATATTTAGCCTTTCTTCTTTGAAGATATAATATACTAAAGTTTAATCTCTAAGATCTAACTGCATATGCTCAGCAAATCAGTTATAGTATATAAGGTATCGAACTAAAGGTCTCGAGAATGCGCAATAGATTTGTCAATTGAGTTAATCTAGAGAGAATGATCGTAATGAAATCAAGGCAGTAAATAAACGAGAATGTAAACGATGGAAGAAAATGTTAGGCTCAAAGAATTTTAAATAAATCAGAAATGCAAGCCTATAAATTACTCATAATTCTATTATGTCCTAGAACTCGAAACACAAAGATAAAGTGAACCAGTTGTTGCTGCGAAAATTATCTATGTCTAACAACCTAAGAAACCAAATTTCTTTGGAAATCATAAATTCTAAACATATATTAATCATGTTCGGTTTTTTTACACATGCCGTAAACCAAATTCATTTGTGAATAGGCAATTTGCGCACTTAAGTTAATTCTAGCTAATTAATAAACTGTTGTTGCGAGAATCAATATAATATCAATGATCTAAGTAACTAATTAATATTAAAAAATAAGAAAAACCTAGATGAAGAATTAGAGTTCGTGAATTCTTAACTAATTAATCAATCTAACAATTCATAAAATCTCTAATGAGAAACCCCAAACATAACTAACAAATCTACTCAAACATGGAAAGTGAGACAATAAACATGGTTGAATAAAATTGCATAAGAGAACACAAGAAGAATAAAAGAAGTTTAGAAATATCTGGAGATCAGCCCTAAAAGTTCCGCTACAAAAATCTCTCTCTCTCTCTCTCTCTCTCTCTCTCTCTCTCTCTCTCTCTCTCTCTCTCTCTCTCTCTCTCTCTCTCTCTCTCTCTCTCTCTCTCTCTCTCTGTAACGCCCCTTTCCTGTCGTCCGCAGACCGTCGAGCTGACCGGACAACAATCAAACAAGAACATGACCGATCGAACCCAAGCAAGTCAAACAGGAAAGGTTCGCCACAGGACGAAGCCAGAGACAGATCGGTTTGAGACAAAGGCTCACCCTAACCCGTCCTTGACTCCGTTATCCTCACTTTTGTAGTACAAGTTGTACACCTTGTACCATTTCTGCGAATTGTGTCGGTTCGGACTAAACACAATATCAGGAAAGCATATTCATTTTTGAGTAATCAAACGTTAAGCACAACGTTTAATAATCATTTTTACAAATCATTTTGCCAATTACTAGAACAACACGCAAATCTCAATACAAAATTGGCGTCAAGCCGAACCGAGAGAAAACCCAAAATCATCGAATCAAAACCCCGCCACAAGCAATCCCGAAACTACACCGAGGACCTCCCGCGTCCGTCGCTGCTAAACTTGAAAAACACAAAAGAGTCTAATGAGTGATCAAAGATCACCCAGCTAGTCGGCTCCCCACTACGGCTTCTAATCTATCTATCGTCTATAGATTCCCGCCCGAAAACCCCAAAATAACAAACAATCATAACAAACAGCCGATCACGCACTACCACGTCGTGTCGAGCCTACACACAATCAATTTCCAAAAGAAAGAGAAGGCGATTAGGGGAAATCGGGAGCACTGCGGCATATGCTCTCGATTGAGACTCGATCTATCTACCGCGCAACACCAACTACACCAATCACAACACTGGGCCCCTACGATCTCGGTAATTTCCACGGGTTTCCACCGTTACCGACATGGTAACTAACCTCTGACTCCTAGACGTAGACATGAAGTCCAACGACTAGTACACCGTTCTCCGTCCATCGATACGCGGTGACTCAAGTTACCCCGACAACCCAAGCTTCCATGCAGTCCGGCCCTAGGACGCGACCCCGTATTCTCCGGACTACACACTTACCGTCGTCACTTAGTAGGTTAACACCATAACCGGAATCAGCATGATACGATTAGGAAACTACCCGAGGATCCAATCAGGTCGGAAGTACCGGAACGTATCCAAACACCTAGACTTGCGGGATCTAATGCACCCTAGAGTCTTAGTGCAGAAATGTAAACACGCAGACTCGCTTGGACTCTAACAATCAATCTCAATCAATAATCAACAACCATCTCAACACCGTATCCCGCAAGTCTACTCACACACCCTAACACCACCGCTCTGACTCGGCACCGTACCGAGTCAGCAACCACGACTTAACTGGTCCCGTGACCGAGTTAAGTATCCACACGGATCGCTCGGCCCAACACCGAGACGATCTAACAGGCCTGCACAGAAAGCTCAACAACAACCACACAACAACACAATCACACAATCACAACACAAACATGCCTATTAGGGTTTCTAACTTCTTTTAACCATTTCATGTCCGCTACCTTGGATTAGCGGATTGCTAATCCATAGACGGCTCACCAATCACAACACTTCTCTTTTCTTAACCTTTCCTAAGTATCTTTTATCAAATCCCCGATCCGTCAGTTTAGAGCTAGTAGCTTACTAAACTCCCCGACGTCTCATCTTTCATTAACTTTATTCATTCTTTCTCTTCAACCTCTATTAAACCTAATCCCCATCTCATTCCATATTATATATGTTCGTTAGGTTTAATTCCATATTTTAACTCGTCTTAATTCCCGTACTTAGATTCATTCAATACCATTCTTTACATACGTATATATGCATATACGGCCCTAACATGCAACGACTATATGAATGCATCACACAATGTTACTATCAACCTAACGACACACAACAGGTTTAATCTGTTTAATTCTCATAATCCTAACTTGCGTCTTAAACCTAACCGGTTTATCGTTAATTCAACAATTCCGTTCTAAAACACAATCAATCATATCCGGTATGCAATCCTAATTCTACGGTTTCCCATTTCTCGATCTACATGCATTAAACTACGCTGTTTGAGCCGACTCACAGTGATTTAGGTCGGAATGAATGACACGGATGCGGATACGTCTCCCCGAGACCCCGAACTAAACCCGAGCTTCCCAAACACTCGAATACAAACTCCGAGGCTTTCCGAACACTCGTACACAAACCGCAAACACAAAACCGGCCGGAGTCAATGCGTTACCGGCGTTGACCACAGCGTTGATCGGCCGTTGACCGGCACTGACTTTGATCTCTAGTTGATCGTTGATTTTGACTTTGACCAAGCTTGAACCGGTTGACCCAATCTGAACCAGCTGAACCACTTCAATCAAACCAAACCGACTGAACCGACTTCAATTGAACTGGTTAGGTTAAACCGGTTTAGGTCAAATCGTTGACCGGTTTAACCTAACATTGACCAAGGCTTAACCAAGCCTAAACCAATCCAATTCTAAACCAAACCATGCTGAACCAACCCACTGAAGAACCGGCTTGAAGATGACGGTGGTGGAGCTTCTCCGGTGGCTTTTCCGACGTTGACCGGCGGAGGTCCGGCGTTGACCGGCTGGTTCACCCCTTTTTCCGGCGACCCAGCTGACGATCCACCCATCAAACTGATTGGAAAGAGGATATCTGGCCATTTGTAACTTCAAAAGGTCAAGATCTGATAAAGGAAGAGAGAGAGCCAAAGAAACCCTAGCCGCGACGGATCTCCAGCCAGATTCCAGTGAGATCGACGGTGATGATAGCTGGCTGGTTGGCAGATGTAGAAGAGAGTGAGAGGATGCTACTGGGCTTTGCAGAAGTGTATTTGGGGTTATGGTTTAAGAGGTATGGCTTTTCTTGTTTAACAATGTATGAAGAACATCATGTGTTCTAGAAGAACATCTTGAAGATGCAAAGGATTTCTGGGTTTTCTGGGTAAATGCTATGAATATGGATGAATAGAGAGAGAGAGAGAGAGAGAGAGAGAGAGAGAGAGAGAGCTCGTGGTGAGAGATCTAGAGAGAGATTTTTGTGACAAAAAAATGAGGGATGTGAAACAATTTTCTCCATATTCATGCATCCAAAAACTTCCTTGAATGTGAAGGATGGCTGTAGCACCTTCCTGAGGGTGACAGTTGTCCATTCAGGGCTCACTCTTGCACAAAAATCCTTCCCGAACCGAAATAAACCAGCTCTTAACCCACACTTCTCCTTTGTCTCGAATTCTTCGGTTTCACGTTTGACTTTTTAGAAAATCCTTCACCATTTCCATAAATCCCAAAATTTCTATAAACTGTTTCTCCCTGATTTTTGATGAATTTAGCAACTTGAATCACCTCATTTGGAGTTTCCTAGCTCCGGTTATGAATTTCTGAAGTTTTCTCAGTTTAGTCGGTTTTCATACCGATAAGCCGAAAAACTCGTTTCTGCTCTGTTTCTTCCAATTATGGTCTTGTAAATGTTCTTTATGTTTTAAAATAATAACATTTGGCCCATCTCAGCTTCCGTCTCAGACTTTAGCAAAATTACCATTTTGCCCCTGGGTTTGGCAAAATTATAATTTTGCCCCTGTTGACTTTTTTCCGCCCGTTGACCATAGTTTTGAATACCGGGTATTAGATTCTTCCCCACTTACAGGAATTCGATCCCCGAATTCTCCGTCGCTACCAAACTTCGAATCGGCACCAAACTCTGCAAGTTGCTTCACTACTCCCCTTGCTGCTTCCTTCCTTGAACCTCGATCTTCCGCAAGTATTTACTTTGCTCCGATTCTCACTTCTGACTTCCCCACTTTGCTTTGACTTCCAATGAATGAAACACAACCCTAATTATCCAATGCACCACTCAAGCATTAGATAAAGCACGCAAGCAATAAACACAAAAGCAAACAATTACCACACACAACCAAGCAATCACCAGATCGCTCCGGATATGTCGTCAGTCTCGGTTTAGGTTATGATGAACGGTCGTTAGTTCTGCTCATAAAAGAAACTAACACCCTAACAGCGTTATACAACCGAATGAAACACAACCCTAATTATCCAATGCACCACTCAAGCATTAGATAAAGCACGCAAGCAATAAACACAAAAGCATTAGATAAAGCATGCAAGAAATAAACACAAAAGCAAACAATTACCACACACAACCAAGCAATCACCAGATCGCTCCGGATATGTCGTCAGTCTCGGTTTAGGTTATGATGAACGGTCGTCAGTTCCGCTCATCATCAGACTTTGCATGGTAATTCGTTTGCATCCCAAAACCATCACATGCATGCAAACAATTACTATGCAAGCCATAATGATAAGTTGAACATTCTGCATCACATATATATAGAAAACGACAACACACACATTTCGAGGTTTTTAATACATAGATAAAGCAAAAATACAACAAGGCGTCCGTCATCAACACCCTAATCCCCAAACTGCACCGTCATACCCTGGAGATGTCAGAAACAACATGCGAAGATCGCCGATCTAGATACACAGAGAAGCAACATAGTTAGTGCCCACGCTTACCTGGCCTAACTATCCTAGTCCTAACAGCCCCAACACGACCGGAATGCCCAACACAAATGGCATCACGGCTCGCGGTGGTAACCACTGGAAGGTGTGCCGGGAGGGTGCGGTGGGTGTGCATCTCTGGACGGTGCTCCAACTCGCTGCGGCTCTGCCGTCGGACACAAACGTGTAACGTGTCCCTTGCAACCACAAAGCTGACAGACGGTAACGGGCGCTGGGCGTGGCCCACGGTAACAAGCTGATGCCTGGTGATCCGAAGCACCACATAACTGACAGGAGGAAACAGACTCTGAAGAAGGATCCTGAAAATACTCGGACGCTCGATGACCCTAAACTCCACATATCTGGCGGCGCAACTGGCTCGGTCGGTGGTGTACCTGGCGGCGTAACGGGCTCAAACTGTGTATCTGCCTCCGACATCGACATCGGCTCAGCCCCTGATAATGTCTCTGTCGCAGAGAGTGGCTCGGTAGAGCCAGGTGACGATGATGCCGATCTATCAAGTGGTGTACGAGGCGATTCTGCCTGTGGATCTGGCTGATGGTGCGGTCCAATCTGCTGCTCTAGAACGTCCCCGAGTATCGCCATCTTCCCATCAACGTGCTGCTCCCAATACAAATGATGCGTTGGGTCTATCGGCTCCCTATCCTTATCGAGTTCTGCATGTAACGGGTTCACCATAAAATCCTCCCCACTGAGCGGGACAAAATCTGACTCATATAGGCTAAAGGGTACCAGCACATCATGCACCTCGAGCATCGGTGGCTGAATCACTGGTGGTACCATAGGCGCCTCTAACTGTGGCGGCAATGGTGACAATCCATAATATGCATATCCCAGATATCCCATCAATCCTGCGACCGGGTCTGAGGTACCTGCGTCATCCTGTAGAGCTGGTGGTAATGGAGCATGCAATGGCCTCCAATCTACAGCGGCTGTTGTCGCTCCCTGCTGCACTCGCGGAAAAACCGGTGGTCGATCAGATATCCGAGAACCCTGTGACTGTCCAGGCTGTGCTCTCAGACTCGCCTGGTGCTGCTCTAACTGAGCCCGATACTCTGCCGCTGTCATCCGATGATGACTCATACCGCTCGCTGAATCTCCCACACTATGCACACACCCACACACAATCCATCCAGGGACACACTGCTGCTGACTGCAATCAAAAACACAAATAAACATTAGTACAAATAATACAAATTCCTATCCCATCCCAGCCCCGAATTTACAGACGCGGTTCGGTTTCCTAATGGATGCTTGGGTAAGACACAATTTTTGACTCGATAAAACACGGAAAACACTCAGAAATGAAAAGCTTCGGAACCCATGACGAACCATGCTCTCTTTTTTTTTTTTACTCAAAGAAAACGAAATCAATGAAAACAAAACAAAAATAAAAGTTAGTACATACTCACCAGTGGGTTACCTCCCACCAAACGCTTGTTTTCAATCATTAGCTTGACTATGTTAGGAAATCAGCCTCCTGGAGGGTTTACCAAAAGGAAAGAGTTCCTCTGTGAAAGTCTTTTGAACCATGGTTTTGTGTAAGCATCATGATCATGGGATCTACAAAGGAACAAGGGAAGAAAACTAGGGTGGAACAAAGTGTGGGTGGGATAGAGAGTTTTCTACATTCACAGCAATGTGGTCAGGAGGTGACAGTTTAGAGGATACATACCCTTTATTTAGTAGAAGTTTCATGTTTGGAGCTTTCTGCTTATGAGCAGTTTCAGATGCTAAAGATGTCTTAGTCAACTAGGTTGAACTTCCATCTCTTCTTCTCCACCATTGACTTCTTGTACTCACCAATCTGAACATATGTTTCTACCTCAACTCTAAAAGTTTGACCATCTATGGTAGATCTGTACAACTTGTCCATCTTGAAGTTCGTAGAATTATCTTTCAGATTGAGATCAATCAAACCATCCCTCACATCAATCATTACTCTATTTGTAGCCAAAAATGATATACAAAGGATTAGAGGATCATCTGGTTCATCATCATATGTTTGCACTAAAAAGTTCGGCAGTCTCCAACTCTTATGGGAACATCCTCAAGAACTCCTTCTGCAATCCTTTTTGAGCGACCAACTAGAGTAAATGTGTAGGAACGGTGTAGCAGAAGTACGGTAAAAGTGCTAGGCATTTACTGTACTTAGAGAGAATAATTGGGTTTGGCCACTGTGTGTCGATCGATACACAAGGAGTGTCGATCGACACAGTGCGCGAACGCCTCGGAGTTAATTGGCCTTTGGGCCAAATGGCCCAAAACGAACTGAACAAGTTATATAAACTTAAGACGAGTTCAGGTCGAAAATAAGCCCTAGCCGCGAGCCTCCTCTCTCTCTCTGCGCCGATTTCCTCCTGGTCTAGCAGCCTCTTCCTGCTCGGTGTGCGTGTGTGAACCTCTGGAGGAGTTACCTCTCGGTGGCTCTCTGATCTCTGACCTGTTCTCCCTTTCCGCTGCACAAAACAGGTAAAAGGTGAGATCATCATTTGTTTCTATTCAAGAGAACCTAGATCCGCATGTTTAGGATAATCTGAATCAGAGAATTGAATCAGGATTCATCTAAACATTCCTTCAGTGGTATCAGAGCCAATGGTTCTGGTTTTTCTTGTTTAGATTCAAGTTTAGGATTGTTTTTCTTGTTTAAAAGTGTTTTGAATCAACTACTGATAAGAGAAATCACTTAAGTAACAAGAATTGAAACCTAAACATATGAAAAAATCGCATGATCAAGCTATATGATTTGATATGCGATCGAATCCGAGAGAATGAGAATCGGCCAGAATCGCATGGATCGATCGATACGATCGCATGGATCGGTCGATACAATCGGAGATCGCATGGATCGATCGATACGATCGCATGGATCGGTCGATACAGTCTATCGGCAAAACCCTGTTAACGCGTGAAAGCATCGATCGATGCAGGATCGATACAGGTTCGATGTTGGTGCATCGACCGATGCGGTTGGTGCATCGATCGACACGGTTAGGGTTTTGGCTCGGTTCCGTGCATGCGTGAGAGCATCGATCGATACAGGATCGATGCACGATCGATGCAGGATCGATGCTAAGAGCATCGACCGATGCGGTTGATGGATCGATCGACACGGTTGGTTCATCGATCGACATGGTTGGTTTAAGGCTCGGTTTAATTTTTGATTAAAATTAATTCGTCCTGGTTTAATAAACAGATTTAATAATTTTATTAAGTCTGGTTAAACCGGGACAAGAAATCCAATGTCGAAAGAATTATTGGATTTAGTGCCTAAACCAGATTTTCTAATTTGATTTGGTTGGACCAAATAAATTGAGAAAATCCGGTTTAGTAAATAACCGGTTGACAATTGTGGTCGTCGTAGTAATTAAAATTTGGTTAGATCAATTTTAATGAACCAGACCGGTTATGTCATTTAATTGGACAATTGGGTCATGTCTTGGACATGGACAAATTCTTGGGCCTCGGGCCAAGAAGTTAAAACAATTGGGCCAATTATTTGAGTCTTTCTTCAGATTAATTTAAAATTTATTTTATAAAGAATATAAAGTCGATTTTAAATTAAAGTTTCCGATATTTTGAAATTAGAAAGTTTCTTAATTTATAGAAGTTTCTAGATTTGCATGATTCGGATTTTAAGAAATTTCTAAAGTTAGAAAGTTTCCAATTTTAGAAAGTTTCCAAAAATAGTAGGTTTTCTAAAATGGAAAGTTTCCCGAAATAGTAATCTTCTATTTTGGGAATGAATTTTTTTTAAATAAACCTACGAACCTCAAATAATATCAAGCGTTGGATGTCTTGTCCATTCTATGTCAGCTGTCGAAGCCCATTCAATTGTATTCATGGCCTTACAGTGTGAGGGTGTCTGCTTTTGCGTGGATAAGACGGTTTGTGATTCATAAATGTCATTGGGAGTCCCAGACATTAATGATTACATGACTGTATAGTCTGGTTTTCTTGACTGGGCCATCGGGAGTCCCGGGCCTTGAGACATCAGAGTGGATTGGGCCTCGGGCCCAGATTCACAACCAAGAGTTATATCACGGATATAATTAGCCGATATAGGGCTTACCGATATAAGCTAAGGTTGGGTGATGGCCAGTGGCCCACTTTGATCTTAGTTATATGTGGATCTTGGAATCATTATATTCTATTGAGGGTAACTTATGTTATTGAATATAATGCGTGATTAATCATATTAAATTTAATACGAGATTAATCATATTGAACATATTAACTAAAATCCTTTTATCTTAATTTTCAGTTATGACTAGCACAAACAATCAAAACACTTTCTCGATCCGGTCTGTCCTTAAGATGGACAAGCTGAACGGATCAAATTTCTTGACTTGGTCGCGGAACCTGAGGCTAGTCCTCAGACAGGAGAGAAAGGACTATGTCCTTGAGAGAGCTCTCCCCGTGAGGATCGGGTCCAATGCTTCTCATGCAGTATATGATGCTTGGAATAAGCATTATAATGATGCGGTAGATGTGCGTGGTCTGATATTGGCTACCATGGACTCAGACTTGCGGAAGCAATATGAGAACATGGAGTCGCCAATAGAGATGATCAGCAGCCTGAAATTGGAATTTCAGGAGCAGATAAGAGTGGAGAGATACCGGTTGGTTAAGTCTCTCACTAGCTGCAAGCTACCAAATGATAATCCAGTGAGTCCTCATGTCAGTAAAATGATGGGTTACATTGATAACCTGAGGAAACTGGATTATCCAGTTAGCCAAGAGTTGGCAACTGAAATCATTCTGCAGTCACTGCCGTCAAGCTATGATAAGTTCAGAAAGAACTATATAAAGAAAGGCTTAACGAAGACGCTGACTGAACTGCATAATATGCTCAAGACAGTTGAGCCAAACGTGAAGAGTACCCTGTATAATCTCATGAATGAGAAGGGTAGGTTTACTAAACCTAATGCTGACAAGGGTGAAGACAAAGTTGTCCAGATTTTGAATCATGGCAAGCGTGTGTCTTCTGAGCCCGAGTCAGATACCTCTTACGTTGGTAAGTGCTGCTACTGTAAGGAGACAGGGCATTGGAAGAGAGATTGCATTAAATTCATGGAAGATGATGAGGAGTTAAAGTCGATGTATGAGACTACTTCCTCAGGTATTCATGTTATTACTTCAAGTTCTACCTTAAAGGTATTGGATACTGGTTGTGGCACTGATATTTGTGATAATATGCAGAGCCTAAGCAACAGTAGAACGTCCTTAAAGGTATTGGATACTGGTTGTGGCACTGATATTTGTGATAATATGCAGAGCCTAAGCAACAGTAGAACGTTGAAGGAAGGGCAAGTGAAACTACATGTCTGGAAGGAGCTTGGGATGCTGCCTCAGCCGTAGGGTTTTTCACTTATAGATCCCTTTGAGGCTTGGTTTTGTATTAAGTAATTGCTACAATGTACCTGCTTTAAGCAGAGTTGTCTTTCATTTTCTTGTAAGAATTTGAATGTTTTTCATTTTGATAAAAGACAAGTTTTGTTCTTTTGATCTTAATGAAATATTAATTGTAGCACCCTATTCATGGAATGGGTTTTATATCTTAAACCAAAGAGTGCCTAAATGTAACATAAATACCGAATTGGTTTAAATCTGATGAATTAAACCTGATTTTTCTTGGCATAAAGTCTTGGTCACATAGAGTAAGTCGGATTCAGAAATCCCATAGTCATGGACTGTTGGGCTCATTTGATAAAATATCTTATGAGACTTGAATTCTGTTTACTAGACCAAAAGGTATAGGGCCTATCTTAGCCGAGCTAGAGAAAGGCCCAAAGGCTTATTGGACCTGGAACATACTGATGTATGTGGCCCAATGAGCAGTAATGCCAGAGAAAATTTCCTGTACTTCATTGTCTCTACTGATTACTTCAGTGAGTGCGACTGTGTTCATTTGATGAGACACAAGTCGGAATTCTTTGACATGGTCGAAAGAGTTCCAGAATGAAGTATAGGATCTGAATGACAAAAGTATTAAGACTCTGGATTAAATCACGAGTGAGAATACTTAAGTCATTGATTGTGTGATCATCTGAATGAGTGTGAAATCGTTTCACAGCTCATTTCTCCTGAAAACCTGAAGGTCTTTCTGTGAGAAAGAATCAGATCTTATAAGAAATGATTAAAGATGAGTCACACGAATCTTCCATGATATTATTTAAGAATAACGCTCTAAATTATCTAAGTTTACGCTGAAATAGTTCCACCAATATCAGTTGAAAGACACCACGTAAATGTGGATTGGAATCGATCCAAATTTGTAGTTGTGCTACTTCGCTGGTTGTCCTAGGGAAACCAAGGCTTGTTACTTTTACGTCCATTCTGTTTTCTAAGAAGGGAAGTTAATTTCCAAGAAGAACAGTGGGAGTAAAAGTATAACTCGAAGAAATTCGAGAAATACAGGAGGCTGCTTAACCTGTTGAGGGAGAGCAGCGGAAGGATTTACAGATTTCTGTAGAATCTACACCTGTGTATTATGGAGTTCGCAGATATGAATGAATCAGTTACTGATCCGAGAGTGATTTCTCGTCATTAGTTGAACCTGATAATCATTGAAATCTGCACCTCTGGAGCCTGAAGTTCGCAGATATGAATGAATCAGTTACTAATCCGAGAGTGATTTCTCGTCATTAGTTGAACCTGATAATCATTGAAAGTTCGCATGATCTGATGATCATTGAAAGCGACAAATCTGCGAAATTCAAAGAAGCGAAAGTGAGCCCGGACTCCGAAAAATTACATTTTATGTAAGTTAGCTTCATTGATCCATTCATGGATGGAAGCAAACATATCGGAGTTGGAATCTTCGTTCTGTTGAAGTAGTCAAGGTTTTGACTTGAACAGGAACGAAGCGGAACTGTGTGTTTACTAATAGATTAGTGGGAGCGATATTGCATTTCTCATATTGTATGTCGATGACATACTAATTCTCGGATATAACGTCCCAACGCTGTAGTCGGTAAAGGACTAGCTTGGGAGTTGGTTTAATGATTGACATGGGTAAAGCCACGTAGTTCTTGGATTTTGGATCTAAAGATAGAGATCCAAAAGAGCTGGTAGGACAAAGTCAGGATTCTTAAATTGACAAAGTCCTACACGTTTTGAGCAATCCAAGAAGGGTTTTATGCCAACGTCACATGGCATTAAGTTAAGCAAGATACAGTATCCTACGATAACTGCTGAGCTTAAATGCATGGATGAGATTCCATATGCGTCGGCAATTGGATCTATCATGTATGCCATGAAACATACTTGTTTGATGTTGCTTTAATGTTAAGCAAGACAAATAAAGACCAGTCAAATCCAGCAAAGAATCAAGTTTCCTAAAGTATGTCCTAAGGTATTTGAGGAATACTAAGGATAAGTTCTTGATTTACGGAGAAAGTGAGGTGCTATAAGTCGATAGAGTCTGAAAGGCAAGTTTCCAACAGACAAAGATGATTTCCGGTCACAGTCCGGTTATATCTTGTGTTTGTCTGGCGGTGCACGGCACTGTTGCTGACTCCATGACTTAAGCTGAATCTTTCGCAGCTTGGGAAGCGGCGAAAGAGGTTGTTTGGAAAGAAGAGTTCATCACTGAACTTGATGTGATTCCAGCATAGATGAAACTAGCTGCACATCAGAGGTCCAAACACCTTGAGGATAGGTATAACCTATTCCGTGAGATAAATGACAGAGATGTTAAGTAGATCAGCAAGTTTCAACGAATGAGAACGTTGCTAATCTATTAACGAAGCCACTCCATAGGCCTAAGCACGAGTCGCGGACTGTTGCTGTAGGATAAGTGAAATTGAGATGTAGTCTTAATTTCAGTGGGAGTTATTAAAGGGCTTTATTTAGTTATTGATATGTTCTTGTAAAACATTCTTATGTTTAATGAAATTATTATTTCAAGATTATTTTAACTGTGATGAAATAATCGTTCCAAAATGATATGAACCATTTTATAGGTCATCGAAGTAAATGATTTGATCTTGAGTCATCGAAGTCATTTAGCTTGATCATGAGACCCTATATTTGATAGATGTTTTATATCATCCCGTCCCTAGTCGAAGGTTGTTGAAATTGGAACACCAACAACCGTGTGAGACTGGATTGGTACGTGACTTATGACAAAGTCTCAGTGTGTCATAGATGCGCGGCATCAAAGTCAGTACATAGGTGTATGTTTGGGAACATACGACCGGACAAGACCCGCTTATAAGAACTCTTCAGGATATTTATATCTGTGTCATAAGAGATTCTTACTACGACTATAGAGTATAGTCCTTAGACCTGAGTTCGCATGCATGTGACTGCACGTGGACTGATGCACTTTGATCATTGTCTAACGCTATCGTTCTGCGATAGTTATAAGGACCTTGTTTGGGTACATTATGAAATGAGTAGTTTACAGTGATGGAACAAGACGGAATTTGTCCCTCCAATATAAATGGAGTGAATATCTCTAGGCCAATCGGAGATTTGAATACTGGAAAATGCATGGCCATGCTCAAACGGACTGTCCCGAGTCGTTTGGATTGTCAGTATCGAATCAGAGTCCGATGAACAAGATTAGGCTTTATAAGGATGACACCAATCTTGCCTTATGACTAATCGAGATATTGTGACAAAAGGATTATGAATACAGAGATTCCAGTACAAGTGGGAGATTGTTGGAATTGTGTCCAGTAATCTCGGTACTGTCTCTAGAAAGTAAGAGTATGTCAATGATCAGACATAAGTCATATAATACTGGGGGTCATGATGGCTTGCTAGAGTCCGCTCATGATCTATAAGTCTTGGACTTATTGCCTTTATTATATGATCCCATATGGGTCACACGCCTAAGCTAACAGGAAAATGTGTAGGAACGGTGTAGCAGAAGTACGGTAAAAGTGCTAGGCATTTACTGTACTTAGAGAGAATAATTGGGTTTGGCCACTGTGTGTCGATCGATACACAAGGAGTGTCGATCGACACAGTGCGCGAACGCCTCGGAGTTAATTGGCCTTTGGGCCAAATGGCCCAAAACGAACTGAACAAGTTATATAAACTTAAGACGAGTTCAGGTCGAAAATAAGCCCTAGCCGCGAGCCTCCTCTCTCTCTCTGCGCCGATTTCCTCCTGGTCTAGCAGCCTCTTCCTGCTCGGTGTGCGTGTGTGAACCTCTGGAGGAGTTACCTCTCGGTGGCTCTCTGATCTCTGACGATGTTCTCCCTTTCCGCTGCACAAAACAGGTAAAAGGTGAGATCATCATTTGTTTCTATTCAAGAGAACCTAGATCCGCTCTTGTTTGGATGTTTAGGATAATCTGAATCAGAGAAATGCATCTTGTATGCATAAATATCCCCAATCCGACCAACTAGATAGTGAATCCTCCAAATATAAGCAATGTTTCATCCACTCAGTCGGTTTACTCAGCTCGTGGTTGTTTGCCCGGAGGATCAGAGTCAAGAGAATTCCCATGAAAAGAGCCGGTTTGGCATCTGTTTTTTCATACCATTCCTTATACCAAAGGAATCGGCGCATGAGGATTGTAGCCAAACTAGGGCGTCCATACGGTCCTTGTATTGCTTTCCCATTCGAAATGGTCCTGAGAAGAGGGATAAAACCATATACAGAAATCGCATCTCCTTCTTCATCACATGCCTCAGATCCTTCCTTGCATAAATGGTGTGAGCAAGGGCTTTATGTGTATAACGGATGGTCGGGTGACGGATACATGTACTCTTCATCACCCCCGCGTTTTACTCCCCATCAGCAATGTTTTTCCAAAGAGCTCTAAGCTCATCATCATTGATCATGATCTTATTGTACCAAGTTGTCCCCTCTTCATTGAACCCAAATAGTGCCCTTATCTTATCGAAGGACATCTTGTAGCTTGTCCTTCCCACTTTGAAGTTTATGAACCCAAGTCCTTCTTGAGAATCCTCAGCTTCCTGGTCTCAGTAGAAGGTTTCCATTAGAGATGAGAGAAACTGCTTATTTTCGGTTTCATCTCTCAGTAGCAAGGGCGAAGAACCTGCCAAGACCCATGTAGTGAAAGATCGCTTGTACACTCTCTTATAAACACAGCTCCTCCAAAGACCCAAAATACGGATACTTAGTATTCTTAAACTTGATCCCTCCGAGCTTCTTAAGGATCTCGGAAGCAGAAGGAACCTTCCTCTTCGGTTTTCCTTCTTCTTCTTCTTAACCATTTCAATCTCTTCCTCAGCCTCAGTTTCAACCGCACTCTTATTAACTCTTTTTCTATTTGCGTTTGACTGTTCCTTTGGTTGAAGCGTATGTAACAAGAGTCTCTTCATCATCTAAATCTTTTCTGTGCCTTGTAACCTTTGTCATTATCCTGCAAATCACTCAAAGAGAAAGTAAATTCTATGTCCAATTCTCAAGCACAAGCACCAAATATCTCATTTCATAAGCATAAAAATGAAATGGACATAGAATTTCATGATCAAGTACTAAAACAGTTGACAAAATCTTAAAACATCATTCACTTTCCACACACAAGCATATGATCACATATCAAATTCAAGCTCAAGAAAAATGCTCACTTTCACCATTTAAGCTCTTAACAAGTTTCTTTGAAAAAAAATTGTGATGTGGAAGTGTTCTAAACATGTAAGTCTCTTGTATTCACATTCAAAGCAACTCAATACACCATTACAAACCATCACCAAGCATTTTCCCCAATTTTTTATTATGACCAATTCTTGAAGAACCCTGGTTCACTAAACTTCAAATTCATTCATTATTAGGGTAAACTTGTTATGTGTAATCATCTAGAACACTCAAGGAAATGGTTTTTAAGCATAATCATCAAGGAAAAGGCCAAAAAATTTAGTTCAAAAATTATGGGTTTTGGACCCATGAATTTTGAAAGAAATAAGAGCTTGCCTTGATTTTCTTGGTGAGATGATGGATAAGGGAGTGAGATTATGGAAAATATGGAAAAATGTTGCAAACACAGCACCCAACAAAAATTATCAAAACTGATGAAAAATGAAGAAGAGAAAAGTTTTTGAAGTTTTTTTTAATCTTTCTCAAAATTATTGACAGCTTTCGAATTTTCGAATATGGGGACATGGGGAAGAGCTTTTCACGTGAAGGAGGAGAAACCAAGGAGACTTGGTCTAATTCAAGTCAAAACAGTCAAATCTGGTTTAAATCAGGTGAAAAGTTGGTTTGTGAATCGAGTTAGACCGGTTAAAGAGTACTTACCTGCTTGTGAAGAGGTCCATCGGTCATTGAATGACCGATCGTTTGAGCCTAATGGAAGCCCATCGATCGTATTTGACTGATGTAAAAGGCCAATAGTATTTCTGTGATTTGTGGCTGGGACTCGCAGAAGTTATATCGGTTGGGTAAGCTCAATGAAATATGTTTGATGCTTTAGTATCATGCATAAGTTGTCCATTGTTAATCGCTCGATGGAACTACACCGGTCTTCCACATCCCAGCGGTTTTGCCCGATACTCTTCCAGTGGAAATTGAGCACAAAATTTGGGATGTCCATCGGTCTAAGGAGTCCAATGGAATAGTCTGATGCTTTAGTGTCAGTCATGGTCTGTCTGATTCTCCTGACCAAATGCTTCCCAAGTAGCAAGATCAAAATGAGAATGACCTTGTTTCTCACCTAAGAACCTATCAAACTCAAATATAATAATCAATAATGACTAGCAAAAGAAATATTTACAATGATAGACATGGGAATGTCTCCTGGGTGTACTTTTATTTAAAGTCGGTAAGTTCAACTTTTGGAAACTGTTTTTAGGCGGGAGAAGGGTTAGAGAGCGGAACCGAGGTCCCTTCCTCAATGAAATCAGTAGGTGATTAATGCTTGAGTATTTTCCTATTGACAGCGAACTCTCCATACGATTTGCCCCAAAGTACAACTTCCCCATATGGTCTCACCTCCTTAACCCGAAAAGGACCCGACCATCTCAATTTACTAGAAGTCTTCTTCCTTTCAAAGTATGAATACTATTACTAGAAGAAAGTTCTCTATCAACTCATTTAAAGAAGCCAAGTTATCTATATCCATTCAACTCCTCTAAAGAAGGTTCATATCAGTTGAACCTCACTAAAACCATGATGTGGACAGTCTCTTTGGTAAGCCTTGAATCTTATCCAAACATCCTTGAATGCTTTTGTTGGACCTGTGGAGATCTTTGTCCTCAGCTCATCAGACCTAGAATCATCATAAAAGTTGTTGAATAGTGCATTTTTAGTATCTTCTTAAGTTGTAAGAGATCTTGGTGCTAACTGCTTTAGCCGGTAGGCTGCTTCCCCAGCAAAAGCAACAAGAATCTCAAGTATGTTCAAACTTTTACTAAAGTTATATTAAATAAGAATCTCAAGTATGTTCGATTTTTTTTATCTTTATATAAATAAAATAAAATAAGTAAAAATTATTCGAACCAAATATGAAGAAAACAAAAGCAACAATATTATATTACTAAAAACACACACAAAATATGGAACTAAAGAATCAACAACTAAAAAAATAATATAAAAATCAGTATTCGAAACATGCTCCACGCGTGCGCGGGGCATAAAATAACTAGTTTAGATAAATGAAAAAAAACTCTATGCTAAAATATAATTATTAATTTATCGATTAATTAATAATTCTATAAAGTTATAAAATTTTAAAATCCTACCAATATTAATTTATAGAAGTTTTACTTTATAATCACTAATATAAAGGTTGAAGAAGGCTCTCTTAATTTGACATATGAACCCTCTTATTGTTTATTTTATTTATTTTTTTCCACATCATAATTTAAATAAAAATAAACCCCAATAAATTATTTAATTTAAAATCATTTAATTTGAATGTAATTAGCTAAAAATCATAAAAATAAATATAAATTAATTTAATTTAATTTTTAATTTATAATCTCATTAATGATTTTGAAATGAACTTATAAAATTCTAAATATTAATACAAGTGAAAACACCAATTATATAATTATTAATTTATTTTGTTAAAAATTAATTTTGAATCTCACTAATGATTTTGTAATGAATTAATAAAATAATTAAATATTAATACAAGTGAAAATATCAATTATAATACTAAAATGAGAATAATATTATAAAACATTTTAATAATTTAAAAAAAATTAGAACAGAAAATCATACAACCAAAAAATATTTAATAAATAAGGAAATTTATAATTATCAAAAATAAACAAATATGATAAAAGGAGATAAAATAATAATTGAAACAATAAAATTATAAAAAATGTAAATGAAATGAAATCAATGAAATATATACAGAAATTAATAAAATTGTATATGATAAAACTTAAAATATTATTTAAAAGTAAGTACATATATTTGAAATAGTAAATAAACAATATTAAAAAGATGACTAAAAATGTTAAAAGAAATCAAAGTTAATTTAAGAAAACCCAGAAAATTATGAAAAAATTAATATTTAAAAATGTAAAACCTATTTTTATAATACAAATTAAAGTAATATATGCATGTTAGCATTATCGTCTATTATAAAAAAAAAATATAAATTTGTTAACAAAAAATATGAATTATTAATATTAAAATTAAAAGTATTCTCTCTGCTTCACAATAAATATCATTTTAGAGTTATATTTCGTTTCAAATAAGTGTCGTTTTATATTTTTAATGTAATTTCTGACATACATTACTTATTTTAACTTTGGTATTAACCTATTAAAAAATATCAAAAGTTAAATTAGTTGTTGAAGATATAATATAATTTTAATATATTTTTAATTTATGTGAAAATATTATGCTTATTATGAAATGGAGATAATACTAAATATTAAATGAAAATGAGAGAGTGTAAGCAGCAAAAGCAAAACAGGAGGAGAAGCTAACTTCCACAGAAACAGGGAGCCAATATCTGCTTCCACCAATCCTATCGCTTCAACCCATATCTCTTTTTAGACTTTTTTTATATATCCTCTGTTAATTATTATACTTTTCACTATTTAAACGTTTTCCGATTTGTCGAAATTTTATATCTCTACCTTTTTTTTTAATAATATTGTTGCATGGAGGTTTGATTTCTTACAAAATCTTAGGCCACCAAATAAAACTGGAAAAAAAAAAACCATTTTCGCTTCGTCTGTGCCACACACACCCTTCTCTCTCAGACTTTCAGGAAAGATTTTTCAGGTGAGCCAAATTGGGTTTACTTTATAATATTTGTCTCTTAAGGAGATAACCAATTACATTGATTTCTTACTGAAATCTGTGGCACACCCTTCTCTCTCAGACAGGAAAGATTTTTCAGGTGAGCCAAATTGGGTTTGCTTTATAATATTTGTCTCTTAAGGAGATAACCAATTACATTGATTTCTTACTGAAATCTGTGGCTTTGGAGTATCTACCCGTTGGTGCGAAATTTTGAAACTTTCTGTTGATCTTGAATGATTCTGGTTCATCTTCGTAATTGAGTTTTTTTTTACCAGCAAAAATGAATTTTGGAATTGGGTTTTAATGTGTTAGTCAAATTTGGATAGTGATGATGAATTGAAGCTCACAGCCGTTTCTTTTGCTGGATAAGGTGAAATTCAATCATTTTCAAAACCCACAACCTGTTATTATGTCTGGATATTGATTCTGCAGAACAAGCCTTGAGTTTCTATTCATTTGAATGTCATATTGATTCTGCTGCCTCAAGTTGGTTAAAGTTCCTTTGTGGAAAACTGATAAACAATCTTGTATTTATAATTTTCATAATCTCACTCATTCTTATTTGCAGTTAAAAGTCATGGAATTTTGTTATCTTAAGTGTTGATTTTTGTTGGCAGAAGACCGTTTATCGTGAAGAGTAAAGAGTGTTATATATGTATATGGGATGATGGCCACAGCAGCTATTGTAGGACTCAACGCAGGGAAAAGACTGTTGAGTTCATCGTTTTACTACTCAGACGTCACCGAGAAGTTTCTATCTGTAAATGATCATTGTTCATCACAGTACCATATCGCTTCAACAAGAAGTGGAATAACTGCGAAAAAGACAACATCATCGAACTACAGTCCCAGCTTTCCCTCATCGAGTCGTCATACACAATCTGCCAAGGCTCTTAAAGAGAGTGTGGATGTTGGTGCTTCTTCTGTGCAGCCATGGCTACCTCCTGGATCTGATCACGATTTGGAAGAGGAAAGCTATGACGATGATCTTAGCCATTCTGTTGAGGCACTCTTGTTACTACAGAAGTCTATGTTAGAAAAACAGTGGAATCTTTCGTTTGAGAAGACGGTGACGAGTGAATCCTCGAGCAAAAAGAGGACAACACGGAAGAAGATTCCCATCACCTGTTCAGGGATTTCAGCTCGGCAAAGGAGAATCGTTGCTAAGAAGAAAACTAGTATGACTCATGTTAAAGCGGTTTCAGAGGTAAGCAGTGGAAAGCATGTCAGAAGAGTGATCAATTCAGAGGTGTTCCAAAACAATTGTGTCAAGGGTTATGTGAAGGGTGTCATAAGTGACGATGTTCTTAGTCACGTCGAAGTCGTGCGCTTGTCCATGAAAATCAAATCTGGCCTTCGTCTTGATGAGCATAAGTCAAGGTAAAATATTTCATAGAAAGAGCTGAAACTATTTATAATGTAAGACTAAATTGTTGACATTAGATTGAAGGATAGATTAGGCTGTGAGCCTTCTGATGAACAGCTCGCAGTATCCTTGAAGATATCTCGGGCCGAGCTGCAGGCATGGTTGATGGAATGTCATCTAGCGAGGGAGAAGTTAGCTATGAGCAATGTGCGTTTGGTTATGTCTATTGCTCAGCGTTACGATAATATGGGTGCAGAAATGTCTGATCTTGTTCAGGTAAAATCTGAATCTTGATTAGCTTTTACATGAACGTTTCCTCAAGAAAGATTTTTGTTTCCTACTTTGAAGGGTGGTCTTATCGGACTCTTGCGGGGAATAGAGAAATTTGATTCTTCCAAGGGTTTCAGAATTTCAACATATGTATATTGGTGGATTCGACAGGTGAGACTATCGCTTCCCCTCTTGCCAATGTGGTTAGAAAGTAAAAGATAAGACAAGTGTTGCTTTTTGTTTCAAAGGGTGTCTCAAGAGCATTAGTGGACAACTCAAGAACCTTGAGGTTGCCTACTCACCTGCATGAAAGGCTCGGTCTAATCCGAAATGCAAAGCTTAGACTTCAAGAGAAAGGAATCACACCTTCTATTGATGTAAGCATGCTATTAACATTCTAATAATTCTGCTTTCTCCTATCGCATGCTTATAATGATTCTTCTTTTCAGAGGATTGCAGAGTCTCTAAACATGTCCCAGAAGAAAGTTAGAAATGCAACAGAGGTATAAAATCATGTCCTTTCTTTTCGAGGTCCAGTAATTATTTTAGCTCATGCTCTTGCAACTAAAAAAAATGCAGGCCGTAAGCAAAATATTTTCCCTAGACAGAGATGCATTTCCTTCTTTGAACGGTCTCCCCGGAGAAACCCATCACAGTGTGAGTCTATTATTACTTTTTCTTTTCTTTTCTTTTCTGTTTCTTCCCTGAGTATATAACATTTGGCTGATTTGTTTAAGATATTTCCAGTACATTGCGGATAATCGTTTGGAGAACAATCCGTGGAACGGGTATGATGAGTGGGCACTCAAGGTAAAAAAAAAAAAAAAAACCAAAAGTCATAACTGAAGTTACATTTATATGCTTTTGGTTATCTCTTTTATGAAAATTGTTCTACTTAGTGAACCCTGAAGTTTGAGCATATTGATAATATAATTGTAGGAGGAAGTAAGAAAGCTTATAAGTGCAACACTCGGGGAACGGGAAAGGGAGATCATTCGGTTATACTATGGTCTAGACAAAGAATGTCTCACATGGGAAGACATTAGCAAACGGTATGTAGTCAATCTTATTAAGCCTCTTCTTGATCTCTAAAGTGACTTGTTGGCAAATTTTCAGGATAGGATTATCTCGAGAGAGGGTGAGACAGGTGGGGCTTGTGGCGCTGGAGAAACTAAAACACGCAGCGAGGAAGAGGAAAATGGAGGCAATGGTCCTCAAGATTTGATTTTTGTACACTGAGAGCAGTTGTCAATGTTGTATATATACAGGGAACAAAAGGGGAAGACACTTTATTCTGTCTTCCTTGCTTCTTATGTAAACTGAGTTGAGAAACAAAGACAGTGATGTAATATTGGCTTCAAGTATCTTTCTTCATTCACCACAGTGCTCAGTTGATTTTAGTGGGAAAATCACATTCATCTCAAGAGGAAAACAAAAGCTTTTATTTCTATCATTCAACATATAAGAAGTAAAAAATATGGTTCCACAGTTTTGACTTCACCAAACAGCGAACACTGTTCCTGGGCACAGCACGAGCCTTAAGCGGATGCTTCATAACGACAGTGAACTCCAGCTTCTCCGTCAAGTCAACTTCACAACCTTGGACTTCTTTCCACTCAAACTCCTTCACCATATTCGCCACATAGTACTCCAAATGCAGCATCGCTAGCCCAATTCCGGGACAAATCCTCCTTCCCGCACCAAACGGCATCATCTTTATCCCTCGACTCCCGGTTATATCCACTGGTTCTTCTTCTCCCATGAATCTCTCCGGCTTAAAAGCCATTGGCTCATCCCAAACCGCCGGATCTCTCCCTATCTCTGCCACCATGAAATTAACCGTCCCTTTCTTCGGTACCTTGTACCCTCCCAATACAGTGTCCTCTGTCACGCTGTGCGGTAACACGAAATGTCCCGGAGGATGCCTCCGGAGACCCTCCAAAACCACCGCCTTCAGATACGGCATCTTGTGTGCCTCTTCTTCCTCCATCTCCTTCGCTTCTTCTCCGATAACGCTTTTGATCTCCTCGTATAACCTCTCTTGGATATCCGGATTTTTCTTCAAATTGGCCATGATCCACTGCAACGCAGTCGCTGTTGTGTCAGTTCCACCGTTGTTAAGAAATTCTGAGCATAAGTTCACGATTTCGTCCTCGTTTAGCTTCCTATTCTCATCTGGAAGCTCTAGATCGAGCAGAGTATCGACATACGATTGCTGTAACATACCCATACCATGCCGTAAAAAATTTTCTTAAAAACAAGGAGAAAGCCCAAGGCTCAATAGCCTTTTCCCAAAAACCCTAAGGTTTTCCAGAGCCTTTCTCTATAAAAAGCCATCCCTTTTCCCTAGAAACTTCATTCTCTTCTTTTCGGCGAAGCTCTGTCGGGATCTAGAGACACTCGAAGCCTCAAGGAGCACTATTCACGTTTTCCCTTCTTCCAATCACACCAGGTAAGATCCGGGAACCAGATCTGAGCTTTCAAACCCGAAAAACGTTTTCATCTTTTTATAACTTTCGAAATACCCCAAATCCCGAGAAACCGAGCACACCACCGTGACCGTCGCGACGAGACGAAGCCGGAGCCGCCGAGCCGACCGCCACGCGCCGCTGCACGCGCCATCACGCGCCGCCACTCGCCGGAGAGTCTCGGGCGCCGGGTCCTGGGACAAGTTGAGTTGGCGTCCCGGTTGGACCGAAATGGGTTCAACGGGCGTCCTAATGCCGCGTCTCCGGTTCGCCGGGAGACAGGTGTTACAATTTGGTATCAGAGCCTAGGTTAAGATCTCCCAGTCCTGCCCTGGGAGATCAGCTTTCGTTGTTTACCCCCAAAAGCCGTTTTCAATCTTTTTCAAAACCGTTTGCGAAAATTTTATAAACCGATACTTTGCGAAATTTTTCAAACACCAATATATCAGTGATTATCTCCTGTTGTGACCTCTTATAGTTTTGCTTTATGTAGGATGTCCCCCGATTCACACTCTGATTCCGGGTCCGACTGGGCTCCAAGTCCAACCAGTGTTCTACGCATACGTGCTGCGCCCCGCAGGAATGTACCGAGGAGACAGAGGAGACGTCTTACGATTGGAGCATCAGTTGAGATCCCCGGCGCCACCCAGTCACCCGCCCGGCACCCACCTGATAGATCAGTGTTTGCATCGGTTCCAGTTGAGACAGTTGCGAGACCAGCGAGAGGTAGGGGCCGACCCCGGAGGACGCCCGTAGCGGCCCCACCGGCGGTTGTGGATGCACCCTGAGCTCAGAGATCGGGGAAGGAGCACGTGGTGGTGGAGGATCACCCCGATCCACCGGCCCGTGTGTGCTTTATGACTACGAGGCCATCAGACGGGACACCAGGGGCGTCGACATCGAGACCCCAGACGCAGGAGATTCCCCGGGACGTCCCCCAGCCCTTTCAGATGGCAGGCATGAGCGTGCAGGAGTACATGGACGCATTCATCTTCAGAGCTGGCTGCACCTACCCCAGATACCCTATCCATATGATGACCATGTTTATGAATGGGCTATCACCGGAGATACGAGAGGGGATGACAGATGGGAGCGAATACGGGGAGTACAGTTTGGTTGCGATAGGTGCCAGGTACGCAGAGGCTGTCGACAGGAACCAGAGGGATCCAGCGTTCCGGCAGCATATGAGGGAGAGGCGCCGTAATGATGAGGAAACTCGACGACAGGTTATGGCCGAGCAACAAGCCATTTGGGATGAGGATCTGCGTCTGAAGCGGGAGCAGGAGATTGCACACCGGGATCAGCTGAGGGAGCAGAGGGCCTCCTTGGAACGTATCCGAGAGAGGTTTGAGCAGCAACGGGCAGAGCGGGCCCAACAGCAGTCTGACTTGGACCGAGAGCGGGAGCAGCGGGAGCAGAGGATGCAACGGATACGGGAGGACCGAGAGTATGTCTGGTTGGATAAGCAGATGAACATTCTTGTGGAGGGACCGGATGGGTTTGATCAGCAGTGGGCTACACCGAGTCATGAGCAGGCAGCAGCACCTCCAGTGATCATCATCTCAGATTCAGAGCCGGAGCCAGAGTCAGACCCCGAGGAGTATGATAGCGAAGAGGGCCTGGTGTACCGAGGAGACTTGGACCTTGAGCTGCGGACCCCGGGATCAACAAGTGGCTAGAATCGGGGGGATTTGGGGAGTTGTTAGGAGTAGGGCGTAGTATTCTTTTAGAGTTGGGGTTTTTGTTTTCATTGGGTTTTCTTTCCGCGGTTCTCGCGTAGTTGGTTTTCGTTTCTTTTGATTCAAACTTCATGTATCCCTATTCCTTTATTCTATTGATCATTATTTTCGCATCGTTCCTTCCGAACGGATTTCCTAGTGTGTTAGTTCGACGCCCCGAATATAGCAGTGCCCTTGAGTTCAGGAGTGATCGGGAAACTGCACATCTCTGAATTCGGGACGAATTCTTTTCAAGGTGGGGGGGGAGAATTGTAACATACCCATACCAGCCCGTCAAAAATTTTCTTAAAAAGAAGGAGAAATCCCAAGGCCCAATAGCCTTTTCCCAAAAAGCCTAGGGTTTTCCAGAGCCTTTCCCTATAAAAAGCCACCCCTTTTCCCCAGAAACTTCATTCTCTTCTTTTCGGCGAAGCTCTGTCGGGATCTGGAGACACTCGAAGCCTCAAGGAGCACTATTCACGTTTTCCCTTCTTCCAATCACACCAGGTAAGATCCGGGAACCATATCTGAGCTTTCAAACCCGAAAAATGTTTTCATCTTTTTATAACTTTCGAAATACCCCAAATCCCGAGAAACCGAGCACGCCACCGTGACCGTCGCGAAGAGACGAAGCCGGAGCCGCCGAGCCGACCGCCACGCGCCGCTGCACGCACCATCACCCGCCGCCACTCGCAGGAGAGTCTCGGGCGCGTGAGATCCACGCGCGCCAGAGCTCACGCGCCGACCGCCGGAGCCGCCCGCCGCCGTCACGCGCCGACCGCCGGAGCCGCCCGCCGCCGTCACGCGCCGCCGCCGCCGCCGCCGACCGGAGCCACCGCCCGCCGCCAGAGATCCGCCGGAGCGCCGCCGTCGCCGCCGCCATTGACCGCCGCCGTCGCCGCCGTTAACCGCCGCCATCGCCGCCGTTGACCGTCGCCGCCGTTGACCGTTGACCGGACCTGTTGACCGTTGACCGGTCCGGGTCGGGTCGGATCGGGTCGGGTCGGGTTGGACCTGTTCGGGTCGAATCCTTGACCGGGTCTGGTTTAGGTTGACCGGTCGGTTTAATCCGGTTTAGTCAATTCCTGATTTCAATTTCCAATTTCAATTTCAATTCCCGGTTTAGATCGGTTTAGTTAGTTTGAGTGGGATATTTTCAATCGTTCGTATCTAGCTCATCCTAAGCCCGATTTAAGCGATTCAAAAGCCTATCTCACTCGATTTCTCGTCATTTGTCCGGATCCGATGTCCGTTCGGGCTAATGGGGCTGCTAAATTACCGTTTTGCCCTTTGTTGGGAATGTCCTGAAATCTACCGTACTATCTCTAGAAAGTATGATAAGTGTCGAGATCAGACATAAGTCATAAATACTGGGTGATCATGATGGCTTGCTAGAGTCCGCTCATGATCTATAAGTTTAGGACTTATTACCAGTATTGTATGATCCCGAAGGGTCACACACCATAGCTAACGGGAAAGTTAAATGGAATTAATACGGTAAGATGCAATGGCATTTACTGTATTAGATCAGAGAATTGGGCCAGACAAAATACAGGCTTTTGTCTGATTTGTGTCTTGGGCCCAAAAGATTAATGAGCCATTAGTCAAATGACTTGGGCCCATTAATGAGAGAGATAAAAAAATCGAAAAACCCTAAGGAAGAGTTGAGCTTCTGCGATTTTTCTCCCACAGCCGCGAGTCTCTCTCTCTCTCTAACTCTCTTTCTGATCTGATCCATCTCTTTGGTCTAGCAGCCATCCCTTGCTTGTAAGAGTGTGGATACTTGAGGAGGAGCCGATTCTCATCAGCTCTAAACTGATCTTGTCATTACCATCTCTAATCCGCTGCAAAAGGTAATGTCACAGGTTTGTGTTTATGATTCGTTTTGCAAGAACCTAGATCTGTTTAAGGATTTGTGTTAGGTTGTAATTGAGAATTAAACCATGGAAAACACCCATAATCCTTCAGTGGTATCAGAGCTAAGGTCATTAGTTTCTTGTGAAATTGGATCTAAAAGGTTTTATCGATCAATGAGTTTTCATTAGCCAACAATCATTTTTTTTATCAAACGCTTAGCTTGTTGATTTTTGTCTTCATGTGTTTGATAATTAATTGATGTCAACGATTCGCTTAATTGATGTTCTGATCGCTTGTTGAATTACGATGTGCATAAAGTCAAATGTGTTTTGTCTTATGTGGTTGTCTCATTCGCTTTGAATTTGCTGGAAATTTGACTTTGCTGTAAATGTCACGATCGTAATTATCAATCACTTGAGAATCGAACTTTGACTTTGCTGCATAATAAATCAGATTCGTTCTGTCTCTTGTTGTTGTCATGTGCTGTCACGATCTTTAGTGATTTTGTTGTTAAGTAAAATGAATCGTGATATCATCGGCTTGTTAATTAATGAGACGAATAAGAATTGTTTGACAATACAATTTGGAATTGTTTGATGTTTTGTCTTATGTGAATATCATGATGGCATGAAAACTTTTAAATCGTGTGTTTGTTATGATCACGATTTGTTAAAGAGATGGTTAGCGTGATTTTATTTATGAATCATTAATTATTTAAATTAATGTATGGTTTAAGCCGTTAACCCAAATCGCGGTTTGCTGGAAATTATTTAATACATGGTATTATTTAATTTCTGGTTAAACCGGATTGAAATTCAAAAAATTGAATTTTAACCTAAACCGAAGGCTGGTCTAAGTTTGATTTGGTTGGACCAAATAATTTAGAGCTGGTCTGGTTTAGTAAATAACCGATGGTTTTGATAGTTAATTTGGTCTTGGACCAGAATTAATAAACCGGATCGGTTATGTGAAATTATTGGGCCAGCTGGAATTCTATGGTCTTGGGCCAAAGAATTGGGCCTATAATTTGTGACCCAACCCAAAATATTTAATGAAATATTTAAATTAGAAATTTCTATTTTTAGTAAGTTACTAAGTTTAGAAAGTTTCTAAAATAAGTAATTTTCCCAAAATAGTAATCTTCTATTTTTGGAAATAAAACTTAAAATCCTCAAAACCAATATCAAGCTTGGATGTCTTTCCAATCTTGTCAGCTACTTAACGCTTATTCGATTACAGATATGGCTTACAGTGTGAGGTGTCTGTTTTCGCGTAAGTAAAGTAGTATATAGTCACTAATTTCATTGGGAGTCCCAGACTTTAGTGATTATTTGGCTGTAAGAGATTGGTTTCCTTGACTGGGCCATCGGGAGTCCCGGGCCTTGAGACATCTGGTGTTTTGGGCCTTGGGCCCAATTCACAACCGAGAGTTATATGAGATATAACTAGCTGTGTGTATGCTTACCAAGTAAAGCTAATTCCGGGTGACGGCCAGTGGCCCACTTTGGATTTAGCTGAACATGGGTCTCGGAATCATTGCATTCTAATGAGGTTAAACAAAGAAATTTTGAATGCAATGCGAGTTTTTTATAAGTTATTAAGATTACTCTTTTATGAACTAAATAACTAAAACTCTATTTATCTCTAAATTTCAGCTATGACGAGCACAAACAATCAAAACACTTTCTCGATCCGGCCTGTCCTTGAGATGGAAAAACTGAACGGATCAAATTTCTTGACTTGGTCGTGGAACCTGAGGCTAGTCCTCAGGCAGGAGAGAAAGGACTATGTCCTTGAGAAAGCTCTCCCCGTGAGGATCGGGTCCAATGCCTCTCATGCAGTATATGATGCTTGGAATAAGCATTATAATGATGCGGTAGATGTGCGTGGTCTGATATTGGCTACCATGGACTCAGATTTGCTGAAGCAATATGAGAACATGGAGTCGCCAATAGAGATGATCAGCAGCCTGAAATTGAAATTTCAGGAGCAGGTAAGAGTGGAGAGATACCAGTTGGTTAAATCTCTCACTAGCTGCAAGCTACCAAATGATCATCCAGTAAGTCCTCATGTCAGTAAAATGATGGGTTACATTGATAACCTGAGGAAACTGGATTATCCAGTTAGCCAGGAATTGGCAACTGAGATCATTCTGCAGTCACTGCCGTCAAGCTATGATAAGTTCGTAAGGAACTATATCAAGAAAGGCTTAACGAAGACGTTGACTGAACTGCATGATATGCTCAAGATAGTTGAGCCAAACGTGAAGAGTACCCTGTACAATCTCATGAATGAGAAGGGTAGGTTTACTAAACCTAATGCTGACAAGGGTGAAGACAAAGTTGTCCAGATTTTGAATCATGGCAAGCGTGTGTCTTCTGAGCCCGAGTCAGATACCTCTTACGTTGGTAAGTGCTGCTACTGTAAAGAGACTGGGCATTGGAAAAGAGATTGCATTAAATTCATGGAAGATTATGAGGAGTTAAAGTTGATGTATGAAACTACTTCCTCAGGTATTCATGTTATTACTTCAAGTTATACCTTGTAGGTATTGGATACTGATTGTGGCACTGATATTTGTTATAATATGCAGAGCCTGAACAACAGTAGAACGTTGAAGGAAGGGCAAGTGGAACTGCGAGTCTGGAAGGAGCTTGGGATGCTGCCTCAGCCGTAGGGTTTTCACTTGTAGATGCCTTTGAGGCTTGGTTTTGTATTAATAATTGCTACAATGTACCTGCTTTAAGCAGAGTTGTCTTTCATTTTCTTGTAAAGAATTTGAATGTTTTTCATTTTGATAAAGACAAGTTTTGTTCTTTTGATCTTAATGAAATGTTAATTGTAGCACCCTATTCAAGGAATGGGTTTTATATATTAAACCAAAGAGTGCCTAAATGTAACATAAATACCAAATTGGTTTAAATCTGATGAATTAAACCTGATTTTTCTTGGCATAAATGTTTTGGTCAAATAGAGTAAATTGGATTCAGAAATCCCATAGTTATGGACTTTTGGGCTCATTTGATTGGATATCTTATGAGACTTGAATTCTGCTTACTGGACCAAAAGACAAAGGGCCCATCTTAGCCGAGCTAAAGAAAGGCCCAAAGGCTTGTTGGACATTGAACATACTTATGTATGTGGCCCAATGAGCACTAATGCCAGAGAAAGTTTCCTGTACTTCATTGTCTCTACTGATTACTTCAGTGAGTATGACTGTGTTCGTTTGATGAGACACAAGTTGGAATTCTTTGACATGGTCGAAAGAGTTCCTGAATGAGGTATAGAATCTGAATGACAGAAGTATTGAGACTCTGGATTAGATCACGAGTGAGAATACTTAAGTCATTGATGGTGTGATCATCTGAATGAGTGTGAAGTCGTTTCACAGCTCATTTCTCTTGAAAACCTGGAGGTTTTTCTGTGAGAGAGAATCAGATCTTATTAGAAATGATTCAAGATGAGTCACACGAATCTTCCATGATATTCTTTAAGAATAACGCTCTAAAATATCTAAGTTTACGCTGAAATAGTTCTACCAATATCAGTTGAAAGACACCACGTAAATGTGGATTGGAATCGATCCAAATTAGTCTTTACTGAGTATTTGTAGTTGTGCTACTTCGCTGGTTGTCCTAGGGAAACCAAGGCTTGTTACTTTTACGTCCATTCTGTTTTCTAAGAAGGGAAGTTACTTTCCAAGAAGAACAGTGGGAGTAAAAGTACAACTCGAAGAAATTCGAGAAATACAGGAGGCTGCTCAACCTGTTAAGGGAGAGCAACAGATGGATTTACAGATTTCTGTAGGATCTACACCTGTAGAGCCTGAAGTTCGCAGATATGAATGAATCAGTCACTAATCCGAGAATGATTTCTCGTCATTAGTTGAACCTGATGATCATTGAAAGTTCGCATGATCTGATGATCATTGAAAGCGACGAATCTGCGAAATTCAAAGAAGCGAAAGTGAGCCCGGACTCCGAAAAATTACATTTTGTGTAAGTTGGCTTCATCGATCCATTCATGGATGGAAGCAAACATATCGGAGTTGGAATCTTCGTTCTGTTAAAGTAGTCAAGGTTTTGACTTGAACAGGAACGAAGTGGAACTGTGCGTTTACTAAAAGATAAGTGGGAGCAATATTGCATTTCTCATAGTGTATGTCGATGACATACTGATTCTCGGAAATAACGTCCCAATACTGCAGTCAGTAAAGGACTGGTTTGGGAGTTGGTTTTATGATTGACATGGGTAAAGCCACGTAGTTCTTGGATTTTGGATCTAAAGATAGAGATCCAAAAGAGCTGGTAGGACAAAGTCAGGATTCTTAAGTTGACAAAGTCCTACACGTTTTCAGCATTCCAAGAAGGGTTTTATGCCAATGTCACATGGCAATTCATTAAGCAAGATACAGTGTCCTGCGATATCTGCTGAGCTTGAATGCATGGATAGGATTCCATATGCGACGGCAATTGGATCTATCATGTATGCCATGACACGTACTTGTCTTGATGTTGCTTTAATGCTAAGCAAGACAACTAAAGACCAGTCAAATCCAGCAAAGAATCACTGGATTGCCGTAAAGAATATTCTGAAGTATTTGAGGAATACTTAGGATAAGTTCTTGATTTACGGAGAAAGTGAGGTGCTACAAGTCGATAGAGTCTGAAAGGCAAGTTTCCAATAGACAAAGATAATTCCTGGTCACAGTCCGGCTATATCTTGTGTCTAACTGGCGGTGCAAGGCACTGTTGCTGACTCCATGACTTAAGCTGAATATTTCGCAGCTTGAGAAGCGGCGAAAGAGGATGTTTGGATAGAAGAGTTCATCACTGAACTTGATGTGATTCACAGCATAGATGAGGCTAGCTGCACATCAGAGGTCCAAACACCTTGAGGGTAGGTATAACCTATTCCGTGAGATAAATGACAGAGGTGTTAAGTAGATAAGCAAGTTTCATCGAATGAAAACGTTGCTAATCTATTAACGAAGCCACTCCTTATGCCTAAGCACGAGTCGCGGACTGTAGCTGTAGGATGAGTGAAATTAAGTTGTAGTCTTAATTTCAGTGGGAGTTTGTAAAGGGCTTTACTTAGTTGTTTTGAAAGGTTCATGTAAACATAATATTTTATGTTTATGAAATCTAATGATTTCTGGATTATTTTAACTGTGATATAAATAATCGTTCCAAAATGATTCATGTCACTATATATGGGCCATCGAAGTACATGAGTAGACTTGATCCTGAAACCCCATATTTAACGAAGTGACATAAATCATAGTGTCCATAGTCGAAGGTTGTTGAAATTGGAACAACAACAACCTGTTGAGGCTAGATTGTGTTGAGACTTATGACCAAGTTTCGAGGGGTCATAGATGCGCGGCATCAAAGTCGACACATAGGTATATGTAGGGGAGCATATGACCGTACATGGCCCGCAAGATGAGAAATCTGCAAGATATTAATATCTTTGTCATAAGAAGTTCTCATATACGACTATAGAGTATAGTCCTTAGACCTGAGTTCGCATGCATGTGGCTGCACATGGAGTAATGCGCTTTGATCATTGTCTAACGCTGTTTCGTAACTGGGAGCTATACGGACCTTGGTTGGGTGTATTATGAATTGTGTAGTTCATAGTGATGGAACAAGATGGGATTTGTCCCTGCCGTTTAACGGAGGTAATATCTCTAGGCCAATCGGAGATTTGATAGCTGGTAAGAGAATGGCCATTCCAAAACGGACTTGCCCAAGTCGTTTGAATTGTCAGTATCAAATCTGGTCCGATAAACATGGTCTGGCTATATAAGGATGACACGCATCTTGCCTTATGCCAGATCGAGATATTGAGACAAAAGGATTAGGGAATGTAGGATTCCAGTACAATCAGGAGATTGTTGGGAATGTCCTGTGTAGGATTCCAGTACAAGTGGGAGATTGTTGGGAATGTCCTGAAATCTACCGTACTATCTCTAGAAAGTATGATAAGTGTCGAGATCAGACATAAGTCATAAATACTGGGTGATCATGATGGCTTGCTAGAGTCCGCTCATGATCTATAAGTTTAGGACTTATTACCAGTATTGTATGATCCCGAAGGGTCACACACCATAGCTAACGGGAAAGTTAAATGGAATTAATACGGTAAGATGCAATGGCATTTACTGTATTAGATCAGAGAATTGGGCCAGACAAAATACAGGCTTTTGTCTGATTTGTGTCTTGGGCCCAAAAGATTAATGAGCCATTAGTCAAATGACTTGGGCCCATTAATGAGAGAGATAAAAAAATCGAAAAACCCTAAGGAAGAGCAGAGCTTCTGCGATTTTTCTCCCACAGCCGCGAGTCTCTCTCTCTCTCTCTAACTCTCTTTCTGATCTGATCCATCTCTTTGGTCTAGCAGCCATCCCTTGCTTGTAAGAGTGTGGATACTTGAGGAGGAGCCGATTCTCATCAGCTCTAAACTGATCTTGTCATTACCATCTCTAATCCGCTGCAAAAGGTAATGTCACAGGTTTGTGTTTATGATTCGTTTTGCAAGAACCTAGATCTGTTTAAGGATTTGTGTTAGGTTGTAATTGAGAATTAAACCATGGAAAACACCCATAATCCTTCACCCTTTTCTTTGGCTAAGGTGAGGACCGAATCTGATCTCCCTTACCTCATTCAATTCCGGGCGATAGTCCCTTGTTAATATCGTCTTTCCTAGGTAGTGTAAGGATAGTAAGACGTCTGATGTGATTGCTTGAGAACATAGAACTGCTAGGTTATCGCTGAGCCCGAAAATGTTGTTTGTGCGTGAAGGATATGCTTGGTAGTTGTGGTAGGGCCCCCGAAAGGGTGTTTCGTGGCAGGGCGCGTATAACGAGTTTGGTACGCGCCGTTTAAATCGTCGGATTGGAGGTGTTGGCGAGCCTCCCCAGTGAAATGGCCGTAAGGCCCAGGGATACTGGGTGAGCCGGTTGCGTGTGCCTTCGGGCCAGGGAGGGGTCCATGAGTGTGAAAGCACGAGTGGATGTAGTTTGCGTGGTGAAAGCCTTCGGGCCTGTTTGCAAGGTGATATTAGCTTAGGACTTGTGATCCGTAGTTGTGTGGTGTAAGCGGGATAGCGGAATCCCTAAGTCTGTCCTCACTGGGTGATTGTGTTTGAAACAATTACTCAGGCCTCTTTCCCCTTTCCTGTTCCCGTTTCCTTGCAGGTCCGGATGCGAGATCGATACAGTCGAGTGACGTCATTGGTGGTTTTCAACAAGAAGGAAGCGCCGGGTCCTGGGACAAGTTGAGTTGGCGTCCCGGTTGGACCGAAATGGGTTCAACGGGCGTCCTAATGCCGCGTCTCCGGTTCGCCGGGAGACGGGTGTTACAATTTGGTATCAGAGCCTAGGATAAGATCTCCCAGTCCTGCCCTGGGAGATCAGCTTTCGTTGTTTACCCCCAAAAGCCGTTTTCAATCTTTTTCAAAACCGTTTGCGAAAATTTTATAAACCGATACTTTGCGAAATTTTTCAAACACCAATATATCAGTGATTATCTCCTGTTGTGACCTCTTATAGTTTTGCTTTATGCAGGATGTCCCCCGATTCACACTCTGATTCCGGGTCCGACTGGGCTCCAAGTCCAACCAGTGTTCTACGCATACGTGCTGCGCCCCGCAGGAATGTACCGAGGAGACAGAGGAGACGTCTTACGATTGGAGCATCAGTTGAGATCCCCGGCGCCACCCAGTCACCCGCCCGGCACCCACCTGATAGATCAGTGTTTGCATCGGTTCCAGTTGAGACAGTTGCGAGACCAGCGAGAGGTAGGGGCCGACCCCGGAGGACGCCCGTAGCGGCCCCACCGGCGGTTGTGGATGCACCCTGAGATCAGAGATCGGGGAAGGAGCACGTGGTGGTGGAGGATCACCCCGATCCACCGGCCCGTGTGTGCTTTATGACTACGAGGCCATCAGACGGGACACCAGGGGCGTCGACATCGAGACCCCAGACGCAGGAGATTCCCCGGGACGTCCCCCGGCCCTTTCAGATGGCAGGCATGAGCGTGCAGGAGTACATGGACGCATTCATCTTCAGAGCTGGCTGCACCTACCCCAGATCCCCTATCCATATGATGACCATGTTTATGGATGGGCTATCACCGGAGATACGAGAGGGGATGACAGATGGGAGCGAATACGGGGAGTACAGTTTGGTTGCGATAGGTGCCAGGTACGCAGAGGCTGTCGACAGGAACCAGAGGGATCCAGCGTTCCGGCAGCATATGAGGGAGAGGCGCCCTAATGATGAGGAAACTCGACGACAGGTTATGGCCGAGCAACAAGCCATTTAGGATGAGGATCTGCGTCTGAAGCGGGAGCAGGAGATTGCACACCGGGATCAGCTGAGGGAGCAGAGGGCCTCCTTGGAACGTATCCGAGAGAGGTTTGAGCAGCAACGGGCAGAGCGGGCCCAACAGCAGTCTAACTTGGACCGAAAGCGGGAGCAGCGGGAGCAGAGGATGCAACGGATACGGGAGGACCAAGAGTATGTCTGGTTGGATAAGCAGATGAACATTCTTGTGGAGGGACCGGATGGGTTTGATCAGCAGTGGGCTACACCGAGTCAGGAGCAGGCAGCAGCACCTCCAGTGATCATCATCTCAGATTCAGAGCCGGAGCCAGAGTCAGACCCCGAGGAGTATGATAGCGAAGAGGGCCTGGTGTACCGAGGAGACTTGGACCTTGAGCTGCGGACCCCGGGATCAACAAGTGGCTAGAATCGGGGGGATTTGGGGAGTTGTTAGGAGTAGGGCGTAGTATTCTTTTAGAGTTGGGGTTTTTGTTTTCATTGGGTTTTCTTTCCGCGGTTCTCGCGTAGTTGGTTTTCGTTTCTTTTGATTCAAACTTCATGTATCCCTATTCCTTTATTCTATTGATCATTATTTTCGCATCGTTCCTTCCGAACGGATTTCCTAGTGTGTTAGTTCGACGCCCCGAATATAGCAGTGCCCTTGAGTTCAGGAGTGATCGGGAAACTGCACATCTCTGAATTCGGGACGAATTCTTTTCAAGGGGGGGGGGGGGAGAATTGTAACATACCCATACCAGCCCGTCAAAAATTTTCTTAAAAAGAAGGAGAAATCCCAAGGCCCAATAGCCTTTTCCCAAAAACCCTAGGGTTTTCCAGAGCCTTTCCCTATAAAAAGCCACCCCTTTTCCCCAGAAACTTCATTCTCTTCTTTTCGGCGAAGCTCTGTCGGGATCTGGAGACACTCGAAGCCTCAAGGAGCACTATTCACGTTTTCCCTTCTTCCAATCACACCAGGTAAGATCCGGGAACCAGATCTGATCTTTCAAACCCGAAAAACGTTTTCATCTTTTAATAACTTTCGAAATACCCCAAATCCCGAGAAACCGAGCACGCCACCGTGACCGTCGCGAAGAGACGAAGCCGGAGCCGCCGAGCTGACCGCCACGCGCCTCTGCACGCGCCATCACGCGCCGCCACTCGCCGGAGAGTCTCGGGCGCGTGAGATCCACGCGCGCCGGAGCTCACGCGCCGACCGCCGGAGCCGCCCGCCGCCGTCACGCGCCGACCGCCGGAGCCGCCCGCCGCCGTCACGCGCCGCCGCCGCCGACCGGAGCCACCGCCCGCCGCCAGAGATCCGCCGGAGCGCCGCCGTCGCCGCCGCCATTGACCGCCGCCGTCGCCGCCGTTAACCGCCGCCATCGCCGCCGTTGACCGCCGCCGTCGCCGCCGTTGACCGTTGACCGGACCTGTTGACCGGTCCGGGTCGGGTCGGGTTGGACCTGTTCGGATCGGATCCTTGACCGGGTCTGGTTTAGGTTGACCGGTCGGTTTAATCCGGTTTAGTCAATTCCTGATTTCAATTTCCAATTTCAATTTCAATTCCCGGTTTAGATCGGTTTAGCTAGTTTGAGTGGGATATTTTCAATCGATCGTATCTAGCTCATCCTAAGCCCGATTTAAGCGATTCAAAAGCCTATCTCACTCGATTTCTCATCATTTGTCCAGATCCGATGTCCGTTCGGTCTAATGGGGCTGCTAAATTACCGTTTTGCCCTTTTCTTTGGCTAAGGTGAGGACCGAATGTGATCTTCCTTACCTCATTCAATTCCGGGCGATAGTCCCTTGTTAATATCGTCTTTCCTAGGTAGTGTAAGGATAGTAAGACGTCTGATGTGATTGCTTGAGAACATAGAACTGCTAGGTTATCGCTGAGCCCGAAAATGTTGTTTGTGCGTGAAGGATATGATTGGTAGTTGTGGTAGGGCCCCCAAAAGGGTGTTTCGTGGCAGGGTGCGTATAACGAGTTTGGTACGCGCCCTTTAAATCATCGGATGAGAGGTGTTGGCGAGCCTCCCCAGTGAAATGGCCGTAAGGCCCAGGGATACCGGGTGAGCCGGTTGCGTGTGCCTTCGGGCCAGGGAGGGGTCCATGAGTGTGAAAGCACGAGTGGATGTAGTTTGCGTGGTGAAAGCCTTCGGGCCTGTTTGCAAGGTGATATTAGCTTAGGACTTGTGATCCGTAGTTGTGTGGTGTAAGCGGGATAGCGGACTTCCTAAGTCCGTCCTCACTGGGTGATTGTATTTGAAACAATTACTCATGCCTCTTTCCCCTTTCCTGTCCCCGTTTCCTTGCAGGTCCGGATGCGGGATCGATACAGTCGAGTGACGTCATTGGTGGTTTTAAACAAGAAGGAAGCGCCGGGTCCTGGGACAAGTTGAGTTGGCGTCCCGGTTGGACCGAAATGGGTTCAACGGGCGTCCTAATGCCGCGTCTCCGGTTTGCCGGGAGACGGGTGTTACAATTGCACATAGTCTTTGTTTTCTTCTTCATCCTCCTCTGATCTCTTCTTCCTTTCTTCAACGATCTTCCTCCGAGCACGAATCAACAGAAGCAAAACATCTCGTTGCTCTTTCAGCATCTGGAGAAACTCCTCCCACCGACTTCGGAAAATCAATTTGGTTAGCTTAGGCAGAGATTAAGGGTCCGAATGCTGACCGCGTATTTAGATGTGCGGAAAAAACGGTTTTGAAGTGCAGTACGGTTCAACTGCGGTATATGCGGATTGCGGAACAAGTGTGGTTTGTACGTAATAAAAAGTGCGGAATACATATTGATTGGTGAAAATAATTTGTGAGACAAGTGCAGTTTAAAAAAAAGAAAAAATATTAGTTTTAGTTTATTTTGAATAAATTCGGTTATTTTGATTGATTTTGGATAATTTAGGTTATTTCATGTCGATAATAGATTATTTAATTTACTAAATCAAACTAAACTTATAACCAAATATAAATCGAAACCCAAAAAAATTGATTTGACTCAGATTAGTTCAACAATTTCGATTTAAAAAAGTAAATTTTGTATTAAAAACATTAAATGTCTAATGTTTTAAAACCGGTTTGGTTTGGTAATATCGATCTAGTCAAAAATCACAAAAATAATATGTAAAATAGCAATCCTTACTCTATATATAAGCTTTTTATTATATGTCACGGTTACCATTCATACCTTTATTATATGTTAGTTCGGTTATATAGTCCGATATGGTTCAGAAATTTTAATAAATTTTGTTTAAATTCGGTATAATTAGGTTTAGAAAAATAACAAAAAATTCTATTAATCGATCAGTTTAGTCGAATTGACCAAACCGAACACTAAACCAAACCGAACCCATAATAGATATCAGTTTTTCAATTTTATCAAAATAACTGAATTAAATAATTAAACCATAACCAAAAACCGAAAACTTGGTTACGATTGGGTTGATTTTAAAATCTTAACTTTTATTAGACACTCAAATATTTGTTTTAATCTTCTTATTTGCCCTACTGAATAATGACAGTTAATATTATTTTAGATTAAAATAATACTGATTGATAAATACAGAAAAACGCACCTACAAGTTCAAAACTACACCATAATTGATGTGGGAGTAACATAAATGCGTTATTTATAAAGTTTAGAACAAACAAAATTTTTTTTTGGTAGATGCGGTATTGGCCTAAAACGTCCCGCAGTCAAGTAAGTTGGGTTGATTGGTGAAATATGAGTTGGCCCCACAACAAACCGTCCCGCCTTTACAATAACGCGTCACCAAATCAGACAATAAGGATATGAATCTAGAGAAGCTAAGAACCTGTCGTCTCTGAAAAAATTCCACCTGTTTGATCTGCTTCTCATCAAGTTTATCTCCGAAACACATAAGAACAAGAATCCGATTGATATGAGTCTCAGGGTCCAAAGTCTAGAGGAAGAACGTATGCTTATATTGAGGAAAGCAAAGGGTAAGGGCAAAGAAACTAACGATGATGGTGAGGTCCTTAAACGCAAGCAGGATACTACTGACTTAGACTCTCCTGCTAGTAGCGGAGGGAGAACATATTTCCATAGGGGGCATATTTGATTTTTCTTAAAAACTAAACAAAAAATTAATGGATAATATAAAATTTATATGGAAATTATATGCAAATTTTGAAAAGCATTGGGGGGCCCGATACCCCCACAGTCTCCATGAAGATATGCTCTTGGAACTGTCAGAGTTTTTGCGGGTCGCTGAAGAAACCTCGACTGAGGGAAATTTGTCGTCTACATTCTCCTGATATCCTGCTTCTTATCGAGACGATGAATCAACCTTCAGTTGGAAGCATTCAATTTCTGTTTTTAGTATTATTCAAGATGTAAGGCTCATTGATGTTCAAGTTCAGTTTAATGGAATGGGTTTCTTCTTGTCGTGTGTCTATGGTCACCCAATTCAAAGTAGAAGTGCTGCTTTATGGAATCAATTAACAAATATTAGTGCTACACGTGATGGTCCATGGATGATAATTGGCATTACAATGACTTACTATCTAATGAAGAAAAGAGAGGGGATCCAGTTCGAGAGGAATGGACGTTTAGAAGGCTTCGTCAACTCTACTGTGATTGTAATCTCACGGACTTAAGGAATATGGGTAATAGATTTACTTGGGTGGGTGTTCGTTATACTCATACTGTTGAAGAATTTCTTGACCGGGCTGCAGTTAACCAGGAATGGCTATCTCTATTTCCGTCTTCTGAAGCTGAAGTTCTTACGCTTATTGGGTCTGACCATCGTCCGCTCATAGCCCATATATCTCACGATGTTCGTTCAGGCAGCAAACTCTTTCGGTTTGACAAAAGGTTAATAGATCTTCCAGACTTTAAAACCAGGGTACAACAGAGATGGTTTTCTCAGAGATTACAGAATGACTTCACGGTTGTGGATCAATTACGAGAGTGCCGATCATCCCTCTCTCTCTACCGCCGAACTGTAAATCTAAACACTGGAAGACGTATCAAAGAATTACAACAAGACCTGGATTGTGCGATCAGAACTGCTTCTCCGATTGTTCCCCACATTCGTTAAGAACTTCAATCTGCTTATTATGAGGAAGAGCAATATTGTTTCAGAAAAGTCGGGCAAAGAGGCTGGTTGAGGGAGACCTTAACACTAAGTACTTTCATGCCTTCACCAAACAACATTTTGCTCAGAATCTGATTACTTCTGTCGTAGATGATACTGGACAGATAGTTCGTGGTGATGTAAACATATTAACGTCTGCAGAAGCATACTTTCGAAATATATATACGACTTCAGGAAATTGTGTAGACAGCTCTTGTTTCATGATTATCCAACAATGGTCACAAATGAGATGAATGCAGTGTTGACAACAACTTTTTCAGATGATGAGATACTCAAAGATGTCCTTTTTCAGCAACAATGGATGCGAACTCCCTAGACCAAGCAAAAGGATCCCCGAACCTCACGAAATGACACACGAACACTCCAAGCTCACCCGGACAAGAACCGGTCGTTGACCGACGTTGACCACGACTGACCGGCCGGTGACCGACGTTGACCGAGCTGACATAGCGTTGACAGTTGACCGTTAACTTCTGACCGTTGACCACTTCTAAACCAGTTGACCAATCTTGAACCGATGCTGAACCAACTCCAATCTGAACCGGTTTGAGAAAACCGAATTGAACCGGTTTGAGAAAACCGAATTGAACCAGCTTTGACCAAGTAAACCGATTTGACCAAATGTTGAACCGGTTGACCGATTGCTTAACCGATTTGACCAAACCAAATCAAGCTTAACCAAGGCTAAACCGAATCAACCCAATATCTGAACAACTCCTAAACCAAATCGGCTGAACAATGGTGGCGGAGGAGGCTTTTCCGGCGGCTATCCCGACGTTGACCGGCGGCGGCTCCGCGTTGACCGGCAGAAAAGTGAGCTCTCCGGCGACTAAAAAAGGTCTCCGGCGACTGAAAAGGATCTCCAGAAACTGAGGAGACCACTGAAGGGGGAGATCTAGCTTAGTTGAAAGAGAGAGACTGAACAATCGGCAGAGAAGAGGAGAGAAGCGGCGGCAACTCGTCGGAGAGTTTCCAGCGAGCTCCGACGGTGGCGGCAAGACTGATCGGCGGCGTATGATGAGGAGGTGATGGCGATTAAGATTATGTAAGTGGCTTGAGCAGATCAGGCTTGGTTTTGGAGATTCATTAGTAACTTGCAATCCAAGTCATGAAGAACATGAAGAGTGTTCTTGAAGAAAGATAAAGATGAATGAGTTTTTGGTTGAATGTGTAGAGAGAGGGAAGGAGATCTCGTGAGTGGTGAGAGGCGAGAAGCTAGAGAATTTTCTGGAGAGTTTTTGATGAGTGATTTGCTAGAGAGATGTGTGTTTTTGGAGAGTGAAGTGATTAGACCTCATGCATTCAACACATACAATGAATCAAGCATTGATTCATTGAACCCCAATGGTGAGAGGTGGCACCAGATGAGTGCAAGAGAAGGTACACTTGTCTCCATGGAGTCTAATCTGCTCCATAAATTGGTTCCAGTAACTTAAACCGATCCAATCTCCGATTCACTCCGTTTGACCCAAAATAGCTAATTCTGAGTTTAATTTTATAAAAACCTCATAGTTGCTTCAATAAATCCCCCCAAGACTCATTTGAAAATACTAGATTATTTTAGAAGCAGTTAGTAATTTGAATCACCTCAAATAGACACCCATAGTTTCCGCTATGAATTTTACAAGTTTTGTCGGTTTATCGGTTTCCTTTCCCGAGAGTCCAAAAAACTTGTTAGAATCCGTTCTTGCCACTTCTTGTCTTCTAAAAGTTTTTTTTACTTCAAAATAGAAACATTTCGACCGTCTCGGCTTCCGGCTCACTTTTTGGTAAAATTACCAAAATATCTCTCTTCTTCTGAAAATTACGAAATTGCTCCGATTGACTTTTCTACAGCTCGTTGACCAAATTTGTGGGACACAATTACATTTTTCCCCACTTATAGGAATTCGGTCCTCAAATTCTTCGTTACTGTCAAACTTTGGATCGGTACCAAAACCTGCAAGTCACCATACTGAACTGATTCCACTGATCCATTGCTTGAACACTGATCCAACTAAGCTAAGCTCCCGACGCTCACTGATACCAAAACACTGACTTGCACAAAACTTCCCTTACTGATTTTCACTCTGCTCGCTTAACCACTGATCTTGACTGAACGGTTCCATCCTGAATCTTGTTTCCATCTGCGCCAACTGACACTGCTTGGCTTCACTTTTCTTTCACTTCCACCACTGCACAATACTGATTCGCAAGGCTTGCCATACTCGCACACCCTTAGGAATTTCGATCACTGAACTCCACGCATCATGGATTCCAAAACCGCTTTTCTTCTGGTAACTCCGAGCTGATCCAACACTGATACTGATGCCTTCCACATCTCTTTTCTAACTCATCATTCTTGCCCGCCTGCTTGAATCCAACTGTCGCTGATACCCACACCGACTTGAACATGGATCGGGTAAACTACTCCATGGCTTCCTTGAACTTGACTTGTCGTTCGGGTTCAGGTTCGGTCTCGTGTTCACGTCACATCGTCAATCACGTCTTGCACTACAACTTAACACACAACACTAGAGTGGTTAGATTCTCTAATTTACTCTCAATATCACTTCCTCATAGAGATATGGTTACATAGTCATGTACCCGACTGTCACACATGGCTAAATAACAATATTCTATAATTCCGCTTTCTCGCGAATAAGCTTCCTATCAAAATCGATTATCAATTCTGAGCCTAGTTCTATCTGACAGGTTCGCTAACTATCACCCATACCACGAATATATCCGATAACCTAACTTTTCGTACAACACTTTTTAGGTCTAACAACCTACAACAACCTCTACTACTTAAACCGACTGGTCTCTACGATTCGCAAACCCTAACTCAGGATCTACCAGCAACTTAACGAATCTACAATGCAGTAAGGCTCAATCAGATAAACAAAATAACTAGTCATCAAGCGGACGCATTTCTAGCAACCTGGTGATCAAACAAATACAACAATCCAACTTTAATAATATAGCAATGCATTTCTATCAGCTCAAACGATTATTAAATGCAAGACTACCAGCCTAATGGTCAAACAAATGCATCTCTAACAACTTATTGGTTATGTAATGCATCAAACAAGCTAACACCCTAACGATCAAACATATGCGGCGACTCAGAATGATAAACTAGCAAACTAGCGAAAACAATGCAATGCAGAAATCAAACACATAAGAGATCAATCAAAAACCCAAACAAACACCACACAACAAACAATCACGCAATCAATAGATCTGGTTACAGTATGTCAATGCGGTCGCCTCATAGGTCATGGTGAGTGATCGCTTGTTCCAACCATCATTTGTTTTCATATCGTAATTAGACTGCATTCACCAACCATCACATGCATGCAATAAAATTACTATGTTACTCAAAAAGATAAATCGAATACTCGGCATCCACCATATACATAAAAACATCCATAACCTTACATCAAGTTTTTAGTACATAGTTTAAGCCAAAGTCTACTACAAAGCGAACGCCCCATCATACCCAAATCGAAATTGTGCGCTGCTACATAACCGTAAGTCGTCAGTGACGAAGAATGTGCCGATCTATATACAATAAAAAATAATTTAGAACCCTACTTCCCTGGTCCTACTCTAATAGCTAACTTAACGCCTCCAACAAGACCGAAATGCCCAACAGAGACGACAATACAACTCGCAGGTGTAACCACATGCAGGTAAGCCAGGAGGA